>JARBWK010000002.1:156655288-157855288 GCA_030556195.1 Anolis apletophallus
CCGTAGCTTCTCACCCCCGCAGGGGGACTCAGCACGGATTACATTCGCAGCACTACAGGCCGCAACACCACAATACAATTTAAAATACACCATACAATCAACGTCATTAAAAAGCATTAAAAACATTTTAAAAACATTACATTAAAAACCACTACAAACAACCATAATTAATTAAAGCCATCAAGCGGAACACATTGTCAGTCCAGTCAAGTCCAAAATGTCAATCCGGTCAAATCCAAAGGTACAATTTACATCTGCTGCCCAAAGGCCTGGTCCCAGATCCACGACTTTAGCTTTTTTCTAAAAGCGAGGAGAGATGGAGTCGATCTTATTTCGTTTGGGAATGCATTCCATTTGATGGCTTTTTTTTTCTTTTCAAACAACTCAGGAGGTGGTGGGGAAGTGGATTTTAAAATATCATCTGGATATTTAGCCATTTCTGTAATGTGATGGTTGCTCCCGGGTTTACAATGAAATGTTTCCCCAATTTGTTGGAGGGGAAATTGTGGGAGGAGCCAAAAGTACCCTTGCTAGGAAAAGCATTATCTTTTGCTCACCCAGTTTTTACTTTGCCAGAACAATTTTTTTTTTTTAAAAAAAAATAGCCTTTCTGGTTCTTTCCTTCTCTTCCTTTCCTTCCATGATATGTCTGTGCCTTGTGTTGCATGGGAAAGCCAGGAGAGAAGGATGATGATGATGATTATTATTATTATGCCATGTTTCCATGCTGTGTAGTCCTAGAAGTTATAATTTCCCAAGATCCATACCCTTCTCTTGGTACATTTACATAATGGAATAAATGCTCTTGGACCCCACTTTAAATACCATAGTTCCATACTATGCGGTCCTGGGAGTAATAGTTTCTCAAGGTTCATACCCCTCTATGGTTGGATCTGCACTGGAGAATAAATGCAATCAGGACCCATTTTAAATGCCGTTATTGTTATTGTTGTTATGCCATGTCTCCATGCTGTGTAGTCCTGGGAGCCATAGTTTTCCAAGGTCCATTCTCTTCTCTTGGTGCATTTACAGTATGGAATGAATGCCCTTGCATCCCACTTTAAATGTGAAGGCTTCATGTGATGGAGTCCTCTTGGGAGTATACGGTTTCCCAAGGTCCATATGCTTCTCTTGGTGCACTTACACTATTTATTTATTTATTTATTTATTTATTGCTTCGGCTTCTAGACCGCTCCCTCTAGAAAGCTCGGAGCAGTTTACAGCAGTGTAAGCAAGCAATATAAAACATACAGTATAAAACAAGCGACTAGACACCAACTAATCTAAAAATTGTTACAATACTAAAATATTCCTACGCTAGACTAGGCAATAAGCAAAGCAATTACTCGACTGGGAAAGCCAAGCGAAAAAGAGCCATCTTGCAGGCTCGACGAAAGGAAGAATGAAAATGAAATGGAATGAATGCTCATGGACCACACTTTAAATACCATAGCCCCATACTATGCAGGCCTGGGAGTTATAGTTTCTCAAGGTCCATGCCCTTGTATGGTTGGATCTGCACTGGAGACTAAATGCAGTCAGGACCCATTTTTAATGCCTCATTAAAAACTGTGTAAGATTGAGCTCTTCCCTACTCTCCTCTGCCACACACTTCCCTGCCTAATGTGATGGAAGTGGATAGTAAAGTTCTGGTGACATGCAGTACTAACCAGATCTTCCCTCGGAACTATCTGACCATTCTTCTCTCTTACAAAACAGGTTTGTTTATGTTATGCAGGCTGGCCTCTAACCCAAATTAACCTCCTACCCTCGGGCTGATGGTGGACACTGCCAAACTGTCAGTATCCTCCTGTATCTGGAACAGAAGAGGCCAAATTGTCCTTTCTCTGTTTAAGCAAATTGTCTTGGGCCAGGCCTCTCAAACACAAATTCTTAATGGAATATGTTGGGTTGGGAATAGCTCCTTGGGCCTGAAGGCTCAAAGAGCTTTTTTCCAACCACATGTGGCAGAAGGCACATTGAGTCCTCGGTTCAAGAGATGCTTTGATGGTTACCTTAAGCTGTTATGGTGGATGACAACCAAGTACATGAGTGAAGTCTAAACCTCTTCAATCCTATTAGGCTGACGACCCTGGATATCTCTACCCTTAGGCAAAGAAGTGATATGAATGCATGGAGGATGTGGTGGGAGCAGAAGATAAAGAGGAAAAAATTAATTCTGTGACTGGATATTCTGTGTGTAATTATATCTGAATGAGTATATAGAGATGGCACGTTTTATATTGTATTTTAATTCTAATCAGGAAGAACTTTGTTTTGCTTATAATTAAATCTAATTGTTTTTAGTCTAACCCATTCAGAGATCTTTGTAATTGAGCAGCCAATGAACAGTGTTAACAAAATAATTAAAGCTGTGTCTACACATAAACTTAAACAAAAGACTCTCTGCCCTGCCACTGACATAAACCTATGTAACTCTGACATAGGTCCCATCCACACTGACCATTTAATGCATTTCAAAGCTAGCTTTCAGCTACTCCAGTCAGACAACAAACTCCAATAAAAGGATGAGGGGGGGAAATCACTTAATGAACACCAGGGCTCTGTGGTTTGGGTAATCACCATCCAGGCTCCAAGCTGGTTCCAGGATTTCCTATGTAATTGTATGCACAGCGAAACCACTTTGTGCAATACCAGTTTGAAGCTGCATTAAATGGACAGTGTAGATGTGGGACCCTAATCACTAATAAACATATTCAAGTTACTCATTTCCTTTTCAACGTTTCTGATCTTGCCTAAGGAAGTCTCACTCCAAAGTACACACATTCCACTTGACACCAATATTAGCACCTGAAATTTAACTTGATGCATATATCAGGCTTGAGGTGTCATATGTGGTATGATACATGAAACAAATAAGGGGAAAGGGCATAAATATCATGTTCCTCATGAAAACGTGAGCAAATGAACTCCACTTAATGATCTTCACCTTGACTTGTCTCCATTTTCAAGGGTAGCCAAATTTAGCCAGGAATGTACACCCTTTAGGCATGGCAGCATTGCATAAGCCAAAGAGCACAAGGGAACTGACCCATGAAAACTGCTGTTATACCCACAGCATTTCAGCACAAGGTGTTCCAGATTTGGGCATAAGGGATTATGTTGCAGAAGAATTTCAAACAAAGCTGCTACCCATTACATTACTACTGTGTGTATGCTGTATGGCTGTTCCCCAAATGAAAGGTTTCTGATCCAGCAAAGTCTTCTGCTGCCAGGAGAGGAAGCTATTTTTGCCACTTCCTCTTTCTCCTTCATTCTCCCCATACAAGCTCCATACTACCCCAAGGGATCTGCCAAACCAACAGTGCATATTCTGGACCACATAAAAGCTGTACAACGATTAAGGGGAAAACTTTTTTCCAATTTTCCCATTACCAATAAACTAAGGAATATTTGGCCCTCAAGATGTTGCTAGACTGCAACTTCCATCGCCTTTCTCTATGGTCCATGTTGGCAGGGACAGTGGAAGCTGGACTCCAATATCTGGAGGACCATGTGTCCCATCCTTGTCCTGACAGGACCATACAAAGGACGCATCAACATTTCAAGATGGATGCCATTTGACACCACTTTAGGTGTCATGGCTCAATGCTATGGAATCCTTGGATCTGTAGTTCAGTGAGGCACCAGCACTCTTTAGCAGAGAAGGCTAAACACCTTGTAAAACTATAACTCTCATGGTTCCTTAGCATTGAGTCATGGCAGTCAAAGTGCTGTTAAAATGCATTCATTCTACAGTTCCATTCACTGGAATTTTGGTTGAAGTCACTATGTTCTCACTTATGGAACACCAATGAGTCATACATTCTTGATGCATCATAAAGAAAACAAGACTGTCGACATAGGGATTACATGGGAGGAACTAGAACACTTTAATAAAATAATAACTACAGATAAGTATGATGGCTAAATTCTTTTACAAAATTATTCAGTCTCTGTCAGTGGTTCTCAATCTGTAGGTTCCCAGGTGTTTTGATTGACAGCTTCCAGAACTCCCAGCCAGTTTACCAGCTGTTAGGATTTCTGGGAGCTGAAGGCCAAAACATCTGGGGATCCACAGGTTGAGAACCACTGCTTTAAGTCCTCAAACAGTGAAGAGGAGTCCTCCTGTAACAACGTGCTTCACTTTTAAAAAGTTTAGTCTTTCAATAACAATGTCAAAATCTAGTATTTATTTATTTATTAAGTTTCCAAATCATTCAGCCATCTGTTCAGAAAGGTTCCTAAGGGTATACCCAACAACCCTACACATGATCAAATCAGAAGACAACACAATTTAAAACATACCAGGGGCTAAACTATGTACTCTCTTTAAAAGCCAAATGCAACAGTATTTTGGACTAATAAATCTCTGCAATAATAAGGCCAATCTAACTTTTTGGGGGGTGAAAAATCTCATAACTGTGCTAGCTACCCTGAGTCCCTCTAGGAAGAGAGGACGGGATAGAAATAAAGTTTTATAATTATTTTATTATAATACAGAGAAGGCACTGTCCTGTGTCCTTACAAACCTCAACTCCCTTGGTAATTAAAAATATAGAAATATTTCATCTATCTTCCACCAACCACACTTTCATAGGCAGAAGAATTACCACAAATTGAGCTAAGAAACAAATTGGAAGTCAGCATAATTGAAATATGAAATTAATTTCACCCAGGTTGCTCAAGGCTAAGGACAATATTTCGGTGCTACATTAAGTTTAGTTCTGCACATTTCATCTTCATACCATTTAGACTGAAAAGATACAAATGGTCTTTTTGGCTGCTTCCAAACTATCCTAATCTGAAAACTATCTTAAGTGGCACTTCTGGTATCAAGTTGAACACTGCAAACAACTGAAGCTCTTTTGTATGTGCCTTCATAGAAAACTACACACCATTTTTTTAGAAGGCCAGCAGAAGATGGGAAATGAGAAGAAGCGAAAAATATAGACAGCATCAAACATTGGGTTGCTGTGAGTTTTCTGGGCTGAATGGCCATTTTCCAGAAGCATTCTCTCCTCACAACCTCTGAGGATGCCTGCCATAGATGTGGGCGAAAAGTCAGGAGAGAATGCTTCTGGAAAATTGACATACAGCCCAGAAAACTCATAGTAACCCAGTGATTCCAGCCATGAAAGCCTTCAATAACACAGCATCAAACATTGTTTCTAATTCCATGTATTTTATGAATAGAGTTATGGATCGGGAAAATTTATGATACATGAGTTGCTTCTTAAAGTATCATAAAATTGTTTATTGTTTCAATTACAATGAATTAGCTACAATCTCTCTGTAAAATGCTGAGTGCTACTGCTTACCTGCAAAAATATATTGCGTAGCTCATTTGGATCTGCTCTTTTGGTTGTCTGTACCTATAAAGCCAATACAGAGAGAACGTTAATGCTTTACTTGTAAAGTTATTCAACTACCAAGTAGGGAAAACTTCCAGTGCAATCTCTACTGATAAGAGCAATATATCTACTAATCTTCTCTTATCTAAATGATAAAGTAAGCTCCATATATTCAGACACGTTTCCATTATTTGACTTTAAAACAACAGAGATCCTTATGACAGCTGTCAAATTCAAGAGGGAGCTGTCAGGGAAAAGAAAACAGAACATGAAGAGAAGCACAGTATGATAAAGTTATGCATCAAAAGTAAAAAATCTCCTGATAGTTGTGTAAACAGGATTGAAAACAAATAGTGGGTGTCAGTAGGTACAAGGAGATATCTGCAAATGAATCTTATATACGCACACTTCAGAACAAGATCAGATAGCCACTGCAATGTAGTATGTGCAATAGAATATCGTGTTACTTCACATAAGGTATATTTTTCTTCTGGGTGAATGCAACATTCACCTACAAAGTGGGGAGAGGGCTCTCGTTTCAAGACTAGCAGTTGCAACCTTGTGTGGGGTGTGCACCTTGTAACTACAATACCCTTCACGCATCAATGATGTGATGTAGATCACTTTGAAGAAACTTTTGCTGGGACTTTAACCTTTTAAATTAAATAAAATAAATCCAGCTCCAAAAAATAAAAAGAATGGCTCAGTCCTCTTTAAGTAATTTGAAGATGATCTAAATAAGGACACCACTACAGCTAGATCTTCTCCTTTACACTGAAAGGTAAAAAGAAAAACACCCCTACCACCTGTAGCATCCTATGTCCATGGAGGCTAATATTGGGCACTTTCACACAGCCCTATATCCCAGAATATCAAGTCAGGAAATCCCACATTATCTTGGGGTGGACTCAGATAACCCAATTCAAAGCAGATATTGTGAGATTTTCTGCCTTGATATTCTGGGATATAATAATAATAATAATAATAATACTTTAATATTTGTGAGTCGCCCTCCACCAGTGGTGCTCCGGGCGACTTACATCATTTAAAAACCCTAAAAACAGCAATGTACAGCAGTTTAAAACAGATACATGTCTGAGGAAAGGCTCAGACATTCAGAGGTACCGATCAGGCCCCAAACGCTAGGCGGAAGAGCCAGGTCTTTAGGTCTGACCGGAATCTAGTTAGGGTCAGAGTGGCTCTGAGGGCAGGTGGCAATGAGTTCCAGATCCTGGGGGCCGCCACGGAAAAGGCTCTCCGCTGGGTTTCCATCAGCCGAGCCTCTCGCACCCCAGGGATGGTCATGCGATCGCCATTTATGGCACGTGCTGGCCTCACGCTGCGTTGGACCGTCAGCCGGTCACTCAAGTAGGCTGGCCCAATATTGTGCCGAGCTTTAAAGGTGAGCACCAGAAGTTTGTAGAGCACTCTGAACTCTAAGGGCAGCCAGTGGAGATCTTTTAAAATAGGAGAAATGTGGGAAGGGCCCATTAAAAACCAAAATGTGGGCTTAATGCTTTATTATTAAAACATTCTTGTTTTGTTCTTCCAAGGACCCTTCTACAGAGCCATATAACCCAGCATATCAAGGCAGAAAATCCCACAATATCTGCTTCGAACTGGGTTATCTGAGTCTGCACTGCCATATATTCCAGTACAAAGCAGATAATTTGGAATTTTATTCAGCTGCGTGGAAGGGGCCCAAGTATGCTTACACTGACACTCAGTTATGGGACTGAGGACAAAACTCTGTTTTTCCCTTATATTCCATACATAAAATAGCATTTCTGTCCCCTATTATTATAATTTTAATGGTGAAAATCTGGGGGTCCTTCCACACAGCCCTGTATCCCAGAATATCAAGGCAGGAAATCCCACATTATCTGAGTATGGACTCAGATAGCCCAGTTCAAAGCAGATATTGTGAGATTTTCTGCCTTGATATCCTGGGATATAGGGCTGTGTGGAAGGGCCCTGGGGGACAAGACAGGAAGAACATAAGATAATACAAGAAGATAAGAAGACCAAACTTAATGTTGGAGGACAATATTTCTCCTCTCTTTGTTATAGAATTTTTAATACTTTGGGTAATGTGTGTAATTGTAATGGATATGAAGAAATAGATGTATCAATTTTAACTTTGTAAAATGTTCCCCCTCCAATTCCCCCCCCCTCTCCCTCTGCACCACACTAGATATTTGTAAAGACTTAATGTACTAACAATAACTCCACTACCCCACCTTCTTTATTCTCACCCCCCCCCCCGACTTTCCCATCCCCACTTTTGTGTGAAAAAATTGGAAATGTTCAACAAAAAACAGTTTATAAAACAGTAAAACTGTGTCCCCTTCCCCACAAAGGAATAAAATCCCACATTTAGTGCTTTGTACTGGAATATATGGCAGTGTGGACTCAGACAACCCAATTCAAAGCAGATATTGTGGGATTTCCTGCCTTGATATTCTGGGTTATACGACTGTGTGGAAGGGCCCTCAGCGCCAGAAAGAGAAGTCACACTCTAGTAATTTACTTTCAATTTCAAATTAGAAGGGCAAACTGGAAGAATTCAACTGGAGCGGATGAGGCTGAATTAATTCCCTTTGACACCACTTTAAGGGCTATGGCTTAATTCTATGTAGTTTTGGAAGGCCTTTAGCTTTCTCTGCGAAGGAATGTTTATGCCTCACCAAACTGCAACTCCCAAACACCATCAGTTTGAACAGTCCATGTTTATAACTACTAAAGTGGATCACAATCCATATTACAATCGGAGGGCCCTTCCACACAGCCCTATACAGTATCCCAGAATATCAAGTCAGAAAACCCCACAATATCTGCTTTGAACTGGGTTATCTCAGTCCACATTGTCATATATTCCAGTTCAAAGCAGATAATGTGGGATTTTATTGAGCTGTGTGGAAGAGGCCTCAGATAATTTGGGATTTTCTGCCTTGATATCCTGGGATACAGGGCTGTGTGGAAGGGCCTGGGGGGACAGAGCGAGAGAAAATCTACTCTGAAGAACACGACCAAGGGGGCCAAGAGCCACAACCTAATCTGTATTTGAAGATCTTCACTATGACCCCTTCTACAATGCCATATAACACCCAGATTATCTGCTTTGAACTGGATTATATAGCAGTATAGTTCAGGGCCCTTCAACACAGCCATATAACCTAGAGTATCAAGGCAGATAATCCACAATATCTGCTTTGAATCGGGTTGTCTGAGTGGCATATAATCCAGTTCAATGTGGATTTTATCTCTCTCTGGAATTACTTCGCGAACAAAGATTCTTAGGAAGGACTCATTCCATGCTTTCTACAAGCACGTTGATGATTTTGTTTTCGAAGGTTGGATGTGTCCTTCGAGCCTGTGCAATGGATTTTTCTGATGGAGCGCAGCGTGCACAGAACTGGCCTCACCCTTTAAACCAAAGGTTTATCTGCCGGGGCCTAGCAAGCTTGGATGGTGGCAGTGAGGTCCTCAGGTCGTAGGTTTGGTTTGAATTTCCTTCTCTAGATGGTTGACCTTACAGGGTTAGACGAGCACCATCTGCCCGGGTTTGAAATTTGAGTTTTCCTTCTCCTAGGATGGTTGCCAAATCCTGCCCTTTGACGCTCTTTGTCAGACCCTTCGGTTGTGACCTGCCTGGCACGGGAGGCCCTACCAGTGGCTATTATGTATAACTCACAACCAGTGGCTATTATGTATAGCTCACAACTGAATCTCCTCGAGGTGCCTGGTGTCAAGACCATCCATCTGGCCTCGACCTGGTGTAGGGCCTTCTCTGTGGTGGCTCCAACTATCTGGAATACTCTGCCAGCTGAAGTGCGTGCCCTGCAAGACCTCCTTGCCTTTCTCAGGGCCTGTAAAACCTATCTCTTCAAACTGGAATTTAGTTGCTGATTTTTGTAATCCTGCAGAGTTAGTTTTAGTTTAAATTTAGAATAGTTTATCTGATGTTTTTTATCTGTTTTATGCTTGTGATTGTGAGCTGCTCCGAGCCCTCGGGGAGTGGCAGCATACAAGAATGATAAATAAATAAATAAAAATTAATTAGGGTACGCAAGCCTCTCCCACACATCAAGGAGGCGCCAATGGAGAGGATTGCGTACCCTAATGGATTTTATACAACTGTGTGGAAGGGGCCTCGGAGAATCCAGTTCAAAGGAGATAATGTGGATTATCTGCTTTGATCATCTGGATTATATGGCCGTGTAGAAGGGGCCTATGGCTGCATTTACTCAATAGCATGGGTGCAGCTTGACCCCTGGCTCAGGGCCCTTCCACACAGCCCTCAATCCCAGGATATCAAGGCAGGAAATCCCACAAGATCTGCTTTGAACTGGGTTACCTGAGTCCACACTCAGGTAAGGTGGGATTTTTCCGCCTTGATATTCTGGGACATAGGGCTGTGTGGAAGGGGCCTCAGGACTATGCGATTCTGTGGCTTGAAGTGGACATGCTCTTCCGCCTTCTCGGCCAGAGAGTGCTGCTGGGGCCTCACCAAACTCCAACTCCCACGACTCTTCAATCTTGAGCCAGGGCACTCCATGAATCCTCTAGCGTGGGCAGGCCATCAGTGTCGATTCCCAGAAGAACAAGCCCGCGTAGGGCTCCCACTCCCAGGGTTCCAAAGCCTCGAGCCGCGGCAGTGGCCAAACTGCGTTAATTCTACAGTGCAGACGCATGTATGTGCGCGAGGCAGACCTTTAGGGCGCCCCTTCCTTTTTCCCAGGGGCCTTCCTGCCCAGCCCAGCCCTGCCCAGCTCCGCTTCCTCCCTCTTCCTCCAGGGGCGCCTTGACACCTAGCTAAGGGGGTCCCCTTAAGCAAGCACCCCGAAAACTCCAGCCGCGCTCTTCCTGGGAGGGGGAGAGGGGGGACCTAAGCCAGCGCGGAAGGAGAAGAGAGAGAAGGAAGAGAGTCACCTTGACCGCCATGCTGAGCCAGGGAAGCGGGTGGTGGAGGAGGAGGAGGAGGAAGAAGAGGAGGAGTCTCCCAGCGGCGCTGTCAGGCAGCAGGCACGCCGCAGCCAAAAACACCTCCCTCCCTCCTTCCCTGCCTGCCTCTTTTTCGGGCCGGCCCTGTGCTCCTAAGCAGCGTCCCCAAATCCCAGCCCGTGTCCCCGCGTGACCCCGGACAGAAGGAGGGGAGGGGGTTTGCCATAAAGGAGCAGGGCTTTCCTCCTCCTCCTTAGATCACTGCCTTCTCTCCCGGGAACACCCTTCAGGGTCTGGGCTCGCTCTCCCCCTCTCCCTACAGTCACCGCTTTAGGCTGTCATTATTATGATTAATCAACATTATCTTTTAATCACCCTCCTGTAATTACTCTCTCATGAGATTCCACCTGAACATTAGGAAGAACTTCCTGGCTCTGAGAGTTGTTCAGCAGTGGAACTCTCTGTCCCGGAGTGTGGCGGAGGCTCCTTCTTTGGAGGCTTTGAAGCAGAGGCTGGATGGCCATCTGTTTATTTATTTATTTATTTATTTATTTTATTTATTCAACTTTATATCCCGCTCCTCCCTGCAGGCTCGGGGCGGATCACAGCATACAATAAAAACATACAATAAAAACGTACAATAAAAGCATACCATAAAATGCAATGCATAACAGTAGTAAACAATGAAGATTACGGTTCTTAACTCAGGCGTAAGCATGCCGTTACACTCAGATTTAGCTAAACGCCAGCCTAAAAAGAGTGGTCTTACACGCTCTTCAAAAAGGGGCGAGCTCAGAGATTGCCCGAGTGTGGTCAGGAAGCGAGTTCCAGAGCACAGGAGCCACGACAGAAAAGGCTCGCTGTCTCGTAGTGGACAAATGGCAGGAGCGGATCGATGGAATAACCAACAGGTTCTGCTCTTCCGAGCGTAGCGATCCCGGGGGAACATACGGGGTAAGGCGGTTCCTTAGGTACACAGGCCCTAGACCATGAGTGGCCTTAAAGGTTAAAACCAATACCAATTCGGCAATTCGGTACTCGATGGGAAGCCAATGCAGTTGCCGGAGGATGGGAGTAATGTGCTCCCTCACTGGTGCTCCCACCAGCAAGCGAGCAGCGGCATTTTGCACCAGCTTGAGTTTCCGGATTGTCGACAAGGGAAGGCCAACGTAGAGGGCGTTACAGTAGTCCAACATCGAGATGACCGTCACTTGGATCACCGTGGCCAGGTCTTCCCTGGACAGGTAGGGCGCCAGTCGTCTCTTCCTTTTTAAAAAAAAAAATTTATTTGAGAGAAAAAATAGAGTTCTATAGACATGTTCTATACATTTCTCTCTCTTTTGTTTCCATTCACCCCTGTGCTCTCCTCCTCTTTTAAAATGTTAAAGTCCCACCAAGACATGTTCTATACATTTCTTCCTTTCTGCACCCTGTAAATTCCCATCTTTTTTTAAAGTCCCACCAAAAGTACATTTTCCTCCATACATTTTCATCTTCTTATTTTCAAACATTTTCCAAACATTTTCTCCAAATATTTTCAAAGTCTTTCTTTACTTTTAAATTTGATGTTATCTTATCGTTCAGTGACATTTTCCAGACTCCTTTATACCATTCACTTTATACCACTGGAATATATCGCAGTGCGGACTCTGATAACCCAGTTCAAAGCAGATAATGTGGGATTTTCTACCTTGATATTCTGGAATAGAGGGCTGTGTGGAAGGGCCCTCACTCAAATGCTTGAAGTTAGAAGTATTTTCAATGTTGGATTGGGGTGGGCGGATTATACTTTTATTTGCATATAGGCACACAATTAGATGTTTTGAACCCCTTTCACACAACTGAATAAAATCCCACATTTTCTTCTTTAAACTGGAATATATGGCAGTGTGGACTCTGATAACCCAGTTCAAAGCAGATATTGTGGGATTTTCTGCCTTGATATTCTGGGTTAAATGCCTGCAGGGCTATAGCCTGTAAAAAAAACAACCAAGGGGGGTAAAATTCTTTTTGAGAATCATGAAGAGTATTTCCATAACACAAAATAATTTAAATAGTATGGTCCAGTCTGTATTTTACATAGACTTAATTATATCAATTTTCTGGTCTCCTTCAGAGAGGGCTTCAAATCCCTCCTATGCCTTAGGCCAGTGTTTCCCAACCGCTGTGCCGCGACCGCCGTTCATCAGGTGTGCTGTAGGTGGAGGCTGCTGCTATGGCTGCTGCTGTTGTTATTGTTGTTCCTCTCCCTGCTGTTGTTCCCGCGCCTCCTCCCATCTTCGCCCGAGCCGTCCACGCATCTTTCCCCTCAGAGTCCGAAGGAAAAGCAGAGGCGGAAGTCGCTTCCTCCTCATCCCGGCCTGCTCTTTCCCACGCGCTCGCTCAAGTGTGAGGTGAGGGGGTGGCTCCTCTGCACAGCCGCACCTTTCCCTCGCTCGCTCGCGTGCACTCTCTTTCTCTCTACTGCTGGGAGTTGTAGGCCAAAACATCACGGAGGAGGGGAAAGGGCAGGGACTGTTTTGAGAGCCATCAGCCCTGCCCAATTTCCTCGAACGCGCTCCCTCTCTCTAAGGTAGCCATCCCCACCCCCCTCCCATCCTAGAGGGTCAACCGACGCCACGCAGGCCCAGGTTTCACACTGAGTGTATAAATACATTTAAAACATATTAACTATATGTATTACTGTGTTAGAGTGTCATTTTGGTTGGTGGTGTTCCCCAGGATTTTGTAAATGTAAAAAATGTGCCATGGCTCAAAAAAGGTTGAAAAACACTGCCTTAGGCTTTGCCTACCAGTTGTGGGTGGGCCAACTAGGTTGCTTCCACTATATCAGCTATTGCTGCAAGCAATGACTGTAAATAAATTGTAAAAAAATTGCTAGTGATAGTGCTTGGAGTTCTGGAAGGATTTATTTTTTTGCTTCTCATAGACTTAGCAGGGAGATATGGTTAACCAATTAAAATTCATGAGTAAACCAGGTTTTTTAAAAACCTGATAATTTTCAGGGAGTGGAGTTTGAACCCCTATCCCCTTCCCCTTGACTACAGTCCTGTGTGGAAGGGCCCTTAGAGATAGAACCAAAGTCTAAATACCACATTCGTGTTATGATTTATACACACCTTACACACATGGCCTGAGGGTAATTTATACAATATTGTATATTGTATAACTAGCCATCCCTTGCCACTTGTTGCTGTGGCCCTATCTGTGTATATGTGTTTTGTGTGCATATACAGTATATGTATGTGTGTGTATATATTTGTATATATGCATGGTTTTGCAAATGCGTTGTAATGTATTTTTGTATTTTTTGGCTCTTCTGCTGTGTTTTTCAGTGTTTTTATGAGTGATGGTCACTCATAAAAACATGTATTGTGTCCAAATTTGGTGTAAATTCATCCAGTGGTTTTTGAGTTATGTTAATCCGACAAACAAACATTATATTTTTATTTATATAGATTGGATATCACTTTAACTTCTATTTATTTATTTATTATTTACTTTATATTCCGCTCTTCTCACCCCCAAGGGGACTCACAGCGGATTACAGGTACACATACTTAGCAGACAATCCCTGCCGTTTCCACATATAACATAAAGACGAACAGAGGCAAACTCTGGCCACCAGGGGGAGGTGACGCACTCCTCACCTCTCAGCATTCCCAGCATCCCTTGTTGTTCCTTCCGCATTTCTCAGCATTCCTGGAGTTCTTTAATGGCCTCATAATTCAGTCAAAATTTGCCTCCCCACTTAATGTGGTACCTTTATCTCCTACTTGACAGATGCAACTGTCTTTCAGGCTGCAAAGGTCGACAGCAGGCTACACTTAAAGTCGAGCACCCACCTCGACCCGGGCAGGCCTCAAACTCATGACCTACTGGTCAGAGAGATCTTATGCAGCTGACACTTAGCCAGCTGCCCCACATTCCCAGTGCTATGGCTCATTGTTATGGAATCATGGCAGTTGTAGCTTTACAAAGTCTTGAGCTTCTGGGAGATGAAGTCAAAAACATCTAGAAAACCAAAGTCTGAGAGACACTGCGATCAAGGCCATTAAGGAAAGAAAGAAATATTACTCTTCAGTGTGATTGATACAAAGAGGTTGCAAATTGCCATGTGTTATGCCTAGAAATGACATGGATGCCTAGAAAAAGCTCTGTGACCATGTATGAAAACATCAGATAATTTGATGAGTGGCAGCATAATGCAAATTAGAGGCTCCAAAATGTGAAAGGGCAATGTAAGTACTGTAGATATCCAGGAAGGCTGCTTGAGACTCTCATTCTGCAGGGGAGTTGTTTGCATGTGCGGGGAACCCAAGAGCTCCACTTGAATTAAAAGCAGATGAGTCTGTTTCATCTGTTTTTACATATCCTGGGGACAGAGTGGGGGAAGATAATTGCTTTTATGTCCGCTGGAAATTTGCTTGTGGAAAACAAGAGAAAAATAGAACCAGATATTTGTAACAATTATAAGACCAATAGGAAGTTTTTAACAAGGAAATGACAAAAGAGAATACATGTTGAACATCCCTTACCTGGAGTCCAGAATCTGAATTACTCCAAAATCCAAAATTTCCTGGATGGGTGGCTGAGGGCCGTTCCAGACAACCATATAACCCAGAATACTAAACCGGAAGATCCCACAATATCTGTTTTGAACAAGGGCCCCTTCCAGGCAGCTGAATAAAATCCCACATTTTCTGCTTTAAACTGAGATATATGGCAATGTGGATTCAGGTCACCCAGTTCAAAGCAGATATTGTGAGATTGATATTCTGGGATATAGGGCTGTGTGGAAGGGCCCTGGATTATTTGAGATAGTGACATGTTTACTTTCAGAGAGTCACCTGTGCACAAACTTGACTTGAGGCACAAAATGATTAAAATGGCCTTCTGGGTATGTGTAGACAGTGTATATGAAAAATACACGAATTTCCATTTAGACTTAGATCCCATCACCAAGCTATCTCAATATGTACGCATATGCAAATACAAATATTCCAAAATCCAAGAGGGAAGTTCCAAAAGCCTAAACCTTTCTGGTCCCAAGCATTTTGAATGAAGGGTACTAAACCTATAGCAAGAATCAATACCTTTCTGGTATTCTTACTCAGGGCCCTTTCACACAGCCATATAACCCAGTATATCAAGGTAGAAAATCCCTCAGTATCTGCTTTGAACTTGGTTATCTGAGTCCCCATTGCCATATATTCTAGTCCAAAGCAGAAAATGTGGGATTTTATTCAGCTGTTGGGAAGGCACCTTAGTGACTCTTGAACCCTTTTCTCACATCTCACAGAGGGCTATTGGAGACTGAAGTCCTGGAAGTGGCAAAGAGTGGATGATCTAGTTTTTTACAGTCCAGAAGTTTCCATTCATCAGCTACTTGCCCTATCCAGTGATCTAGCAGAATTAATGAGTTGTGATAACGAAGTAGACAACCTTTGAAAAGTAATGTATTTGGGCTTCTGCCAAACACATACGAAACACTGAGCAGCTGAAGCATTTGAAACAGGAGAAACCAAGATCTTAAAAGGAAAAAAAAAACCGCTCTGATTCATGAACCATTTAAACACAATTGGGTGAGCTGGGATGTTATCCAAGTGTGTGAAAAAATCGGGCTGTCACATGAATCAAACTCATTGGTCCATCAAGCTTAGGACCACTTGTGGCCCTGCAAGATTTCATGACACCCAACATGCTCGCTAAGCTCCTTCAATCTGTACTTGGGACATCTATTTGGGACTTTCTCTGTCCAAAGTACATGTTACACTACTGAACTATAACCCTTTACAACCCTGGATACTGCCACTCTCTACTTGGATATGTCTCAGTGAATCTCAAAATTGTCTATATGGATGGCTGAGGTAGTGACATCTTTACTTTCTGATGATTAAAGGTAAAAGGTACATTTAAATCATTTTCTTCCATACATAAATGATTATATTTCATATAAAATGCCTTCAGGCTATGCTTATAAGCTATATATAAAATGTTATACTCCAGTCCCATCTCTAAGATATTTCATTATGTACATATGTGCAAATACAAAGATTCCAAAACCCTGAATTTAATTTTTTTGGTCCCAAGCATTTCAGTTAAGGTATACTCACTCTATAGTAATAGCAATAATTTTTTTCACCATGTACATCTGTGTTGTCTGCATTTGCACAAAAATTTAGGCATAAATTACAGCCACAGAAATAATTATGCCCGAGCAATGAAATGGAGTAAATATAGTTTCCAATATGCTTAAGTAAACTCTGTTTTTCATATTTGGCTGGTCAACTGGATTTTATTTTTTGTTTGCTTCCACAGCAATCTCAATTAACAAATAACTCACTGTGGCTGAAATGCTAATTTTTATAACAGTTAGAGCCTCTATAGGGTTTGTCTATTTCATACATTACAATTCCACACAGACATATTATTCTGGCTGCTGAATTATCCACACTGAGCCAGAAGTGAACCCAGTTTGAATTAGCTTTCTTCTAATACAAATGAATGTAGCTTTCCAGGTTAATAAAATGTACGCACTTATTTTTGGGTGCATCGACACTGTAGATCAGTGGTTCCCTACCTTTTCTTAACCAGGGAGCACTCTCCAACATTAGGACCAAAAGGGTTACAGATCAGTTTTTGGTCAACTTTAGATTCAATGTTGTTATTTGGGGGGCTGATTCAGATAAACCACATCAACTCTAGTTTATGATATAGAACATACGTCATCCAGTAGTTGCTATCTGCTCACCCACAGAAAACTATTTAATCTAGAGATGATGTGGTCTATCCAAGGTGTCAGAGCTGGTCAACGGTAAGAAGGAGTGGCAGGTGGCACGAAAGGAGCAGAAATAAAGAGAAATGAGGCTTGTGGACCAGATATGGGAAGAAGGGGTGCCATACTGTACTTATTTAGTGTTATTGCTAATTGTTTACTAATATATAGAGGGCAAAGAGAAAGAAACCTTTGATCAGCAAGGTATATAGATTTTCTCCAAAACTGAAGAATTTAAAGTATGTTTAGGATTCTGCTGTGTGTGTACTTGGGATCATAGCCTAGAAGAGGAAGTAGCAAGTACAGCACATACGCCTCTTGAAACCATTTTTGGAGGCCATCGACTATAAAATACCATAAAGCTTTCTGGTATAAAAATGGGACACTAAAACAACCAATTACCACACTTAGCAGTCTTCTAGGAGTGGCAAGCTGGCAGAAAAATACCCTCGCCAAACCTTTTCTCAAGACTGGAAATGGACTTCTGGTCATTCCTAATTGCAATTTATGGACAATTTTCTAAATTATTGGGACCAGTGTAGCCAACACCAGGTCTACAAGGGTAAAAACTGTCCACTCTACTGAAACTGACCACCACATCATAGGTTTCAGCAATGATTTGGTTTGATAGACATTTCTACAATAGAAAGATTTTGTTTTAAACACAAAATAATAAAAAGGAACACTTTAAACAAATTTCCCAGTTCACTTCCCTCTGTTGTTCAGAATCATTTTTATTTCAATAAAATATTCGTTCCATATTAATAGATTTCCTATTAAAATAATCAGCATGCATAATTTTGCTCAGTTGTCACTTGATTTTTTAATTCTGTTACTTATGATTGGCATATTATCCTGTAGCATCAAATGTACTATTACACTGAAATTGGCAGTTCTGACTGAAGCTGAAGTTTAATCGCTTTGAGTATTTCACATAAACAGTAAATTCATCCGTATGAGATTGCTTCCCGTTTGTGATTAAGTCTTCGCATAACCAAAGTAATTGGACTAAAGAACAGTACAAGTTGGAAACCTTGAGAATCTTATGTGTTGTTGGGATTTTTAACAATTAAAAGAAGATTCCTCCTGGATTTAAAATGGCTATGTAGAGGAACAAAGATATTGTGAAGTTGTTCCCCATACCAATTTGAGGGGGAGATTTATTGGAGAGGCATTTGAGACTTTTTTCACCATTTGTGTCTAGGTAGATGAGGGCTCACCTGGCTCAGTATAGACCCACTTCTATTATAACTGTACTCCTCCATATGTTTTGAACTTCAGCGTCCACAATTTCTAACAGATGGTAAGATGGCTAGGATTTCTGGGAGCTGAAGTCCAAAACACCTGGAGGAATACAGTTTGAGAAACACTGCTCTAGGGAAACAATATATTATAAGTGAGGAAAGACCTACAGAGCTTCCACCAATTGTGTCCAAAGTTAAATATTTATTAGTCCAGTGGATAAATTGATTATCTAACTGCAGTACAAATTAGTTGATCTGTGTTGTGCAATTCCCTCTTAAGGAACTTTGGCAATATGTAAATGAATTACCTGAGACTATTAGATCCTAAATGAAATATGACAAGAAACAGATACTGTACATTTTGGGATACCTAATGGCCCTTCCAGACAGGCTCTATATCCCAGGATCTGATCCCAGGTTTTCTGCTTTAAACTAGATTATTTGAGTTCGCACTGCCAGATAATCTGGGATAAACAGAAAACCTGGGATCAGAGCCTGGGATATAGGGCCTAACTGGGTGGGTCCTCAGTCAGAAAAGTGAAACATCTCTTTTTTGCTGATATACATAGGAGGGTTATTACTGCTAAATCTCCACTGAGATTTTCCTTGATAATCAAAACTTGGGGGGAAAACTGGCTCCCACAATCCAAGGGCTCCTACACACTGCACTACTATTAGTGTTATGATTTCACTTGACTTGTCATGCTAATATCGGTGAAATCCTGGAAGAGATAGTGTCCAAATTGTCCTCTTAACTTTCTTGTGGTTTCAAGGTCACACAGCTCTATTGAGCCAGTGGTCCAGCATTAAGCACTAAGCAGTTCATTCTGGAACAGCAGGACCTGACTAATCTAGAAAGGTGGCTGAATCACTAATAATTGGTAGCTCCTATGCTGGGATTGGGGGTAGATTTAACTAACAAAACCATACTGTTTAATTTATTTGGGGGGTAGAATTCAGCACCTTGGATAGCTTCCTTTATATGCAGACTGGAATCTGGAGTTGTTCCAAATCAGAGACCCCAAAAAGATCTGAGATCTGGGAATGACTCCAATCTAGCCTGTTCAGGTTGAACAACCAAGGAGAACAACTCACAACTAACCTCACTGACCCCATCTCATTCCTTTCCCAGTGATTAATAAATACCGGAAAGGGTGCAGCTACAGCCCCTGGCCAAATAGACTCTGGGAATGCCACATTCCTGCTGTCCACACCATAGACGTCTACCTTGAGACCTTAAACCCATCAGTATGGCACTATCCCCCATTCTCCCACCACAGGAATCGTTCCCTTTGTCACCAGATGCTAATCAACAAGCATTATTTTCCAGATAATCCAATCTTGGACCCATATTTTGTATATGATTTGCTGTATAATATTTTGTTAACATTTTATTTTATTTATGTATGTTTCTTTATTTTTCTCTCTCTTGTCTTTCATTTACACAATAAACAATAAAATGTATCAGTTAAAAAAAGTAAATAAATGTACTTTTTGAAATGATAAGATGTATAAGATGTGTGACCGCATTTCTGTTTACGAACCCACACGATATCTTCGATCATCTGGAGAGGCCCTGCTCTCGCTCCCGCCACCTTCACAGGCGCAATTGGTGGGGAAGAGGGAGAGGGCCTTCTCTATGGTGGCCCCCCAACTCTGGAACAAACTCCCTAAAGATATCAGACAAGCCCCCACTTTGGCAGTCTTTAGAAGGAGCTTGAAAACATGGCTGTTCCAATGTGCTTCTCTGAATAAAGGAAATAATTGTCTGATCTGACTAATTTCTCTCTCTTTTTGTCCTCTGAAGCACTTTATCTACCTGTTGGATTGATCTCCCTACATCACTCTCTAAAACCCCCATGTCTAGACATATCCTACTCTGTACATGCCTATTGTTTTGTTGTTGTTTTTTTAAAAAATTAACCTATTACATTTGGCCCTGCTATAGTGTTTTTAAATCTCTTCTGTGTTATTGCTTTATGTTTAGCTATATTATTTATATTGTTTTTTGCTTGCTTGTTTTGTTGATGCACTGTTGTATTTGTATTTGACGGGTTTGGCTTCATGTTAGCCGCCCTGAGTCCCTTCGGGGAGATGGTGGCGGGTTATTCTTTCAGATGTCGATAAAATGTCCATGCTTGTAACTGTGACTTAGGTAAGCTTTGGAAGATTTCCTTTGACATCTTATTTATTTATTTATTTATTTATTTGTTTATTTGTTTATTTATTTACGTCATTTATATTCCGCCCTTCTCACTCCACAGGTACTCACTCAGGGTGGATCACAATGCACCTACTGTATACAGGCAAACATTCAATGCCATTGACATACAACATATATAGACAGACATAGAGGCAATTTAACATTCCAGAAATCAGTTAAATTTAGCCTCCCCACAAAGTGGTACCTAAATTTCCTACTTGACAGATGCAACTGTCTTTTGGATTGCAAAGGTCGACAATGAGCTACACAAATTGGTCGAGAGCTCACCCCGACCTGGGCAGGTCTTGGCCAGTAAGGCAATAAATCGACTCTCCATCTCTGTGTGTCTCTATCGAAAGCATTTTGGAGCCGGCATGCTGGAAGAAGCAAAGCCCAAGATTTTGGGTTTCAGAGCTACTGACCTGCAAGCCACCAGTTGCCACTGAGCTGAATGCTGTTGTTACCAATAGTGCTGCCTTGGCAGACAAGCATGCAATTTGCTAGGAAGGAGTGGCCAGGCGCTAGCATAAAAGTAAAGCAATCTAAGAGATAGCTGTGTTGCCGCTGTGCTGGGGCATATCAAACTAAGCAGCAGTTGCAATGGGCACGCAAGCCCTTCCCAATGTGGCACTTGAACTCTTTTAGGGTACACTGTAGAATTAATGCAGTTTGGCATCACTTTAGCTGCCATGTCAGGAGCCCCCAGTGGTGCAATGGGTTAAACCTTTGTGACAGCAGGACTGAAGACCAACCGGTTGCAGGTTTGAATCCGGGGAGAGTGTGAATGAGCTCCCTCTATCAGCTCCGGCTCCCCATGCGGGGACATGATAGAAGCCTCCCACAAGGATAGTAAAATATCAAAAACGTCCCCTGGGCAACATCCTTGCAGACGGCCAATTCTCTCACACCAGGAGCGACTTGCTTTGGAGATGAGGCCCAGCTCAAACTCCAATATGAAAAGAGAAAATTGAGAGTGGACTGTAGATCACGCCTGACGCTATTTATAGGAACCTATTTTTTTCCAGCTTCTCTGTCTGTGCTGTTCAAATGCTGGAGCCAATCAGGAGCGTTAGAGCAATCTCAAGGAACATTCTGAAGTCTTTTGGCCCACTTCCCAGCCTAAGGCACAAAAAGAGTGTGCTTCTAGATATATCACAGCTGGGAGAGGTTGATACATTTGTTTGTCTCTATTTGACAGGGTCCACCACAGCAAGAACTACACAATTTATATCAAGAATAAAATCAGAGGCTGGATGGCCATCTGTCGGGGGTGATTTGAATGTAATTTTCCTGCTTCTTGGCAGGGGGTTGGACTGGATGGCCCAGGAGGTCTCTCTCTTCCAACTCTCTGATTCTATGTCGCAGACAAGTGATGCCAAACTGCATTAATGTCACAGAAGCAGGAAGAATTGTTCACATGGTAGGAAACACAGAAATGTGCCATGGATCAGAATGGAAAAGTGCTGCTACTTGTTCTGGTAAGACGTGCCATTGTGTATAAACTTATTTTCAGGTTGCAAAATGTACAAAAAACAAGTTTATACTTGGGTCCCATCTCCAAAATATCCCATTATGAATATACAATACAAATACAGATATTCTTAAATGGGGGAAGGGGCCTCTTTACATTGGGCTACCAGGTAAGGAAAAAAAGTATTATTGATATTATTACCTAAATCCAAGCATTACGGAGAAGAGATTCTCAAACTGTACTAACAATTATACCCAGACCAATCCTAATTATGTTTACTTGAGCAGACAATGGCCTAGGTTGCTGTGAGTCTTCTAATCTAGGCTGCATGGCTATGTTCTAGAACAGTGTTTCTCAACCTGGGGGTCAGGACCCCTGAAGGGGTCACAAGGAGTTGTCAGAGGGGTTGCCAAAGACCATCAGAAAACACAGTATTTTTATTTATTCTGTTGGTCATGAGAGTTCTGTGTAGGAAGTTTGGTCTAATTCTATTGTTGGTGGGGTTCAGAATGCTATTTGATTGGAGGTTAACTATAAATCCCAGCAACTACAACTCCAAAATGTCAAGGTCTATTTTCCTTAAACTCTACCAGTGTTCACATTTGGGCACACTGAGTATTCATGCCAAGTTTGGTCCAGATCCATCATTGTTTGAGTCCACAGTGCTCTCTGGATGTAGGTGAACTGCAACTCCAAAACTCAAAGTCAATGCCCACCAAACGCTTCCAGTATTTCCTGCTGGTCATGAGAGTTCTGTGTGCCAAGTTTGGTTCAATTCCATCATTGGTGGAGTTCACAATGCTCTTTGATTGTAGGTAAACTATAAATCCCAGCAACTACAATTCCCAAACAGGGGTGGCCCGAGCTCCCCGGGGGGAGTAAGCGAACTTTATTTTTGCGCGCCCCCCCCCCCGGCAGCGCCCGGCGGCTCCCGGCTGCGCCCGCGCATGCGCAGACTCCCGAGCGCGCCGGCGCGGAGGAACGGGGGGGGAGAGGGGACTCAGGGGGCGGGCTCGCCGCTCACGGACCCGAGGAGGAGCAGGAGGAGGAGGCCACGAGGCGGCCCCATGGAGACGCAGCGGCAGCAGCAGCGCCCCCGGAAGGGCCCGGCGCCAGAGGCGCATCTTCGTGACGTCACTTCATCGCCTCTGCCGAGAGGAAGGGAGGAAGGCCTCGCCAGCTGCGTGCTGTAAGTACGCCCGGCAGGAGCGAGGCCGGAGGGAGGGAGCCCTGAGGAGGCGCGGCGGCCTCTTCCTCCTTCCTTCCCTCCCTCCGGCGTCTCTCCTTCCGGGCGTACTTACAGCACGCGGCCAGCGAGACCTTCCTCCCTTTCCTCCTCGGCAGAGGCGCGACGAAGTGACGTCACGAAGATGCGCCTCTGGCTTCGGGCCCTTCTGGGGGCGCTGCTGCTGCTGCCGCTGCGTCTCCGTGGGGGCCGCCCTCGTGGCCTCCCCCCCCCTCCTGCTCCTCCTCGGGTCCGTGAGCGGCGAGCCCGCCCCGTGAGTCCCCTCTCCCCTCGTTCCTCAGTGCCGCCGGCTGGCTGCGGCGAAACAGCGGCGGGGCGGGGCAGAGCGGCGCCCCTCCCAGGTGGCCACGCCCCCTCCGGGAACGTTGCCCTACGCGACCGCGTAGGTTGCTTAATGGGGAAGGCCGGCCCTGCTCCCAAATGACAGAATTGACACCCCCCCCCCCCCAAAACCCCCCACCAGTATTCAAATTTGAGCGTATTAGTTATGTGTGCCAAATTTGGTCCAGCGAATGAAAATACATCTTGCATTTCGGATATTTACATTACAATTCATAACAGTAGCAAAATTAATTATGAAGTAGCAACAAAAATAATTTTATGGTGGGGGCACCACAACATGAGGGGTCGTGACATTAGGAAGGTTGAGAAACACTGTTCTAGAAGCATTCTCTCCTGACGTTCGCACACATCTATGGCAAACATCCTCAGAGATTGAGGGGTCTTTTTGAAAGTAGGCAAGTGAGGTTTATGTAGCCCAGGGTGGGAGAAAGAACTCTTGTCTGTTGGAGGCAAGTGTGAATGCTGCAAATGGCCTGCTTGATTAGCATTGAATGGCCTTGCAGCTTCAAAGCCTGCCTGCTTCCTGCTTGGGGGAATCCTTTGTTGGGAGGTGTTAGCTGGTCTGGATTGTTTTCTGCCTGGAATTCCCGGTTGTTGTTTTTTTTAGTGTTGTTCTTTTTTTACTGTCCTGATTATAGAGTCTAAGTCAGTGTTTCTCAACCTTCCTAATGTCGCGACCCCTTAATACAGTTCCTCATGTTGTGGTGACCCCCAACCATAAATTTTTTTGTTGCTACTTCATAACTGTAATTTTGCTATTGTTATGAATCGTCATGTAAATATCTGATATGCAGGATGTATTTTCACTCACTGGACCAAATTTGGCACAAATACCCGATGTGCCCACATTTGAATATTGGGGGGGGGGGGTTGATTATGTTCTTTGGCAGTTGCAGTTGCTGGGATTTATAGTTCACCTACAATCAAAGAGCATTCTGATCTTCACCAATGATGGAATTGAACCAAATTTGGCACACAGAACTCCCATGACCAATAGAAAATGCTAGAAGGGTTTGGCGGGCATTGACCTTGAGTTTTGGAGTTGTAGTTCTTCTAAATCCTGAGAGCACTGTGAACTCAAACAATGATGGTTTTAGACCAAACTTGGCAACATGCCCAAATATGAACACTGGTACAGTTTGGAAAAAGACACTTGATATTTGGGAATTGTAGTTGCTGGGATTTATAGTTCACCTACAATCAAAGAGCATTCTGAACCCCACCAATGATAAAATTGGGCCAAAATTCTCACACAGAACCCCCATGAACAACAGAAAATACTATCTTTTCTGATGGTCTTTGGCGACCCCTCTGACATCCCCCCCCAGGGGTCCCGACCCCCAGGTTGAGAAACACTGGTCTAAGTGAACATTTATTTATTTAACATCATTTGTCATTTATATTCCTATTCCGCCCTTCTCACCCCGCAGGGGACTCAAACATTCAATGCCACAGACATAGACATACAACATATTAAGACAGACTACGAGCTACACAATTGGTCGAGAGCTCAGGCAGGCCTCGAACTCGTGACCTTCTGATCAGTAGAGATCTTATGCAGCTGACTCCCAGCCAGCTGCGCCACATTCCCGGTGCATAACAGAGACCACTTCCCCCGCCTAAGGCAGTAAACAGGACGGCTCAGCCGGGCAAAAGGGAAGGATGGGGGTGGGCGGGGCTATGCAAATGAGCCCTTCGGAATCTTGAGGTCCTTCGCGAAGGTCGGCTGGGGAAGGAAAGACGCGTCTGAGAGCAGCACGCATGCGCGCGGAATGGGAGGGGGGGGGCTGGCGACGTCGCGAGCGCCTTCCCTCCTCGCCACTCCTCGCTTCCTCTCCCTGCCAGAGCAGCCTTCCGCTGTCTTGTTTCGACGTCATCTCCGGCGTGTGGGCGCGCGGCTTGATTCGCTCAAGCTGGCTGGCTTCGCTGGCTCCGCCGCCGCCGCCGGAGAAATGGCGGGTAAGCGGGCCGAGGCGGGAGGAAGGGCAGGGCTGGCGGTGGGCCTGCGCCGCTGTCTCCGCCCAAGGGCTGGGCCAGGCCGGGGGCTTCAGAGCGGGCCAAGGAGGCCGCAGAACTGCGTGAAGGAAAGGCCTCTGCTTGAAGTAAAGCGCGCCAGCCTCTCTCTCTAAGGCAGGCCTGGGCAAACTTGGGCCTTTCAGGTGTTTTGGACTCCAACTCCCACAATTCCTCACAGCCTCGGGCCCCTTCCTTTGGAAGGGGCCCGAGGCTGTGAGGAATTCTGGGAGTTGGACTCCAAAACACCTGAAAGGCCCAAGTTTGCCCAGGCCTGCTCTAAGGCCTTGAGGCCGAATGGTCAGGGCTCGGCTGTAGAATGAATGCAGTTGGGCACAGGAGCATGGGAGCTGTAGTTTCGCAATGCCAAGGAGCGCGCGCCTCATCAAACTGCAACTCCCATGATTCCACAGCTAGAGTGCTGTCAACTCGCATTAATAGTGTGGACTCCGCTATCCCAGTTCAAAGCAGACCTTGAGAGGTGTTCATCCTTGGTAGTCTGGGTTATATGGCTGTGTGGAAAAGTCCCACTCCTCCTTGGTCTGTGGTTGTGTTGATTTTATAAGTCAACTTCCATAGCCTTTGAGGCAGGCCTGGGCAAACTTCGGCCCTCCAGGTGTTTTGGACTACAACTCCCACAATTCCTAACAGCCTACCGGCTGTTAGGAATTGTGGGAGTTGTAGTCCAAAACACCTGGAGGGCCGAAGTTTGCCCAGGCCTGCCTTGAGGGTATCGATGGCCCGTCCAATATGTTAATGCTCAGGACGGGGGCTTTACCAGTGGTGTATTATTTACTAATTATTTATGTACTTTATTTCTACCCCGCCCTTCTCCCACAGAGGAACTCAGGGTGGCTTCACAATGCACCAGTGATGCTAGACCAATACAATCAATTAAAACAATTAGTACAAAATATTTTAAAATAATCAATAAAAACATTAACTAGTCCCACTTCTTTACAGTTTTCCTGGAGACACCGTTGCACAAACTCTTATAGGAGGATTGAAACATCCACGAATAGCAATCGGAAACTTATATTGCAGCAATCAGTCCGGATGTGTAGAAACCGAGGCCTTTCAAATGTCCTGAAAGTGCAGTTCTTATCCGGCCTGACAGTCAGCTGTGCTGCTTGGGTGGGTGGGAGAAGGTAGATCATATTATAATGTAATATAATATAATACTACTACTACTAATAATCTCTCTCGGCATTACTTCGCGAACGAAGATTCTTAGGAAGGACTCATCCCACACTTTTTACAAGCGCGTTGATGACTAAAAAGGCCAATCTGAGATAGGCAAATCCGGTTGCAGAAAGCACAGCAGAAAGTCTCCTTGGGTGATGTTGTTTCCAAGTTGCGGTTCTTTCTGCGTTGTCGTTTCTCTTCGAGATCCGTACGCCGTGTCTTCTCGAAAGAGGCCACAGCATTGTGGATAGTGCGTTTCCATGCCTCCCAATGTGAGGCCAGGGTGGACCATTGTTGGTGATCAATCTGGCCGAGCCTGAGATGTTGTTTCAGGGAGTCCTTATATCTCTTTTTGGGGGCGCCTCTCTTGCGCTGACCCGTGATGAGTTCACCATAGAGTAGTATCTTTGGGAGGCGGTGGTCCTCCATCCTAGAGATGTGCCCTGCCCAGCGCAGCTGTGTTCTCAATAGCATGGTCTCAATGCTGGTGATCCCTGCTTGCTCAAGGACAGCAACATTAGTCACATAGTCGGTCCAGTGTATATTTAGGCTTGTGCGAAGACAGCGCTGATGAAAGCATTTGAGGAGTCATAGGTTTTGGCGATAGGTGACCCATGCTTCAGACCTATATAGGAGAATAGACAGTATGATAGCTCTGTAAACACTGATTTTGGTGCTTTGCCTCAGGTGCTTGTTGCTCCAGACTCTTTTGTAAAACCTTCCAAATGCACTATATGCATTTGCTAATCTGTGATCTATCTCTTTATCAATTTTGGCGTCTGAAGAGATGAAGCTTCCCAGGTAGGTGAACTGCTGAATGGACTTAAGCACAGATTTGCCTATGCTGATGTGGGGATGATGGTGTTCTTCCTGGGGTGCGGGCTGGTAGAGGACTTCTGTTTTCTTCAGGCTGACTTCCAGCCCAAACAGCTCTGCAGCTGTTGCAAAGCAGGATTTTAGGCGCTGCAGGGCCGCTTCTGAATGGGCAACAAGGGCAGCATCATCAGCAAAAAGCAGCTCACGGACTAGATCATAAGAACATAAGAACATAAGAAGAGCCATGCTGAATCGGACCTCAGCCCATCTAGTCCAGCATTCTGTATCACACAGTGGCCCACCAGTTGTACACGGGGATCTCGAGCAGAAGGGAGGGCAAAACCCTAACCTGCTCCCGACCCCCACAACCAGTACCCAGGGAAATCCTGCCTACCTCAACCAACTCCGAGGTGGCACTTGAATGTCCTTTTCAGTAACTACCGATACACTTGGTATCCATGAATCTGTCTAATCCTGCCTTGAAGTTGTTCAGGCTGACAGCTGTCACAACCTCTTCTGGAAGTGAGTTCCATAACCCAATGACCCTCTGGGTGAAGAAATATTTCCCTTTATTAGTCCTAATTTTCCTACCTTGGAGCTTCAGGGAGTGCCCTCTAGTCCTAGTGTTTTGTGACAAAGAAAATAGTTTTTCTTTATTCACCTTTTCTATCCCATGCATGATTTTATACACTTCGATCAAGTCACCTCTTAGACGCCGTCTTTCAAGGCTGAAAAGACCAAGGCGTTGCAACCTGATTTCATAAGGGAGCCACTCCATCCCTTGGATCATTCTTGTTGCCCTTTTCTGTACCTTTTCCAGTTCCGTTATATCCTTCTTAAGGTGCGGAGACCAGAATTGTACACAGTACTGCAAATGTGGCCTTACCATCGATTTGTAGAGAGGTAATACAACATTTGCTGACCTATTTTCGATTCCCTTTCTGATCATGCCTAGCATAGAATTTGCTTTTTTCACTGCTGCTGCGCACTGGGTTGACATCTTCATTGAGCTGTCCACCAAGACCCCAAGATCCCTTTCCTGGTTTGTCTCGGAAATCTTTGACCCCATCAATTGGTAGGTGTAGTTGGGGTTCTTTGCCCCGATGTGCATGACTTTACACTTGTTTAGGTTAAAATGCATTTGCCACTTTGTTGCCCATTCACTCAATTTCGAGAGATCTTTCTGGAGCTCTTTACAATCAGTTTCATTTTTAACTACCCTGAACAATTTAGTGTCGTCTGCAAACTTTGCTACCTCAGAATTCACTCCTACATCCAGATCATTAATGAATAAATTAAAAAGTAACGGACCCAAAACTGAACCTTGGGGTACGCCACTTCTCACCTCTTTCCACCCAGAGAAATGTCCGTTTATTACCACCCTTTGTTTCCTACAGTTTAGCCAGGTTCCAATCCAGGACAAGACCTGTCCTCTGATTCCATGGCTGAAGAGCTTATTTAGGAGCCTTTGGTGAGGGACTTTGTCAAAAGCCTTTTGAAAGTCAAGGTAAACAATATCAACTGGGTCCCCTTTATGTGTTTATTTACACCCTCAAAGAATTCTAACAAGTTAGTAAGACATGATTTGCCTTTGCAGAAACCATGTTGATTTTCTTTCAGCAATGCCTGTTCTTCTATGTGCCTAGTAATATTTTCTTTAATTATGGTTTCCATCACTTTGCCTGGAACTGAGGTTAAACTGACTGGTCTATAATTTCCTGGATCACCTCTGGATCCTTTCTTGAAGATCGGTGTTACATTTGCCTCCCTCCAGTCCTCGGGTACAGTGCCTGATCTTAGAGAAAGGTTATATATCTTAGCTAGAAGTTCAGCAATTTCACACTTGAGTTCCTTAAGAACTCTGGGGTGGATGCCGTCTGGACCTGGTGATTTGTTGACATTTAGTTTAGTAAGGCATGTGAGAACATCCTCCTTGTTTATCTCTATCTGTTTTAATTCTTTTAATTCCCTCCCTGAAAAAACTGACTCAGCTGCAGGGATATGTTGTCTGTCCTCCTGTGTGAAAACGGAGGCAAAGAAGTCATGTAGCCGCTCAGCAATCGTTTAGAGTTTTAGTGCGAGCCCTCAGGCGGCTTAAGTTGAACAAGCTACCATTAGTATGATAGCGTATATATATGCCTTCTTCTTCTTCAAGGTCTGCCATAGCCCTTTGGAGCATCATGCTGAAGAAGATTGTAAATTGGGTTGGTGCAAGAACACAACCTAGTTTCACTGCAAGAACACAACTTTGCCAGGGAGTTTCACCTGGCAATTAATTATTAGAAAGGGCCCCGAGGAGCATCGCAGGGCGACGGCGGGAAAGATGCCTGACTTGACCGCTGACCTGTCTGGCATGGGGAGGCCTGGGAGGAAGACCGAGGAGGAAGAGGAGACTATTATGCCACCGCCAGCATAGCCGCCCCAGTAAGTCTTGCTTTCTTCTTCATTAGGTACGCCCAAACCTCTCTCCCACTGCAAGGGGGCGCCATTGGAGAGGTATTATAATGTAATATAATATAATACTAATAATAATATGATAATATAATATATTTTATATTACATGTCTCTCTTGGCTTTCCTTCATGAATGAAGATTCAGGAAGGACTCATCCCACGCTTTCTACAAGCGCGTTGATGATTCGAGGTTGAATGTGTCATTCGAGCCTGTGCAATGGACCCTTCTGGTGGAGCACATCGTGCACAGAACTGGCCTCACCCTTTAAACCAAAGGTTCGTCTGCCGGGGCCTAGCAAGCTTAAGACGGTGGCAGGGAGGTTCTCAGGTCGTAGGTTTGGTTTGAGTTTCCTTCTCTAGATGGTTGACCTTACAGGGTTAGGCAAGCACCATCTGCCCAGGTTTGAATTTAGAGTTTTCCTTCTCTTAGGATAGTTGCCAAAAGGCTAGAGAGCCCATCCTACCCGTTGACGCTCTTTGTCAGACTTTTCGGTTGCGACCTGTCTGGCATGGAAGGCCCTACCAGCGGCTATTATGCCACCGCCAGCATAGCTCACAACTTCATTAGGGTACGCAAGCCTTTCCCCCACAACAAGGGGGCGCCAACGGAGAGGATATTACATGTAATATTATTAATAATATTACAGTGTAATGTTAAAGTACAATGTAATGTATAATATTAATATTGTGCTATGGCAATAATATATTGTATTTACATTTTACTTGTAAGTCACTCTAAGTCCCCTTCGGGGTGAGAAGGGCGGCATATAAATGTAAATAAAATAAATAAATAGATATCCAGGGGGCAAAAGCTTCCTCATAGCCTAATAACTTTAAGAATTATTAGAGAACAAAATGTCTCCACTGTAGGATTCATGCAGTTTGCAACTACTTTGAGTGTCATGGCTTAATGCTATAGGATTGTGAGAATTGTAATTTTATAAGGTCTTTACCCTTTTCTACCAGATAGTGTTTGACTGTGTGGTGAGTGAATTAGCACCAGTCATCCTGAGGAGCGAGGTTGAATGGGCCTTAAGAAGCATTGCTAACAACAAGGCAGCAGGAGACGACGGGATCCCAGCTGACCTCTTTAAAATCTTGATAGGTGATGCTGTCAAGATGATGCGTGCCCTATGCCAGCAAATATGGAAAACAAGAATGGCCATCAGACTGGAAAATATCAACTTATATCCCCATACCAAAAAAGAGAAATGCTAAAGAATGCTCAAACTTTCATACAGTGGCTCTTATTTTTCATGCCAGTAAAGGTGGTGCTCAAGATCCTGCAAGGAAGACTCCAGCAATACATGGAGAGAGAATTGCCAGATGTACAAGCTGGGTTTAGAAAAGGCAGAGGAACGAGAGACCTAATTGTCAGTATCCGCTGGATAATGGAGAAAGGCAGGGAGTTTCAGAAAAACATCTATTTCTGCTTTATTATATTATATTATAAAGCCTTTGACTGTGCGGATCACAATACATTGTGGCAAATTCTTGGTGGTATGGGGATACCAAATTACCTTGTCTTCCTCCTGAGGAATCTGTTTAATGACCAAGTAGCAACATAAGAACTGACCATGGAACAACAGACTGGTTCAGGATTGGGAAAGGTGTACGACAGGGTTGTATACTCTCATCCAACCTATTCAACTTGTATGCAGAACAAATCATGCAATGTGCGGGGCTTGATGAATGTAAGGCTGGGGTTAAAATTGCTGGAAGAAACATTAACAACCTTATATATGCAGATGATACCACTTTGACGGCTGAAAGCGAGGAGGAGCTGAGGAGTCTTCTAATCAAGATGAAAAGAAAATGCAAAAGCTGGGTTGCAGCTAAACATAAAAAATACCCAATATTATGGCAACAAGAATGATTGATAACTGGCAAATAGAGGGAGAAAACGTGGAGGCAGTGACAAACTTTGTATTTCTAGGTGCAAAGATTACTGCAGACGCAGACTGCAGCTAGGAAATCAGAAGACGTTTACTTCTTGGGAGGAGAGCAATGACTAATCTCAATAACATAGTGAAGAGTAGAGACATCACACTGGCAATGAAGATCCACATAGTCAAAGTAATGGTATTCCTTGTATTAACATACGGATGTGAGAGCTGGGCCATAGGGAAGGCTGGACGAAGGAAGATAGATTCTTTTGAGCTGTGATGTTGAAGGAAAGTTCTGGGAGTGCCTTGGACCGCGAGAAGATCCAACCAGTCCATCCTCCAGGAAATAAAGCCCCAACTGCTCACTGGAGGGAAGGATAGTAGAGGCAAAGGTGAAGACCTCACAACCTCTGAGGATGCTTGCCATAGATGCAGGTGAAACGTCAAGAGAGAATGCCTCTAGAACATGGCCATATAGCCTGAAAAAACCTATGACAATGCAAAGATGAAGTACTTTGGCCACATAATGAGAAGATAGGAAAGCTTAGAGAAGACTATGTTGCTGGGGAAAACAGAAGGAAAAAGGAAGAGGGGCTGACCAAGGGCAAGATGGATGGATGGTATCCTCGAAGTGACTGGCTTGACCCTGAAAGAGCTGGGGGAGGTGACAGCCAACAGGGAGCTCTGGCGTGGGCTGGTCCATGAGGTCACAAAGTTGGAAGCGACTGAACGAATAAACAACAAACAACACCAGATAGTGCTGGTGCCTCATCATACTATAACTCCCATAATTTAAAAATATTGAGCAATGGTGAAAGAGGTGTTGGACTGCATTAAATCTACAGTATAGATGTGCCCGAAGCCCCCAACAAACAAAAAAATCATATAGATAAAATGTATTACTGGAAGAGTTTAGTTACATAAATAAGTCCAAGTTGACTGGAGATTCTATTCAACATATTTATACTCTGCCTTTCTCCCAAAGCAGTTTACCATGCTAGATAAAATATCTAAAATAGTACGTAGCTCAAAGATTTTTTAAAAAATTAATCATTGACCCAATCAAAAAAATATTTAAAATGTATATTATATAACTAACAAATTAATTTCATATTCTTCTGCCTCTAGCAGTTAAAGGCCAAAGTGTTTAGAAAGAAATGTCTGCTGGCAAAATGAAGATAGAGTGAGGGCCAATTGAACTTCTTTCAGCATCCTTCCACACAGCTGTATTGCCCAGAACATCAAGGTAGAAAATCTCACAATATCTGCTTTGACCTTGGTCAGGGCTGTCCAACTTCCGGCCCTGCAGGTGTTTTGGACTTCAACTCCCAGAAATCCTAGCCAGTTTACCAGCTGTTAGGATTTCTGGGATTTGAAGTCCAAAACACCTGCAGGGCCGGCAGTTGGATAGCCCTGACCTTGGTTATCTGAGTCCACACTGTCATATATTCCAGTTCAAAGCAGATAATGTGAAATTTTATTAAGCTGTGTGGAAGGGGCCTTCGGAGGGAGCTAGATAACCCAGGAACATCTGATGAAAAAGCCTTGGAGATGGAGGGATGGATAGAAATGTCTCACCTGGAAATCATAAAGCACGCAAGCCCATAGGGGTAAATAGACGCTTAGATCAAATCATCTGGATATAAGTTGATCTCTGACCCCTTCTACATAGCTGAATAAAATCCCACATTATCTGCTTTGTACTGGAATATACTGTATAGCAGTGTGAACTCCGATAACCCAGTTCAAAGCAGATATTGTGGGATTTTCTGCCTTGACATTATGGATTATATGCCTGTTTCCCCTCTGATTCTTGGGGCGAAAGCATGGGATCTCTAATGAGGAAAGAAAATACACATGTTTATTTCAGTAGCATGACACTTCCTGCTGCAGTCCATTCTAAAACTGCTATGGAATACTTGTATCTTTTATTTACATAATTTAGCACTGGAGTGATTAACATTTTATTATAAACATTTTTGACAATAACGACTTATAATTTCCTGTTGTATTTTTGGTTTGTAGATTCAACAGTCTTATTGTCCCCCAAAAAAGTAGGGTACCCCAACCTGATGACAGCATTGTAGTTACTGTATTTACTGCTGCCCAGGAGACATTATTGTTAATATTATTATTTCTTACCCACCTCTTCTCATGGCTTGAGGCATGTAACTGAATAATTAAAACACATACACATTTTAAAAATACCACAAGTACACATATTAAAATGTATTTCTATAAAAACATGATGTAGGGCTCCTTTAACTGATTGCACACAGAATTGTGTCCAAAGCTTTGTAGCTGTTTTATGGTGGAATCATGGAAATGAATCCAATGATTAGTTGACTACACACTGATCATAAGGATCAGCAGATGTTACTAAAGTTACATTAGTACTGGAGAAAAGAGTCCTGAGCCAGGGCGTTGGAAATCAATGGTATGCTTATATATATTACTGTTGCAAATAAATAGTGTGCCACAGTTCTGTTTCATATGGCAAGCATTGAATCGTCTCTGCTAATGCACTGAGTCCCATCTTTCTCTCCACCTTGAAAAAAACAAAGAGGAAGAGGTAATCTTTTCCTCTCTTTGAATGAGCTTCAGAGGAGGCAGAGCCCTTCCAGGCCCTATAGCCCAGGATCTGATCCCAGGTTTTCTGTTTATCCCAGATTATCTGGCAGTATGTGTTGAGTTGAATCGGTCTAGTGTTTAAGACAGAAAACCTGGGATCAGATCCTGGGGGCTGTCTGGAAGGGGCCCCAGTCCAGCTCAAAGGAGGCTGAAAGGGAAGGTTGCAGCTGGCACTTTTTCCTGCTTGCTAACACCTGTAGTGTATATTCTGCTCAAATGAAACCCAGCCATTACCTTGGTTTAAGAACTGTTGCCAGCAGACCATATATTCTCAGTGTTTGGCTGTGAGAGGTGAGTAGGAATTAAGGAATTGCCTTTGGTCTCATATGAAGGTGCAGTGTGGTGTGATACCAACAACTAACAGATCAATCCTGAGCAGGTTTACTCAGGGTTTCTGGGTAATTAATCCTGTGTAAGCAAGTAAAGGAGCTTACCCTGTATACCTGAAAATCAAACCCAATTGAAGTCAGTGGGATTTGGATCTGAGAAAGGCAGGCCCTGAAGAAGGCCTCAGATTTAAGGTGATACAAAAGTGTAGCCTCGTTACTACGATTAGCAAAATCCAAATACTGTAATACTTTTATGACTTTATCATTATTAAGGATAAAAATAGCAGTCAACTTTTATACCGTATTTACTCGATTTTTTTTAAAGAAGGAGTTATAAGCATCCAGCCACTGTAATGTTATTTGTGAGATCCTACTCTTTTGGTCACATGCCTTTGTTTTGTATAGATATGACAGCTGGTTAATTTTCCAGGGAATTAATGTTTTGGTGAGATCAGATATTTGTTGTCTGAAACATTCCTTGAAGTGTGGTGAGAATATATTTCATTTTTCATGTAGGGCTTTCTGCTATGGAGAAGAAATTGGCTGAGTACAAGTGTGATACAAATGAAGCCATTCACCTAAAATTAGGTAAGGTTTTTAAATGCGTTTTCAATGCTTCAGTGTTTTCAGTAGCTGCTTGGTTTTTACTTTTGAAGTGCTAGAACTACCAAGATACCAGTAGCCTTGGTTTGTTCAGTCTTATGTTGTCCCTTTACATGAGGGCATTGCTGTGTAGCTAGGATCACATAGAGTAAAAATGAGTGGGAAACAACACTGCTGGTGATTTGCAGAATCCACTCCAGCTTCACAATTAGTTGTATAGTGAATATATTACATAATATCTTGATAAGCATTACTCTGGCTTTTACCAGCACTTGCTTCCATCAGCACTGAACCAATAGAACAGATAAGCTCATACAGTTTTGAACCGTTTTTTCTTCCATTGGTGTAAAATGTATTCTGTCTGCAAAACACAGACGAAGGTGAACCATATACACAAAATGTTGCAAAGACAACCAGCGGATTATAGGCAAATAATTTATATTAGGGTGGAAATGCCTGTTATGCAGCAGTTTGTTTATGCTACTCTCTCATCTGGGAGTTGCTCCTACAGCACCATGTTTAAAGTGATTTTTAAATATTTTTAATTCTTCATTTCTTTTTCTTTTTAATTCTTTATTTAGTTGATTTATTTTTCACATAGAAATTTAAGACATACTAAGTTTTCATGAGAAATTTGTGGAAACAGTTTTTCCACTCTCAAATCTCCTCTCTCCCAGTTCTGAACCAGAAAACTTGCAATTGTCTCCATCTGAGAAACAGCCTTGAGATGAATTGTTCAAACAGGATACCACAAAAGGCTAGTTTTAAAAGTGATAATTAAAAATTGTGGTGAGCCGAACAAAAACCTTACTGTGGAAAATATTTGAATATTTTTTATTAGTCCGGTTTCCAGAGGATTTGGAAGATGACAGCACAACATTCCACCCAGAGTTCAGCCATCAAGTTTTTGGGGATGAGTAAGTAATGGAAAATATTAAAAAACAGGTTTTCAATAGGTGCCTTACAAACTAGTATGGAATATATATTAAACTGCAACCATGGCCTTATCACAGTAGAGCTTAAAGAGTAGGCAAAGCGTATGCATCTCATCTGAAATCCTATGGCTGCCTCTTGCACAAATCTGGGGCTTGTAGCTTAATGAGACCCAGGACCTCATAGTCTGAGCATTTTAAAGTCCTCTCTCCTAAACTACAAGCCCAGAATTCTGCAGTAGACAGCCACAGGATTTCAGATGTTCATACTCTTTGCTTACTCTTAAAGCTCTAGTTCTGGCATGGGCAAACTTCGGCCCTTCCGGTGTTTTGGACTTCAACTCCCACAATTCTTAATAGCCAGTAAGCTGTCTAGGATTTCTGGGAGTTCAAATGCAAAACACCTGGAGGGACACAGTTTGCCTATGCCTGCTCTAGTGTGATAAGGCTAGTGATCTTAAAAAACATGTAGTCATCACCTGTGTAACACTTGGCAGTGCTCCATAGCTGAAAGTCTGCACTTTTTCTCTCAATGTAATCTATTTTCATTTGAGAGGACTGTTCACTCATTATTGCAGAGATATATTTGGCTTCACCCGTCCTAAGACATTGTCCGCATATGGTGACCATTGTGCTGTCTCAGAAATACAGATAAAATTCATTTGCCCCATCCAGCTGCCATTGGAACAAATGCTGCCTCCTCCAAAATTTCCATACTAACCGTGTTCTCCACAACTGTGTATAACAGAATAGCTTTAATAAGGAATAAAAGGATAAAAAGATTATGTACACTGGATCTAAAATGCTTTGGATGATACAATCCTTTTATAAACTCTTTCATTTTTTAAAATTAAACTGAATTGCTCATAGTTGCTGTGCAAACAAGGCAATCTTAAATTTTAATCTTGAGTGCTTAATTGGATATGTTTTTTCACTTTTGAAAGGTGGGCTCTCATACTTACCACAGTTTGCTTTTGAACATCCTCTGAAGTTAAAAGTAGTATGATATATGGCATAGAAAGTTTGCTAAACAAACCCAAAGTCATCATGGACCTAGTTACATGTAACTGAAATTCTGTTGCTATTACTGTAATACCTATCTATATCCATGGAAAGAAAGTCAGTCAATCAGCCAGCCAGGATGATGGTAGAATTCCTGCTCTAAGTATTTCTGATAAACTTGTAGGCTACTTTATTTCATCGCATAATAGTCACCATCGCATAATAGCTGCACCCTCCTTTGGGGGATTTTTATATTCCCTGCATAATAGTCGCATGCCTGCCCTTTGGAGCAGCCCCTGTAGCAGCCCCTATAGCAGCCCCTATAGCTCTGAGGGGCAGGCACACAGGAGAGTGAAGGCGCAAGAGCTAGGAGGCTTCCCTGGCTATGGCCAGCTGATTGAGGCTGATCAGCTGGCGGCAACAAGAGATGTTGAGAGAAGCCTACCAGCATTCTCCGGCATGCCCACAGAGTTGAAGGCTCATCTCCACAGAGCCGTGGGGCCTATGCAGGTGAGTGAGTCCTGCGAAACTTCCTTTGGCTGCTGGCAGCCAAGGATGACCCAGTAAGCCTCACCTGCCAGCGCACATGGGCAAGAGAGTTTTATGCACCTTGTCAGCAGGGAAGACCCCCATAGGGCTCCAAATTTTCACTACGCAATAGTTGCCCCCCTCCTTTTATTGACGGGGGAAAATGTGACTATTGTGTGATGAAATATATTTATTTTGGGGGTATAAATGAATAACATTGAATTATAAAAAAGTACTGTATTTTTTCTTTCTGTTACAGTGAGGTAGCTTTTGGTTACAAAGGATTGAAGATTCTTTTGTACTACGTTGCTGGTAATCTGTCGACACTGTTCCGTGTGGATTATACATCCAAAGTCAATGAGAACTTTGACTCTGTGGAGGTAAAATAAAATATATAGATTGTAGCTAGCTAAATTTGCCATTTTACCTGAAACTCTCACTTTTCCAGTTGTTGTATGACTGTATGCTGGATCTCAAATTGCTCCATCGCTGCACATTTATCATGCAACTTTTCCTGACTATAATTCAAGCCTACTTAAATTCTAAACATTTTCAAACAGAGTATAATTCAACTTCAGCAACTCTCAGCACAGTAGCTGAGATCAGAATACTGAATAATGTCTTTCCTAGCTGCTTTGAGCCTCCTTATGTTGAGAAAAAGCGGGATATAAATAAACATAATAATTTCTCCTTGAGCCAAGTTTAATTCATAATCCGAAAAGATAAATAATATTCCTAGATAAGCACAGTACTTAAATTTCCTTAGTTTTTCATAAGTTCTGGACATAATTGTACTATTTTACTAACAGTTTTCCAAATATAGTAAATTGTACCATATCAACCCTTGTTGAAAAGATGATTTGTTTGCTTGTTTTTTCTCTTGCATTTAGTAATTTATCTACCTTTAGTTCTTCAGTGGGCAGAGCACCTTCTTTTTTTTACTTTTTCCCAAATCGCTCTTAATTTTAACCAATTTTCTTTCCCCCCCTTTTTCCAAAAACTCTGGCCAATGTATAATCGTTCCATCTTGTTTCCACATTTCTTTTACTCTTCTTAATCCCTTTTCTTCTAAGTTTTTTGCTAACCTTTTGGGGAGTCCCATGCTCTTAATTGGAGTCTTCCCTGATAATTTATATGCCCATAGTTTTTGCCATTTTTGCCAACAGTCATATGCAAGCTTCCTTGGTCCTGTTAGTTTTTCATTTATTTTATTAATATCTCTGGTGTATAAACCATATTTTCCCCATCCATCATTTATTTCGTTCTCTACTTTTATCCATTTATCTTCTGTTTCTAAACTCATTTCTAGTAATGCTCTTAATTGGAAAGCCTCATAATAATATTGTAGATACAATATACAGTTTTAGTTGTGTTTACATTTACATTTCTTCCCTGATGTAGAGCAGCTATAGAAATAATATGTGTAGATTTGTAGGGCCGGCTTTAGTACAGGAGGTTAATCACCAATTGCAGCTGCAGTAAATCTTGCCAACCGAAAGGCTGACAGTTCAAAGGTGGGTCAGGGCGAGCTCCTGACCTTGAGCCCAGCTCCTCTCCCACATAGCAGATGGAAAACAGCAATCTAAGTAGTTGAATAGTAACCACATTAAGCAGGGAGATATTTTAGGTACGGCATTTCGGAGGAAAGTTTACGAACAAAGAAAGCTCTTTGGCAAGGAGATGGAGTGACAGCACCCCCTGTGGCCGGAACTGAGCACAGTCTCCAAAGATGCCAAATTATGAGAAATGACCTATATATACCTCTATCTGTTGTATGTCTTGTCATTGTAAAATTGCCATTGAATGTTTGCCGAATGTATGTTCTGTGATCTGCCCTGAGTCCCCTTTGGTGTGGAATATAAATATTGTAAACAAACAAACAAGCAAACTGCTATAACATTACCGTGCAATAGCTTTAATCTGGTGGAAGAACAGTTGTATTGCCTCATCATTGGATAAGCCTACTGTAGCAATACATTTCCTTAGGATTTGTGAAAATGTGTTAGGATTTACTACAAGGCAAGAGGTGTCTGACAATCTATTCAGCGGATCAGAACTTATCTGTGAAATTGGGAATGGATAACAGGTTTATGTTTCAACATTTTATCAATAACATTCCTGATTGCAGGACCTGAATGCAAGCTGCTATGGTTAAAGGTTCAGAAATGTATCTTAAAGTTGGTACTCACCTGTTTGCCAGTTCCCTTTCTTTCCTCTATGATAATTATAATTTGTTGTGATCTCTCAAACCAAGAAAGCAAGTAATCTTGCATGCCCCATACATATTCCCAACCTTAAACTTTAGTTTTGGATAGATTCATAATTTCTTCTTTAGAGGTGATAAGGGAATGAATCTTCTTTAAGGATGCTTTCATTTCTTGTTACTATAACTTCAGCAGGACATTTTCTGAATTAACAGTGTTGTCAATAAATCCAAACTTACATACATACGTTTGAACAGAATCACATGAATCTTGGTTCCTACTTTTTGTCTAAATGTATCCCAAAAAGGTGAGTGATAAGAGGCAGTTTATTTACCTTCTTTCTGGCCAAATTCAAAACATTATTCAAGCATAAGTGGTATATTTTACATTATAGAAAAGCAGTGAATTTGTATTTTTAAAATGTCTCAGTTCAGGTATTTGGGAGCTTTGTTTCATTCAGTTCACAAACATTAGGTCAGAAAGCATCAAAACTGAGAATTGTTACATGGGTTAAGGCATGCATTTATTTGTGCTATGGTTATGTCAGCAAGCCAAGGCCGCAATTGGTTTGGTCTCATTTACCTAAGTCTATAGGTACAAGCACTGCATATGCTCTATTTACTTCTTTGTAGCACTTTTGTGTGGATGCTGATTGGTCTGAACTAACAACTTCATTAGACTTTATAAGTTTGATAAATATAGGATAGTTTGGCTGCTTCTGTTAAGAATGATTCTCCAGTCAGTAATAGTGTTAAATTATATAATTACATAAATTCCCACCTGGTGTTGGAAGCTTCAGTATTTTCCAGTTGTAGTGAATTATTATCCTGAGAGTAATATTTAAAGTGAATGGTCATTCTGGACTAGAAGGAGGGGCAATCTACCCGGTGTGTGTTGGGGGTAAATAATTAAAATGTAAAATCTGAAGACCCAAACATGACAAAATGAACATATAGGTGTTATTGAAGATTGGCGCTAGATCATTGAACTGACAGTGCAGAGAATGAGACTTAATGACAATAACTGAAAAGAATCTGGAATCCTTCCTAGCCCTCCTACATGACTACTGACTGTAAATCTGATCTCTTATTCTTGATTTCTGGAACTGAATTCAAACCACCAGAGTTAAAAGCTCATAAATGTTTCTCAAACTTTGTCCTCGTGTGTTTGCCAGTGTACTTTTTCCCCTCTGTGATAACTGGTTGATTGAGATCTCCCAAACCAAGGAAGAAGTAAATTAACGTGCAAACCCCTGATCAATTCTGAATCATAGCTTAATAATATATAATAATACTTTATTTATAACCCGCCCTATCTCCCTGAGTGGACTCAGGGTGCTTTCCAGCAAAAATAACAAAGTGGCAAACATTCAGTGCCAACAACAAGTAAATAACAAATCGAACAATAGATTGAATCAAAATAAGAAAATGATTTCTGAATTTATCTGAAATGTTTAGAAAATTGTATAATCTTACCATATTAATAACTGTTCAGTCTGGCTATCTCCTTGCACCAGTGAGCAATCCACAAAGAACAATGTGCCCGTTCTGTGTGGCTGTAATACCACCCACTTACTAAAACTGTTTGTGGGACTTGAAATGAATACTGACTTCTTTAGATATGATGTGGAATTAAAATAGAATCTAAAGATATGTACTTCCGCTGTATGTATTGATGTGAGCTTTTCATTCTTTACGAAGATCAGGGAGCAAAATCCATCTTGATACCTAATAATGTAACACTATTGTAAAAACAAAGTTTGTTTCACACCAACTGCTTAATGTCATGTGGTTTTACAGAGATTGCTCAGCATGAGTGGCACATTGATTGGGAGCAGCAGTCTGTTAAAAACACACACACACACACACACACACTATGTGGTACAGAAACATTTGTCTATTCATTTAAAATTGTAGGACCCTCCAGCTGCAATCACTGCAGTTACCAGATAGTATATTCCATTGAACTTAATCAGTCTTTTTTTAGTAGACACATATAGCATCACTAATATGCAAACTATGCTGTGTAGCTTTCATTTTAAGGTTATCCATTCACATAGGTTGGTTGATGCATGGAGTATAGCTACTCCACATGATCTGGTCACAGATAAATAGTTGATTGCTGTAGATTTTAAACTTTACCCCTGGAGATCACAAATGTTCTGTGACTGATTATGTGACACCAGTTATCACATTGTTTAAAAAAAGTGGACAAATTGACAAATGGAAACGTGTGGCTGTAAGTAGCAAAACTACTTTATCTGGCAATTTTCAATGTTTATCTTCTATATGTGTATTATTTATTGTACTGAAATGCTTTTTAATATAAGCCGCTTTAAGTCTCCTTGTGGAGAGAAAAAGTGGAGTATAAATAAATATAATAAATAACAACAATTTCGTCCTTTTAACCACCTGTAAGATAACTGAATATTATTACTGCCATGTTGCAGACTGGGATAGGGAAGTGAGACTGAGATAGATGATTGTCTTAAACCACATAATGAGTTTCTAATGAGACAAAATTCAAATCAGGACTTTTTTTTTGCTCTCACCACACTTCCAGATATTATGTAGCATATTAGGTTTCACTCATGTGGTGCACTCCATGTGTGTTGTGCTGTAGTTCCCATAATGCCTAGTGAACATGGCCAGTGGTCCAGTAGACTTGTGGTCTCCAACTAGGCAAAGCTGCTGTATACTATTTTTCAATTAACTTCCATATTTTACTTGGGAATTGTATTATAAGGCTGTATTGTTAGCTATATTTATTTTCTCTTCCCTTAAAAAGGCTAGGTTAATAAGAATTTCTGCAACGGATAATTCAGTTAGTTATGAATGGAAATATACAATAATAGGGATGCTTGAGGAATTTGTTGCAGATTCCTGCATCCAATTATTTAATTCACACTTTTTAGGCTAATGTTTAGATTGGAAGTTGGCAGTCCACCAGGTTTCCCAATTCTCTGAAACTTGAGATTAAATTTTGAAAATTGTTTACAAATTGTAAAGGTAAAAGTTTCCCTTGAAATTAAGTCTAGTCGTGCCTGACTGGGGGGTAGTTCTCATCTCTATTTCTAAGCTGAAGAGCCGGCATTGTTTGTAGACACCTTCAAGATCATGTGACCAGTCTGACTGCATGGGCCGCTTTTACCTTCTCACTGGAGTGCTATTTATTGATCTACTCATATTTGCATGTTTTCAAACTGCAAGGTTGGTGAAAGCTGGGCCTAACAGCGAAAGCTCATCTCACTTCCTGGATTCGAACTGTCGACCTCTCGGTCAACAAGTTTAGCAGCTCAGCAGGTTAACCTGCTGCATCACCAGGGTAGATCAATGTAAAAAAAAAAGAATTGAGTTATGGATAAAAATAATATGAAAATGATACAGGCCAGAAATTGACAGAATTATCTAGGTCTAATGAACAGTTTAGTTTTGAATCGCCTCAAAAAACACACCTCAATATTTTAAGGCACTCATTTTAGTTTGGTTTTTTTTTTTGCAAAGCATCATAAAAGGAGCTAACATCTGTCATGCTGGATTCTATCAAGAAGGTGCTTGTGTTTGTATGATACCCACAACTCTTTGTCTACATGTTTTTGCATAATTTGAAGTTCTCATTTGTGTATTAAATTTCCTTATCCATCCCTGTTTCCTAAATGTTGCATTTTTGTTAAAACATCTCAATGTCTGCCTATATGTGAGACTTCTTGTATTCTCAAGTACAAGAAAGAGGCATTCTTGTGTTCTCTTAATTGTGTCTATCCTTTGCAAGAGTTGGGTGCAGTTGTCAGCTAGTGGGGCAATACACTGTTGGGAAAATGAATAATAACCATGCTGGAAAACAAAACACGTTTGGGTTCAGTTACCTCGCATCAGGGATGTGTTGTTTAAATCCCTTGTTCCCACAGAGGAGAATGAGTAATTAAAACAGTGCTTTCTCCACTGTATGTTCATGGAAATTGCAGTCCTTATAGGCGAAGAAAGCTAAATCAAACCCCAAATTTCACTTTTTCTTTGTCCCACTATGGCCATGTAGTGACTGCTGTTTGAGGAGGATTCCATATATTCTGGCTATGATTGTTCATGACAGGTGAGCCTTAGTTACTGCCTGTTCCCATCATGGCCATGTATTGGTCAGAAGAAGGGGGCAGGGAGCAGCTGTACAAGGATAATTGGTTGTCACCAACTATCAGAATATAGTTGGTGACAGTCTAATTTGGTTCTCCCCCAATCCCTTTCTATTAGCACAGTTATGCAGTGGTTAGTAGGAGGCAACTGAGCAAAGAGGGTTGACAGAGGCAGTGTTTTGATAGCCAATTTTCACGGAACTTTTTGGAAGTGCTAAATACCCACCTTATGCTGTTGCCTCCTGTCCCCCTGCCAAGCCACTACATGGCCTTTTCCGAAGAGAAGGAAAAAAGTGTGTTGTGGAGCAGGCATCACGGTGAATGTAGTCCGCAAGTCTATTCAGAGATTTGGGGGGGGGGGGTGTCAGGGAGAAGCAGACTTCAGGGCTGCCTCATTTCCCAACACTCTTTAGCACCTTTGGTTTGTTTTCTGTGTCTTTGAATATTTTTTAAACCCTACTTTGCACACGGGATCATCGGATCTTGTAGAATTCTGTTTCCCCATGTGCCATCAATTTTCAGAACCAAAGAACAATACAGGGGTAATGAGCACGAAAGGAGGCTACTGTACATTTCAAAAGTAATGCAAAAAGTATGATAATACTTCTTGCACTGGTGTGACTGTTTGTAGTTACTTTCGAGCATTACCTTTAAAAGCCATATTTACAAGCCCTTTATAGAACACAGATTTTTCAAGTTTTATGCCAACCTTTTGTCAGTCCTGAAGGTTTCATTCTCTTTACAACAATGGAACAGCAATGCGTAATGTAATAAATAATCCAAATTACCAGTGTTCATCATTGTAATGAGAACCAGCAACTAGGGGCTCAGCTTTTTAAAACTATCTCTCCTAGTTTTACATCCTCAGGTTTTTTTTTCTAGAGAGAGATCTCTACCAGCTATTTTTCCAATATGTCTGACAGCACAAACATATGCATGCTTTTTCAAAACTAACTCCCACTGAGTTGAATGAGACTTCCTACTAGATAAGTACGTGTAGGGTTGCAGTCGGAATGTATTGCAAATAGCTGGTTTCACAACAGTGCTCATTCCTGGTTAAACATTTGTTGATAAAATTTAGTGCCTCAAAGTTTTTTTTAATGTACTTTAGGCTTCATTTGCTGTCTGTATATATGTTGAATGCTATGTTATCTCTAAGATAAACCGAAGCCCATACTTCGGAGACATGTACAGGGACAACCCAAAATGTGAAGAAATGTACTATAGCGTTACCAGATTCTCCTGCATGTCCACTTTACTATTTTAAGTTTGTCTTTTCCAGATTTCACTAGTTTTAAAAACACATTTTAAAAGGCAATAGACTTTTCCCCTTTCACCATTTTCTTCTCCATAATTCCCTCTCTGTTTTAGGCATTCCAATACTTCTCATTTTTGTTTTGTTCATTTCATTCTTCAGTAGTCTTCCTGAAAACACGACCTAACTTTTGCAAAATATTTTATCCCTGCACAGAACTAGACAGTAGACATTTGAATGTAGTAGAGAAAGAGTCCCGAGTGTTACCTTGGCATGTATGAAGCCTAATCCACCAGAGAAGTGCTGCTTTGTACACTGTAAACATCTTTCAATAAACGTTGTTAAACCTGGTACATTGTGGGATATGTATTGTTACAAAATAATATTGTGTTGCAGAATGGTGATAAACTTTATCCGTGACCCTCTTTCCAGGTAGAATACATTGATATTTAGTGGCCACTGTACCTCTCTCTACTGTTACTTTATAGTTTATTAAATATTATTTTTGATAAGAATCATTCTGAGTCCCTCTGGGGAGAGAAGCTGGGATAGAAATAAAGTTGTATTATTATATATATAAGAACTAATTTTGAAGTTGTAGTATAGATGCAAATTCTTGCAACATTTTAATGAAATCTCATTTAGGAAAACTAGTCTAATCAGTAGTACAAGACAAAAGCAGGGATTGTAGAGCTCTCTTTCTCTCTCTCTCTCTCTCTAACATAATGGTTCTTTAGGCATGTAAATCTGAGTAAATATAAATGTTGGGGGGCACCAAAGCACTAAGAATGAAGTGTGCTTGGGCCACGCATCCATATTATAGATCCTCAAATTTAGCTGATAGTAAAGTATTATTCCTTTGCAGGTGCATTGCTTCTGCTCAAGGGGGCTGGGGGTGATAGTTGAAAGGACGGGAATTAGTTGTACGTTGTATTAGCCTTTTGTAGTGTATTTTGTCCTAAGCATCTTAATTCCCTGTTTTGAATGCTAAGTAGCAAGGGTCTTGGTTTAGAATTAATACTCATCATGCATGTAAACGGTGTGAAAGAGCTGCTTAGTAAGTTAACACAAAGTGTTCTTGTGTCAGTCCTTATGGAAATAGATACAATACAAACATTACAGCTGAACTCACGGCAAACTCCATTAAGTAAAAACCTAGGCTCATTGTTCAGAGCAGGGTTTGAATCGAATGTAAGCTCATTTTGTTGAATGTAATGTCAGGCTTTTAGGGGTTGTATTGAAGGACTAGGGTTTTGTTAAGTTGAGACCAATTCATTAAGTTTTATTGCCTGGTGAGAAGCGCCAATACGTTATTGTGAAACTTCATCAAATATTCATGGTGAAAGAGAAGTAGTAAATGTATTCAATCAAGTGGTCTTTTGGGGGCCTGAAAAGGATTATGATGTCTGCTCAGCTGATAATCTGTAACGTTTACTTGGCTGTTTAACAAGGCCAATTTTAAGGCAGTTTTGCTTCCTCATCTTGTCATTTTTGATTAAATTAGATTTAAAAATGAATCATATGGGTAAGTTTTGTTACACTTGTTTGTATAAAGTGCTTTGATTTAGAATCAAATCCCCATGATAATGTTTTCATGACAGTTTTGTCTTTAGAACTTTTATGTATTCTGTTTTAAGCAAACAAGTTGGTCTTAGAAAAAGTTAGTTTTTATCATGGAGCTGCCAGTTAGTAAACTAGACATTCCTATTAGTTTGGTTTTCCATTGAGAGGATGCAAGTTAGCACTGAACACTATGATCAGAAAGTTCGCTAAATTCATATTAAATTATATATTTGTATGAGTGGTAGTTACAGCACAGCTACCCTTGTAAACCTTTGGCTTGTACTACATTTTCTACACTTGGTTGGTTCAGAATGGTGAAGTGTTTTATTAGGACATAGCAACAGGAAGGACGGAAAGTTCTTATTCCAATACTTGAGATGAAAGGATCTCAGACAAAACAATATTTCTTCTCCTTCCTTTTCTTTGAGTTAATGACAAAAATGTAATGAAAAAAATCTCTGTTGTTTACTGGTTGGTGTGTTATGTCAAAGATGATTGGCTTCTCTGTTACAATGAAATACTGTATTTTTCCTGAGATAGTATTAATTTAAAAAATCAACTGAAGTTAAAAGTCCTATGTTGGCAAAGGACTATATGCCCTTTTGGGTCCTTACACATTTTATAAATATATTCATAAAGCTGTAATTCTGTATGTCTGTAAAACATGGAACATCTACAGACATTACTCTCAACTTCTGGAATGATTCCATCAGCGTTACCTCCGAAAAATACTGCAAATCTTTTGGGAAGACAGGCAGACAAATGTCAGCATTCTGGAAGAAGCAAAGCCCACCAGCATTGAAGTGATGATTCTTGGCCATCAACTTTGTTGAATTACCCACATTGTCCAAATGCCCGATCAACATCTCCCGAAGTAGTTACTATACTCTTAACTCAAGAATGGAAAATGGAATGTTGAACTTCACAGATGGAATTAAACCTAACCTTAAAAACTGTGGCATAGACACCGAGAACTGGGAAGCCCTTGCCCTTGAGCGCTCTAACTGGAGGTCAGCTGTGACCAGCAGTGCTGTGGAATTCAAAGAGGCACAAATAGAGGGTGAAATGGAGGAACGTGTCAAGAGGAGGGTGCATCAAGTCACCCTGGTCAAGACCGCCTTCCATTTGGAAATCCATACCTTCACTGCAGAAGAACATGTAGATCCATAATAGATCTCTACAGATACTTATGAATCCACCGTCAAGATACCGCAGTGGCCAGGGCTTGCTCATCCCCTGAAACAGCATTGGTGTTTTTCCCTCTCCATGGAATGACCCTTGACTTATCCACGGGTCATATCAAAATCCATAATTTTGCCCCCTAAACTTGATCTTACATGAAGTCGACTTACACTTGAGTTGATACAGTAGCTGTTATGTCATGAACACTGATGTTGATATGAATGAACAGGCCATACTTTTGTGTCTCCCATTTCCAGTTAGGAGGATGCAAACAGCTTCCTTCAGCAAAATCTAATTGGTTTTATAGCAAATTTTTGGGAACTCCCTTAGAAAAGTGGATTTGAACAATGTGATTTACTGTTTATTTTCTCTGAATGCATGAGGGCGATTGCTCTGAGCTTTGTATATTAAGGACCACAAGGGGGCATCTAGTGAATGCCAAGGATCCATACATAGCATTTGTTATGACTAGGTCAAAGGTCTAAGCAAAATATAGGAAGCTGTCTTCTAGCACACTCTATTTCTTGAATCATTCCAGTATCTATTTGTCCAAAAATATTAGCTTACCTACATTTTCTGTAGAAAAAAAGACCCTTGTTATATCTTTCTCTTTTCTTGGATTTCAGGCAGATGATGTAGAAACTAAAGTTAGAGAAATAATTCCACCAGGTTTTAGCAGAAATACAGATGACTTTATATCTTTACTGGAAAAAGAGGTTAACTTCAAGCCATTTGGGATATTACTACATGCATATTCTGTGCATAATGAAGAAGCAGGTGAAGACATCACATATCAAATATATAAGGTAAAAAAATCAAAGTCTTGTCAAGACCATATGGCTTTGATTTTAATGTCTACATAGTCCCAAGCAACTACTTTTGCTATATGTTGAACTTTATGTTTGCAGAATCATCCTTTCCAGTGGGCTTATAAACAAGTTTTTCAGGAACTCGTTATTAAGTCCTGCAAGGTGCTCTTCCTTTCTGTGAAGAGTTTCACCTGACTACTTTTGGCTTTTTCATTAGGCTGATATGACATGCTCAGGCTTTCGAGAGTATCATGAAAGGCTTCAGACCTTCTTGATGTGGTTTATTGAAACAGCAAACTTTATTGACGTGGATGATGAAAGATGGAACTACTTTCTAGTGTAAGTACAGTTCTAAAGCAACAGTGGACCTTATTACTTCCACAAAGGCTGCATTTTAATTGTGGCTGGCCAATTATTGGGACAGTATAATGATATTTTTCCCAGCAAAGGAAAAACTATTGTTTGTCAGACTGGAGTTTGCATCTATTATGCTTTGCGAGACCTTGAGGATAGAGCCAAATTAAATACTGTTGTCTGTTGGAGCCCTGAATGTAGGGCTTAAACAGTAAAATGAGCTTTGCCTGTGTTTTCTTTTACTTGCCACCTATTCATCTTTATAATAGGCAAGTGTGCTGAAGTGCTGTAAAGAGGCCTGATTTATCCAAGTTGCTGCACACCAATTAAGTGAATTGTACATTCAGAACATAGCAGGTGTACCCATTGGGCCCTCACAGAGTAGCTTGCTGACACTGAAAATTCAGCCAGAGAATGGAAAAGAAAATGGACACTGCATGGGAGCGCGACTGTAATTGACCTGCTTGGCTTTCTGTTTTATCTGCAGATTTGAGAAGTATAATAAGGACGGAACTACGCTCTTTGCGACTGTGGGCTATATGACAGTCTATAATTACTATGTGTACCCAGACAAAACCCGGCCACGTGTAAGGTAATTGGCAGCATAACACGTGCCTTGCCTTTTATTTAGGAAGAGAGCACTGTTGAAGTTCCCAGTATTTGTAAGGGTGGGGTTTTTTTTAACTTCAAACTTATTTAGCCTTGCATTTATTTATTTCAGTATTTTGCACTTGACATGGGACAGAATCTCAAACCGATAGTGTGCTATTTTGGCACTTTAAAATGTTTTGTATATAAAATATTGTGAATTTGCAATTTGCTGTGTTAAAAGAAAAGCAAGCTGATTCCTAGGGTGAGGGTGCAGTTCTTATTTTCTGCAATACTTTTTTTTGTTCATACTTCTAGCCAAATGCTGATATTGCCTCCATTCCAAGGTGAAGGCCATGGGGCTCAGCTTTTAGAAACCGTTCACAGATACTATATGTCGTCTCCTACAGTACTTGATATAACAGGTATGTAGAACAAGTCGTCCTTTGGAAGTGGGAATCCATTTATGTGAAACTTTGAACATTATTTTCCTGATAAGTCCATACTGCAACTTTCTGAGTTTATCTGTCAAAATTAAATTATCTTTTAAAGATTAACTGAAACAGAGGTCAGGGTTAATGCTACCCTTCCTTTCATCAGAACTGTGCATAATGTAATTCTTCAAATCCTTTCCTTACAGAGAACAGTGCTCCATGGAAATCCAATCCCTGGCATGAAAGGATTACCAGTTAATTAGCCATTTTTATTGCAGACCGTACAGCTGACTTGACAAGAGATTTAGGTTTTTGAAGCTCCTCACAGCAAAGCACTAAATCAGAAAAACACTGTGTGAGACTTTCTGAACACTAAAACTGTCTGCACCATTTTTATGACCTTGGAGATTTTAAAAGTATGAATGTCTGATGAGCATGAACTTGGAATGTGAGGAAAATTTAAAAGATCCTGATCTTCATTGATGGTTTAGATTTTTAAAAGTGTTTAGAATGAACTGCAGAGTTCTGTGGGCCATGGCCGTATCTCTATTCAGCCACGTTTAAATATCTTTAGGGGCCTACCCAGTACAAACATGGCAAAATGACTATATTTGATGGAAAGGCAATTTGAATTAATTAATTAATTTGAAAAAACAAAACTTTCAGCATATAAACATTTAACACAAATGTTGTCAGATTTTTTTAATTCGGATTAAATCTTTGATTATTCTAAAAAGATTTCTTTGTTCACCAGAAGGTCTGTGTATAATTATTAAGACTAGTGCCTTTTTCTTGACCAGAAATGTTTTACTTTTGAATTTCAAAACTTGATTGTGGCTTGAAGTCGGGAAGGAAAAAAACCCACCACCATTCACATACAGCAGTTTTCTGAATCGGGTAACTCCAAGATGTGTTGGACTGCAACTCTCATCATCCCCAGCAAATGTGCTAACACATATGATGTGCCAGGCTGGGAGTTGTGGTCTGTAATTAAATCATGAAGTTTGCTTGGAGCTATATCTCAGTGCATAACAGATTTATGTCTGTTCTGTGGTTCTTTTTATGAAAGTCTCTTGAAATTGCTACATTACTTTCTATCATCTGTAATATAGATTCTAAAATGGAAAGGGTTGTAGACAAGCTTGTAATTAAATGTTCCAGACCATAAAAATAGCACTCTTAGTAATACATGCATTTACAATCTGTCACTTTTAACAAGACAGAGATAAGAAGCTAAGCTATACAGTAGCAGAAAACAGGCCACTGCATCAATACATGGAAACATGGTGTGTATTTTTCCAGTAAAACTGCTCTAAAACAGATTTTAAATTGCCCTGTAGAATAATCTGCTAGGGAGCATGCTGTTTTTGACTGGGAGTTTGAAAGGTATGGAGAGATGAATTTCTCTTTTTCATCCATTTCTCATTGCTGCTGTTAAGGGAAAATTGGGTTGGAGAGATAGGAGGGAGATAGGAAATTATGAAAGTGAGATGGCATTGAAAGTTATAAGGTGGCTGTATAAAGGGTGCCTCAAACTGAGGGAGATGTAAAAGGTAATCAGGTTGATAAAGCAGTTGTTGGTTTAAAGTGAGATTGAACTGGTTAACCTATTGATGTGTATTTTTTATGAATGAGTTACTTTGTGATTTGGACTTTTCCTATTTCCTGTATCTACTTACAAATTTGAACATTCCTTAATTTTAATTATACCATTGCTGTTTTATCAGCATTTTGATATTAGCAACCATAAGCATTATTTTAGAGGAAACAGGATATAAATATAATACATGAAATATATTTAAAACATATGCTAATTTGTGATCTTTGCTCACATAAATTTGAATGAACAGTGAACATCGTTTAGAAGTAGAACTCTTACTCTTGCTTTCCTAAACCTTTTAATTCTCCATTCCAGCAAATTTCATGTTTCCTTGGTTAGGAAATTTGTATAATTTCCAGAATTGTCCTTCGTGTGTTATAAAATTATAACATGATATAGAAGACCAAGTTTTTTTAAAAATCTATAGGCAGGTCTTGATAAGAGAATTATTCCTTACCTCAAAAGAACCAATAGTTTTGTTAGAATGGAAACTGCTAAGATGGACTTTCTGGAGTAATAGGCATTGTTTTGTAATGACTCACACTTTAAGAGGAAAGCATCAGCTGCTAAAACTCTTTGGTTATGATAATTACCAACTGCAGCAGTCAGATTACATTCAGAAAGAGCACATTGCATAGAGCATCTAGTGCATAATTTGGTTACGACTGAGACATGCTTCCTATTATTTACCATCAATTCCAGTTATTTTCAATTATTCTTACTTCCAAGTGTGTGTAGTTAGCATACAGTTTCTGTATCCAGTGTAATAACAAGTCATGGTGGGGGAAAAGTTGTAGCAAATGTTCTTTTGAGGAAAGGAATAGCCATTCATTTGTAGTTACTCTGACTCAAGCTGCTATGACCCGTGGTTGTCTCTGATGGGAAGAAATAGAAAGTTAAGATGCAAAATATATTGAAGAGATTTTGCAAATATTCTTTGCTTCATCTTCACTGAGGTGGTCTGGTGTCATGGACAGCTTGGGAAGCGAGGTTGAGGACATGCTGGAGGCAGCCCAGTAAATCCCAGCAGCTCCAAGCTCTGAAGCAATGTCCGTGGAAGGAGTTATTATTCTTCAGCCTGCTGAACAAGCACAAGCAACTTCCTCAGAGCAGGCTGAGGAAGAGTTAACTTTTCCAACTTTTGTGGACTTGCAAAAAGAGAGGTCTCAGCTATATGGGTCTTTGAGATTAGCCTAGAAGAGAGTCAGCAACAGGTAACACCTGTGAATTTAGGATTTAAGGAACTCCTGATATCTTGTGTTTCTTGAACTCTGGACTTACCTTGGACCTCAGCTTATGGACTCTGATTCAACTTTGTACTCTGAACACTCTGGTAATCAGCTCATGATCCTGGAACAGACGTTTAGATTCTCTCTTGTGTTATTATATTGATGTTGGCATCTCTGTTAGACTATCGGCTTGACCTTGGACTGTTGGTCTAGGCTGTGTGGATATTTGGGGGTCGAGGCTTAGAAGTATTCGAGTAGTTATACATAAAGAAACAAAATAATTCAAAATTGCTGTTTTTTGTTCTTTTAGCTGAAGATCCATCTGAAAACTATGTGAAACTACGAGATTTTGTATTAGTGAAACTGTGTCAAGATTTACCTTGCTTTTCTCCAGAAAAGCTTGAGCAAGGTTTCAGTCAAGATATGGTAACAGAAGCTCAACAGAAGTTGAAAGTAAACAAGGTATATTATACTAAAATATTAATGTAAGCACCTTATGAGCTACATCTTATGTTGTTTTTCTATAAACTAGAGAAATATGTTCACAGAAGGGATTTTGATGTAACAGAGAAATTTGGCCTTGTAAGAAGCTCACCCCCCCCCTCAAAAATTTGCATAAGAATGGGGGTGATAGGCTACAGAAGTAGGGGAAATGTGTCAGTTTATGCACACACTCGGATAATCATTGCTGGAACACAAGTCCTGTTTACAAACTTTGGTTCAATATACCAGTCTTTTCTAGTTGCTGGTTTATCATAGTATGATAGTAACTTTTTTTAAAATCCAAAATTTCACAAGCAGTAAAAGATTCAGTAGTGCCTTTGGCACATGTGTTTTCTAGGGGCAAAATTCCAGAAGAGAGAACAATTTGAAGAGTATACATCAGATAGGTTTCCAAAATGCTGTGGCCAGGAAGAAGTGGCAATAAGAAAGGAAGCACTGCTGCACCAGAACTGATTGCCCTTTGAACTTAATACTTTTCTGGAAAATAAAATGTGATATTAAATTTGGACATGTCAGAAGTGATATGTTGAAAGTAAATGGACTCCTAAAGCAGCATCACGGTTTTATAGTAAGAAATACCATATCAACTATTCCATGATCAGGCTTCTCATGTTGTAAATTATTCCATTAACAGGTTAGCATTCTCTCATTCAGGATAATATCCAAGGCCTTCCTATGCCAGTAGAACAGTGGCAATAGCAAATGTGGCAGTGAAGTGACTTCAACCACTTATTCCAATTGTACACTGGAGGAGGAGGCGGCTGAGTATGTGCCCAACAGAAGCTGGCTCTGTTAAGTCTCCTAGTTGTTTAGTACTTGGCTTTGATCAGTGCTGGGAGTCAAGGTACAATGAGAGAGACAGCTTGAAAAAGTGCTCCCAATCTAGCCGTCATGGTGTCTGGCATTTTAATATCAATTAGAACCAGGCATTGATGCACTATAAACTTCCTGAAAGTGCTGGGTTCCTTAGGAGACATGTGCCAGCAGTTTTGGTGTGATCTTGCCAAGAAATAATTTCTTTCACACAAAGCTGAATTTGGCCATTTTGTTTGGTACCAATTAGTGGGGGCAGGGTCAACTGTGGTCCTCCAGATAATATTGAGCTGGACTTTGCATAATTCCTCATCATTGGCTATTCTGGCTACGCCTGATAGAGTTGCACTCCATCAAAATCTGGAGTGTCACAGCTGAAGCCATCTGTGAATTCTACTTCAAACACCAAAGAAAAGCAAACATTTTAAAGGACTGGCTCCCTGCAAAGAAGTAAATATTTCTGCAATTGTGTTCTAATATAAATCTTTGTTTTAATATTAAAATTTGGTGTGTTTTAGCAATACTGTTTCCTCTTGTAAAGTGTCTTAAATCCCAATCTAATCCCACTGGAACTAGATAGAAGCTTTAAATTAATGGTCCTTTGCCCTCAGTGGCTCCTGAGGTTTGTAGTATGGAAACGGTTTACAGCAAAGGCAAATGGTTCCCTGAATGTAATCATAGACATTTTGATGAGGAGTCCTCTTTCCAGATGCTGAACTCCTATGGAGTGCAATAAGTCACTGCACAGGGAAGAACAAGTTACTTCTGGCAATTGATTTTAGCAGTGTAACTGCAAGGGGGATTCTACCACAAAGTTGGTTTTAGAGGCCCATCAGAAGTAATAATGGGTAGAAGGAACCTCTGACTATAGTAACAAAAGCACTTGATAATAGGGTTAAGGGAGAGAAAGGGGAGATATCTACTCTTTGGTTTCCCTTGGGATCGAGGGACTAAATGCAAACTCCTGCTTGCCTCATATTCTATCAAAGTCAACATGGAATAGGCTATGGGGGGTTTTTTCAGTCCTAAAGAAAATGCACATACAGTTTTCCAAAGCCTTCAACAATTCATTTTCCAAACTAACATTTTGAGTTCGCTGGCCCGGAAACTTTTGTAGCAGCATATAATCGGTGTGATCAGAAATTAGAAATGTTACGGTTTATGGACTGGGGATGGGGCTAAAGAACCTTGAAAGATTTAAGATTTTTCTATATATTAGGCATTTTTTATTTATATGCTTCTCTTGTTTGCCAGCAACATACTAGACGGGTTTATGAAATTCTCCGGTTGCATGCAACAGACATGAGCAATCCTGATCAATCTAGAAATTACAGATTGGATGTAAAAAGAAGACTGATGGGTCCTTATAAGGTATTTTAAAAAATGTCAATGCACTAAATTATTAGCATATAGGTTACTATTATTTTTCTGTTTATGGGTGTGCATCCATGTTTCTGTTAAATGTTATTGTGTGTCTTCAATAACTTCTGACTTGGAACATCCTTAAAAAGTGACCAGGTCATTGAGTTTTCTTGGCAAGATCTGCCCAGAGGGATTGCCTTGCCTTCCTCTGAGGCTGAGATAATGTGATTCGCTTAAATGTGTTTCCATTGCCCAGCAGGGTTGAAATCTTGGTCTCCAGAATCATACTCCAGCGCTCAGCTCAATATACCATGCTGGTTCCAGCTAATAGTACTTTAACTGATGCATAAGAAATGAAGCCACACATATTAGTTTGAGACTCTTTAGTTGTAATACATAGCATTGCTATGCTAAGAATAAGAACATGACATTTTAGTCCTTGGAATATAATGATAGCAAAGCAGTGTACTGAGTGCATTTATATAAATGTGCAGCCCATTTCTTGTATAACTTTTGTGGATAGAAGGTATGTGAAGAACAGCAGGCTTATAAAGAGTTTCCCTTACAAAAGTGGATAAGTATAAAGAGAAAGGGGAAAGGATATTCTTTGCATATTGTACTTCAAAGAAAAATCAGCTATTGATCGGTATTTGTTAAGGTGATTAACTGCCTGACTTTTCTTCCTAGGTTCAGCCCCTTATGTGACTCATGGGACGCATCTAGTGTGCATCCTAGTTTTTAGAAAAGTTCAAGGAATAGAGAGTTATTGCTCTTGTGCATAAGGGGGAAGATGCAGTGCTTTTATATTTGAGTTCTTGGGTGTTAATATAAATATTTACTCCAGAAGAAAAAATACACTCAAAGGCAATTTATGAGTCTTCATAGTTATTTTATTAATAAAATATAGCAGAATAATTGACATTGGAGGTAAAGGATCAGATTCCCAAGAAATTAATGCTAACTGCTAAATTTGTTTATATCTATCTTAGCTCATAGTCATGTGGCCAGTATGACTGCATGGAGCCCCCTTACCTTTCCACCAAAGTGGTACCTATTGATCTACTCACATTTGCATGTTTTCAAACTGCTAGGTTGGCAGAAGACTTCCAACTCCCAGAAATCTTAACAGCTGGTAAACTGGCTGGGATTTCTGGAGCTGAAGTCCACCCCCCCCCCCAAAAAAAACCCCTCGAGGATCACAGTTTGAGAAACCCTCTGTTTTAGGATCCATATTTTGCAACAATGCTGTAAAAGTTAACCGTGACCATTGAATCAATGGAAAGAGATTTCGTTTGTCATTATTGAATTGTGTCTTTTTGGGTGTGAAAAGCAATCAAGGTTTGTTATCAGGCATGTAGCCGGGGCTAAAGGGGCTTCAGCCCCCCCAAATTCTCAGGGTGGTCTGCGAAAAGGCCTTACTGGTACAATAGTTAAACTGTTATGTTTATTCATATCATGATCTGATCACCATGCTCATTATATCCCACATGAATGAGGTTATTGGGATAACAATACAAAAGGTTTGCTAGGGTAGACCCTCTTCCACCCAGTCTCAGCCCCCCCCCCCCTGAATCAAAATCCTGGCTACGGCCCTGTTTGTTATATTCTTGATTTAATATGCATTAACTGAAATTGGCAGCCATTTGATTTAAGTTTCTGAAAGTCTGCATTTCCATAAATAGGAGTGGCAATGAAAATTTCTGAAAGATCTCTTCTTAATACTTTTTTGTTTTTAGGTTCAATTGTTTTTTTAAGTCTTCATAGCAGGGCTCTTTGGCAATATTTTCATACACGCTCCATTCCTTTTCCAGAAGAAGCAGCGAGAGATTGCTAAAATGAGAAGATGCCTGAGACCCGAAGAGCTGACCAATCAGTTAAACCAAATAGACCTAAACTTGCAACACAAGCAATTAGAGGAGAGCTTCCAGCAGCTTGTTTCAGATTACCGAAGAGTCCTAGAACGGCTGGCTCAAGTCTGAGGATGCTACCAGAACTGCAGATTTCTGTACATTGTGCTAAGATATTCATCCTTAATCACGGCCTCACTGTAAAATTTCATGTGATACTTTAATCACTTTCGAGATGACTGTGGTTCTCTGTGCATTTTGGATATTTTCTATTTTTGTGTTGTAGATTTTAAAAAATACCTGTGCTTAGATTTGGGGGGCACTTTGCTGAAATAAAGAAAGTAGATTGAGATGCATCAAAAGGAGTACAGTCTGAGTTTTTGTATAGTTGTGGAGAACTGCCCAGGAACCTTTCACTTTCCTTGAATTGCCAACAATACTCAGCAGGGTTATGGGGGTATTCATGTCTGCAATTGATGCCGCCAACAGGTGCTACATGTTTCCCCAGTTCTCCCAACAGCATGGGGATTGTTTGGAGCATTATAGCTGATCAAGGAGGGAGCTGAAAAACAAAAGTAGCCGATTTAAATGGAGAGAATGCCAATAATAGCTGATTTAAATGGGAGAGAGGGGAATGAGAAAGAGAACAAGCAAAGGCTGAAAGGGGGAAGAGCTAAACAAAGGGAAGGCTGGAAGAGAGTGCTTCTCAGAGGGCATTTAGGTAGAGAAGGGAAGGAGGAGGCCTATATGGAAGGCAAGAGGAGATAATGATGCTAGTGGGTTCCTTGGAAAGTATCGGCCAGAGGGAGGAAAGAGGAGAGGAAGGACAAGAGAGCAACAGGAGGTCAAAGACCAGTAGAGACCAAAGAGCTGCAAAGAGACAATCTGTGGGAGAGGAAGTAAGTGGAGAACAAGAGATTGTAGGGCTGGACAAAGAGAAGTCTCAGTCTGAGTGCTGCAAACATTGGGGGGCTATTTGAGAAAAGAGACCCCTGAGTTTGGGGGTGGGCGGGCAGGAGCAGGTCTCATGACACAAAGCCCTCTGATTTACATAAGTAAAAGAAGAGCTTAATTGGTTATGGAATAATAGTGAAGTTACCCAAACAGGATAGAATCCAGAAATACTTACCCATTCCTCCATGCCATTGATTTGAAATGGTCTCTTAGTAGTCTGGAGTAGTTGTTTCTGCAACAAAGCATCACAGGGAGACTGCAAATGAGTGGATTCTGATAGCCCACAGGAAAAAATATAGCTATCTTGAAAACGTACTGTATACCTAACTTTAGGACCTGTGTTATAATACATATCACACAGAAGCATTTACGTGTACTGAACTAATGTCATTAGCCAATCCTAATGTGATGCCCTTCCCCCCCAAGAGAGGTGTCCTGCTTCACAGTACTGGACATTATACAATTTGCTACTTAATACTATTACATTACTTTTGAGGGGAAACCTTTGGATTGGCAAGAGAATGGCATGCAACTTGAATAACCCTTCTGAAAATTCCTCTAAATATGCCTTAGAATTATCTTTAGCTAAATCTGGAAAATGTGAGTAGAAAATGTTGCTTATTGCACTCACATCACTGCCTCTTCCTATGTTACTGTTAAACATAACATGCTACAAATAGGTAATTTACCAGTCACTATTGTTATTTCCAAGCACTGAATTCTACTAGCTGCTGCTCCAAATCATGGGTATTGCTGGATCCATAGATACAAGTTTCTGATTTCATGCTGATTTTGATGGCAACCCATATATTAAAAAATCCAGAATGCCCATGAGTTTCTGTGCTTTGTGTCCATGTTTTTGTCTTATGGTTATGCTGAATCTGTTAGTTTTTCCCCACTTTAACTCTGACGCCCAGAAACACCACTGAAAACTTGAACAATTATTTGAGGCAAAATAAGAAAGTGCTTGTTTGAGCTTTCTTTCTGTGTCTTGGGATATGAAAACAACCCAAAATTGTATGAAGAAAGCAGCAAGCTGTGGCTTCAATTGCTATCAACATTCAAAATGTGCCCATATTCCCAAAATTATAGGGAGCTTGGAGTATATAACTCTGTTGGTGATCCCTCTTTGCCCTTTTAGATCCAATAAAGCAGTGTTTCCCAACCGGTGTGCCGTGAGCGATCATCAGGTGTGCCATGGGAAATTGGAACCTCCAATACCAGACCTGGGCATTTCGCAGCTTGCCGGCCAATTCTGACTGGCCCGTGTAAGGGCCCCGGCAGGCAGGCAGGCAAGCAGAGCGGCCAACGGAAGGGAAGGGAGGGGGGAGAAGAAGAGGAGGCCAGGAGCAAGCGCTGCCGCAGAGCATGCCTTCGCTCTCCTCCTTCCTTCCCTTCCGCCTTGCACGCTTTCCCCTACCTCATGTGCTCCCCCCCCTCTCTATTGCTTGTGTGTGAGAGGGAGGGAATGGGGAGGGCTGGAGATGGCCAGGACGCCTTTGTTCCTGCTCGGGGATGTGTTGCTCATGGGCCTGGCTTGGAGGCGCGTGTCCCTTTAAGAGCGCCGGGCCAGGGCGTGTGGGATAGGCTGCCTTTGGCAGGGATGGGCTGGGAGGAGCGCTCCACATCTGCGAACTCTGGCTGGCAAGGAGAGGTGAGGAGGGGGCCCCGGGGGGGGGGAGGGACGAAGCCCGAGCAGGCGCCTTCGCAACCCCTGCTCCGAGGAAAAAGAAAAGTTTACACCTTTGGAAAGGAGAGGAGGGACTGGTGAACTACAACTCCCAAACTCAAGGTCAATGCCCACCAAACCCTTTCAGTACTTTCTGTTGGTCTCATGAGATTTCAGTGTGCCAAGTTTGGTTCAATGCCATTGTTGCTGGATTTCAGGATGCTCTTGGTAATGGGAGTTCTGTGTGGGAAGATTGATTCCATTCCATCATTGGTGGAGTTCAGAATGCTCTTTGATTTCGGGTGAACTATAACTCCCAGCAGCTACAACTCCCAAATTGTCCAGTGGTTTTTGAGTTATGTTAATCTCACAAATGAACAGAGAGAGTGTGTCTTTCTGCCAGGATATCTATGTTGTGTTCATCGAAACAGGCCCAGGTTTCCCACTGAGTGTATAAATACATTTTAAAACATATTAACTATATGTATTACTGTGTTAGAGTGTCATTTTGTGTCATTTTGGTTGGTGGTGTGCCCCAGGATTTTGTAAATGTCAAAAATGTGCCACGGCTCAAAAAAGGTTGAAAAACACTGCAGTAAAGGACTGAAGCTTAGAACTTAAAGCAGGTTGGCCTGAGAGGGAAAATGGGAAAGGTTTCCCCTGACATCAAGTCTAGTCCTGTCTGACTCTGGAAATGACAGTCATGCTTAAATATTGGAAAGGATGTCATATTGAAGAATGGAGAAGCTTGTTTTTTTGCTGATCTAGAGAATAGGACATAGATCAAAGGATTCGGATTGCAGGAAAAAAAGATTCCATCTAAGAATTAGAAAGAACTCTGAAAGTATGAGCTGTTTGGCAGTGGAATATGCTGCTGCCTTGCATGATGGGGTCTCCTCCAAAGGTTTTTCAGCAGAGGCTGGATGGCCATCTGTTGGGAGTGCTTTAATTATGTGTTCCTGCATGACCGAGTAGGGCTGGGCTGGATAGCCTTTGTGGTCTCTTCCAACTTAGGATTCTATGATTGTAGTGCTGGGTCTTATCAAAGTACCTCCCACTGATGTGTTTTCAATCAACTTAAATATGTTTATTAATGATTTATTTCTCTACTTACTAAACACACACAGCTGATAGTTACAGCTCTGTCCTCCAGCGTGTAAGCTTTTATAGGATCTGAAATGTTGCAGACAAAAAGTAGGATGAGGAGAGAAGCCAAGAAATGATTTGCATCCAGTCCACCCGGAAATCCCTTTTTGAAATGAGTGCAGTTACTCATTTTGTGACTAAATGCAGCAGAGCCTGGGTCTTGACACCCTATTTGCTTCTCATATCCGTCATTCTTTTTAATAAGCCTTGAGGGGGGAGTTAAGCAGGGCTGTATGACAGCAGAGCCAGCTGTGCGGCAGCTGTATCTTTTCTTCTGGCGATCAGAGAAAAAGTAATGTAGTTAAGATGCCTCAAATAAGAATGTGCTCCCGTTAAGGCTGCTCTGCAGTCAGAATTGATTAGAGCCAAAGTATAAATGCAATCTGGTTCAGTGGGAATGGGGAGAAGATCGAGCACCTGCCACCTTTGTTCCTATGCAGCCCAAGAAGCAAACTGCCCGGGCTTTAACTTTCCTGAAATGGCAGTTTGCTTTAAAATGAAAGAAGGGGTGATTACTAAGCATTTTTCCACCAGGGAACATGCCGTCTCAAATGTGTTCACTAGGTGTACAAAAATGTTCATAATGCACATACTGATTTTCAATTTACTTTTTACATTCTGTGTAACATTTTCCAAACATTAAAAAGTTTTGTAATGAAGTTTGACATTATTTTAACTGTGATGTCTCAATGCTATGGAATCCTGGGATTTATAGTTTGGCGAGCCACCAGCCCTTTGGCAGATGAGACTAAAGACCTTGTAAAACTACAACTCCCATGACTCCATAGTGTTTAGCCATGGCAGTTCAAGTGGTGCCAAACTGCATTCATTCTACAGTGTAATAGATACATCCTTGGTCACATTTTCTTCAAGTAAACTCTTTTCCCCTTTCACCATTCCCGAGTTTTTACAAATGTGTTGAGAAGCATGCGATGGAACTACTGGACAATGTGCTCCTAATTTGGAAGCCGTAGGGCAAGAGGTTGCCCCCCCAAGCTCTTTCTGCAGACTCAGCTTCGGAGACAAAGAGACAATTTTATGACACTTTAAGAAGCAACATATGTATCATAAATTTTCCTGATCCATAAAATGAAATGCATGGAATTAGAAACCATGTTTGATGCTGTGTTGTCGAAAGCTTTCATGGCCGGAATCATTGGGTTGCTGTGACTTTTCCGGGCTGTATGGCCATATTCCAGAAGCATTCTCTCCTGACGTTTCACTCACATATATGGCAGGCATCCTCAGAGATTGTGAGGTCTGTTGGAAACTAAGTCGGCGGCATAGAAGCTTGAACAAATAAATAAAAATAAATGAAATTGATTCCTGCCAAACAGCCACAATGGTGCCATTAAGAAGCCAGAAAGAGGCAATGCGTCTCCCAGCTTCAGAAACAAGTGGACTTGTATTGAAAGATGATCAATAGATAAATTTATTTATTTATTATCTACTAATCTATTAATCTTGGCTTTGCCAAAAACATAAAAATTAACTTAATGGAGGAGGATTGTCAAATATAAAGGAGGATTTTATGGATTTTAACTTTGTTTTTTAATACAGTTAATATCTAATTCTATTTTTATGTCTGTATATGTTTAAGTTTTAAGTTGTGTTTCATTTGGTTTTACTGTATGCCACTTTAAGTCTCTTGTAGAGGAGAAAGCTGAGTATAAATAAACATCACCATCATATACCGGTATATAATATAATATATATCACCCCTCCTTTTAAATGTGTGACAATCTTTCTTTCATCTTCCATTAGATTAGAAGTTAATTCTGGGTGCATTACACTTTTCTACCATTGGATGCATGTACACCAGGGGTAGGGAAGCTATGGCTCGGGAGCCAGATGTGGCTCTTTTCATTATTGCATCTAGCTCTCCAGAGCAGCCCGGGCCCCGTTTTCCCAGCATGCAGCGGGGAGGAGTGACACAAATGTGCTGCCTCCCTCTTCCTTCCTTCCTTCCTTCCTTCCTTCCTTTCTCCCCTTCCTTCCTTCCTTCCTTTTCCTTCCTTCCTTCCTTCCTTCCTTCCTTTCTCCCCTTCCCCTTTCCTTCTCCCCTTCACCCTTTCCTTCTCTCCTTCCTTCTTTTCCTCCCTCCCTCTCCCCTTCACCCTTCCTTCTTTCCTCCATTCTCCCTTCCTTCTTTCCTCCATTCTCCCTCTTCACCCTTTCCTTCTCTCCTTCCTTTTCCCTCCCTCTCTCCCCTTCCTTCTTTCCTCCATTCTCCCTCTTCCTTCCTTTCTCCCCTTCACCCTTTCCTTCTCTCCTTCCTTTTCCTCCCTCTCTCCCCTTCCTTCTTTCCTCCATTCTCCCTCTTCCTTCCTCTTCCTTCCATTGTTTCTCCCCTTCACCCTTTCCTTCTGTCCTTCCTTTCCCTCCCTCCCTCTCCCCTTCCTTCCTTTCTCCCCTTCACCCTTTCCTTTCTCCCTCTTCCTTCCTTTTCCTTCCCTCTCTCCCCTTCCTTCTTTCCTCCATTCTCCCTCTTCCTTCCTTCCTTCCCCTTCCTTTCTTTCTCCCTTCCTTTTCCCCCTTTCCTCCATTCTCCCTCTTCCTGTCCTTCCATTTTTCTCCCTCCCCTCTCCCTGTCCCCTTTTCCCACCATTCTCCCTCCCTCTTCCTTCCTATTGTTTTCCCCAAGTCTTCCTTTCCTCCTTCCTTTCTTTTCACTTCCCTCTCTCTCCCCTTCTTTCTTTTCTCTTCATTATTTTACTCACTCCCTTTCTTTTCTTTTCACCACCCTTTCCTTTCCTCCCCATTTCCTTCCCCCCCTCGTCTCTCTCCTGCTTTTCTTTCCTTCCTTTTCCATAGTTCATTCTTCTTTTCTTCCTTCCTCTCCCCCTCCCTCTTTTATTTCCTCTTTCTTTCTTTCTTTCTTTCTTTCCCCCTTCCTTCCGTCTTCTCTTCCTTCCCAGAGTCCTGAGCATGCCTTTTGCAGAGCAAGGTCTGAAGTGTCCCGTCATTCTGCCGGGGGAATCCTTTTCTCATAGTATGTACGTATATACTCACATTTAGTTGAATTCAGTCTTAAAATATATACATATTATATGGCTCTCACTGAAATAAATTTCCAAATATTTTGCTTTCATAGCTCTCTGAGTCAAAAAGGTTCCCGACCCCTGCAGGCCCGGATCAGCATCTTCGGCCGCCCGGGCATGGGCCCCGCCCACGCCTCCAGGGCAGCTGTGCACGCCCCAGCCGTGCGGCTTCCATTGCCTCCTCGCGCCCTCCTTCCGTTCGCGGGAGGAGGAGGAGGAGGCCGGTGCCATGCGGCTTCTGTCGCCTCCTCCTCCCGCGACCGGAAGGAGAGCCCGAGGAGGTGGACAAGCTGTGTGGCAGCCCCGCAGCTTCCGTCCACCTCGCCTTTCGCGGGAGGAGGAGGAGGAGGTGGTCCCACTGCTCGCGCTTTTCTTTCCTCCCACGACCGTAGCGGAGGAGGAAAGGAGGCCCCTGGACGGAAGGTGGAGCGCGGGGCGGAGCACTGCTCGCGGGCCTTCCGTCCACCTTCTCCTCCTACCACGACCGAAAGGAAGGCGCGAGGAGGAGGAGGAAGGGAAGTCCCACCCTCCTGGCCGCCTGGGCCGCCCCCTTGCAAAGGAAGGAGGTGGCCAGGAGGAGAAGGAGGGGAAGCCCGCTGACGGGCATGTGCGCGCATGCATGCATGCCCGCCGGCGGGGCGAAGCTTCCCTTCCTCCTCCTCGCTGCCTCCTTCCTTTGCAAGGGGCGGCCCAGACGAGGGAGGGCGCCATTCCTCCTCCCCCTCGCCCACTCCCCCCGCCCTCTCCCGAGGTATGATGACTTTCGGGAGAGGGCGGGGGGAAAGCGCTGCGAGGGGGCGGGTTTTTTTAAAAAAAATGTTTTTGGGGGATCGCATTTGGTGCCCCCCAAAACCTGCCGCCCGAGGCCATGGCCTAGTCTGGATTTATGGGTAATCTGGGTCTGGACCCCTGATCTACACAGTAGGATGAATGTACTTTGTGTTGAAGCATGCAAGCAATCAGTGTGTGTGTGTGTGTCAACTGTAAAATAAAATTCATGAAGCTGTTTGGTTGGGCAATGCGGGTGTGTGTGATGGCTGAACCTAGAACTGTTGGATACTGTTTCGTTTTGTTAAGGTTTGAGCTATGCAGATGTTCAGAGAGAAACTAGTCAGACGAAGAGAAGCAGAGAGACAGACTGATTTGATTCTTGGACTGCTGAAAAGATATCTCATATGGACAAAGAAATACCATTTTAAATCTCTCTGAAAGGACATTTAGTGAGTTGATGCAACTGTTCATATTGTACATATGTTGTTCTGAAATAAGAGTAAACTACTTGTTCTTTATTGTTCATCTGCATGGCATACTTTCTCTGGCAAGGCAGTATGTGCGCTGATCAAATGTGAGCTATAAGGGTTTTATTATATATTACACCACAGTTTGATCCCACTTTAAATGCCATGGCTCAATGCTATGGAATCATGAGATTCTTAGTTTGCTGAAACACCACCACTCTTTGGCAGAAGACCTTGAAAAACTACCACTCCTGGGATTCCATAGCATTGAGCCATGGCAGTTAAAGTGGTGTCAGACCACATTCATTCTGCAGTGCAGATGGATCCAATAGTAGAAAAGTACCACCAAATTACTTTTTAAGTGGGGTTTGCAGTTGTTGCTTCACAAGTAGAGAACTGTTACCAGGGGCGGTCCTACAAGATAGGCCAAGTAGGCGGCCGCCTAGGGCGCCATCTGGGAAGGGGGCGCCATCCTGGCCCTGCCGATGTTCCTCAGACAGTGCTGCAGCTGCCTGCTTTTTGACCCGGCTTTGTGCGCTCCGACGCCGCTTCTGGGCACGCGGAGGTTTTCACGCAGGCGCAGTTGCTCTGGAGCTGAAGTTGAGTGCAGGAGCAACTGCACATGCACGAAAACCTCCGCGCATGCCCAGTAGCTCCCTTGCGCAGAAGCCTGTAAGCAAAGCACTCCCTATCGGGCAGGCAGGGAGTGCTTCCCCTCTCCCTTTGTCTCCGCCGCGCGCACGCGTTTGCAGGGAAGGAGAAAAGAATCAGTGAAGGAAGTGTAAGTGAAGGAATGAATGAAGGGCTTTCCTCCTCTGTGACCTCTTCTCTCCCTCCTTCCTTTCTTCGGCTCTATTTCTGTCTAGACCTGAGGGCCTGAGGCTATGAGGAGTTGTGGGAGTTGGAGGCCAAAACACTTAGAAGGAGGGAGGGCGGGCCCAAGTTTGCCCAGGCCGCGCTGCCTGTATTCGACCTCATTTGAACATTTTGGCTGTTTTTCTATTTACATTTACATTGGGATCCTAATTTTGGACTTATGGGAGACTCCTATGAATTAGGAGTCGGGTGGTAGGTAATATATTCTGATTTTGATGCATTTACATTGCATTTCTTGTTGATTATTATATGTCATACAATATAATACAAATACAATATAACCATAGAATAATGATATATTTTATATTACATGTAATATTACAAACAATATTGCAGTATAGTGGTATTGTACAAAATAATAATATATAATATTTTATTTTACTTTATTTTGGGTTATTTGAGTTTTATAGGCGTAATGAAAATATTTAGTAGAGGATAATTTTATTTAAATAAATAATTTTATTATTGTATAATAATAATATAATAGAATGTTACATTATATTATAATGTCAATATATTATAATATAATTATATTGTAATGTAGTATAATATAATTATGATATAATATAGTATGAGCATGGTATAATATATTGTATATACATTGATACAATATAATACTACTAATGGTATTGTGATGTTATAATTGTAAATTTGTTTTACATGGGGGGCGGCAAAATAATGTTTGGGGGGGGCACCAAAATAATGTTCGCCTACCATTTAAAATGACCTTAGACCGCCCCTGACTGTTACTTAAGATGAACTGTTATAATCATCACCATTATCGGATTGCTGTGAGTTTTTCCGGGCTGTATGGCCATGTTCCAGAAGCATTCTCTCCTGACATTTCGCCTGCATCTCTGGCAGGCATCCTCAGAGGTTGTGAGGTCTGTTGGAAACTAGGCAAGTGGGGATTATGTATCTGTGGAATAATGTCCAGGCTGAGAGAAAGAACTCTGTTTGAGGTAAGTGTGAATGTTGCAATTGGCCACCTTGATTAGCATTGAATGGCATTGCAGCTTCAAAGCCTGGCTGCTTCCTACCTGGGGCAGCAATCAAGGTGACCAATTACAACATTCAGACTTGCTTCCAACAGACAGTTCTTTCTCCCACTCTGAACACCCCACAGATATATAAACCCCTAGTTTCAAACAGACCCCCTCAACCTCTGAGGATGCCTGCCATAGATGTGGGCGAAACGTCAGGAGAAAATGCTTCTGGAACACAGCAACACAGCAATTCCGGCCATGAAAGCCTTCGACAACACATCACCATTGTAATCCACACATAATCTCTTTATTTTAAAACATTACTACTACTATTATTGTTATCATCCTCCCTCTCCTTTCTCGTGCTTATACATGTAATCCTATGAGCATCTTTGCAAAAGGCGCGCGCCCCTTCGCTTCTCACCCATGCCCGGGACTGAGTCGCGCATGCGCAGTTGAGCAGCCGCGGCCTCGCCTTTACCTTTTGGCTCTACCCACTGTTTAGCAAGGGAAGGGCGGGGCCTAATCCCCGCGGACACGTGACTCCAGGCGCCCGCCCAAGATGGCGGCGCCCAGGGCTGCTGTTGCCGTACTGCTGAAGGGTAAGCGCGAAGGGAGAGGGGGAGCCTGGAGAGTTTCTGCCAGAGAGGCGCCTAGGGAACGGGCCACAGAGGAAGAGCTACTGCGCATGCGCTCCGCATTGCCTTCCATTCTGAACGTTCTATACAGGGTTGAGTAGAACTCCTACTCAACAGAGGTGTTTGGGAATCAAATTTTGCAATGCCTGCCATTGGCATTTATTTACACAATGAGACATCTTGGAGAATGGGACCCACAAAAAAACAACATGAGTTTCATTTGGTTCATTTTCTATCCCTTAGAGCTGCTCAACTTGTTGACCGAAAGGTCACAGGTTCGAATCCAAGGAGCGGGGTGAGCTTCCGCTGTCAGCCCCAGCTTCTGCCAACCTAGCAGTTTGAACACATGCAAATATGAATGGATCAATAGGTACCGCTCTGACGGGAAGGTAACAGTCCTCTATGCAGTCATGCCGGCCACATGACCTTGGGGGTGTCTATGGACAACGCCGGCTCTTCGGCTTAGAAATGGAGGTGAGCCCCAACCTCCAGAGTCAGATAAGACTGGACTTAATGTCAGGGGAAAACCTTTGCCTTTACATACTATATATAATACATAATTATGCCACCGCCAGCATATCTCACAACTTCATTAGGGTACGCAAGCCTCTCCCCCACAACAAGGGGGCCTCCCGTAGGGCCTCCCATGCCAGACAGGTCACAACCGAAGGGTCTGACAAAGAGCGTCAATGGGTAGGATGGGCTCCCTAGCCTTTTGGCAACCTTTTGGCAATTTGAAAACTCTGATTTCAAACCCGGGCAGATGGTGCTTGTCTAACCCTGTAAGGTCAACCATCTAAGAGAAGGAAACTCGAACCAAACCTACGTCCCGAGTACCTCGCTGCCACCGTCCTAGGCCCCAGCAGTCAAACCTTTGGTTTAAAGGGTGAGGCCAGTTGTGTGCACACTGCGCTCCACCAGAAAAGTCCATTGCACAAGCTCGAAGGACACATCCAACCTCCAAATCATCAACGCGCTTGTAGAAAGCGTGGGATGAGCCCTTCCTGAATCTTCGTTCGCGAAGTAATGCCAAGAATATATAATATTTTTAATAATATGGACGAAACAAGGTTTGTATTATTTGTTTGTTTATTTATTTGCCCTATTTGCACTTCGCCTTTCTCTACCCCGAAGGGGACTCGAGGTGACATACATATGGCAATTATTCAATGCCTTAAAACACATATAAAACATTAAGCTTGAAAATAAATTCAATTCAAATAAATTCAATTCAAATGTAATAAAACATTACATTCAATATTTAAATCAAGCCACCCGGAAATCGTAGTCCAAGGCCGTTCTGTCATCATTGTACGTATTCCAAGTCCATTATTGCACTGCGCCATTCTCCTAAAGCTTGGTTCCAGAGCCAGGTTTTTACTTTCCTTCTAAAGGCCAGGAGGGAGGGGGCTGATCTAATGTCACTAGGGAGGGAGTTCCACAACCGAGGAGCCACCACTCAGAAGGCCCTGTCTCTTGTTGCCACCAGTCACGCCTGTGAAGGAGGCAGGACCGAGAGCAGAGCCTCCCCAGCTGATCTTAATCTCCAAAGTGGCTCATAGGGGGAGATACGTTTGGGCAGGTAAGCTTGTATACTACCAGAAAGCAAGCATGCCACTGTCTCAGCCACCTGTGTGGACAATTTGGGAGTATTTTGAAATTTTGGATGATGATATATATCATGATTTAAAATTGATTGAGTAGGTCTGCTCAATAAGGGATGCCTGACCTGTATAAGTAAAGCAAGCACTGTGCGTTTCCTGTTTCCCTTTGGAAGGACACACCAGACACATATTAATGGATGCAAAGATAATTAGTTTCTTTATTCACAGTCATGCTTTGTTGGTGAGGATGTGTTTCTTCAAGCTATTTCTGAGTTATGTCAACCCTTTGATAAAGTTGTCATAGGACTTTATTGGCAAGATGGAGCCCCCGGTGGTGCAGTCGGTTAAACCCTTGTCCTGGCAGGACTGAAATCCCACAGGTCACAGATTCAAATCCAGGGAGAGCACGGATGAGCTTCTTCTATTCAAAACCCAATTTCCCAGAATCCAAGGTCGGTGTGCAAGCCCCTACACCTCACTGGCTCGTTCTCACCGATTTAAAAAAAATCCTCACTTGGTTCCCAGTTCTTTGAATGGTGTGGAAGGATCGACAAACTTTCCCAGAGCATGGCAACCAAAGATGAAGAAACAATAAGCAGATTTCCAGAGCAACAAGGATCAATTTTCACCTCTAGCCATGTGAGAACATTTTGGCACTCCCGTAAATTAACTGAATATATGGGACTGTCTTGTTCTGAATCAAACCATTTTTTTCTTGCCTGTTACCATCTCATGGACTCTTATGCAACATTTAATTTTCCAGATGGGAAGTTGGAGAGACATTTAGTCCAATTAGCAAAGGAATTAAGTTGGGAAACAACTAGAACGAGAACTTTATTCTTATACCCCGCCACCATCTCCCCAGAGGGACTCGGGGTGGCTTACATACAGGACAGATTGCAAAAACAATCCATAAAACAAAAGACATTAAAATAGGAGCATCACAAAATACAACAAACCGGATAAAAACACACTAAACATAAAATTTAAAAAACAGATTGCATTGAAGCTAATCAGGGCTTGGATCAGTTCCTTTTTTAAAGGACAACTCCCATAATCTCCCTCCCTACATTATGGGGGGCCATGCAGAGGGAATAAAGAGCTAGAGGAGTACATTGAACCCTTGATATCCACTGGGGTTGGGTTCCAGGACCCATGCTGATACCAAAATCTGTGGGTGCTCAATTCCTACTATATATGATGTCATATACAAAGGTGTCCCTTATCTCAAATGGCAAAATCAAGGTTTGGTTTGGGAAACTTTAAAAATACATTTTCAAGACATGTTTAGTTGGATACAGAATCTGCTATTACTTAGGGTTCGACCCCTCACGAAAACCTAACTTTTTCATACTTTGCCTTCCCATGGTGCTCCTGAGTTCTGCTGCCTAAAATCATGGCAATCATCAGGATTGTTACCCAAGTATATGCAGAACTCTGTCATTTGACTGTTGTCCTGATGGCAATTGTACTAATATAGATGCAGCCATTAATTGGTTGAGATCTCATGGTTCTGTGTGAGTTCAGGCTTCTGATGTGCACAAATAACTTTATTTTCACCTTGTTGTAAAATTATTGCTTAAATGAGACAGCCTTTCTCAGCTTTAGCTTGTGCAGTTAAGAAAGCAGTTACTCATTGTACATACAGGGTGGGCCAAAAGTAACAGAGGGCTTTCAGTATTTAATAACTCCTTTATTTTTTGTTTTTAATTTATGGTATAATGTCATAGCTTCATCTCTCTCTCTCTCTCTCCCTCTCTCTCCCCCACCCCCTCTATATATATACACACGCACACGCACACACATTATATTACATATAAAATATTGTCATTTATCCCCCCAAAGTTATTAAAACATCAGATGCCTTTGTGACATTTGGTCCACCCTGTATTAAGTTAATTTGCACTGGGGCAATGGGCTAAACCAGTGGTTCCCAAACTTTTTTGGCCTACCGCCCCCTTTCCAGAAAAACATTTACTCACTGCCCCCTAGAAATAAATTTTTTTTTTTTAATAGCAATTAAACAAAGATATATGTATTAATATTTCTACCTTTTTTGTAAAATATAATAAAGTTGTAAATTAGAAACATTGAAGTTTGAAATTATGAAACTATTTAATGAACTTAGAATAGAAAGGTAATACAAAAAAAGTTAAAACATTTGAAATCATCTTAATGAGAAGGATGAACCTGGTATGCTGCTACCAGTCTAGTAATCCTCGGCTCTATTTTCGTCAGCAGTAATCTCAAATCATCGCGATTGACTATTTTGCAATCGGTTTCTTTTTTTGTTAATAAATTGGTTACCACACTGAATCCATGTTCCACTAAATATGTTGAAGGACATTATTATTATTGTGATAAGACTCAACCAGTTGGAAGGGAACCCCAAAGGTATTATTATTATCCCTTGCTTGGCGAGAGGAGGAGGAGGAGGGAAGGAGAGAGAGAGAGACAGAGATGGATGGTAGCCTGTCACCTGGCTCACGCCACCGCCCCCTTACAGGGGTTCAGCACCCCCCAAATTATCCTGGGCATTTCAGCGCCCCCTAGATCACCCCACCGTACACCAGGGGGTGGTACCGCCCACTTTGGGAACCACTGGGTTAAACACTTGTGCCAGCAGGACTACTGACTGAAAGGTTGGCGGTTTGAATCTGGGGAACAGGGATCTCCCGTCTGTCAGCCACAGCTTCTCATGTGGGGACGTGAGAGAATCCTCCCACAGGGTGGTAAAACATCCAGTCACCCCCTGGACAACATCCTTGTAGACAGCCAATTCTTTCACACCAGAAGCGACTTTCAGTTTCTGACACGAAAGAAAGAATGCTGCCTCTTAAAATAAGCAAATAAAAAATCGAAGAACATATTACTTGGAAATACAGGTTTTGTTGCAGTAAACAGAGGTGATATTTTGTGGAACTTGGACAAAATATGAATCTACTTCATTAAGAGGCTGGGGATGAGGAACTTGAACCAATGTGAGTATTATAGTGGTAGCATATGAAACAGGGAAAAAGAAAGGATGGCAGGAAATATATTCATGGGATCATCTGTAGAAATAAAATTTCGTAAAAGTACTTACTTCCTTACTTACTGTAATCCTTAGGGAAACTGAGATTGGGTTTTTTTTATTCCTTTGACATGAATGACAGGACCACATTTTATACAGTGTATGTTTACAAAGAAATGTGTTGCTTAAAGGGAGTTCACTCCCAGGGAAGTGTGTATCGGGATTGTAACCTTCGTTGCAACTCACTTACCCTATTGATGGCAGCTTTAAGAACTTTGTCTGGATTGAGGCCCAGGTTTCAGCGATATTTTTGACGCAAGAAGAGCTTTGCTGTAGTGACATTGTTTAATTTAAAAGATTTGAACATTACTTCAAAGCAATATTGCTGTTGTCTGCCTGAGCTCTAGTAGAGTAGTTCTATGTAGATATGATTGATTATACTATTGTAGTAGATTGTAAATGTTCTAATTATTCATTGAAACCCTTTACAAGTATTAACAATAATTGCCTAAGAGTGATACTCCCATTGCTAATAACAAAAATCAGGGTAATGCCCTTTGAAAACCATCTTAAAGGGCCATGAGAGACAGCAGTATCCTCATGCACGCTGATTTACTGATTTTGAAAAGCTGGATTATTATGGAGCAGGCACTCTTCCCGTCTTCTTTTAAGTGGCTCTCAATCTTCAGGAATATTCAGTTCCTGGATACATGCTTGATTTTATATTTGACATCTAAAAACAAATAGGAGGGCTATAATTTTTACCTTATTTGTGACTTTTGAGATGCAAAGGATCAGGATGTTGACCTATGAGAAAATAATCATGTTTACAAGAAGTCACTTACCTTATTTCTTTGATTCTAAGACACACTTTTTCTCCATATAAACATATCTAAAAACAGAATGCTTTTATATATGTGTGTATGTGTGTTATAGAGAGATGTTTTTTTCTTTTGGTGGTACTGATATTTGATAGATCCCTGTCTCTTTGCTCATTCTAGTAAAGCATGTTAAAAGTGGCATAACATTAAATTTGCTGCTGATAATATTAGGTTAAAGTTTATGTGGTATCACTATGCATTTTCCAGCTTTATACCTGCACTGATTTATTATTTATCAATTTATATCACAATATTAGAAGACAGGATTGAGCCTTAAATTAATGCTGCTTCAGATAGATAGAGCAAGTCCGTGTTACAATTTTCTGCAAATGGAGTGGAGGATAGATCGTTCTATGTATCAATACCTGGTGAAAGAACTGAAATTAGGGGACAGGAATGAAGAGTAAGCTCTTGAAAAAAGAGATGTAAATAGTTTGGCCCCATGTACAGGTAGGAGCCCCCTTGTGTTGGCAGGACTGCTGATCGATAGGTCAGTGGTTTGAATCTGGGGATATCGGGTTGAGCTCCCTCTGTCAGCTCTAACTCCCCATGCGGGGACATGAGAGAAGCCTGCCACAAGGGTGGTAAAAACATCAAATATCTGGCCATCCCCTGGGCAACATCCGTGTAGATGGCCAATTCTCTCACACCAGAAGTTACTTGCTGTTTTTTACACACACAAAATGTACAAGTACAGTATTGACACTGAAGTTTCTTTAAACATGTTCATAAAGGATTTGAGGATAACAAGGGAACAATGAAATATTAAAGCAAAAACAGGAAGCACACTCCCATTGCCCAATATCCTTAATTATGAGTTACTCATAATTCACTGAAAATACAAATATTCTCAATATCAGAGGTGAAGGAATTGTGACATTTGCAGAATTCAACCCCGTTTGTGAAAATAAACCTTGAAGGAGGAAGGTGTTCACTGTTCCCAAGCCTAACCACCAGTTAAGTTCAGTAAATCTAAGTTTTTAACCAATGAGGTGGTGGACTAGATTCTTCTGCTGTTCTGTACGTATTAAGCAGATCAATGCAACAAAGAGTCTAAGATAAAGGTTTAAAAAATCAAGAAAAATTGCATTTTAACTGATCTTGAATTGGCTTGGGAAAGATATGTGAAAGCCTAAATTATATATTAATCCCGCCAAGGCCCATAACAAAACAATGTGCTTTTTAGCAAGCATGTGGCATCTTGGCTTCCCTCCTCCGTATGTAGGTACATTGTCCCAAATGGGGTATACTCTTGAGAAAAGTAATGTATTTTGTTGCCTAAATGAGCCTGTAAAGGAGGAGGAGATGTAGCTATTTATATTCCTGTTTGAAGGGTAACCAGTGCTCCCCATCATAAAATTTTGATTAAAATGCTACTTGCAACAGCAAGAATGGAAATAGTTACACTTTGGAAGGACGTGCTTTTGGGGATTGGCACAATCAATTTTAGAAATTGTCTGTCTCTGAGAAGTTGATCAATAATGTGAATAACAGCGAACGACCAACAATAACAATGCAAATACATTAGGCTGAGATCCTGTGCACTGAATCTCATAGCTGCACAAACAGTTGTCTTGTGGTTGCCAAGAGTCTGAGATCACACCTCTGAGTGCAGTACATGGTTCTGAGGTGCTTGTGGAAGTAGTGTTTTTGTGTGTTTTCAGATGTTTGGGGGTAAAGGTGAGAATTATGGATTGCGAGTTAACATCACAGACTGTGTGTGACCTACAAGCCGTAATTGTGCCATCACTGATGTACACAATTTATTATCCCTTGCTGTATCTTCCTTAATTAGAAGGATCTGGTGATTGTCTTTTGAGTTAGCAGGAAGCCATTGAGCTCAAGTCAGGAAAGCAGCAGAATTTGGTGACGTTATGGTAGTTTTGGACTACCTGCAGGAAATGCTTCTCCTGTACTCCACAAAAATAAAAACCAGGCTATTTTGTAAGCCTTTCAAATGCTGATTTCAGTAAATGTTTGATTTTTATACTTATTTTATATATCTATATACATTTATCGGGAGGAAAGAGATCAGGAGTGGAAAACATTTAAGAAGCTTTGCTCTATATTGGTTTAAACATGAATATCTGAATTTAGGTATCTTTTTTTCTTTCCCATAATGTCACACTGATGCTGGGAATAAAAGCGAGTCACGAAAGAGCATAGTTTTCTGGACCAAACCTTGTTGTGCTCCAGTTTTACCTCACCGCATGTTAGGCTAGCCATAATGCCTCCTAATGCAATCTACATGAATACGATTTGCATATCTTTCTTTGGGCTCTGCCAGATCAGGAGAATCTAGGACTGAGCCTGATCTTTCCTGACAAGCAGGAAAAGAGTTGTGCAGTAATCATACAATTTGACACCACAACCCTATGTGTACCAACTCTGGGTAAGACCTATTGAATTAAATAGGACTTCCAGATAAGTGTGCACATGATTGCAGCCTCAATAGATATACAAGCTACATATGAATAAAACAGTAGTTTCTGATTTTCAGGGTTTTAATTCACGCCTTTTTTAGCAGCAGAATAAATTTGCCTTCTTAAATTTTTCAAGCTGCAATATGGAAATGGGGTGTACACTGTGGACAAGAAGGGTGAGGAAACAGGTACACTGCATGATGCTAACTTGATTGCAATCAGTATTAAGGCCAGAATCCTCAACACATTCACTTAAGTAAATGTGTTTAAGATGTAACAAAAGCACAATTCCATGAAAGGAAGACCTACTGAATTCAGTAATGGGAGCGCAAATTCTTATATACCCAAGGGCCTAGCATGGTATATAGTTTCCCTGGTTTCATTTTGTCCTATTTATGACATATTTTAGTTTTTATATGTGTTCTTTAACAATTGACAAGCAATTTTAAAGTACCGCAGTTTAAATAAAGAATGATGGACTCACTCCCCATAGGATATACTTTGATACTATCAGTCTAATCCCCCCCCCCTAAAATCCTGAGATCTGCCAATTGTGGAAGAACTGTGATTCTCCTTTCTTGCAACAGCACAATAGAATCCCTCTATTACAAATACAGTAGTGCGGGTAGGTGACAATCCATCTGATATACGCTGAAATTCCTGCTGAAATAAATAAGATAGCATTAAAGATGCTACAGGTTGAGCATCCCTAATCCAAATTTTTTTGCTGCCAGCTGTCCTCTTCTGACTTTGAGGCAATGGCGGCAGTGTTCCTGCTCATTTGCCCACAAGGCAGAAGCAGGTGCTAGCAGGATACCCAGAGATGTCCTCTAAAATACGTACTGCATTTTTATCCTGAATACAGATATAAAAGTCCTTATGTTATTAGTCTCTTAGGTCCTCAGTCTCTCTCCGGACTTGCCCCTCACCACAAAAGTAGTGAATTAACAAGACACGAGGCTGGATAGAGATGTGAAGATCAGTGAAATTGTAGGAGATATGAATTAATGTCAAGCACTGTGCTTGGATTACCAACATTTCACAGCCATTGAAATCCACAAGCATGTGGACAATTTCAACAGAAAGGAAGAAACCATGAAAATGAACAAAATCTGGCTACCAGTATTAAAAAAAAACAATAGAATCAGGACAGTAAATAAAGAGCAACACTCAAAAAACAATAAATTCCTGACAGGAAACAATCAGGGCCAGCTAATACCTCCTAACAAATAATTACTCCAAACAATAAGCAGCCAGGCTTTGAAGTTGCAAGGCCATTCAATGCTAATCAAGCTGGCCATTTGCAGCATTCACACTTGCCTCAAACAGACAAGAGTTCTTTCTCCCACCCTGGACATTGTACAGATATAGAAACCTCACTTGCCTAGTTTCCAACAAATCTTACATTCTCGGGATGCCTGACATTTCTGTGGGTGAAGTGTCAGGAGAGAATGCTTCTGGAACATGGACATGCAGCCCGGAAAACTCACAGCAACCCAGTAATTCCAGCCATGAAAGCCTTTGACAACATTTTTCACAAACACTCTCCAGCTTCACAGATACAGTACACACCATGCCATTTGTATGGCATATTGTTTAAAATTACCTTCAGTTTATGTGCATAAGGTTTATATGAAACATAAATCATATTTGTGTTTAGAATTGGGTGCCATCTCCAAAATTTCGAATGTGTACATATATGCAAATACAGATATTCCAAAATCCAAAGCATTTTGAATAAGGGACACTCAACCTGTTCTAGATTCCTCTATTAGACTACAGTGTCCTAGATATAATTCTGGTGACAAAGCCAGGGAACTGGAGACTGATTTAAATAAGCTTTCTGGTGACCGCCAGCAATGCCAGGGCATGAAAGGTAATACAGACTCTCTCGGTTTGTTTGTCTGACACCACAAGTTGGAAGTTCCTGGGAACCATGTCTTGCCAATAACGAGCAGTATGTTTGTGCAGGATGCTCAATCACTTCTGCTTACCGAGGCAGATAAATACCTTTTATTCATGATAGGGATTGCTTGTAACCCCAGAATCCCTTGTCCCATCCATATTACATCACCTCATTTTGTTTTGTTTTTGGAACATTGTGCTTATACGGTATATCTTTGAACACATGCTACCAGGGATAGGTGTATTGTATGGAGTTTAGGCATGATATTCAACATTCAGTCTGCCTAACTATCACATAAGTATAACTTTATCTTCCCAAAGGAATAGGCTCTTCTCTTAGTCCCATTACTCCAGTAGGCACGTCTGGTAGAGACACAAGGCATGGCCTTTTGATAGCTGCTCTTAGCCTCAGGCTCTATCTATGCTGACCATATAATGCAGTTTCAAACTTCATTATATGGCAGTGTACACAGGGCTTCTGAAATTCCCTTTGTAGGGAAGCTAGAATTGAGTTCTCTTTACTTCCCTTCTGTCAGCAAGTAAAGACTTGTTCCAACATACTTTCAAGAACTGTTTTGTGAGGTTATTTTTCTAAAGCGGCTTTAATTGCATGCTGTATTGTTTTAACTATACTGTTCAAAAGTTGTTTTAAACAATCATTTTTAATTGTGTGTGTGTGTATATATATATGAATGATGATTGTCTATTTCAGTGTTTTTCAACCTTTTTTGAGCCGCGGCACATTTTTTACATTAACAAAATCCTGGGGCACACCACCAACCAAAATGACACAAAATGACACTCTAACACAGTAATACATGTAGTTAATATGTTTTTAAATGTATTTATACACTCAGTGTGAAACCTGGGCCTGTTTCGATGAACACAGCATAGATATCCTGGCAGGAATGGCAGAAAGGCACAAACTTCCCACACAGAACTCCCATAACCAAGAGAAAATACTATAAGAGTTTGGTGGGCATTGACCTTGGGTTTTGGAGTTGTAGTTCACCTATATCCAGAGAGCACTGTGGACTCAAACAATGTTGGATCAGGACCAAACTTGGCATGAATACTCAATATGCCCAAATGTGAACACAGATGGAGTTTGGGGAAAATAGACTTTGACATTTGGGAGTTACAGTTTCTGGGATTTATAGTTAACACACAATCAAAGAGCATCCTGAACTCTTGCAACAATGGAATTGAACCAAACTTGGCATATTGAACTCTCATTACCAACAGAAAGTACTGAAAGGGATTGCTTGGGAATTGACCTTGAGTTTGAAGGTTGTAGTTCACCTACAACCAGAGAGCACTGTGGACTCAAACTATGTTATGTTATGTTGTTGTTTGTTTTCTATGCAGAATCACAATGTTGGAAGGAGGCTCACCACTTTAAGGTCCCTAAAACAGGCATGGGAAAACTTCGGCCCTCTGGGTGCTTTGGACTTCAACTCCCACCATTCCTAACAGCCTGAGGCCCTTTCCTGCTGAAATGGCTGAGGGGGTAAAAGGAAAAGGGTCTGAGGCTGCTAGGAATGGTGGGAGTTGGGGTCCAAAACACCTGGAAGGTCCAAGTTTGCCCATGCCAGCTTTCGACAGAGACCTCTTCCTCCCTTTTCCCCTTCGCGCCCTTTCTCCCCCCCCCCCCCTGCCGAACACTTACATTTTCTTCTCCACTTAGGCTCCCTTCTTCCCAGCCTCGCTCTGCTCACTTTGCCTCGTTTTGCTCACGCTGCCACTTCTGCCGCCATTTTGATCCAAGGGGCAGCGTGAGCGTGTTCAGAAGGCGAGGGGGGAGGAAGACTGAACCCGTGCGGGCGCGACTGCACAGACTCGCCCCACGTCTTCCTCCCTCCCCCCTCCCGTCCTGAACACGCTCGCGGCAGCGTGAGCAAAGAGAGGCAAAGCGAGTAGAGCGAGGCTGGGAAGAAGGGAGCCCGAGTGGAGAGGAAAAAGTGTTTGGCAGGAGGGGGAAGAAAGGGTATTGGAGGTCCCAATTTCCCACGGCACACCTGATGTTCGCTCACGGCACACTAGTGTGCCGCGGCACACTGGTTGGGAAACATTGGTCTATTTCACAAAATCAAGAAGAGAAGATACTTCTGTTCTTTAGTTTTTCTCTTTTCTGATGCATCCTTTCAAAGTGCTGGTCTTGACCTACAAAACCCTATACGGTTCCAGCCCAGTTTACTTATCCGAACGTATTCTCCCCTATGAACCGTCAAGAGTGTTAAGATCATCTGCAGAAGCCCTGCTCTCGATCCCACCATATTCGCAGGCGCGTCTGGTGGGGATGAGGGACAGGGCCTTTTCTGTGGTGGCCCCCCGGCTGTGGAATTCCCTCCCAAATAAGATCAGATCTGGCCCCTCCCTCCTGACTTTTAGGAAGCGGGTGAAAATGTGGCTGTGTAATGAGGCCTTCGCAGAATGAAGGAAGAGATTGTGAATCGACTAAAGTCGTTAACCACTAGATACGGACCGAATATACGGATTGAGCTGGACTTGATTTTACTTTGGCAAAAGGCTTTTTAAATGTATTTATTGTATTTGTAGTGGATAATTTTTATTGTAAATTTATGATGTTTAGATTTTAAATGTTGACATTGAATATTTGCTGTTTGCCAGTCTGAGTCCCTCTTTGGAGGTGAGAAGGCCGGGGTATAAAAGTTTTAAATAAATAATAAATAAAACCCTGCTTTCCCAAGACACTAAGGTGTTTATTTTTGTACAGGATGTGGTAGGATTTTCACCGTTTTAAAGCAAGACCATATCACTGTATGTGTTTTTAAAAGAAACCATTCATCAATTACTTTTTATATGTGGATGTGTAAAGGTGAGTTGGTTTTGCTCTGCCTGGTCTGTATCTTGGAGTTATTGCCTCTTGGAGAAAGAAGTCCTTTGGCTGAAGTGGTGCGCTGATTTCATTTTTCGGCCTTCAGTTACAAGCCCCCGTCACATTCTTGCCACTCCTGTTACCTGATGGTGCCAGTATTTCATCAAGGTTAGACAAGCAGACTACCTGGATGTTGGCCCAGTGGAACTGTTGTAAATGGTGAACATGATCCCTTGTGTTAAGGAATTCAGCACAATAGTACTGGGATTCCCAAGGGAGTTGAAAGAAAACTTTGTTCTGCTCTTGTTTTCACCTGCCTCTTTGTGCTTCCTACATATAGTCTGGGCAATTGAACATCACCACGATGAAATCTCTTTTCAGTTGTCAGTACCCGCAGTAGACTGACTCCCTTTAAGTAACAAAAATACAAACCATTCCAGTTGTATAGACTTGATTGCTGTTTATGGATGATCTAACAACAGAGATGAAAGAAACTGAGGTTATTTCTAGTACTACTTCTCATTAGTGTTTAAAATGAACAATAATACATAGATCAGTGCTGTCCAACTTCTGGCGGGTCCAGGGCCGGATAAGAGGTCACTGATGACCTGCGGGGGCCGCTCGGCCCGCCCCCCAGGCCCCCGCCCCAGGCCCCGCTCCCAGCCCAGGCCCTGCCCTCCTAAAGCCGCCGAAAAAGGAGGAGTAGGCGGCGCCAAGAGCAGCGCGTCACAGGCCTGGCGTGACGCGCTGCTCTTGGCACCGCCTACTCCACCTTTTCGGCGCCCCCCCTCCCTTCCTAGGCCGGGGGAGCCACCGAAAAAGGGCAGAAGGCGGCGCCAACGGCAGCGCGTCACAGGCCTGGCGTGACGCGCTGCCCCTTGGCACCGCCTACTCCTCCTTTTCGGCGCCCCCCTCCCTTCCTAGGCCGGGGGAGCCGCCGAAAAGGAGGAGTAGGCGGTGCCAAGAGCAGCGCGTCACGCCAGGCCTGTGACGCGCTGCTCTTGGCGCCGCCTTCTGCCCTGCTTTTTCGGCCCCCTAGGAAGGAAGGGAGGGGGCGCCGGGCAGAAGGCGGCGCCAACGGCAGCGCGTCACAGGCCTGGCGTGACGCGCTGCCCTGGCACCGCCTACTCTCCTTTCGGCACCCCCTCCCTTCCTAGGCCGGGAGCCGCCGAAAAAGGGAAGAAGGCGGCGCCAACAGCAGCGCGTCACGCCAGGCCTGTGACGCGCTGCTCTTGAGCTGCCTTCTGCCCTTTTTCGGCGGCTCCCCGCCCTAGGTAGGGGGCGCCGAAAGGAGGAGCTAGCTCTCTTCCTCCTCCCTGCCCCGCCTCCCCCCCTTCCGGCCGCCATTTTTTTAAAAAATTAAAAATGGAGGCTGAGGGCATAGGTGGGGCCGTGTCCAACAGGCTATGGGGCCGGATCCGGCCCCGGGGCCGCCAGTTGGACAGCCCTGACATAGATCAGGCATCTTGGACCTGTGCTATGTGTTTGATTCTAACCATTTTGAGTGCCTCTTATTTAAAATATTTTTAGGCAATGTCAAAATCTAGCTACTGTCATTGTTGTACATCTTTGAGTCAAACTGTATTTATTTTATTTACAGTATTTATATTCCACCCTTCTTACCCCGCAGGGGACTCAGGGCGGATTACAATGCACATATACATGGCAAACATTCAATGCCAGTTAGACATACAACATATATAGACAGATGCAGAGGCAATTGAACATTCCATCTGTGCCCAAGCTTTTCCTGGCTTCATGAAGGTATGCTTGATTCCAGCTCGATTCCGGCCACAGGGGAAGTTGCCGCTTCACCGTCCATTGTGACACTGAATCATTTGATGGAGTACTTCCTCATTCTTCTGCACGCTGCTTAAATCAGAGGCTGTAAACAAGACTAACTCAGTCATAAGACTGGGCAGTATTTTCTGATTCTTGGAATAAAGTTATCCTCACAACGACATAGATGTTTTAAATTCAGGATCAAGGAAGGAATGGAGTGGGCAAAAAAGTAAAAGAAATGTGGTAGTGCTTTTACATGGGCTTTCATGAATAGAAATCTTATTTGAATGCAGTGCAGAGTGATAATTCTTGTGTGTTCTCTAGTACTCGGAGCTAATTTTAAAGAGAGAACCTGCATGGCAGAGTGGTTTGAGTGTTGGATCTGTGTTCAAATTTCCGCTTAGCCATGGAAACCCACTGGGCTATATGTTGAACAAGGCACACATTCTCAACTGCAGAGGAAGGCGAGAGCAAGCGAAGGAGTTCAAGAGTTCAGGAACCAGAGAGGTCTGAGGGACTTCTGCTATGAAACATATACACTGACTAGAGCAAAATGCTTAGCCTGCAGTTAGGAAGATATTACCAACATATTTGGCAGATTAATTAGTTTTCATTTGTAAAGCTTTTTGAATATAAAAATGCTATACAAATGTTAAATAGTATTTTATGTCACAAACCACCTCTGAACAGAGCTTGAAGAAAACTATCATAGCACCTATATGATATAAAGGTGGATAGATACGTATCTTTAGTTGGCAAAAGTTATTTAACATATTCCTGCTGTCAAGGAAAGTCTTCTTAAATCCCTTCATATACATCCATTTTTTCTTCCTAAACCTCTGTCAGACACACATTCAGAAACCAAGCCAATGGAAGGAGAAAATTAGCTTGTTCCCAGAGCCAGGAAAAATGAAGTTTGCCAAAGTAATAAGCTAGGTTCCAGCCATAAATTGTATTAAGGATCTTTGCTTCGAAGATTATACTGCCTTGAGCTCATTCACTTGAGACTGCATTTAAGAAATACTAAAAATTAAACAGAATAAACATAGAGACTGTTGATATATCACCCTTGGTTCCTACCTTCTAAGATTTTCTGCTACTAACCTCTTATCAGAACAATCACCAACATAGATCACTTTGAATCTAAATTAGATCATTCCTCTGTCGTGTAAGTTTAAATTCTTGCTGCAATCCAGTTGAAAATATTGTTCCCTTTAAAAATCTAAACCACGTGACAAATACTTGAAGTTGGCTGCCAAGTCCAATTTCATAAGAATCTGTCTGGAAAAATCTGTCTCTAAAAATAAAGTAGTCTGTATAAATTACACAGATCTGAACATCCTCAAAATAAGTTTATGACAATAGTGATCCCTGATAATTCTGTCTCGTGTAGGTTATTCAATGAGACGTTGTTTCACTAAATTATTGTGTTCCAGACTCATCAATCTTTTTCCATACGGTATATAGTAAAGGTTTCCCCTCGACATTAAGTCTAGTCATGTCTGACTGGGGTGGTGGTGCTCATTTCCATTTCTAAGCCGAAGAGCCAACGTTGTCCATAGACATCTCCAAGATCATGTGGGCAGCATGACTGCATGGAGTGCTGTTACCTTCCCGCCAAGGCGATACCTATTGATCTACTCACATTTGCATGTTTTCACACTGCTAGGTTGGCAGAAGCTGGGGCTAACAGTGGGAGCTCACCCCGCTCCCCAGATTTGACTCACCGAAGTTCAGCAGCTCAGCAGCTCAGCAATTTGGTCTGCTTCTCCACCAGGGGGCCCTACATAGTATATATATTAATTATTTTTGTTTCCCATTCTCTAAATTTGATATCTGACTGCCTCTATGTGAATCTTGAAGTTTTCCTTAAGGGAAAATGTATCCCTAGATACTTAAAACTGAGACTTTACTCTATTAGGTGTTTGTCTAAACAACATTTTAAAAAGTGTTTTATCTCGGAGAAGCACTTTCCTTTTAGGTGATTCTCCAATATTGTCCCAACTGCAAATGTTGTCACATTTTTGAAGATTTCTCAATCCTACCTTAGTAGCAAATAAGAAGATAATGTCATCAGTGTATCTCAGCATTTGAATCTCTTTGTTTCCATAAGAATGAAAGAAACAGTCAAGAGAACTTGCATCAGATGCTAAATGAGTCGTGTAGAAATTAAACAGAAATGGCCCAATAAGCAGCACTACCTATGACTTCTTTAGGCATTTCCATTACCAAAAAGTACAGCTGCCAGGTCTTTGCACACTGTCATATTATGTGGAAAACAGCAGATATTTATCCTTATTGATGTGTGACAATGTTTTTCAATGTTGCTCTCTCTGTGTGTTAGATCAAATGCAGAAGTAAAGCACAGAAGTAAAATCTCCAAAGAATACATCAAGTTTCTTCTTAACTGAGTCAGACTTGTGCATCAAATATGTGATAAGTATTGTTGAAGGCTTTCATGGATGGAATCACTGGGTTGTAGGTTTTTCGGGCTATATGGCCATGTTCTAGAAGCATTCTCTCCTGACGTTTCGCCTGCATCTATGGCAGACACCCATATATGCAGGCGAAACGTCAGGAGAGAATGCTTCTGGAACATGACCATACAGCCCGAAAAACCTACAACAACCCAAATGTGTGATAATACACAAAATCTATAGAAGACCTAGAATTCTAGAGCTGGAAGAGACCACAAGGGCCATCCAGTCCAACCCCCTTCTATCAAAACAATCCGACAGATTGCCATCTGCTTAAAAACCTCCAGAGAAGGAGACTCCATCATACTTTGAGGCAGTTTCATATTCCACTGTCATACAGCAATTACTGTCTGGAGGTTTTTCCTAATGTTTAGGTGGAATATTTTTTTTCCTGAAATTTGAACCCATTGCTCCATGTCCTAGTCTCAAGATCAGGAGAAAACAAACCTTGCTCCTCAGTATGACATCCTTTCAAATATTTAAACAGGGCTATTACAAGGGCGGGTCAAAAAGTCCGTGATTTAGCAAAAGCAAGAAGGTCCTGTCCACCGGGGGCCTAACTGATCGATTCTCCACTCTTTCACCAAGACCTCATCCCCTGGAGAGAAACAATGAAGAGGGGTAGTAGGAAATGGGGGGTGCAACTCTGCAGTGTATTGACTCAATTCTTCAAGATGTTTTCCTAAAAGCTGAACTTGTTGTAAGGTTTGCTGATTGCCTAGAACGTGACTATCTGAGGCCTGTCCATCTATGGTCTTTAAGTTTAATGGGGGTCTCCCATAAAGTCTTTCATAAGGAGATAGTCCTGTCTTCTTGTGTGGGGTGCACCGAATTTTAAACACAGCCATGGGTAGTGCCAATCTCCAATTTAGTCCTGTCTCTTGACAAATCTTTGCCAAACGGTTTTTCAATGTCCTGTTTACTCTTTCTGTGCGGGCTGACGATTGCGGCCTGTAAGCGCAGTGAAGTTTCCATGTAATGCCTAGCAATTTGCTTAATCCTTGTATAACCTGATGTACGCATGCTTGGCTGAAGTGACTTTTTGAATTTCCCGCCTCTTAACTGAAAGGGCAACACTGCTCCTGTCAACAGGCATCTGTCAGTTGACTCCTTTCAAAATTTGAACAAGCTGTGTCATTTACTTTGTGTTTGACAGCCATTGATAGCAGACTACCACGTGATTTGAGGAGAAAATGGAAAAAAGTGAATTTTGTGTGTTCATTAAGAATTTTTTTGCAGAAAAAAACCATTACTCAAACCAAGGCTAAGCTTGATAAATACTATGGGGTCTCTGCACCATCAATTTCAATGGTAAAAAAGTGGTTTACTTAATTTCGTTGTGGCTGTACAAGCACAGAAGATGCCGAAAGGTCTGGACGCCCAGTTGAGGTCTCTACACCCAAAACAATGGGGAAAAAATCACGATATGGTGTTGGCCGATCGAAGATTGAAAGTGCGAGAGATTGTGGAAGCCATCGGCATCTCACATGGCTCAGTGGTTTCAATTTTAAATGATCACTTAGGTATGAGAAAGCTTTCCGCAAGATGGGTGCTGTGTTTGCTTACAAGCGACCGCAAATGCAATCGTGTGACAATTTTGTAGGATTGTTTGGCGTTGTTCAACTGCAATATGGATGAGTTTTTGCACCATTTTATAACCATGGACGAAACGTGGATCCACCACAACACACCAGAGACCAAACAGCAGTCAAAACAGTGGGTTTCTCGGTGTGAATCGGAGCCAAAGAAGGCCAAGGTGGATTTGTCAGCCAATAAAGTCATGGCGACTGTTTTTTGGGATGCACGCGGTATAATCCACATTGACTACCTTCAAAACGGTAAAACAATCAATGGTGAATATTATGACAACTTATTGGATCGATTTAATGAGGATTTTGGGGGGGAAAGACCGCATTTGGCCAAGAAAAAAATTCTTTTGCACCAGGACAATGCAAAGGTACCACATGTGCAGTTTCCATGGCAACAATCCATGAATTGGGATACGAATTGCTCCCTCATCCGCCCTATTCTCTGGATTTAGCCCCAAGTGAAAGACATTTGACTCCAATAATGAAATCATCTCACAAACAAATACCTATTTTGATGACCTCGACAAATCTTATTTTTGGAAGGGATAAAAAAAATTGGAGAAACGTTGGACAAAGCGTATAGAGCTCAAAGGAGACTATGTTGAAAAATAAAATGATTTTTTAATCCAAAAACCTGTGTTTTATTCAAAAAGTCACAGACTTATTGACCCGCCCTCGTATGTCCCCTCTCAGTCTCCAAGCTAAACATGCCCAGTTTCCTCAGCCACTCCTCGTAGGACTAAAGGCCCTTCCAGACAGGCCCTATATACCAGGAACTGATCCCAGGTTTTCTGCTTTAACTGGATTATATGAGTCTGCACTGTCAGATAATCTGGGATAAACAGAAAACCTGGCATCAGATCCTGGGATATAGTACCTGCCTGGAAGGATCCTTAGATTCCAGACCGTTGACCATTTTGGTTGCCTGTCTCTGGACACATTCCAGCTTGTCAGTGTCCTCCTTGAAGCACATGGATGAACTGAAGTGTGAGTAACTGATGGGATTAGAAATCAGATATAATAAATACGAAGTACAATGTACTGGGCTTTTTGCAAAAGACAGAAATATTCTCAATGTACTTGCTGGACAAAATACGAACATACTCTTATTTAAATGTTTAATAGTCTGTAATCTAAAAATACTGGCAAACTTCAAAATTTCAGCTATAGCAGAATTATGCCCCATTTTAAATAAATTTTTCAGAGCTGGAGAAAACTTATAGTGGGAATGCATTGCCACAGTTAAAATGACAGCTGTGCCCAATTTGAACTTTACATTTTAAGTTCTCCCTATTATCTTATCAGAAAATTATCTACTTGTCTTACAAAAAGCATTCTAACAACTGGCATCTTTGAAAATAATGATGACTATGGTACCAATCAACTTAATGTACTGGAGAATAGTGGAGGGGAAGATTGTTTGTGCCAGAGAGTAACAGATACCATGATTATTTTCAGCGAAGGCAGCTTCTTCCAATTTTGGAAGGAAAAACCATGGTTGAGAGAGAATTGTTAGGAGATCTCTGTTTTAAGTAGAACCTTTCACCTGAAGCCATGCAAAAAACAGGTGCAATGGAAAATTCTTCTCTCAAATTGACCCTTAATGTTTGGAGTTTGTGGTACAGACATTGGAAATCCTACCTTATTCCTTTGACTTACATAATTTTGCGCCCTGTATTTTACCAACTATTTTACCAGCAAAATGGAAGAAAAGTTTAGAACTCTAAATAGGTGATTGGTAAAATAGAATTTGGGACTGGAGACTATCTGAAAAATTGACATACAAAATCAGACAAGTTTTTAAAAAATGACACATTTGTGGAAATTAGATTTCTTCTTCGTGGTCTCTGTGAAATTGCACGTAGGGTATTGCCTGTGTCTGCGCAATCAGAGATGGGATCTTCTAGAAAGCTTAGATACATTTTGGCGGTAGCCCTGCCCACTCTCCCCCAGAGTATAAAGCCAGTGGGAGGGGCTTCTGCCTCGGTTCTTTTAGTCCGCTGCTTTCGCAGCAGCTAGAGAATCTTTCATTCTTTGACTAGCGTTCTTTTCTTGGACTGCCTTTTTTTGCCTTGACTGTTTAATTGATTATCCTGATCTGGACTGAATTTGACTACCTTCTTTGCTCATTGTTCTAGCCAATTTGACAAGTAATTTGACAGCACCCATTGCCATCTTATATTCATTTAGTCATTTAAATTTCTGGATAAATTTTGATGGAGGCAATGACAAATGTAGCTTCTTTGTGACTATGTAACCTGTTTATTTTAATTGTGTAAGTTGCCCACAGCACCTTTGGCGACTCATAAGAAATAAAGTTGATTGATTTGTTCAGTGCCACTAGTGCTGCAGTGTTCTGATGTTTTTCAGAGCATTGCTGTTCCCTCCAGGATGGGGAATAGTGTGAGGAGCCCAAGGACACTCAGACCCCTCTGCCCTGTTTTACCTTCCAGCCCCATGTAGGTGATGATTCCTGATGAGTACAATAATGGTCCACCAAGGAGCAGCAGCAGCTCTGTGGAACGGCAGGTGCCTATTAAACAGCAGACACCAAAATCTGTCCTGGTTATGATCACTGGAAACGGGCCTGAAAGGTTCAAGTGCATGCAAACATGTGTGCACAGACAAGATGTTAGCAAATTAACAGAAACTGGATCTATTAATGATATCTAAACATAACCTTCAAAGGCAGACTACTTCGGGATATCAGCTGGACAAGCAATGCTTCTCAGAGGCATCTGACCTGGCCAGTTTTAAAAAGAAGGGGCTGCTGATAAGTGTTTGGCTTTGTGTTCTTGTTTTGTTTCTATGATAATGAATGCTACATCATGTGAAAGTCTTATGTGTCTAATATATGTTTTCAAAATTTTGTGTTTGTGGCTTATGGCAACAGTGATCTAGGCACGCGGGAAAACAAAATGGCGGGGTCTAAAGTGATATTCACAGCAAATGAAAGCAGAGGAGTGATAAAATTCTTGTTTCTGCAAGGAAAGTCCACAAAGTATATTCATGGTGATATGTTGGAGACATTGGGTGATCAGGGTCCTTCATATTGTACAGTTAAGAACTGGGTTGCCAAATTTAAAACGAGCCACTTCATCAGCAATGATGAGGAACATCCTGGACGACTGAGTGCGGTGGTTGTTGCTGATCGTCGATGCTGTGTGTAACCTCATACTGGAGAATTGGTGAGTTTCAGCTAAAGGAATAGCAGACATCATGGGGATTTCTCGTGAACATGAAGAAGCTCTCTGCAAAGTGGGTCCCCAAATGTTTGACAACAGATCAGAAAAGCATGCGAGTAAAAATTTCCCGGTCCATTTGTCAGCGTTTTTGGACTGATAAGAACTTCCTGGATCGACTGGTCACTATGGATGAGACCTGGATTTATTTGTATGACCCTGAAACCAATGAGCAGTCAAGAGTGGAGGCACAGTGGTTCTCCTCGTCCAATGAAGTTCAGGGTGCAAAAATCAGCCCCTACGGTGATGGCTTTTGTGTTCTGGGATAAAGAGGGTGTGTTGCCTTCAAAATGGTTCCACTATCAATGCAAGGTATTACACTGAACTTTTGGACCAATTGAAGGCAATTCTGAAGGGCAAAAGGCACGGCAAGCTGTCCAAAGGAATCTTGTTCCTGTAAGACAATGCCTCCACTCACACTGCACAAGTGACCATGGGAAAACTGGTTGAGCTAGGCTTCTAGCTGGTTGACCACTCACCTTATTCACTGGATCATATCCGTCTCTTAAAACTACAGCTTTTTGTGTATAAGCATGGGAATATCCAGTCTCAGCCCCCCTCGAAGGTTTAGTGGCTACGGCCCTGTTGGCAGGGTTTCTTTTTCTTCTTCTTCCAGCCTATCAATTGAGATACTGCTTCCTCAAATTAATCAACAATAACTTTACAACTGTGGTGGTTCTTCTGAACTTTAGAAAAGCTCCTGACCTTGCTTTTAAGGTCCAGATGTGCTTAAACCAAATGTCAAATAGAGGTTGGGATAAGATTGGTTTTGAAGACATGCTGAATTTCATATGTGGATAGGAGATAATGGGTTTCTGTTCAGCTGAATATATATTAGTTGTGAAGAAGGAACACATCAGAAGGGAAATGGGACTGTGCAATCTGACCCCTTTCACTGATTAAATGTTCAGGATCAGCCCAAGACATTTTGCTGCCTGAGGGAGAACAGGAAATGGCAACATTTCCCCTCACCCAGGTCAAGGTCCAACACATACCCAAAGCCAGTCATCTTATTGTGACACATGAGACAGAAAAACCCGCAAGCTCTCTCCTTGGCCTTGCTACTTAAATACAACATTAACAAATCAAATAATTACTTTTTTGCTCCCTTTTCATGACACTTGCCTCTGATTCCTGAAGTGGTTCCTCTTACTAATGGAAGGGCCAGCCCTGAAATCCTTATAACCATTGACTAGAGAATGAAACTTTATAGGGCCTTCTAGCATTGAAATGATCACTGTTTGTTTTTTATTACACAGCCCAACCCAAACATTTTTGTCTTGGTTTTGGGGGGGGGGGGGGCTTCCACTCAGCTGAATAAAATCCCACATTTTCTGTTTTGAACGGTGTGGCGTAATGTAAAATAAACCACATGTACTTCATGTTTGGTCAGGCCATGCACTGCCTTGCCAGAGAAAGGAAAATATGCCACACATGTAAACAGTAAAGAACAAGTAGTTTACTCTTCTTAGTTCAGAACTACATATGTACACTGTGATCAGTTGCACCAACTCACATAATATTCTTTTATGAGAGATTTGAAATGGTATTTCTTCTGTCTATGTGGATAAACTCCTTCAGCAGCTCATGAAATGAGAACACACTCCAAACTCTGCGTCTCTCTCTCTGCTTCTTTCTCCAAACTGTCTCTCTCTGCACATGTATAGCTCAAGCCTGAACAAAAATGCAATAGTATCCAAAAGTTCCAGGCTTAGCCACCTCCCCAGGCATTGCCTGACCAATCAGCTTCATGCATCTTATTTTACAGTTGACACAGATACATTAGCTGTTTCCTTGCATTCGCCAACCAACTGGACTATATGGCAGTGTGGGCTCAGATAACCCAGTTCAAAGCAGATATTGTGAGATTTTCTGCTTTGATATTCTGGTTATATGACTGTGTGGAATTTATTTTTTAAAAATTTATTTTACTTATATTCCGCTCTTCTCACCCCGAAGGGGACTCAGAGCAGATTACAGGTACACATACTTAGCAGACAATCCCTGCCGTTTCACATACACAGTACACACTGTACACAGTACACATAGTACACAGTACACACATATAGACAAACAGAGGCAAACGCTGGCTATCAGAGGGAGCTGACGCACTCCTCATCTCTCAGCGTCCCTTGTTGTTCCTTCCGCATTCCTCAGCGTTCCTGGAGTTCGTTTAATGGCCTCATAATTCCGTCAAAATTTGCCTCCCCACTTAATGTGGTACCTTTATCACCTACTTGACAGATGCAACTGTCTTTAGGGCTGCAAAGATCGACAGCAGGCTACACTTAAGGTTGAGCACCCACCTCGACCTGGGCAGGCCTCGAACTCATGACCTATTGGTCAGAGAGATCTTATGCAGCTGACACTTAGCCAGCTGCGCCACATTCCCGGTGCAAAGGGCCATTGATCTTTTTCCAGGTTTGGGCTGCTGATTCAGAAAATTGCATTGGATAAACTGCATCAGTTCTAGTTTCTTAGATACGGTAAGCACGAGATAGATTCATGCTGCCACCACCATGGTCCACAGATCAGTCTTCACTTGTTCTTGTTGTGAAAAACTTTCTTGGCAACAAGAAGGCAGACAACTACTCGTACAGACAGTAAAACAGGGGTTCTCATTAGGTAGATCGTGATCTACTGGTAGATCGCGTAGGGTGTCCTGGTAGATCGCAAGCATGGCGGGAGGAAGGCTCAGTCCTTCCTCTCTGCCTTGAACATTTGCTGTTGGTTGTGGGGGTTCTGTGTGGGAAGTTTGCCCCAATTCCATTGTTGGTGGGGTTCAGAATGCTCTTTGATTGTAGGTGAACTATAAAGCCCAGCAACTACAACTCCCAAATGACAAAATCATTTTTTTTAGTGATGGTCACTCCTTGTATGTGTCTTGTGGCCAAATTTGGCAGCAATTCGTCCAGTAGTAAGAAATCAGTTTGTGTGTGTCAACTGTAAAATAGGATGTGTGGAAGGGCCCTGGGTTATCTGAGGTCCTTTCCACACAGTTGAATAAAATCCCATGTTATCTGCTTTGAATCAGATTATATGGCAGTGTGGACTCAGAGAACCCAGTTCAAATCAGATATTGTGTTATATGTTTCACATTTTTGTAGTGGGTAGGTAGATCATTTTGACTTGCTTGTTTTATAAGTAGCTCGCATGCTGAAAAAGTGTGAGCACCCCTCCAGTAGAGGATCTTCTCTCATTCCAACAGGCTTGGCTGTAAAATTAGTATTAAAGTCCAAGAAAATATCCTGATGTTTTATGGGCGAACAGAGTGAAGAGTGGTATATGGCATATGTTTTGTATCTCAAAATCTAGAGCTGATAGTGCTTTTTTTTTTTGAATTAACAGGTCAAATGCACTCAGGAACAGATCTAACATTTGAGGCATCAAAATGTGTGTTGGCCAATGATTAGTCAATAACATTTCTGAAAAGCAGAGATATGATGTTTCCTGTATATGACAAAATTCAGAAGAGTTGTACTTCTTACAGTGTTTTAATGGTGATTAAACTTATGGAAATTCAGTGGATGTAGCCTGAGTAGTATTTGCAATACTTTTCTTATGGTATAATCTAGGGCTGCAAGAGAGAATGCAGGCATAATCATATCTGCTTTCTCTAGCATAGTTAGGCATACAGCCAGTCAAATAGTTCATTTTTTCATTTGGTTTGGTTTGGTTAAGTGTCTGTTGAAGTTTTATACATTTTCTGCCAGTTTCTTCCTTTCTTTTAAGACTATGGGATGTTATTTAGGATGAGAAGTTGCTGGATTTATTTTTGTTTTTGCAGGGACATCTGGATTTGTTTTTTCGTTTTTCAAGAAATCTTACAATAGTTTAGTAATTATGAATGAAAGGGACAGAAAGCTTTCCTGAGTTTCTGAAATAGCTTGGGTTGGTCATTATCAGAGAGCAACAGACACAGGAGAATGAGGACTCTTCCAGACAGGCTCTGTATCCCAGGATCAGATTCCAGGTTTTCTACTTTAAACTGGATTGATTATATGAGTGCGCACTGCCACATAATCTGGGACAAAAATAATATATAGGGCTTGTCTGGAAGGACCCTGAGAGGAGAAAGACATTTACTGTGAACTGATGAGAAAAGATAAATAGGCTGAAATATACACACAGCTGGCCCTTTATACCCATAGGTTCTGCATGTATGGATTCAGCCAACCAAAGTTTGAAAATATCTGATGGGGTGGGATCCCAAAAGCAAACCTTGATTTTTGCCATTGTGTAGGCGTCCTCTGCTGGAGTCTCCCATCATTTTACTGATCCTTGGGTAAGGGTTCTCTCTGGCACTATTTTGGGTTGTTTATCATTTTATGTAAGACACACCATGAATATTGGTCTCCACAAGGGTCCTGGAATCATATCCCAGTGGATACAGAGGGCTCTCCGTATGTTCCCCAGAGATCACTACGATCTAAAGATCAAAACCTACTAGAGGTTCCCCCCCATCCGAACCTATCACCTGTCTTTGACTCGACAGAGAACTTTTTCTGTAGCAGCCCCTACACTTTGGAATGCTCTGCCAGACAATGTCCAGGCTCTTAGGGAGCTTTCGGCCTTCCGAAGAGCCTGTAAAACAACCCTATTTCGGCAGGCCTTCAACCCTTAGTGCTCTATGTAATCTATGCCGTAGTGGTATGGTTTATTCAATTGCAACTGGGGGCGATTGTTTTACTGTTTTATAGTTTTACTACTGTTTTAATTGTTGTTCTTATTGATTTTATTGTATTTGCTGCCATGTTGTGAACCGCCCCGAGCCTTCGGGAAGGAGCGGTATATAAACATGACTAATAAATAAATAAATAAAATATCAGAAAAATTGCTTCTGTAAAACATAAGGTCCTCTTAGTCCAGTGCTCTGTTTCTGGTGATTTAGTCAAAGCAGCTCATTGAGTGGGTGTTTTCATATGTTTTCTCCACTATAAGGTATTCTCTACACACAGAGTTTCTTTTTAGCTGCCACAGCTGTTTACAGGTAGTTGTTCTTTATTTAATTTATATATTGAGGTATATGCCACATTTCTCTCAAAGTGATATCCAAGGCATCTGGATAAGTTTGTGCTAATATTCAAAAACAGGCCTTGGGGTGAGATAAATTGTGTAGATAGTTAGCTATGTAATTATTGTTCAAGTATATGTTTATGCTTTCCTTGTGCTTTTCTACATGGTGAGGGGTTGTACTGGATGGCCCTTGTGGTCTCTTCCAACTCCATAAGATTCTATGTATTGTTGTTACCTTTATTTGTATTTTTTCTGTTAAAAATTGAGTTACAAATGGTAAACATGGGGCTTGGGAAAGTTACTTCTTTGGATTATAGCCACTCAAATCCCTCAGACAGAATTATATTTCACAAAAGTAACTTTCCCAAGCTCCAGTTAGAAGGAGAGATCCAACTGGGAGAAGAGGCTGGCCAATACGCAATGGCACAAACTCTGTGTGTGCTGCAGTCTGCTGCAAATTGTGGAAAACAGCAGGTGTAGGCCTACTGAGAGACTCTGTGAGCAGACACTGAAGTCTAGAAACACACCCTCATTGACAAAGCCCTTTCTCGTGGTGGCGGCAGCAGCCTGCCCCGTGACTCTTTCCTATTTGTTTCTTCCTGTGTGCCAAAATTAGTTTCGCATTGTTGGAACTGAGCGGTAATGGATTCTCCCTCATGCAAGCCCCAGCCTCCTTCCAACAAAGAAGAGAGAGGCTTATTCTGCAAAGGAAAAAAGGGGGTGAAAAGGGGGAACGCCGGACCTTCATGCCAAATGCATGTTGGTGACACTGTTATTGCTCACATACCTTCTCTCCCATTTTCGCCCACCTGTTTGAACAGAAAAGGGTCACAGAGCAGGGTACTATGAAAAGCATGTGGAAGAGATGATTAATTGCCTACCTGTTGATTACAAAGGCCCAAGTTGTTGCATTTAGCAAAGTAACTTTCCATACTTGTATTAAATATGTTGTAGCTTAAATTCCTAATGGCTAAAAATTAAAATGTGGTATGGACACTTCTCCTTTCCAAGCATCTCATTATCCAAGTTCTTTAGCCACTTACGACCTGGTAACTGCATATGTCAACAAAACCACCTACTTGGGTTGAGAAAGCAAATAGTGTTGCAGTTAAAATAGTGATGGCTACTTTCATGTAGCCCAGAAAGCATTAATTTCTGGGACCTCTTGCTCAGTTGCCTAAGCTCTCTCCATCCGTCCACAGCGTTCCTTTCTCTCTGAAGTGCATTCTTCACTCTAAAGTAAAATAACTTGAGCAACCATGTAGCCTTAGTGCTGCACCACCAATGCTCACCCACAGCTCAGTGTTAAGGGAATGGCTCTCCTGTCTCTCAGCTCTAAACCAAAGAGGACTCTGGCTGGGATATATTCTCTCTCTGTGTGAATAGGGGTGAAAGAGCAAGCTTAGCTTAGTTCTCGTGTAGAATTTAGAAAAGTTCCTTCTTAAGTGGAGTTCCCAGAAACCCACAATTAGCATTGCTTTTTCCCCAGAGCTTATTAGCTATGGGCCCTTCCACACAGCCCTATATCCCAGAATATCAAGGCAGAAATTCCCTATTATCTGCTTTGAACTGGGTTATCTGAGTCCACACTCAGATAATGTGGGATTTCCTGCCTTGATATTTTGGGATATAGGGCTGTGTGGAAGGGCCCCCAGTTGCCTTGTGATTGCCCACATTTTATGCACTCTCTGGGCTCTTTAAGATAGGCCCTATATCCCAGGATCAGATCCCAGGTTTTCTGCTTATCCCAGATTATCTGGCAGTATGGACTCATATAATCCAGTTTAAATCAGACAACCTGGGATTCGTTCCTGGGATTCGTTCCTGGGATTCGTTCCTGGGATCCTGGGATATAAGGCTTGTTTGGAAAGGTTCTCAGGGTCTCAGAGAAGAGAAGTATGGAGAGAAGAGAGGAAAACTTTGGCTTTGGTGATAAGGTGACCTGAAGATTTTTTCCATAAGGTACGAGTCAAGTGCTTCATGACATGCCTGCTATATTTTTATATGATTGCCTTAGCCACTGTTTCTTTACAGTTGATGATCGTTTTCTATGCCAGTGTTTCCCAACCAGTGTGCCGTGGCACATTAGTGTGCCGTGAGCGATCATCAGATTCATGGATACCAAGTGTATCGGTAGTTACTGAAAAGGACATTCAAGTGCCACCTCGGAGTTGGTTGAGGTAGGCAGGATTTCCCTGGGTACTGGTTGTGGGGGGTCGGGAGCAGGTTAGGGTTTTGCCCTCCCTTCTGCTCGAGATCCCCGTGTACAACTGGTGGGCCACTGTGTGATACAGAATGCTGGACTAGATGGGCTGAGGTCCGATTCAGCATGGCTCTTCTTATGCCCTTATGTTCTAGGTGTGCCGTGGGAAATTGAAACCTCCAATACCCTTTCTTCCCCCTCCTTCCGAACACTTTTTCTTCTCCACTTGGGCTCCCTTCTTCCCAGCCTCGCTCTGCTTGCTTTGCCTCGCTTTGCTTACGCTGCCGCTTCTGCGGGGGGGGGGGGGGGAGGAAAACATGACCCGTGTAGGTGCTACTGTGCAGACTTGCCCCATGTCTTCCTCCCCTCCACAGTGCTCTCAGGATATAGGTGAACTACAACTTCAAAACTCAAGGTCAATGCCCACCAAACTCTTATAGTATTTTCTCTTGGTTATGGTAGTTCTGTGTGGGAAGTTTGATTCCATTCCATCATTGGTGGAGTTCAGAATGCTCTTTGATTGCGGGTGAACTATAACTCCCAGCTGTTGAGCAAGACCTTTGTGTGTGTCTTTCTGCCATTCCTGCCAAGATATCTATGTTGCGTTCATCGAAACAGGCCCAGGTTTCATACTGAGTGTATAAATACATTTAAAAACATATTAACTATATGTATTACTGTGTTAGAGCGTCATTTTGGTTGGTGGTGTGCCCCAGGATTTTGTAAATGTAAAAATGTGCCGCGGCTCAAAAAAGGTTGAAAAACACTATCCTATGCTATGTGCTTCACAAAAAGAATTGTGAATGCTACACAATTCCCCTTTTGAAAATACTTTTTATTGCAGCTTTTATTCATAGATGCTGCGGTTCTTTCCAATTTTGTCATCTTCTCAAAGCCTGAAATCTCTACTTGTGCCTTTTTACCCAACTAAAGAACACAGAATGACAATTATCAGGTGTACATGTTGGTTTTTGAACACACTTCCTAGATAGAGCTAGCTTATGGAAAATGCTTCTAGTCATGGGGTGTATTACTCATGGAAAGCCTTTAACACTCTCTTATGAGTAATACTTTGGATTAGCTTGTAGAGAGGATAATTGATCTGTGGTCTGATTTCCTTGTTCTGAGAGGCATAAGTCCAACCATATTTTTTTGCTTTAGACCAAGTCTAAGTAAAGGTTTCCCCTTGACATTAAGTCTTGTTGTGTCCAACTCCGGGGGGTGGTGCTCATCTCAATTTCTAAGCCGAAGAGCCGGCGTTGTCTGTAGATCCTCCAAGGTCATGTGGCCAGCATGACTGCATGGAGTGCTGTTACCTTACCGCCTAAGTGGTACCTATTGATTTACTCATACTTGCATGTTTTCAAACTGCTAGATTGGTAGAAGCTGGACCTAACAGCGGGAGCTCACTAACTCTCCAGACAAGAACCGCCAACCTTTCAGTCAGCAAGTTCAGCAGCTCAGCGGTTTAACCTGCTGTGCCACCTGGGGCTCCCACTTTAGACCAAAATAGCATTTTATTTTTCCTTTTTTAAATGGCTAGCTGAGACAAAATAGCTCCATGCTTCCAATTATTTCTATTTTGTCTTAATCTAGGCAAAGTACTGGTGAGGAAAACATTGGACTTCGGGTTTTTGTTCTATCTTTATAACTCTACATTAACAATCATAATAATCCCTGTACATACCTAAGAGGGCTTCTAAGGGATTGATCAGCCTATGGGTTAAAGTGGGTGATACTCCATCTTAATAATTATGGCAAGTGCATTTCCATGGAATAATGTTCCTAATTGTCTTGGAGTCATCACCCCAATCATGGCTCTCAAACGCTTTCTATCATGGCTGCTTTTCTATTTTAGCTGTCCAGCGAAATCTCCCATTTGAATCATCAGTGTCCCTTTAAAAGTAGGGCCTTTTATTTCTGTCTCATTTATACCTAGGTGAACCTACTTCATCACCAGTTAACCTAGTAGGGGTTGTGATCAAATGTGATCATTCCATGCCATTGCACTCAGTGAATTCAACTCAATTACTTTTTATGACTCAATGTGGAGTTTCAGGGTTGTGTCTGCATAGGGAGCTAATTCTCCTGTCCCACATATTGTTAGCAAAATATGTGTGCCATGCTTCACAGGGCATAGTGTGCACATTTCTGTACCTTGCTGCCCCATTGTACGTGTACTTCTGCAAAGAAGGCATGAAGGGATTGTTGCTCAGTGGGAGAGAACATGGACAATCAGTAATAAATACGTACTTTTAAACTTGTTCTATTCTCTTCAGTGGGAGCCCTGATAACTGACTCTGGCCCCTTCCACACAGCTGTATAAAATCTACATTAAACTGGATTATAGGGCAGCATGGACTCAGATAATCCAGTTCAAAGCAGATATTGTGGATTATCTAGCTTGATATTCTGGGTTAAATGGCAGTGTAGAAAGCCCTCAGATAAACTTTACTATCTTCTTCCCTGTTATCTTACATTTGTCACTGATACCAGGATTCTTTAAAAATTCATGTGTATGTGCCAGTTGTCATGGGCCTACCAGTGGCGCAGTGGGTTATACCGCTGAGCCGCTGGACTTGATGACCGAAAGGTTGGCAGTTCAGATCCAGGGAGCGATGTGAGCTCCCGCTATTAGTCCAGCTTCTGCCAACCTAGCAATTCGAAAACATGCAAATGTGAGTAGATCAATAGATACCGCTTCTGCAGGAAGGTAACGGTGCTCCATGCAACTATGCTGGCCACATGGCCTTGGAAGCGCCTATGGACAACGCCAACCGAGAATTTGAGATGAGCACCACTCCCCAGAGTCAGACACAACTAGATGTTATGTCAAGGGGAAACCTTTACTGTGCCAGTTGTCAATGTGTCCTTCTGATCAAAGGGAAATTTGGTTCTACAAAGCCACTTTGATTCACCTGTTTTCATGCATTTAAGAGTGGGGCATAAAAACTACCTAGTGTCATGTGTCAGCGATTTTAAAACAATCTTTCAGTGTAATTTTCAAAACATTTTCTTTTTTATAGCTGTCCGAATAAGAAAATGCTGCTGACCCATTGGAATTAGGTTAGACAACACTCACTGTCTATTTATATAACTAAATGCACACAGATCATTCTGATTTAAGTGCAACTATCAGTGACGTACATCTTACAAATTAAAATTATGAAATACATTAAAAGGGCATTTAATATTCAATATTAAACTGCCATGTACCTTGTGATATACAGTGGTGTATTTAAAATATGATTATGTTTAACAGATAATTTATAGGGCAGGTACATATGTAGTTAGATCTAGCTCCCATTGAACAAAGAAAAACATTAAAGGTTCCGTATACCTCTTTTCAAAGGCACCCCTTACTCCCATGTAAATCTGTATGGGATTCCAGCTTTTTCCTGTTTCCTTCAATCTAGCAGTCCATCTGTCCATCCCAACCTGAATTTTTTTTGAAAAAGTGCTAAAATTAATGTGTTGGCAATAGTCATTTGCAAGGCTAAAACATTGATTTTTATAGCACATAGTTTGGTTTGTTTGGGGTTTTTTTTTGCTTGAATCAAAAATTTTAAAAGGCAAATGATCAGTGATTGAGATGGGAAAAAATCATTTTGAGCAGTGGTTAGGAAACAAAGGAAGCAATCTGGAGGTTTTAAATAAAAACCAAGAATGTTATCAAATAGAGACATAATTTGCAGCATTTTAAAATAAATGCAAACTTTAAAATGCTGAACTTAGACTGCGGGGTTTCTATGGCGACTTACCTTCCAGCAGTTTTGCGAAATGTGTAAATAGGTCCAAGAGTGATTTATAATTATTTGGGTTTTTTTTCTTTGTTTGTTGTGTTGGGAACCTTGTGTTCAGTTTGCATCCAATACAGTTCACTCTGCATGCTTTCGGTTATGTATATTTTTGTGCACATGATTGACAGTAATTGAATATTTCTTAGGAAGTGCTTGAGTATTTTTGGTATGTTTGTTCCATAAATGATGCGTGTTGATAAGTCTTGAAAACATAAACAATTTTATTTGCATCACTGTTTTGCTAAAAAGGGACACTCTTATGCTAAAAGGAAGAGTGAGGATGCATGCTTTAAACAAGGAAGCTCATTCTTCCGTGCCGGACTGCTTCAAACAGGATCTGTAATCCTGCCTGCTAAATGTATTCATCAAATCAAATATCTCACACTTGTGGAGATATAGGCTAGATATGTAAGGATGCTACACTTCAATGGCTGTCTGGCATGAAAACGAGTGCTGATGATAAAGCTACCAAACTTAGATGCAATTGGGTGTTTTCATTACACAGTATGTGGCTTGTAATACAAAGAAAACATTTCCCAGCTCCATATACCTCTTAAAATGCTTCCCTTCACAACTCCCCTAGTTTACTAGGAGGGTTGGAAATGGAGCCAGCATTGTTTCTCCAATTTTGGAGAAATTAATATATAATTGTCTAAATATATATTTCCCCTTGCTATATCTGTAACTTGGATTGGTATATTCACAGTGGGGGATGAAAACCCCTAACGCAGGGGTGCTCACACTTTTTCAGCATGTGAGCTACTCTTAAAGCAACCAAGTCCAAAAGATCTACCTGCCCCCGCCGCCTTGCGCTCCCGCCACCGCACGCTCTTGCCACCGCGCATGCTCTTGCTGCTGTTTTCCGCCCGCGCAGCGCTTCTTCCGCCTGCGGGGCATTGCAGGAAAGAGAAAGCATGAGGCGGGGCATCCAGAGGGAGCGCTCAACCCTGCCTGTCTCGCCGGCAACGGTGGCTGCACAGCTGCTTCTGGACGAGAGAGAGGCAGGGCGCTCCCTCCAGAGGCCCCGCCTCGTGCTTCCTTCTTCCTGCAATGCCCCGCAGGCGAAAGAAGCACCGCGAGAGCGGAAGCCAGCAGCAGGAGTGCTCATGCGCGCGCATGGCAGGGGCGCCCCATCGGGCTGGTGAGGCTCGAAGATCACCTGGAAGAGGGCCGAAGATCTACTAGTAGCTCCCGAGCTACCTAATGAGCACCCCTGCCCTAACGTATAAACTGTGTTCGGATGCTTGCAACTACTACTTATAAATCAAGATAATGCAAGTAATTAACCAAACCTGATATAATGGAATGAATAAAAAATTTAGTAGAAAATTCGTCTCAGACTAAACGGCTAACATACATTTAAATGTTCTCCTAGTTGAAGCAAGTCTAGCTTATGACTTAAGCAGCTTTATCCGTTGCTCTTCAAGGATATGACTGCATGCATAGAGAACATAGATACTAAGGCGTGGTATCTATTTTGCTTGGATAAAAGGATGCTAAGAGGATTTTGTATATTGGAATGGAAATATTCCAAACTCCATAGCAGCTGTCCACTGTCTGCACATTTCCCTTTTTTATGGTTTCCTGTGTAATAAGTTATTTCTTTGTTTATGGTAGCACTGCTTTACACTATCACTTCCTCCAGCCCTAGCCAACATGAGCAATGGCCAAGAAGATTTTTTTTTTGACGTCAGGAGCAACTTGAGAAACTGCAATTCACTTCTGGTGTGAGAGAATTGGCCGTCTGCAAGGACGTTGCCCAGGGGATGCCCAGATGTTTTACCATCCCGTGAGAGGCTTCTTTCATGTTCCCACATGAGAAGCTGGAGCTGGCAGGTGGGAGCTCACCCCACTCCCCAGATTCGAACCGCAAACCTTTTGGTCAGCAGTCCTGCTGGCGCAAGGGTTTAGGCCATTGCGCCACCAGGGACTCCATAGCCAAGAGTGATGGGAATTAGAACCAAAACCAAGTCTCATGATAGCATTTTGGGGAAGTTAATAGTTATGGATTCAGATTAAAACAAGGACATTGACAAGATTCTACTTAAATAATTGTGCCAAATGGAGCATAGCTAGGAGTTCTGCTGTTCAATATATAATTTACTTTAATGCAAATCAGTTAGCATACTTGCGTATGCGTTTAAAATCCTAAATGCTAAATCTTTTGAATGCTTTGCTTCCTGTTAAAATCAAGAGGTGTGCCTTTGCTGTCACTTCAAATACATGGAAACTTGTTTAATCCATACGAATTTGAGCAAATCTGTACATTCTGTAGACATTTTCAAGCCACATGTTTGCCTCCTTCTAACCAGAATGCAGGCAAGTCAATAGAAACATTTCTTAAACGTTGAAATTTGCCAGATGTCATAGAATAGTTTGACACTTGTATTCCCTTGACATTAACCATGTGTGAAACTTGGGGCTTTTTTTGTGGAGTAGGTTTTTTGTTTTTTGTTTTAATTGCCCTTTCCTGCTTTTCAATTTGCTATTTCATTTAGCTGTGTTGCTACCCTACAGCATGTTTGGTTTCTGCTTTCTCTTAAGTTTGTTTTGCCAGAAGAAATTTACCAAAAAACACAATACTGAGATGTAAATACTGCATTTTTGCTTTCTCAATAATCCTTTTTGCTATGCTGACTAGCTATCTTTAATCTCGTAAATGCCCGTGGTGGTTTTGAAATGTTAGGAATCCTGGTTTTTAAAAATAGTGCATTACATCTAGTCATACTTTTATTAATCAACAATGAAAGCCTTTGGAAGTATGAATGAATAGGTTCATAATACTTCTCTGTGTTTGCGTTCTGTACGTACATCCCAGCTGCTTCAGAATTTTGCTCAGTGAAGCGCTAAATTAACTGATCCTACTGTCTCAAAAACATTGGAGATGCAACTGCTACGGCAGTCATCAGTGGAAGTTTCAGAGATTCATTTTTAAGGGTGTAAAACGAGACATCGTCCGCCTTTCTTTCTCTAGGCTTGTTAAAGCTGCACAGTATCAACTGCTATTGAGAAAGGGTGGCTCCAAGCCAACTTCCTGAAAGAGCTCTAGGGACAGGGTCAGGGTTTGTCATGACCCAGGCACTATTACTTGAATGTTGTTATTATTGGACTAGAGTACCCTCAGGCAATCATCCTTCCTATACATAGTAGCATTCTGATTCGCCACGGTTTTTCAGCTTACCTTCTTCTAGAAGCATAATTGCCGTCAGTATCATCGCCATCACTACCAGCATCGCCATCTTGTCTCTTTGATTTGCATTCCACAATGAATGATAAAATGACATTGTTCTCAGATACGTTGTAATCTTGATATACAAACTGAATTGGGTTTGAGAAAATTAAAATAATTTGTGTCAGGAGTTGTGGGAAATAATAGCTGAGATGTGATAGAGTTGTTGACTAGGTCACAGATACGTTTTATTTGCATAAACAATGCTAAACTTGCTTCTAGGACATGGCCATACAGCCCAAAAAACCCAGTGATTCCAGTCATGAAAGCCTTCAACAATACCATGCTAAACTTACCAGCAAAACTTGATCTTTACGGAGAAGAGTGTCCAGATAGGTTCTGCTCAATATCAGACTCTCTGGAAATCCTAATAATATCCAAACTAAATTATCTTCCTGATACTTCTATCAATGTGTGTGGCCATGAGAATATGCCCGCTTGATGAGATCACTGGTCCGTTTAACACCATGGGTGGTCAACTTGCCATGTGACTACCACATGTGGCATGGAAGCAGGGACTTGTTCCACCTTTGACAAGTACCAGGAGGTCAGCAGGTCTGATATTCTTAAGCTATTATTATTGTTTTTGTTATAAAACTACAAAAATTCACCTGGGTTAGCTAGTGAAACATGACATTAATTCACTTAGGGCACCAAAGGAACATGATGGCAGAGAATCACATCAAGAGAGAATATTCTCCCCATTGCAACAGGCACCAAATAGGGAAGGCATAATCTATATAAAGAGAGATGTCTAATACTTGTCCTAAGTGCCCTGAATAATGTTTGACTTATGTGATGCTCTTATTTCAGTTTTTGAAATAACACACACCCTGCATCTAACATCAACCAACCTGCAGATTTATTATGATGGTCATGGTGGATTTTTTTACTTGACATTGTCCTATTCTAGTTTTTGTGTTTTTACTGGATATGTAGGCTGTCTTGGAGGGATTTGTTTTGTTTCATTTATATTTTTATGACAGAGTTATATGAGAGAAAGCAAAAGAGTGAAGTGAAGATCACCTTTCATCCTATCACGTAGCCCCATATAGTGTATTTTGTCCCATACGAAGCTCAAACGAAAACACTGAAGCCCATGTTTGGTTTTGTCTCAACTGTTCCACCCTTATGGTATACAAATTCCCCATCATGGTTCTGCTTCTGGGTTTGACAGTAGTGTGTGCTCTTTGATCTGCATGCGTCCTTGTCTTTGTTCATGTCTCCGTGTATTTCTATAGCATGCATTGTGGTAACAGAATCACCACTGGAAATTTATTTAGTAAGCACACACTTTTCTGACTGAGACAGCTTACTGTTTTGCCTTCTCTGAGGTGAGGAATTGAGGCTGTAGTTCTAAGTATGCTTAGTAGGAGATAACTTGCAGTTTCCCCAATCAATATAGAATTGAATTGCCAAAGATACTGACTGACTCAACACTCTGTACATTTAGTGATAGCAAACCAGGACTTCAGTGCAGATCTGAGTGCAAACCACTATCCATTTTGGTCAATAAATGTTCAACATTTGTCCACCCTCCTCTACTCTCATGATATGACAAATGTAGTCTCATATAGAATCTATGACAGATGAACATTTACTGTATTTTTTCATTTGTTATGTGTCACACAGAGATGTTGGTTTACTAAAGCCCACACCTTTGCAGGAGGCCTACTGTTGGTGCCTCTGGGTCTCCTCAAATTAGTGAAAAGTGAGAACATTGAGAAGAAGCGGCAACATCCATCAATTGCCTAGCATTTTTCCTTGGGGCAGTTGCTTGGAATGAAAACTGAGCCACACAACAAGTTACTGTCACAGAGGCAGCTGTAAATGGCAATAATGTGGTGGCCCCACTCAGAAAAGGGGACCCCACTAGGAATATATTGTCCATCATTACTATCAGTACCTTGAACATAGAATTGGCAATGCAGATATCAAAACCCTACAGCTTAAGGAATCTCTTTGTATATAGGTTTGTCCATAATCCACAAAAGGCAGGTGTCTGTGAGGTCATAAAAGGCTAGGGGGTTTGCTGGGGGTGGGCCATTTCTTTTGGAGGTTTAGATTCACAAAGGAAGCAAACAGAAAGAGGAGGCAGTTCTTGCCTGTCTAGGTAGGACTTTCAGAGATAAGTGTATTTGTGAAGGGTTGTGATGGAGACAGAATGAGAAGGGAAGGAACACACAAGAATTGTCTTCTTTGAGGTTAAGATTTTCTTCTGAGGACCCTGTCACTTGGCCATGATTTCTGGACATGGAGGAGAAGGGTGGAAACCATCTGGAGAGAAGGAGACTCACTTTACCGGCTTGTTTCCTGTAAGTTAAATAGGAAGACCTTGTCTGTGCAAATAGATTTCAGAACAGAGTCTGGCCTTTGACTATATCCATAATTGCTTGGATCCCACAGTGTTTTATTTGGCTGCCAAAATGGTTAACCCCTGGAAGTAAAAGGCTGAGGCCGACATAACCAATGTGAGGATGCTGAAATATGACTACATAAAATCCCTTGTTGGTTCATAAAGCCTCCTTATCTTAAGGTCCTCTTCTCACAACATTTATACTGATTTTTAAAAAAATGATATTCAAAACATTGCTTAAAGTTATAGTCGTTTCCCAGAGAGGTGACATTAGCTAGTGGCTAAGAAGAAGGAAAAGTTGTGTGGTTGCTTTGATGTAACCAACATCTGTCAACAGGGTGGTTTTGCTTTTGTTTAATTTCAAGAGCCCTTGTCTTCCTTTTCTGCCCAATCAGTGTAAGCTTCTGCCCAAGGCACTTCTTGTGTTGTTCTTTTCTTCTGCCAATACACAGGTTATCGAGTGTGAAATGTGAGCCCTTCTTCTCTTGCACAGGTTACACAGACTTGCAAAACAAAACTTTAATCATATAATGCTGAAGTTTTTGAGGACATGTACATTTTCTTTCTCCCCCCCCCTGGCAACATCTGCATCCCACAGCATGTTTGGGGTTTTCCCTTTTATTAAAATCTGTACTGTATGTTAATCTTCTGTTTGCAGTATTTGCTGTCTTGATCTGGACCTTTGAAATACTTTTGAAAAATCTGAAATTAAGAGTGAACACTTCACCAATCTGATTTGACTTGATACAGTTCATAGTTTGCTTTAACCCTCCCACCCAAGTTGGTTAGAAATTTAAAAACTTCAAATTTATGCCAAAAGAGAGAGAAACAATCTAGTAGTTAACATTTCTTTATTATGTATTTATATACTTGCCTATAAATTCATGTGTGTATGCAAGTTTTCAAGTTGCCTGTCAATTCATAGAGCAGTGTTTCTCAACCTGGGCATCAGGACCCCTGGGGGGGGGGTCGTGAGGGGGTGTCAGAGGGGTTCCCAAAGACCATCAGAAAATGATGTATTTTCTGTTGGTTATGGGGGTTCTGTGTGGGAAGTTTGGCCCAATTCTCTTGTTGGTGGGGTTCAGAATGCTCTTTGTAGGTGAACTACAAACACAGCAACTCCCAAATGTCAAGATCTATTTTCCCCAAACTCGACCAATGTTCACATTTGGGCATGTTGAGTATTTGTGCCAAGTTTGGTCCATATCCATCATTGTTTGAGTTCACAGTTCTCTCTGGATGTAGGTGAACTACAACGTCAAAACCCAAGGTCAATGCCCTCCAAACCCTTCCAGTATTTTCTTTTAGTGATGGGAGTTATGTGTGCCAAGTTTGGTTCAATTTTATCATTAGTGGAGTTCAGAATGCTCTTTGATTGTAGGTGAACTATAAATCCCAGCAACTACAACTCCCAAATGACAAAATCAATCCCCCTACCCCGTATTGGCGTATTGGGTATTTGTGCCAAATTTGGCCCAGTGAATGAAAATGCATCCTGCATATTAGATACTTACATTTCGATCCATAACAGTAGCAAAATTACGGTTATGAAGTAGCAATGAAAATAATGATGAACTGCAATAAGGTGTTGCGGCATTAGGAAGGTTAAGAAACACTGTGATAGAGGAAAAAAATCTTAGAGATTGGAAATAGTGTAATAAGCTGAAGAACATTATTGCCTATTTGTTTCTGTCCAGTCCTAAATGTGCTAAACAAATACTATTATTAAAGTAGTTTAAAAAAGAGCAATTTTTCTTAATTACTAAACTATTTTGAAATCGGAACAAATACAATTGGACAATATTTGCTGTAAGTCAGCCCAGCAATCTTGGAAATAGCTAATCATTTTATGCTTGATTAAGCAAAATGCCGTTCAGCCAGCAATCAGTAGCTTACAATATATACGATAGCTTAATGGGCCTTTGTACTAGATATTAATTTAATCTTTTATTATAAACAGTTTGGTATTTTGTATATAATTGGTATTTGGAACTTGTATTGCAAATGCAATTAGTATTTCACAAATCCCCCCTCTCTCTATAGCAATATAAAATACATATTATTTCATTAGTTGCTCCCTCTATTTACACTGTGAATTCTGCTGTGGCAGATTTTCAGCAGCTTCATTTAAAGGTTAACTAAACATGATTTTTTTCTTTGTGGTCTCTGTGAATGCACACATGTGGAGTGACTGCGCCTGCGCAGGCCCCAACAGAAACTTCCCAAGTTTAAACTTTTAAACTCATCACCTCAGATGTATGGGTGCTCAAAGTTGTCAAAGATGGCTATGCGTTAGAGTTCAAAGAGCTCCCCCAGACTGGCCTCATCGTCGATACGAAGCCATCTTTGCCAATCCTGAAAGAGGTCGACACCTTGCTTCAAAAAGGATTTCTCCCTCTCCAGGATACTTTAAACGGGCAAGCGTTCTTTTCACGGTACTTCACCGTTCCGAAGCCCGACAGCTCGCTCCGCCTGATTCTCGACCTGAGAGACCTCAACTCCTTCATAAAAGCCGAAAGGTTCAGAATGGTGATGGTATCGTCCATATTCCCCCTTCGTGCGGGGGACTACTTCGCTGAGACACATACTTTCATCTGTCAATCCATCAAGGTCACAGATGCTTCCTCTTCTTTCGAGTCAGCAGCCAGACCTACCATTTCAATGTCCTTCAGCGCCAAGGACTTTTACAAAATGCATGGCGGTGGTTGCGGCCTAACTCTGAAAGCAGAAAACCCAGGTTTTTCCATACCTGGATGACTGGTTACTTGCATCACAGTCTCCCAAGGTACTGAAGTCGCAGATACAAACCATGTTGGCTCTCCTCAAAAGTCTCGGCCCGCAATTAAATGCCAAAAAGTCACATTTGACTCCAACGACCACCATAAAATTTATCGGTGCCATGTTCGATTTGCGGACTCAGACTGTCTCCCTTCCCCAGGCCAGGTTTCGAGCTCTTCAGCACAAAGTTTGATGGTGCAGAGTGGCCCCAACATGTACGGCCAAGTGCATTCAGGTGCTCCTCGGCCACATGGCATCTACAGCCATGGTGACCCTGCTGGCCAGGCTCCGGTTCCATCCCCTTCAATGATGGTTTCTCTACCACTTCAATCTGGCTCGAGACCACAACTCCAAAGTCTTGTCGGTACCGAGGTCGGTCTGGGAATCTCTTCGATGGTGGATGTCTCAACACCATGTCTGCGTAGGGATCCCCTTTCACCCCACACGCCCATCAATCGCTCTGACGACAGGTGCGTCAATGTTTGCCTGAGAGTGCCATACAGGAGAACTCTCTGTCCAAGACCAGTGGTCGCCGCAGGAGAGGTCTCATCATATCAGCTACCTGGAGTTGCTAGCCATCTTCAAGTCTCTGAGGGCGTTCGCTCCCTTGGTCACCAACAAGGCGGTACAGATCCTCACGGACAACATGGTGGCTATGTATTATGTGAACAAGCAGGGTGGCACAGGTTCCAGAAAGTTGGTGTGTGGTTCATTCGACATCGATCTTGGCACTGCACCTCCCAGGTTCCCTGAACGTCGAGGCCTACTTCCTCAGCTGGATGTGATCATCCTCCCACGAATGGATGATCCATCCAGGCGAACTCTCAAAGCTGTTCAATGACTGGGGTCGACCAGATGTCGACCTCTTTGCTTCGCCAATGAATGTCCAGTTCCCTCGGTACAGAGCTCATCTATGCCTCGTGACAAAACATTTCCACCTTTGATACCTACTGTCCTCGATTTCCTGCTTTCCCTGTCTGAGCGCAACCTGTCCCTGTCATCGCTAAAGTCATACCTGGCGGCCATCTCATGGCACATTCAGCAACGCGGAGGGACGTCCTTGTTCCAAAGTTTATTTATTATTTATTTAAACCTTTTGTATCCCGATCTTCTCAACCTCCGCAGAGGGATTCAGACCGGCAGATAGCAAGAATTCAATGCTAACATTAAATCTAAACATCATAAAATGCCAATAAAATGACCAAATACATATAAAATAAATTACATAAATTACTTACACTAATGTGTGTTGAAAATAATGTGGACGTGTTATGGATGGACTATGTTGCAGCTCTCTGGAACATAGTGCAATTATTCCTGCTTCTGTTCAATAAGAAACACTTTAAAAGGAATAACTGCCAACCTTTCTCTTGGGGCAGAGGAGGTGTGCAGATCTTGTTGACTGAAAGAAAAGTGCCATGGGGTTCCTGAAGGGGTACACGAATCTACACCCTCCAGTCCACCCTCCGACCCCTGGTTGGAGCCTCGATCCCTTCGAGCCATTGGCAACAGTCAACCTTCGCCTCCTCTCATGGAAGGTGGTCTTTTTGGTGGCAATCACCTCTGCTCGCTGGTCTTCTGAACTCGCAGCGTTGCAGGTTGATGAGCCATATTTGCTTTTCTATTCAGACAGAGCAGTTCTCCGCATGTTCATTTCTTTTCTGCCGAAGGTGGTCTCTCCCTTCCATGTTAACGAGGACATTGTTCTTCCATAATTTTTCCAGGCCCCGTCCACTCCAACGGAAAGGAGGCTACATCTCCTCAACGTGCGTAGGGCTCTGTTGTTTTATCGGGACAAAAATTCTCAATCACATAGACTGTTAATAGCCTACGCTCTGGACAAACTGGGTCTACCAGTTTCGTCCCAATGATTGTCCAACTGGATTGCCTCGACCATTGAACTATGTTACGAGCTGGCCCACCACCTGCCTCCACCGGTTGTGCGGGCCCGGTCAACAAGAGCCATGGCAGCTTCAACTGCCTTTCTTAAGGGCATCCCCCTGGACTCTATCTGCAAGGCAGCTATTTGGTCCAATCCTTTGACTTTTGTTTCTCATTATAGATTGGACACCAGGAACAGAAAAGATACAGCTTTTGGCTGTTCGGTTCTTTCCTCTTGCCCTCCGTGAACGTTATTCCCTGTGGGGACTGATTTTGCATTCCAGATGTACCGGGGGCATTGTTGCATCTGCGGTACTTTCTCTGATTACCCTTATTGATGAAGTCATTTTACTCCTGTTGTGGGTTTCTCTATGTCCCATGCCCCCCTTCTCATAAGGGGGCATAGGGAGGGTGCTCTATACCCGAGGGTACCTTTTAGTGTTCTGTAACATTTCTCATTGCAACTGCCCAAGGTTTGTTCATAAATAACATTGTGATACCATGCCTTCTGAATGTGTATGCTTCTCGGTACCGTGCCCGAACCACGGACACTGCTGTTTTTGAAATGTGATGTCTACACAAGTTTGCTACCTCAATGTTGTGTGAGTATGCTGTTGTTCATGTTGAACTGATTGCCCTCTTGCGCCTAGGGGTGTTTCATCCCATAAACACTTGAACAGTATATCCTGTTCTTTTTTGTTGCTTTTTCACAATAAATCATGTTTTGTTCCTTCAAAAATGGTTGGTTTGTTCTTCCCGCCTCCGGGACCTTAGCTTACTAGTCTCCACATGTGTACATTCACAGAGACCATGAAGAAAAATGGTAGGTTACATACCTGTGACCATCTTTCTTCGAGTGGTGCTCTGTGAATTAACACAAACCTGCCCAGCCTCCCCTCTTACAAACCTCCTCCTTTCTTGCTGCCTTGCGGCGTAGGAATTGCGGAGTGTGCACGCGGGGCGCCTTTTATGCCCTGCTGCGGACTGGCCGGGGTTACTGCCAAAACTTGAAAAGTTTAAACTTAGGAAGTTTCCGTTGGGGCCTGCGCAGGCGCAGTCATTCCACATGTGTGAATTCACAGAGCACCACTCGAAGAAAGGTGATCACAGGTATGTAACCTGCCATTAATAGCTTGATGAAACATGAGAGCACTTGCACTAATGTGTGTTGAAAATAACGTGGACTTGTGTTATGGATGGACTATGTTGCAGCTCTCTGGAACATAGTGCAATTATTCTTGCTTCTCTTCAATAAGAAACACTTTAAAAGGAATCACTGCCAACCTTTCTCTTGGGGCGGAGGAGGTGTGCGGATCTTGTTGACCGGAAGAAAAGTCACATTTGAATTACTAAAATCAGCTTAATTAAGGGTCATTATGGATGTACACATAAAAATCCTTACTACTCGTTGAGTGAAATGGGAGCATTTCATTATATAATGCCGCATGCGTGAGCAGATAACAATTAAAATAGACCTGCAATAAGGAGGCTAATAAATGTGGGGCATGCTGCCTGCTAGAGAATTAAAATAATCTTCCCACCCCGTCATCATTAGCCTAGTCTCCATTCAGCCCCAATGTTAAAGGAAAATCAAGGGCTGTTTCCAGCAAATATAGGGAAGGGAGAACCCTTTACTGAATACTAGTTAATATAGTGAAATGATATATTGATAAGACCCAGCACTTATAAAAATACACATTACATTTGGATTCATTGTGTTTGAAAATCATTCTCTTCAAGCAGCAAACCAGCTACGTGAGGGTGAGTCTTTTTGTTTGCTGGCTTTTAATTTTGCTAATTCTTATTACAGAGTATTGTAAACGTCTGATTTAGTAATTGAAATTTCCACCATAGATCTATTATCTTTTAGAAAAAGTGGTCAACATTAAGAAAGGCATCTATCTTACACCATGCTAGATTTTCTCCACCCAGTTAAGCTTATCCTATGGCAGTATTACTGAACTGTAAGTGTACCCAGTAGCAGGGAGCCAGTTTGGTTGAGAAATTAGTAAGGAAGTATATATCATACGCTGTTCAATTTCGAAACCAGTATTTCACCCCGCTTAAAAGGTATATTTAGGACACTAAATGGTTTATTGCGTGGGGAACTGTCAGCAGTAGAATAAACAGAAGTAAACAGAATTTGACACCGACTTAGATGTGTGTAAAAGTGTGGGGGGCATGGTTTGTGTGAACTGACTTCGGAACGCAGCCAGTGGTTCCTTGTCTCTAGTGATTGATGATGTTAGTGTATTAAATTGGCTATGAATGTTAGGTTAGAAACAGAGGGTCGATTTGGAGGTTTTTGTTTTCAATGAACATTAAAAATATATGTTAAGAAAACACAATAATGCAGATTAAGCTTTCAGTTGTACTGAAAATTCAGTCTTGGTTTCCCCTTGCACGGTTTTTCTTAGTCGTGTTTTCTTTGGCCATGTTTTATATTTGCATGGGGGAAATTAGTGAAGGTGTTATTTCACATACGTTTATGTTAGACTGGGCTGCCAGGTCCAATCATAGTCCCTAGCCCTTGTAGTGAAAGTTTTTGTTTTGTGCCATGCAGCAATTGCTGCAGCATCCTCTAAGGAACAAATGAACTCGCTTTGCAAGCCATCTCCGCTTCTCATTCAGAGAAGGGGAGGAGGGCAAACCCTTGCTACAACTTCCAACAGTCGCAAGAGGGAGCTGAGGGCTTGATAGGATGGAGCACTCCCACAGATTCGAAAAGTTCCTTTTGTGGACTAAACCTCCTAGAATCCCCTTAGTCTTCCTCGTGCAGCTTTCCTTTTTTTGTGCTTAGAATAGTAATAGTGATACATTGCTGCTTCACAAGGGAAATGATGCCAGCTTTTCTGTGTAAAAGAAAAGCTTTGCCATCCTTGAAGTCATCTGCACAGTCCAGCACTTTGTCCTCCCTCCACTGGAGAGCATGGGGTAGGTTCTTACAAAATGTATTTCTTCTTAATTTTGGTATATTTTGAACCATTCGATTGTTATCTATAGTATCCCATTATTTTGTTGATCAGTTTTCAGAGTAAGGTCTTATGATGGAAGGCAAAGCTGTGGAAAACGTAAGAGACATCTGAATGCTGAGTCTGTGTTCACCACCAAAAGTCATTGCCTTTCATTTCAGCAGGGGTACTTAGTAATTGGAGTTCCCAGTGGTGCCGTGGGTTAAACCGCTGAGCTGCTGAACTTGTTGACCGAAAGGTTGCAGGTTCAAATCTGGGGAGCAATGTGAGCTCTCGCTGTTAGTCCCAGCTTCTGCCAACCTATCAGTTTGAAAACATGCAAATGTGAGTAGATCAATAGGTGCCACCTTAGCAGGAAGGTAACGGCGCTCCATGCAGTCATGCCGGCCGGCCACATGAACTTGGAGGGTCTACGGGCAATGCTGGCTCTTCGGTTTAGAAATGGAGATGAGCACCACCCCCCAGAATCGGACACAGCTAGACTTAATGTCGGGAAAACCTTTACCTTTTACTTAGTAATTAGACTTATATAAACTCTTTGGCTATCTTTTCCTACCAGCGTATGACTTGACAAAAGCAAGATCAGAAATGGGGAAGGTGTCACCCTTTGGACAACAACTACCAGAATCCTTGGCCAACTGCAAATAAGCATAATTGCTTTTGTGATTAATTAATCAGTGCAGCCCAATTCACAACAGTCCCATGATTGTTTACACAAAGATCCGGACCAGTGGTTCTCAACCTGTGGGTCCCCAGGTGTTTTGGCCTTCAACTCCCAGAAATCCCAGCCAGTTTATCAGCTGTTAGGATTTCTGGGAGTTGAAGGCCAAAACATTTGGTGACCCACAGGTTGAGAACCACTGATCCAGATCCATGATGCTCTGCAATGTAGCATATATAGAACCATGGCTTTGGATTCAATGGACTTGTGTAAGTTCTTTCTTGAGAGAGCTTTTGTTTCAAAGGATTAGGAGGTTGTGGCTTTTAGCAACTGTAAGACTGCAATTCTCATTGTTCTATCTAGATATACTGCATGTTACTAATAGGAACTGTAACATTTGGAGGGCTACAAAATTTGAAAGATGCCAAGTGGCTCATTGTCATTAGAATCAATACCTACAGGCATCCCATCACTTTATCAAATGACCATGGGGTCATTTCCCATCCAAGTACTGTAGTTCCCATCCAAATATTTGGGTGATGTTGAAGGCTGTTTGTCTGCATTCCATTTCCCAGTGTTAGTCAGCACAGTCCTTGTATGAACTGTATTCTGTTAGCTAAAGTAACAAGGTAGCAGCATTCCTAGGCTTTCCATCTTTAACAGAAACTTTGGTACCAGATGTATGCCCCATCTACACTGTATGTCTTGATTTATTTCTTAAATCAAAAAATAGCTTTCTAAGATCTACAGAGATACTCACAGGAACACCTCAGCAAGCGAGAGTCCAAAAGCGGCAGGCTAAAACCCAGAACCTCAATCAGTGGCTGATACCGGATGATAACACACATACCCATTGGCACACAGAAGAGTGGGTGACTTGGAAGGCGCTGACCAGACTGCGCTCTGGCACCACGAGATGCAGAGTTAACCTTAAGAAATGGGGCTAAAAAGTGGAGTCCATGACATGCGAGTGTGGAAAAGAGCAAACCACTGACCACTTACAACAATGCAGCCTGAGCCCTGCCACATGCACCATGGAGGACCTTCTTACAGCCACACCAGGGGCACTCCAAGTGGCCAGCTACTGGACAATGGACATTTAGTATAATGCCAAATTTCTAACTTTGTGGTTTTTCTATACATTATAACTGTGTTCTCAATTTCCTTCTGACACAATAAATAAATACACTGACACTATAATGCGGCTTCAAGGCAACTTGAAACTGACCACAGACTGCACAGCGCCAGTGTGTGCTGCAGCACACATTTAAGGGAAAGTCCAAGTTCAATTAGATAATGCACTGCAGCAGATGCCAGTATATCCCAGATCCAGGGTAAAATCAACTCCACAAAATGCGAAGCACATTGTAGGCACTTGCCCTTCTGAAGCACATTATCAACCAGAAGGGAGACTGCTGAAAAGCGGCCCAAGAGCATGGCTAGTCAGCCCCCTGGAAGCGGTAATTGATTACCTATGCTATCAAGTTCTTTCTTTTTGCCCTGTTTGCCTCTGCAGCGCTGATGCACATCTCTCCTTGAAATTGGGGGGATCCCCACAGAATGGTTTGAGTCCATGTTCCATAGTTAATGTCATCGCCCATCTGGCCTCAAACCAGTTCTAAACCTGTCAGTCTAATCATCTGTTCCTTCCAAACCAATTCCAAGCTGCATTACAGTATCTGTGTAGATATGGCCCTAGAAATAACAAGGAAAGTATATGGATAGGTTCCTATACAACTAAAAAAGAAAAGTTTACCAGTTTCAGCAAACTTTTTTTATTTAGAACTAACATCATACACATGTGCAATGAAACAACCAGGTCAGCTAAGCCTTGCATAAGTACACAAAAACATTTTAAATCTTCTAGATATCCCTTGAAAGCTTCTGCTAAACTGAATCTGGGATTATACTTGTTTTTGATCAGCCTCCACTTTTCTTATAATTTCCATTTTGGTGGCAAAATTTATACTTCTATGTTTTTTCAACATGCAATGGTAACTTGTAAGGCAGGCTAATCCCCCCCCCCCCTCGACTTTTGTTGTTTATTGCAGACACACTGTTGCAACCCAGCTTTCCTTCTCCGTTTCCCAATTTCCAGTGACAGAAGACAAAGAAAAGGTGGAGCTAGCCTTGGCTTCTATAAGAATACTTATTAAGAAGAGGCTTCTTTGTCTGAGACTTTATTAACTGATATTTGCTGATGTATTTTATTTCATACAGGTTGAGCATTCCTTATTTTGAATTCCAAAATCCAAAATATTCCAAAATGCAAAATTGGCCACATGAGTGGCTGGAATAGTGACTCATTTGTTTTCTAATGGTTCAATGTACAGAAACTTTGTTTCATGCACATAATTGTTTATAATATTGCATAAAATTATTTCAGGCAATGTATATAAAACATAAATGAATTCTGTATTTGGCCGTGGGTCTCATCTCCAAGATACCTAATTATGTACTACATATATACAAATAAAGATATTCACAAATCAAGAAAAAAACATTTTAGATAAGTTAAATTCTGCCATTCTATGTTGAATCTCGGGCTTGCCCCTGTGTAAGCCACCCTGAGTCCCTTCGGGGAGATGGAGGAGCACAAAAAGAAAGTTATTATTTGAAACACAAAAGGATTAGTACACCGCAAACAAGGTCACCCTGCTGGCTGTTGTACTGGATCACATGTCAGACACTTCCCAGGTATCTAGGACTGTGTGATATATCGGGGAATAATGTGTGCAGATCCCAGTAGAATGGCCTTTTGCAGCTGACATATGGTAATTTTGTCAGTGCTGATTGATTAAGTGCAGGCCAAGGTCTTTAGGCACTGCACCCAGTGTGCCGATCACCACTGGGGCCACCTTGACTGGCTTGTGCCAGCATATTTGCAGTTAGATCTTTAAATCCTCGTATCATGTCAGCTTTTCCAGTTGTTTCTCTTCAACCCTGCTATCACCTGGGATTGCAACATTTACGATCCATACTTTGTTTTTTAACACGATCGTGAGGTCAGGAGTATTGTGCTCCAAAACTCTGTCACAGGCAGGTGGTATTTGTGACACAAGTTCCAATGAATCATCTGGCAATGTATTATGCCTCTGCTTGTAGTCTGTCTGCACAATCTTGCAGCATCTGAGGATGTGATGTATTGTTTCATCTGCTTCCACGCAGAATCTACACTTGGGATCTGTTGTTGACTTTTCAATATTGGCTTTGATGGCATTTGTTCTAATGGCTTTTTCTTGGGCTGCCAGAATCAGGCCCTCCATTTCCTTTTTCAAAGTTCCATTTGTGAGACACATCCATGTTTTTTCTTTGTCAATTTTGCTCTCAGTTTTTCCCAGGAACTGTCCATGGAAAGCCTTCTTTTGCCAATTTTCTCTTCTGCTCTGCAAGTTATTATTATTATTATTACTATACAGGGTAGCTAAATAGGAAAAGGCACAGCATATAAAACATTGTGTCAATCATATAAAACAATGAATAAATCTCACAAAACAAAAGCTGGTTTAAATAAGTAACTCTCTGTCAAAGAAGGTGCCAGCATAGCCTCCCATCCCCTTCACTACCACCCTGTTACTTCTTAGTTGCTGCACAAATGTTCACTCATAAATTGGAAGGCTTAATAACAAACCCCTCCCTGCACTGTCCCACTCTTCAAACATAAATTAATATTGACTCTTTCCAATGGGCGATGTCTACAATTAAAATTTGTCGTGTTGGCTAGCTGTTGGAGTGCACCAAGCATGTATTTCTCAGTATATGGCTCTGGAAGCTCTATCTAGAACCCAACACTAGGAACTTCACGCTCAGCATCCTTTTGTGCATGTAGCCCCTGCTTCCCTGTACTCATAAGCTCACAGTGAGTTGTGATGGTCATTGAAGGATAAGTAAGACATTGAGAAATAATTTGAAGAGATGATGTAAAACAGGGATCGGGAAGTTTAATCTCACAGTAGGAGATAAGAAGGGATTTAAAGGTATTTACACTTTAAATCCCCTGCATGAAACTCAGCGGGAGACCTGCTAGTAGGGAAGCCATTTTACTTGCACTTTCTCCTGAGGAGACATGCATAGAACTGGGTTGTGTTTATTTATGGCTGGTTGGGAGATTCCTCAATTGGTAAGGATTTTGGTCCTGCTCATTTTGCTGTGGCGCAGCCTACTCTGGCCTCAGCCTTTGCCTGTTGCTGACACAATTGATATTTAACTCATGGGACTGAAAATAGTTATCCATCCTTTGTTAGTGGAGTGGTTAAGCTCCCTAGGTTATTGATCATCCTATTCACCCTCCTTTGGAGATGTTCTAGTGTTGTTTTTGAAATGAAGTGTTCAGAGCTGGACCCAGCATTCCAGGTGAGGTCTATCCAAAGCAAATTAGAACGGCACCACTGCCTCCTTTGATATGGACGCTATATTCCTATTGATGCAGTCTAGAATTATGTTGGCTCTTTTGGCCATTACCATACACTGTAGACTCCTATTTAGTTTGTGGTCTACCAAGATTCCAATATCACTTTCACGTGTATTGTTTTCAGGTGAGGTGTCAGCCATCCTGCATCCATGCACTTTAGTTTTTCTTTATTCTTATATTTCTACGGCTAAAAGTCCATAACATATCAGCCCAACAACCTCTAAAAGGCAACCCATGAAGTTTCCTTGTAGCCTGCTTCAATTTCCTTATTTCACTCAAAGTCCTGGTAGGATCCAGAGTCTTCCTACCTCTCCCTCCAGTTTATTCCTCTCTCTTTCATTTGACTACACATTGCAGTGTCAGGATTGCAAATCTATGAGTCTCAGATTTGGGATCATAGTTTGACGAGCAAACAAGGAGATTGGCAAATGAGGGATCGAGAACAGAGCCTTCATTGCAGAGGAGGCGGTGGTAGGGGCAGGGGCAACAACTCTTACTAAAGCAGCAACCAAAATAGGCTGCTTATTTCCTCCTTTTTCTTCTTCTTCTTCTCTGAATGAATTGGTTGCACAACTGGCCAGCCAGGAAACTGGGAGCAGTCTCCTCCTGTGCTAAGGAAGAGGAAAGCCAGGGAAGGGCACACACCCAAGGTCCCCTTCCCTTCCCTACCAAAACTTCCCCTCCACTTCATCAGCAGAACCACCTCCAGCTCTGCCCAGCAGGCCCAAGCCCCGTCTGTTTCCTGTTGCCATATTAGAAGGAGAAGGAGGAGAAGTGTCCCTCCTTTTTTTCAGAGCTATCCTTGGAACTTTGTGTCCAAAAGCAAAACTGCTTTCATTCCCTTCCCAAAGACTTGGCTGGCAGCAGAGTCCAGTTGCTCTGCTGCTCATCCACATGTTTTTATTGGAAATATGGCTTTTGCTCAGAGTAGCACTGACTTTCTCTCCCTTTCCCTCCCCCCACCTTCCCTCAGGAAGAGACCATTTGCTTTGCCTTTTTAATAATATGGTTTATATGTAGCCCGATTTTTTTACTCTATTGTAATTATTTATTGCCAAGTTGTGCAGGTCTGCTGTAGAGACATTCTCTCCAGTTGATTTCTTGGGTTTATCCCCTGCCTACTTTGGGGTTCTTGTACTATTGACCCAGGTTCTGCTGTATAATTGAAACTATGATTTCCAGTACCTCATGTCTCTGTTCCTTCAGGAATATTTATTTTTTTTTGCGCTGTTTTTATCCCGCCTTTCTCAAGCCCGGAAATGACTCAAGGCGGCTTACAAATTGGCAGCCATTCAATGCCACAGTGATCCCCAGTATACAATTAAAACATTTAAAACATTATAAAATCAACACAAAAACCATTAAAACATATAATAATCAGTGTCTTCCTGTTAATACGATTTTCCAGTAGCAAGCCATTCCATGTTTCAACTTGCATAATTCTGTGTTGCCTATTGCACTGCATTTCCAAAGGCTTGTTCAAAGAGCCAGGTTTTTACTCTTTTTCGGAAGGTCAGGAGGGAGGGGGCCGATCTAATATCCCAAGGGAGGGAGTTCCACAGCCGAGGGGCCACCACTGAGAAGGCTCTGTTCCTCGTCCCTTCCAAACGCACCTGATCTTAAATTCCTAGATGGTTCATAGGTAGAGATACATTCGGACAGGTAAGCTGGGCCTCCCTCCCTCATGTAATTCCGTTTATATCACTTTCTGATCAGGTTCATATCACTTTCTGATCCCAGCAAATATTTTTACCAACCACTGTGAAATGAAGCTTCCCTTCATGCAAGTGCAGATCATACTCCAAGAAGCCAAACATTTTATGTGGTTAGTTGTTCAATTGTAGTATTTTTTTTACACCTTTCTACTCCACATTCTTCAGTAGGAAGGAGTTATAAAATAGTAACATGTGTCTCAAAGTCTTTTAGCTTCCCCACAGAGCCTCATATTCTCTTGCAATATGTTGGAGGCTATATCTTAAAATACCATCTGTCCCAGCATGGATTAGAAGGAAGGGGTCGTCGTTGGTGGAACTGATGAATCTTGTCAGTCTCGTTGCTATAACATGATTATTCACACCTGGGAGACAGCACATGTCTCAAGACATCTTACCAGGCCTGCACATCACTGCTTCTTTTCCTCTCAACAAGGTAGCATCTACTATTACCATGCATCTCTTCTTCTCCTGGGAGGGAGATCTTCCATCCATATCTTACCTTTCAAAGACAGCCTGCTCCACATCTTTCAAAAAAAAAAAACCTTTGCCCTTCCTGATAATGACAAATTTAAAACTTCCACTCTACAGTATATCTAACTTTTGTTTTTGTGTATTTTAATATGTATTTTATGGAAATATGTTTTTAATATATGTATTCTACAGAGTGTTTTTAAATGATTATGTGTTTTGGCAATGTTGTAACTTGCCTCGAGTCATGAGGAGAGGCGAGTAAGAAATAAAATTGTATTATTATTATTATGTTGTTGTTTCTTAATACCAGAAGGAGAAATCTTATTAAAGACAATCCCAGAGTTACAGACATCTGACTTATATATGACTTCTAGTTAAGAACAGGGGGCAGGCATGTAGCCAGGGGGCTTAAGACATTTACTGGTACATTATTTAAACTGTTATGTTTATTCATATCATGATCTGATCACCATGCTCATTATATCCCACATTAATCGGGTTATTGGGATAACAATACAAAAGGTTTGCTAGGGTAGACCCTCTTCCACCCAGTCTCAGCCCCCGAACCAAACTCAGCCCCCATCAAAATCCTGGCACAGGGGTAAACAGAAGTGAGAGTAATTTACCCTTAGGAATGGAAATGCACTCCTGGAAGAGTTATCACAGGGAAAATATGTCTCTGCTGAATCTTTGTTTTCATGACAAGCCAAAATTTTCGCAATTCAATTGTCACAGGGACAGAAAATGAGGTGAAATCTTTTGAACTGGGGCACAGACAGCAAAAGAAACATTGCAGGGGCCTTAACTCTTCCCTATGCTGTCCAAGACTTTTTTTTAAAAAAATGGCTGGAATTACACTTTAAACATTCCTTTTCTAACTTACATACAAATTCAACTTAAGAACAAACTTAAGTTGATCTTGTCTATAACCTAGGGATTGCCTTTATAGGGGAATCATTGGTAAGGGCACCCAGTGTCTGTTGAGTGATGACACTTAGGAGACCATCATACCTTCTGCCTACAACTGGATGTGACAAGTTTTGCTTCTTTGCGACTGCATTTCTGATTGGTTGTTGTCCAGGCATGGACCGACATGAGGCTTTTCCATGGTTGTCCAGGTTGTCTGTATCTATGAGAGATGATGCCTTTATATACTATGTACTGTCTCCCTCGGAGACCTGTGATTTATTTGCCCAAAAGTTACATTATCATGAGTCTGTTGGACTGTCTGACACTTCCATCCATTTCTCACATGCTCCCATATGAGATATTTTTACACATATGAAGTCATCCTATAATCTGTCAAAATAACATAAGAAGCAGGCCTCTTTTCCTTCATTACCAGAGTGTGCCCTCTGTATATTGCAGGCTTGCCTGTGGGGAGCTGGATTTAAGCGCTCATGGTCCATTCCTAGCCCATTAGTCCATATACTATACTTCTGGGATAATGGGGAGAAGAAAGTTGCTGGTAATATGTTGGGCCTCTGCCTTCCCTTGAGGTGCTATACAAATCTAAGCAATTTTCGCTTACTTTCCACTTGTCAAAATCTAGGAAGGACATTATGAACCCTGCAGAAATTCTTGAAATGGCAGCTCCTATTCAGCCAGGGCTTTTGTTCTGTACTTTTTGGGCTCCTGAAAGGAGTGGTCCCACTGTTCTAATTAAAATAAATGGGTGAAGCCGGGCTTCTGCGTTTCCTACATCCCGTGGAATACAGGGCCGCTTGGGAGGGAGGGAGGGAAGGAGCACAAAAGAAGCCAGATAATGTATAAAAGTGGAGGAGGAAATGTCTCTACCACAGTTACAGAAAGTATATCTTGTAGGAGGAAAACAGCTACAGCCAAAAAGCTGGTGTCCCTGAAGAAAACAAACACAACTAAGTCGCCCCCAGATTTTCAAAAACTGAAAATTTAAAAACATCCATGAACTGGACAAAAGTAAATAAGATAGACTCTAGCATGAGCAGGGAGATAACTCGCAATGGGTCATATCTTTTTAAATTATTTGCTATCACTAAATTTGCTCCCAAAAGCAGGGTGTTCTTATAAACAGAAAAACACAATCATTTTTGGACTTGAGATCTTCAGTAAACAAGTGATTCAATGGAAATTCATTGAAATCCAAACCAAGTATCTTTTCCCCATGAGAGAAACTTCCCACAAGGATGGTAAAACATCAAACGTTAGAATCCTTCAGAAAACAACTAAAAACTTGGTTCTTCCACCTGGCCTTCGGAGATTAGGCCCGTCAAATGCCCCTGTATCTGCGAGACCTTTCCCCCCCTTTGTGATCTTCATGATTCGACCCTACTCCATTTATTTCCCCCGAGTTTTAAACATTTTATATGTTCATGTGGCCCGCCCTGTTGTTTTATTTTAGATTCATCTGTACTGTTGTGTTCTTTTCAGATGTATTCTATTGTGGTTATTGCTTTTATTGTGTTTATTGTTTTTTGATGTGGTTGATTTTGTGATGTATTGTTCGGGCATGGCCCCATGTAAGCCGCTCCGAATCCCCTCCGGGGAGATGGATGGGGGTTAGAAATAAAGTTTTATTATTTATTATTATTAAACATCCAGGCGTCCCTTGGACAACATCCTCTTACACCAGAAGCGACTTGCAGTTTCTCAAGTTGCTCCTGATACGCCAATGATGTACAACTTGATCTTAATTTTGTTTACTCAGAATTAAGTTGCAGACTTCAGTGAGAAAAAGCAGGTTTTCACATGCTTAATGATGGCTGTATAATGAGGGGTTTTTTTGTTATCCTGTTTTATAAAAATCCCAATGTGATTTTGGCCATTGCTGTAACTCTCTCTCTCTCCATATACGGGAAGTTCCTTTTATTGTTTAACAGTCTAGATCAGGGCTGTCCAACTGGCGGCCCGGGGGCCATATACGCCCCCGAGCCCCTTCCCTACGGCCCCCTAACCCCCTGCAAGACTTCAGGTTTTTTTAAAAAAAAATTTGGAAAAAAAATTTCCAAAAAATTTCGACCTCCGGGGGGGGGGGGGCGGCGCGAGGAGGGGCGGGGCTGACGCGAGTGAGGAGGAGGCGGAGGGAAGCCACGTCAGATGCCCTAGGGGCGGCACTTCCCCCCGCCTGTTCCTCGCTCGCCTGACGTTGCCCCGCCGAAAAGGGGCGGGTCGCGCAAGATGCCGGGCATGCGCGCCAGGGCGGGAGGCGGGCCGGGGGATCGGCGAGCCGCCCTCCGCCGTCTCCCTAGCTCTTGCAGCAGCCGCGCCTGAAGGAAGGTAAGGTAAGGAAGCTTACCTTCCTTCAGGCGCGGCCGCTGCAAGAGCTAGAGACACGGTGGAGGACGGCTCGCTGATCCCGCCTTGGCGCACAAGCCCGGTATCTTGCGTGACCCGCCCCTTTTGGGCGGGGCTGGGTGACGTCAGGCGTGGCGCCTGACGTCACCCCGCCAAAAAGGGGCGGGCCGCGCAGGACGCTGGGCATGTGCGCCAGGGCGGGAGCGGCCCCGCCCCCGCCATGCGCTGCGGCCACGCCCTCCGCTGCGGCCCCCAAGGTGATCAGTCACCTGAATCCCGGCCCTTGGGCCCGAAGAAGTTGGACAGCCCTGGTCTAGATAACAAAAAAGAGACATTGCTTAAAGAATAAAATACAACTGTCACTGAGACATGATTTTTCTTTGGCCTGTGGATCCTATACTGGCTGGCCAGTCCTGGTCTGTAGTTGACTTTATGAACCTTGCTACCTACATGTTCTAAGAATCTCTACTTTTAATATAGGCTACTTGGCCTAATGTCTAATTAGAAGAGAAATGTACTTAATGCAATGAAATAATATCTGCATATCCACCTTCCTTCTTCTTGTTTTGCTTCCTGACTTTTGGAAAGTTGAACCTATTTATTGCTTCCAGTACATGCAGATTCTGGTTGTTCTGCCCAGTATTTTCTGTTACCATAATAGTATCATTCATTCCCACCTTTCTTACTATCCTTTTACTATTCTCTGTCTTATTTTCTAATTCTTCTCCCTTCCCCTTTACATTTGTAGCATATTTACAATAGAAAAGTTGAAAAGCCTCACTTGGGATCTCATCACACTAGAGCATGGATCCACTTTAAATCCAGTTTCTGCCTCCCGCAGAATTCTGGGGCTTGTAGTTTTAAACTACCCAGCCAGAGAGGTTGTGGACCTCACTAAACTACAAACCTCAGAATTTTGCAGGAAGCAGCAACCGGATTTAACGTGGATCCATGCTCTACTGCAGTTGTTCTTAACCTGTGGGCCACGCGGACCACCAGTGGGCCACGAGGACGAAAATCTGGTCCATGAGCATCCTTCCTTTTTATTTTATTTTATTTCCACTCCTTTCACGGCACCTGCCACTCCTTCCCTGTCACTGACCATGCCATATGTTCTGTATCAGAAACTAGAGCAGATGTGGTCTATCTAATGTAATTTTCTGAATCAGCACCCCAAACTGAATCTAAAGTTGATTTAAAAAACTGATTCATAACCCTTTTGGTACTAATGTTGGAGAGTGGTCCCATGTCAAATGGTTCCTGGTCAAGTGGTCCCTGGCCAAAGTCGTCCCTGGCCAAAGTTGTCTCTGGTCAAGTGGTCCCTGGTCAAAGTGGTCCCTGGTCAAGTTGTCCCTGGTCAGAGTGTTTCCTGATCAGAGTGTTTCCTAGTCAAAGTGTTTCCTGGCCCAAGTGGCCCCTGGCCCAAGTGGTCCCTGGCCCAAGTGGTCTCTGGTCAAAGTGGTGCCTGGTCAAAGTGGTGCCTGGTTAAATGGTCCCTGGGAACCACTGCTCTAATATGATGAGGCTGTTGAGCTCCTTGTTTATCCTGATCATAGGGAAATACACTTGCATACATTTGCTTTGGTTAATCTGGTTAAGTGAAGGAAGGGAGAGGCATATTGTCTTCTTTGTCAGGAGGTGCTTCGTTTCCCTTCTTAGGTAAGAGGACATTTCAATTCCAGAAAAGTTTGGCAGCTTTTGTTAATCTTTTATAGCATAATGGAAAAGCTGAAGTCTTTGATCCTCTTAGATATAGCAGGCTGAACTGAGACAAATGGCAGTGCCTTGGTTTCTTCTGATTCCGTATTGTGGGATTGTATAACATTGATGGTGGTAATTCCTGATCCTACGTTCTGTGGTTGTGTTTGTGAAAACTGTTTGGATAAATCATCTCTTGAGGTAATTTGAAAGTCTCAATGCAACTTCCAGCGGTACTATTCTATAATTCCACACAGGCTGCACCCAAAGATGCAGCAAAGGAGAACTTTCTAGAGGGTGTATTTTTACTCGTATTTTAAAGATGATTGTAACTCAGTAACTTGGTAATGAAAGGTTACTTAACTAGGCCCTTTAATGTAGACCTACCCACTCATATGTATCTATCTCAATCCACAGGTTGTGTGACGGGCCGTCAGCTACTCTTCTTTTCATCAGTTGATCATATCTACTTACACAGCCACTCAAGCGTCCATCAAAGAAGATACCTCTTTTTCTATAGACAAAGAAATGCTGCTTATAGCGTAGTCTGGCCAGCTATAGTTTCTCCAGCTCATCCAGTTCCTAAGGTACTGTAATTTCTATTATCTAATCTTTTCTCCAGTCAATATAAAGGTTGACTGCACAGTGATCAAGTGCATTCATCCCCGACAGCTGAGAGTTTGAATCATGGTTTTGTTACAGGACTGGGATTTGATATTGCAACCAGTGCACAAAGTTTTCTACTCCCTGCTATGCTAAAGAGAGCACCAAATCAATTTTTCCAGCCAGTTTAAATCTGATACTTCTTCAGCTGCCATGAACAAAATGTGATGTGGGGAGTTGTCTCATTTTTAAAAAAATAAATGGAGTGGTATTGTGCAGTTGGTAATAAATCAAATCAATTGGGGGGAAGGCTATGTTTCTTTCACTGCATGGGGATTGGTGCAATGTGTTATTTGTGTATTGCATTTATCATGCTTGATATGTTAATGGTTTTAAATTGTATTTTATGTCTACCATTTTATTGATTTATGTTATGTTTTAACTGTTTGCATAATTGAGGCCATGAATGTTTGCCTAAACGCATAATGTACGCCGCTCTGAGTCCCCTGCGGGGTGAGAAGAGCAGGATATAAATGAAGTAAATAAATAAATATTTTAACATGGCATGCCTAAAAACATTTCTAAATAGTTTCTCATCTTACGGCTTGAGATGGACTGCAACACAGCCCAAACACATATGCCAAATTAAGTTGGAGTCTCGTTTATCCAACTTAAACAGGCTGGCAGAATGTTGGATTATTGAAAATGTTGGATAATAAGGAGAGATTAAGGAAAAGCCTATTAAACGTCAAATTATGTTATGATTTTACAAACTGAGCACCAAAACATTATCTTTTACAACAAATCAACAGAAAAAGCAGTTCAATACACAGTAACATTATGAAGTAATTACTGTATTTACAAATTTAGCACCGAAACATCGCAATGTATTGAAACAGCTGTGGATCCAGGTGGGAGGCAGGCTGCGTTAGATAATACAGAACGTTGGATGAGCGAAGGTTGGATAAGCGAGACTCTACCATAATACAAACCCTATCTCTGTCTTTGATAGTTTACTTGCAACTAAAATAAAATTATTTTATAACCATTTGGTTATTCTACTATTCAATTATACAAAATAATTGAGTGTAAGTGCTTAAGACTAGCTAAACTAAATAGCAATCACATAATCCATTATTTAATTTCAGAGTCAAAAGATATCCTAGAAAGTATCTGTTTTCATGCTGATTTGTTCTGACTTCATTGAAAGTATACGTTCAGTTGTTTAGTTACTTTGATTTACCAGATTTTTCAACAACTTTGAGCAGGGGGGAAAATAAGGAAAAGGATGACAAGACTGAGGTCATGTTGGGTGGCTGTATGGGCATAATAACTATGTGCGCGTAGGAGTAGGGAAGAATGCCATGGGTGCTGTAGCAGTAAAGGGGGATGAAGCCATTGCCAAGAGCAGAAGGTTGTTGAATCTGAACATCCTCTTTGGTTCTATGTGTGGCTTCTGGCAAGGTCCATGTGGGCAAAGTGGCTCTGGGAAGGCTCCCTTTAGAGTTGCTTGTTCCAGCCCTAGAGGAGCACCTGTCTCTAACAACTCCGTTTCTGGAAACCAGGTTTTTGGAAAAAGAGGCGACTTGGAAGCAGCAGCCTTCCCTTCGAAATGATGATGGCCACTTCATATTGTACTATTGGATACTGGTCTTAATAGAAACCACTGTAACCCAAATCGTGGTGTTGATAATTTATATAACCTCTGGCTGATCTTCTCTTCAAAGCATTATGTGATGTAGAAGATTCTGATTCCGACTTATGTATCTATTTTAAGCTGAGTTTAGGTGAATGCCAACATGATACTTTCTTACTAGCATTCTTTAGGATGTCTTTGAATTCAAGGGAAAGAACAGAAAACCATTCCACATGTCGTTAAATATTTTCAAACGTAAAAGTTAACACTGGCATTGTAATAGCATATTTCCTTAGAACAGTGTTTTTCAACCTTTTTTGAGCCGTGGCACATTTTTTACATTTACAAAATCCTGGGGTACACCACCAACCAAAATGACACAAAATTACACTCTAACACAGTAATACATATAGTTAATATGTTTTTAAATGTAATTATATACTCAGTGTGAAACCTGGGCCTGTTTCGATGAACACAACATATATATGACTTCCTCTCACATATTTGTACATGGCTATCATGTCTTCTCTCAGCCTTCTCTTCTTCAGGCTAAACATGCCCAGCTCTTCAAGCCACTCCTCATAGAGCTTGTTCTCCAGACCTGTGTGAAATTTCGCCCTGAGTGAAACTTGCTTCCAGTTAACTATGGATGTCATGAAGCTGTTGTACAGTTCCTTGGGGGGGGGGGGGGGGAGACAACTCTCGAAAAATCCAGTAAAATAGTAAAAAAAACCCCCAAAACATTTCCAAGCGGAGAGGCTCAATTTGTTTCTTGGAAACCTGTGAGGGGGCTGCTAGGAGTGGGGAGAGTGCCAATTTCCCACGGCACACCTGATGATCGCTCACGGCACACTTTATACTGCCTTAGAGTATAAAGTTTAAATCAAACATTTTAGTACGCAGGACTCATGTTATCTGCTGGGATTTGGTTCCAGGACCCTCCATAGATACCAACATCTATAGATGCTCACATTTCGTTACATGCAGTGGCATAGCAAAATAATGTCCCTTACCTAACATGGCAAAATCAGTTTTAAAAAATATTTTTACCTAATATTTTCAAGCTGTGAATGCAGAATCTGTGGATACAGAGGACTGAGTGTAAAATGTTACACTGGGAACCAGCTAATATAGATTGTGAAGTCCCAGCCGTCTGGTTCACTGTTTTTGAATGATTTGAAATGACTGGTGGGTTCTCTTTTTTAAAATGGAAGGAAGTTCTGATTTACTTCTTACCTTACTAACTACCTGCGGTCAGCCACATAACCAAGCACTGTATTTCTGCACAATAGTGTTTAGGTGTCTGTTTGGCTTCAGTTTTTTATGGCTCATAGTTTTTGGGATTAGAAAGCAGGTATTGATTTCTCTTTCTTGTACAAAATACAACTAAACAGTACATGTGTAATATCCTCTACCTCTGTTGCCCCACAGATACAAAACCTGGTTAAATCTTCCATGTTAATGGGGAATATGAAAATAACAGCATAGCTTAGTGAATTGAGCATTATAATCTGACTCTGGAGACCAGGGTTCAGATCCTCACTTGCCCATAAAAACCCATTGGCAAGTCATATGCTTTCAGCCTCAGAAGAAGGCAAAGGCAAGCCTCCTCTGAATACATCTTGCCCCCCAAAAAACTCGTGTTAGGGTCACCATGGGTCAGAAGTGACTTGAAGCCACACAACAAGAAGTTAAATTTGGAAATACAACTCTTCTTCATTGCTTCCAAATTGTTATACATTTCCGTGGGATTAAAGCATGTCTCTTGAGCTATATATATCCATCGAGACCCCAATTAGCCTAACTAGGTTTTGTCCAAAATTTAAATAAAACAGCATAAAAATGAGGAGGCAGAAGAGAAACAAGCATTGGTTTTGAGGAGACTTTGGATAGTTGTAAGCCTCAGAGCGGAAAGCGGTGTCGGCAGCAGCGTCTTGGATTTCAGTGCTGTAAGGTTAGCAGACGACCAGAGTTGCTGGCAGCCAGCAATGTGAAGTTCAAAAGGGCAACGGGAGGAACACTGAGGCAGCCTTGAGGGTTTGCCCTGACGGCTTAGGAAGGTCGCTACCACGACTGAAAGGGCAAGCTGCCATGAAGCAGGAGGCTCTATCTGAGAAAATGATCCCATTGTCATGCTCCATTTTCTGATCTTCACTCTCATTCCTTTTTCTCCAAGCATATAAAGAAGCCAGACTATGTGACGACAGGCATTGTACCAGACTGGGGAGACTACATAGAAATTAAGAACGAGGATCAGATTCAAGGGCTTCGTCAGGCTTGTCATCTGGCCCGTCACATCCTGCTTCTGGCTGCAAAGAGTTTAAAGGTAAACATGACACAGAGGTCTTTGAGACCATGGGCACCTCTTGTCTTTCCGCTGCAGTTTGGATTTTTATTGTGGCCAATGAAAATAGCGTTTCAAGTGTGTGTTTTCTGTTGATTTTTGCATCTAGGATGATTAAAGGATGCGTTCTCATCTTTACATGTTGGGCTACATGTACAGTGTGCTTCCTTGCCCCTTCCACAGCAAAGAACCCTAAATTCAGGCTTCAAAATAAATCAAACCTAATAAACGTAGGTGCCTTAGATATGAGCCCTCTGTTTCTTCTGGAACATGGCCATATAGCACGGAAAACTCACAGCAACCCAGTGATTCCCGCCATGAAAGCCTTCGACAACACAACCCTCTGTTTGTTTTAATATAGATGTATGTGGAAAGCATTTGGACTATTTTCCTTCCCACAAGCGCTTTGTGGAAAGGCCAGAAAAGAAGACGGAGATTGTTGTCTGTATTGAGAAAAAAAGAAACTCTGTTTTCTCATTCACTGAAAAAATGGGAAGGATGATCTTGACTTCATAAACCAATTTATTATTTGTGTGTGTGTGTGTGTATTAGCTCCAGATCCCATTTCGGGTTTACATTTGTGTACAGCTGATCACATATTTGAAGCTTTGCAAGCCAGGAAGTGCTGTGTTTTATGTAGTTTAATAGATTTTGGTTTTAACTCATATTTTTGATATTTTTATGTTTAATTCTATTCTAATGTTTATATTTGTTAGAGTTTAATTCACACATTGTTAATGTTAGCCACTTTGAGTCTCCTTTGACCAGAGAGAAAGTGTGGTATAAATACTATTACTATTATTAATTATTATTATTATTTGTAGCTGCATACATAGGTTTAATAATATTTAATCAAACAGGATTTGATATCATTCCCAATGTATATTTAAATATGCCATCTTGCAAATGTTTATCCTAAGGGACATGAGAATCTATTGTTTAATCACAAAGCAAATCTTTGTTCACACTTGGCAATTTTCGACTGTGCATTTATGTAAATTGGGCTAGGGGGCTGATCACCCTTTTTCTAGTGATTTTATTGCTCTGCCTCGCCTCCCCCCCACCCCACAAATAGGCATATTATAAGCTTTAAAACCATTCGTAATGCATGCCACAGCATAATGTCAGGAACACTAGCTCTTCTGCATTGTCTCTTCAGAATATTTTGTATTACTTCATGCCTTGTTAATAAGGAAAAACAGCTATAAAGATTTTTTTTACATTATTTTGGATAATGGAGGATTTTAAAAAATCTCTAAAAATAGCAGAGGGAATTTTGGTCACATGGAGTCTTTCTAGTGGTGCTAATGTTTAGGCTTGGATGTCATTGTTAGTCCAACAAGGGTAGATCCATTAAATCAATGGGATTTTTATAAGTTTACTTATCATTGCGCAAATAATCACTTGGTCTAGTCTAGCTAAACCTATCGGCAAAATATGTATTTACCTGGGAATAAGTTTCATTAAACAAAGAAAGATAGAGTATTGCACAGTGCAAGTTTCGCTGTAGACAATTGGTCCCCAGGAAGGAACACCAGGATTTTTCTTGCTCCACATAATAGTTCCAATAGGTTGCATCTGAAGGGTATTCTGTATATATCATTTATTTATTTATTGTGTCAGAAGCAAATTGAGAATACAGTTATAATGTATAAAAAACCACAAACAAAGTTAGAACCTTGGCATTATACTAAATTTCCTTTGACCAATCAGAAGCTGGCCACTTGGAGTGCCTCTGGTGTCACTGTAAGTAGGGCCTCCATTGTGCATGTGGCAGGGCTCAGACTTCATTGTAGTAAGTGGTCTGTGGTTTGCTCTTCTTCACACTTGCATGTTGTGGACTTCACTTTGTAGCCCATTTCTTTAGATTAGCTCTGCATCTCATTGTGCTAGAGCTCAGTCTGTTCAGTGCCTTCCAAGTCGCCCAGCCTTCTATGTGCCCAGAAGGGGGTTTCTCATCCAGTCTCAGCCACTGATTGAGGTTCAGGGTTTTAGCCTGCCACTTTTGGACTCTCGCTTGCTGTGGTGTTCTGGCGAGTATCTCTGTCGATCTTAGAAAGCTATTTCTTGAATTAAGGCATTGGCATGCTGACATGTATATATCATCATGTACACTTACCTGGGAATACATCCCATTGAATTCAGAAAGAGTTGCTTACCAGTAGAATGACATAGGATTGGGCTGTTACTCCAGATATTATGCAGGACATCCTGACTGTCCTTTCTTGAGAGTAAGATCCAATTTAAAAAAATCACACTTGCTCCTTTGTAAACATTGGGCTGCAAGGAATATCAACACCTGGTTATACATAAAGTGAGGATGCTCTTTCAAGATTACAGACTGAATAAGATAGTGTTGGGTTTACAAGGTGACCCCAGTTTGTAAGCATTTGAGTGACCACAACTTCATCTAATCCAGTCCCCAATACTATAATTCACATTTTAAAATCAGCAGACCACTTGTAATAGATTTAATTTTCTAGCTTCCCTTTGGATGGTACTTAAAGTAATGAGGCCACATGGAAGAAGATGCCGTCCCTGAGCCTGATCAATCAGTTTCCAAGGTCCCTTGATGCCAATAAAAATAGCATAGAAGGCTGTATTTGGGCAGACTTCGCGGAATTGTCCTTTGTGCAGAAAGTGTTGCCAACAGATCCGGGGGAGGCCTGCTGATAATGTTGCATCAAGAGAAAAGGGATGGGGAATAAAAGTGGCAAGATGACAGGAGCAGAGAACAAAGAATAGTGGGGAAATAGTGAAGAGCAAGAGCATGCAGAGATGTAAATGCAAGCTAAAGAAGTTTCCAATGAAGATGAAAGGGAAATTAGAGCAGTACGGAGAACAAAAAATGGGAGGGAGGGGGGAAGAAGTCATATGGTTGAAATGACAAGCACTTGAATATGTGGAGCAGCTGGATTAAGGACTGCAGCAAAAACAATAATAATAAGCCCAAAATGAAGAATATTGAAGCAATAGAACAACACATAGTGAAAGAATAAAACAAGGATTTAGTAACATCACAGTAAAGATAAGGGTCAATTTTGTTCAAAGGTGAAAACAGCACGACAGGCTGAAATAGGTAGAAAAATGGCAAGCTGAAATAGATAGAAAAATAAGACAAGTATTGAAAAGTGCATACTGTATTCTGGCCACAGTAAATTAAGAAATATTTGCTAAAGATGAAAATATTAGCTAAGGATGAAAGAAAACTGAAAAGAAAGCAGAGGTGATGTAGGAGGCAACAACATTTAAGGAAAGTTTGGGCTTCAGGGGCCGTGATAATAAATAGAGCACATAACATGGGTCATTACTGAGAATGACAGAGCTAGAGGTGGCTGATATGGACATTATAACCCAAGTCAAATGCGGAGAAAAAACTGTCAGGCCAAAAGAAGAAAATGTGAGGATGTATCATGGAGACGGATAGAAGGAGGAGGCAATACAAATTAGAAGAGAAGAAGGAAAAGAGGTGTTTGAAGTCAAACCAAGGGGAGGAAACGCTTGAAGAAGGAAAGAGGGCTTTAGGGATAAAGGTAGAAGAAAGGAAACTGGGAAAGTAATGAAGGGGAAAGTAGAATAGAAGAAAGAACTATGTATTTTTAATTTTGTGAATATATGGAAAATTCAAAAAGAGACCAAATAATGAGTTCGAGTTTTGTCACTGTATGGGATAGAAAACACCAAGCAAAATCAACAATTTCAGGAGATAGAATTCGACATTTAGGAATTGACAACAAATTTTCATATTATGATAAATTTGCCAATAATAAAAAATGAAAAAAAGAAGATGCTGGCCATGTCTTTCTGCAAAAGACTGGAAATATTGGGATATGCAACCCCTAGCTCTACTGCTTTGGGCTATGTTGTTATTGTGGGCCTTGAAGTCGTTTCCTCCTTGGGACAACCCTAAGGTGAACCTATCATGGCGTTTTCAGAGAAGCTTTGCCTTTGGCTTCCTCTGAGGCTGAGAGCATGACTTGCCCAGTGGGTTTCCATGGCTGAATGGGGATTCAAACCCTGGTCTCCAGAGTCACTACACCATGCAGATGACTCGAGCTAGTTTGATACAAGCACTGAGAAGTGGGAAAAGGAGAGCCTAATCTTTTCCCCTCAAATTTCATTTTCTCAGTAATGAATTGCTTATCACTTCAAAGGCACTTCTTGCCAGAACAATAAATGTGTGCTGCCAAATACCGTATTTACTTGAGTCTAATGCACACCTCACTTTTCAAAAAAGAGAGGATTTGCTGATTAATGTAATGTGCAGCAGCAAAAGGTGCACTCTTTGTAATGTGCTTGCTTAGAATTCCTTCTTCAAAAACAAATGTGTTAGAGCACCAAAGCTTCCATCAACAGAAGGAAAACCTTGGGGTGCATCTATGCCAGTGCTTCCCAACTTTTTTTGACCAGTGACCTCTTGACCAGGGACCACTTTGACAAGGTTGAAAAAAATACAAAAAGCAGAGAACAAGACCCAAGAAACTGGCACTGATTACTTTAATAATAATAATATTAACAACAACAACTACTACTAATACTTTGGGGGACAAAACTGGCTTTTACAAAGGGCTGTTTTCTCATTACAACTCTTGTGTTTAGCAATGGTAACTAATAATAATAACAACAACAATAATTTGGGGGGATTAAACAGAGTCTTACTAAGATTACTGTATTACACAAATCTAATGTGCAAGGCAAGGTGATTTAGCCAAAAATAAAAAGGTGAGGCTTAGATTCGAGTAAATTCAGTAATAGGAAGGGATTGGAGTAAGTTGGTGACATCAGGAAAATGAATTGAAAGAGTTAAAAATGCTGAAGTTGCAAGCTAGCTTTAAAGAGATCGTAATGCGTTCACACATACCAGTCACAACTGCTAATTTAATCCACAGGACATACATTTATGACCTGACCTGGTCAATTTCTATTTCGATCTTAAAATGTCGCTCTGTCACTCGGAAATCCAAGTGAGTCACTACAAGAAGCTGTAGTTTCCCTGTGTCAAAATCTAAAGCAATCTATTTGTCTCAGCAGATGAAAAAGTACCTGTTGAATTGCCTATCCGAAAGTCGATCACGAGTTAGCATCCCTCTGCATGAGGGAAGACAAAGACGATTTGTCTTGCTTATTTATAGCTCGCGTCTCTGCCCAAAGGCACTGAGGTCATTGACCATCATTTGCAATAGTGGAATTCTTTAAAGTATAAAGGAAAAGATGTGGGCTTGATGAATCTCACAAAGCCAACCCAATAGCCTTTACCTGCGTGGCCTCACGTGCAACTTTGTTATTCCCCAAATTTCAGCTAGAAAAGTCTATTTTACATGGAAGAAAGTTACTTCCATTACTTTCTGTGTGACCTAATTCTTAAATCTTCTGCTATGTTGCCGAAAAGCTGAGTATAGTTACCTTCTAAGGAAAGGTACTGAAAGCTTATACCCATCCTATTGCCTGTAGCCGAGTGTCATATTCATAGGCTTATAGCTCATTCAAATCACAGCCAATTTCCCCAGGAACACTCAAAGGCACTTCTTGACAATGAAGGAGGTTTTCCTACCAAATTTCAACTTTCAACCCTCGTCATTTCACAGCTTGGTTCTGTTCCCGGGAAAAGAGTTGTAATGATAATATTTAAAGTCTATATTTTTCCCCACTTTACTTATATTCAAAAATGGCCTGGACCTTTTTTGCAAAATTCTTACTAGAAATAATCAGTTCCGGTATAAAATAGAATCTAGAAAATCTGAGTTGGAAAAAAAATGGAAAGTTTCTGGAAATGATAGGTATCTGAAATTGAGGTGTTAGATTGAAAATGCTAATGCGGGTTTAACAGCCACATATGTTTCTGTACAAGTTGTTTCCAGCCATGAATTGAAGCATTAAAGTGGGCTGGCAAATCTATATGCAGTGCTAGTATATATGCGAAGAGAAGTCATGTTGATAGTGGAGAAAAGTTTGAAAGAAGGAAATTTGTTGGCTCCTTGGGAGAATGCAAATGACTGAGGGGTTTTTTTTTGATAGAGTCGTATTGCTGTCTTTTGTTTATATAGCACTATCAATGTACACACCATTTTTTCAATTTAAGTATACATAAACAGGACAGGAGCCCTCATCAAATAATCTACCATGACTAGTGCATAAAATAGGATGGAAGAAAGCTAAATTTGTAGTAATAACAAATCCAGACTTTTGTGAAAGTCATCTTGAGTGGTTTGCAAGGGTGAATATCTACTGCAGCTCCAAGACTCGTTTTTGGTCGGTCGCTTTTGGTCGCTTCTGGTGTGATACTCGCAGGAACACCTCAGCAAGCGAGAGTCCAGAAGTGGCAGGCTAAAACCCGAAACCTCAATCCATGGCTGATACCAAATGGGAGACTCCCTTCAGGGCACACAGAAGACTGACTTCGAAGGGTGACTTTGAAGGCACTGAACAGACTGTGCTCTGACACCACGAGATACAGAGCCAACCTTAAGAAATGGGGCTACAAAGTGGAGTCCACAACATGTGGGTGTGGAGAAGAGCAAAACACAGACTGCCTATTACAAGGCAGCCTGAGCCCTACCACATGTACAATGGAGGTCCTCCTTATAGCAACACCAGAGGCACTCCAAGTGGCCAGCTACTGGTCAAAGGGCATCTAGTACAATGCCAAGTTTTAAACTTTGTGTTTTTTAAATACATTACAACTGAATCTTGATTTGCTCCTGATACGATTAATACAAAAATTGCTCCAAGACAAGCAGAGGGCTTCTGACAGCCTTTCCCCTCTTAGTCTCAAGTGATACGGCATCAAATCCAGTCTAATCTTGGAATTTAAGCAGGGTCAGTCCTAGTTAATACTTCACTGGATGACCACCAGGTGCTGTAGACTTTATGTAGACCAGGGCTGGGCTGGTAGCACAACTGATTAATCAGCTGCAATAAATCACTGCCGACCAAAAGGTGGCAAGTTTGAAGCCTGAGTCAGGGTTGAGCACCCAACTGTTAATAGCTGTTTTAAAAAATTGCCCAGCTCACTGTCGACCTAAGCAGTTTGAAAATAGCTGTGAGCTGTGAGTAGAGAAATTAGGGATTGCTTAAAGTGGGGAGGCTAATTTATGACACCATAAAAATGCTGGAGAGCAAGGAGGAAATCTACAATTAAAAAAGGCTCACCGTCATAGTGGACGAAGCAATAGCTCCCTCTGTGGCTGAATCAAGCAACCTCCAGGATCCAAAGTGGAAGAACTGCTGAATGGCCTCTATCTGTCTGCATGTCTTGTATGTCAAAAATAGCATTGAATGTTTGCTATGTATATGTGCAGTGTGATCCGCCCTGAGTCCCCTTTGGGGTGAGAAGGGTGGAATATAAATACTGTAAATACTGTAAATAATAAATAAATAAATATTTCAGAGGAAGGAACTGGTAAAACCACCTCTAAGTATTCCTTGCTTAAGAAACTCAATAACATTCATGGGGTCAGCATAAGTCAACAATTAATTTGAAAATACATGCACGGTCACAGTACAGAGGCAATATAAAAGACTCTTCAATCTGCATGTTCCATTTCTTCCAGATTGAAGGTGCATCTACATGGTAGAATTAATGCAGTTTAATGCCACTTTATTTTCCATGGTTCAGTGCTATGGAATCCTGGGAGTTGTGGTTTTTTGCGGTCTTTTTGCCTTCTGTACTAAATAGTGTTGGTGCCTCACCAAACTACTACTTAAGGGCCATACATTTTGTTGGCAGGTAAAAGGGAGGAGGGTGTTAGTTGAAATACTGTATGTAAAATTATCTGTAAAATAAATTTAGAAATAGCTGAAATAAATTAAAATTCTTCACTAAATACGATCAAATAAGTTAAAAAATATTAAATCCTTCATTTTTAGGCTGAGAGAGAGTGACTTGTCTAAGGTCATCCCTTGGGTGTCCAAGTATTCGAACCTGGAAATCCTGGTCTCCAGAGCCATGCTCCAACACTCAAACCATGACACCATTCTGGTTCTCATAAGTAAACCTAAATGGACTTGGGTTGCGAACTAACTATGATACTGCATATTAAATATGAAATGACTTTCCCTGTTAATTAATGTAGAAATTTGTTACTAAAATTTAAGAGCAAATTGCAATATCAGTATATTTTAATTTCCCCTTCCTTATAGAGCCAACTCCCTGCAAGCAACAAGGCCAAAGGAAACTTGAATTTAGTGCTAGCTGCTCCCTGCCATATTAGCTTTTCTACAATGTAGTGTTGCTTTAATAATACATTAAAAATGATCTTCTATCTTCTGTATTGAATGCTATAGTCTATTGAGAATTGAGCCACCACACTCTATTCTGTATTTAGACCAGGGCAAATAGTTCCCACTTCTCTTTAGTTTGAACTGGTTGCATGTATTTACAGTATGTATGTATGTGTTTTCCAGAAATGTCCAAGCATCTAAACCACCCTGAGTACCTTTTGGGAGAGAGGTTCAGTCTAGAAATAAAGTATTATTTTTGTTGTTGTTGTTACTATAATCATCATTACCATCTCATTATAGTTGTCTATTATTGAATATTTTGTATGGATGAGCATTTTCTTTTGGTTAGAAACAATACATTTTGTAACTTTAGACTCTTTGTTTTGTTTTGTTTACCATATTCATTGTGCAAGATCCACTAATCATTTCATTCACAGATTTTAAATTGTCATATTTTAGGTTGGCATGACTACAGAAGAAATAGACTGCCTGGTTCACCATGAAATAATCAGCCACAATGCCTATCCATCACCTCTGGGATATGGGAAATTTCCAAAATCTGTTTGTACCTCTGTAAACAATGTGGTTTGTCATGGGATACCTGACAGGTACTTTTATTTTTATCCCCCACTCAAAGACCAAAATGTTTTGTTTATTCAGATTTCTTTTCTCCTTTAATACAGATCACAGTATAATGTATTAAAATTGAGCCAGTATCAGCGCTGCATACCTGTTCTTGCCTCACTGGAGTTAATGGTTTACACAGCAGCTTTTCTTGGTGATTTGCACCCATTGTAGTTTTATCGAAAACTACCCAAAAATATCTAGTACACCTGGTTGTCATGCTGAAAGAAAATGATGTTGGCACATGTGGAAAGCGTGTAGCAATATAAACGGTGATTAGTGTTTTGTCTTGTCTCTTTCCAGCAGTCTACAGCATCCCAGTCCAGATTGTATTGTCCGACAGAAAAGTCACTCATTAGATAGATAAATAGATAGATAGATATAAAATTTTACAGGTGCCTAAATATGCTGTGTTTTATTTAATTGTGAGCTAATATGGTGCTAACAATGAATTAATATTGCTTGTTCACAAAGTAAAACAGTGCCAGCTGTCAGTCTATTAATTGTGATAATGTATATAAATAATAATATAAATAAATAAATAAGGTAACTATGGCTATAACTTTTCATTCCTTACTTTTATATTATGGGTTCCTTCTCTTATTTAAATAATTAGTTTGGGATTCCTGTAAACAAATGGGAGCCTGGAGATTACAAGAGACTTTTCCATTGGCCTCCGCCCTGTTCTGCTCAAACAATTCTAATTTTTCTGTCAATTTTGTTTAGAGGCATATGTGATTATGTGCATGTTGTTGTTTTCTTACATTTCCTTATGGAGAACTGTTTGTCACCATTATACACTGTGTTTCTCTCCTTGGCACCTCTCCTGATTATATTGAAGCCGCCCTCTCCAGGACGGAGATATTATCAACATTGATGTCACCGTGAGTAATTTGTAGTATTATTTTTAAATACGTCTGTGTGCAAAAAGAGGCTTTGATCAACTTTGAAATTCCTGGTAACAACAGGAGGAATAGTATATTGCAAATGTAGCGTGCACAGATGAATGTGTTGATTTTATTTCTAAGCCAAGGCACCAGCAGCTGGTTTCCTCCTTTGTTGTTTTGGGTTTTTTTTCTTCCTCCCTCCACTCTGTGTTTATTCCAACTAGACCCAGGCCTGACTTGAATTTGGGGCTGGAATCAGATGCACGGAGATCAATGTTGGCCTAAGTGAAATGTCAACCCAATCCTGCTATGTGTCATGTTTTTGAGAAGGTGTAATTGTTATTGATCCACTGTGTAGTTAATGCAGAGCACCACAGTACTGGGCAGCAGCTGAAGACAGATATGTATGAGATGAGCTAACATGAAGAAAGCCAGCATTTTTCCTTCACTCTGCCAAGATTGATCTTCCTCTTCCTGCTGATTTTGAGTGGGGCCTGTCATTATCTTACTCTGTCATTAGAGGCTACATTGGCCTGTGTGTGTCAGTCTATTTGGACAGCAACTCTTTTTCTAGCAGTGTTCCCTACATTTATTAAAATCCCCAAAGGTAGTATTGTGTTCCATTTGTGGCGTAAGAGCCTTGAACCCTTTACTCACAAATGCACAACTTGATCCACAGCTCAGTTAATCCAAAAGACTTGGGTTTACTCTGGGGTTTAAAATCCAATTGTTCAGCTTAACTGGGTTGCGGATCTCAGTTATGAAGCATAACGATTGGTAAATAAACAGGAATGTAAACATTGATACACACACACACACAGACCTAGTCTTACTTAGAAGATTAACTGCTTAATAACTAGTGGTTAAAGCTGAACACATATATTGCGATTAAGAGTTTTTCTTTAAAAGTTAATATTGAAAGGTAAGTGTGCCTTTCCTCCTTTAGTTATATGTGTGTGTGTCAGAAGCAACTTGAGAAACTGCAAGTCGCTTCTGGTGTGAGAGAATTGGCTGTCTGCAAGGATGTTGCCCAGGGGACGCTCGGATGTTTTATCATCCTCTGAGAGGCCTCTCTCATGTCCCCACGTGGGAAGCTGGAGCTGACAGATGGGAGCTCACCCTCGCTCTCTGGATTCGAACTGATGACCCTCAGGTCAGCAGTTCAGTTTAACCCATTGTGCCACCGTGGCTCTTAATTAATCTTAGAGTATACCATTGCTCTCCTCAATCCCCCTGTTTTTGGAGTCCACTCTCCCCCATTATATTAAGGCCTCCCACTACCCGTGTTTATACGAGCTCACCCTGAGTTTTTAAACTTTTTACCATTTTAACTTTTTATCTTGGCCCACTTTGTCATTTGTGATTGGAGATATTTATAGGTACTGTATATTGTTTTTATTTACAGTATATGTCTGTACTTTTATTGTGTTGCTCCTGATGTTTTTGATTGTTAGTTATTGTATTTGTTGTTTGGGCCTGGCCTCATGTGAGCCGCCCCGAGTCCCCATCGGGGAGATTGTGGTGGGGTATAAATAATAATAATAATAATAAATTTTGTACTATATGAATTGTTATCCTAATTGTTAATTTTGAAGTTAGACATTTTTTGTACATGTAAGTATCTGTTTTGAAATGCCAAACGCTTCCTTGGCACTTAAGGGGAATTTGCTTTTATTCCTTCCACAGTGCCTGCATTTTCAAATTAATTCTTATTCTATTTGATGACTTCTGAGCATTTTTCTGGGTTTTAGCATTGGGTACTGAGCACTAATTGAGTGTTGGTGGCGCAGTGGTTTAAACCGTAAATTTGCTGAACTTGCTGACCGGAAAGTCAGCAGTTCAAATCCATGGGACAGGGGTATGCTCCTGTTGTTAGCCCTAGCTTCTGAAAACATGCAAATGTGAGTAGATCAATGGGTACTGCTTCGGCAGGAAGATAACGGCACTCAATGCAGTCATGCTGGCCACATGACCTTGGAGGCGTCTACAGACAACGTCGGCTCTTCGGCTTAGAAATGGATATGAGCACACACACCCCCGAGCACCATCTTTACAGAGCACTAACTAATTAAGAAAGAACATAAGAACATAAGAACATAAGAAGAGCCATGCTGATTCGGACCTCAGCCCATCTAGTCCAGCATTCTGTATCACACAGTGGCCCACCAGTTGTACACGGGGATCTCGAGCAGAAGGAGGCAAAACCCTGACCTGCTCCCGACCCCCACAACCACTACCGGGGAAATCCTGCCTACCTCAACCAACTCCGGTGGCACTTGAATGTCCTTTTCAGTAACTACCGATACACTTGGTATCCATGAATCTGTCTAATCCTGCCTTGAAGCTGTCCAGGCTGACAGCTGTCACAACCTCTTCTGGAAGTGAGTTCCATAACCCAATGACCCTCTGGGTGAAGAAATATTTCCCTTTGTTAGTCCTAATTTTCCTACCTTGGAGCTTCAGGGAGTGCCCTCTAGTCCTAGTGTTTTGTGACAAGGAAAACAGTTTTTCTTTATTCACCTTTTCTATCCCATGCATGATTTTATACACTTCCGATCAAGTCACTCTTAAACGCCGTCTTTCAAGGCTGAAAAGACCAAGGCGTTGCAACCTGGTTTTCATAAGGGAGCCGCTCCATCCCTTGGATCATTTTGTTGCCCTTTTCTGTACCTTTTCCAGTTCCGTTATATCCTTCTTAAGGTGCGGAGACCAGAATTGTACACAGTACTCCAAATGTGGCCTTACCATCGATTTGTAGAGAGGTAATACAACATTTGCTGACCTATTTTCGATTCCCTTTCTGATCAGATTTTAGAACATTGATGTAACATGTAATTTCATATATTGTGAACTGTATAATATTTTTAAAAAATCCTTCTCACTCTCAGAGTCTCTTAATGCCATAGTGATAACTCCTTAATGTGCTACCTCCTGTCTATCTATCTAATTGAACACTGTTGAAAGTAATGCAGACTTCACATGCCATTGCCGTAACCATCTGAATTTTTGCACCTTTGTTTGAGGTATATGTAGTTATTTAGCTATTTTTGAAATGCATAAATATTACTACGTGTTTCTGTGATTTTATTTTAAAATCAGCACATTGTTCTTTGCAGAAATATAAACTAGTACTGGGCAAGACATGATCCGTAGGCAACATTTGGCCCTTCCATTCTTTTTTGACCACCCAAGGCCCACACACGGGTTTCTCTGCTGAACTAATTCGATCTGTGGGGAAAAAGTAACTTTCCCCCATAATTTTATTTTGTGAAATCCTTGATGTATATAAGAGAGAGAGAGAGAGAGAGAGAGAGAGAGAGAGAGAGAGAGAGTCAGAAGCATTAGGCCAGGCCCATGAACAAATATACCATCTGTACAAGGTTGTTCTGGTGGGTTTCTAGGTCTGCTCTTAGGATCTAGAACAAACTTCTTAAGCAGAGGACCGGTTCACCTCAGATTGTTGCGGGGGGCTGACTATCGTTAGAATAAAACATTAATGAATCCCTATGTACACTGTTCATATCTTAGGCAAAAAAAATTTTTTGAAAGAACAGTACAATATTTAAAATGAAGAACAATTTTGACATTTCAGACTTAGGATGACCAGAAGTTTAAAGTTCAGGGCAGAGCCCGAGTAAATGAACTTGGAGGGCTGCATTCGGTTCATGGGCCTTGGTTTGGGGACCCCTGAGCTAGGAGAAAGTCTTATCTGTTTAGTTTTTCAATTAAAATAATCGAGATGTTCGTTCTTGGTATTGCCAAAAATTCATAGTCGGTAGGCACTGCTAGAAGGTTCCAAGGGCACAGATTTGACGCCTAGACAAAAAAAGTAGCCTAGACCTCCAAATGAGGGAAAGGTTGAAAGATCCCACCACGTTCAATTACTCTTTTCAATATAGCCCTATTCCAACCTATTTTTTCAACTCCCCCCCCCCCCAACACACAAAGGATCCATTGGATTTTTGCCTTGTGTGTATAGCCTGTCTCTAAAAATAGTCAATTTTTCCCCATTGCATTTGGCCTAGCTTGCTTGGTCTAATTCTATTACCATTTTATCATTTATTTTTATTATGTTTTCTTATTTTCATTTCATTACTATGTTATTATTAAGCATTTTATTTGATGTTATTGTTTGTTTTATATGCACTTTTGCTTTATTGTAATTGTTTGGATTTGGCCTCATGTTAGCTGCCCCGAGTCCCTTCGGGGAGATGATGGCAGGGTATGAATAAAGTTTATTATTTATTAATATTATATTTCTAAATGCTCCAATGTCCGCATCTTAAGGGTGGAGTCGAAAAAGCTAGTAGGTTTGTTAGGTTTGGCATATAGGGGCTTTAGACCTACCATCTATGATTGTATTAATGCTATTGGTGGCTACTGATTGTATAGCCTGGTATCACAGGCCTTCTGAATACCAGCTCCTAAAGTACAACAGTAATGGACAATTGCCATTACATGGTCCTGCTAATGGGCTTCCCATTGGATTATCTAGCAGAAGGAACAGATAGCCAGCTGGGCTGCTAGGATGTTTGTTAAATCACATGACCGAAACTCTTCTGCAGTGGAGAGGAATTTGAAAAGTAGTTTTTGATCTGACATCACAACCTTTAGCTGTTCAAAGAAGGGAAATCAGAAGTCTCTTCTGGGGTGAGAACTCACGGCCTCTCAGAAGCTGTTGAACTGCACGTCCTACACTCCTTCCCATTGGCTAAGCTGCCAAAGGCTTCTGGGAGTTGCAATCCAACAACATCTGGAGGGCCACATAATTCCCATTTCTATAGTGGTGTTTTGATAGTTCTCCTATGGATGGAAATTTTTTAACATTGTCCCTTCATTAGAATTTTTACAACAAAATGCTGCATACAGAACTCATAGATTCCTTTGATAAATGCCCCTCATCCCTTTTCTGGGAGCACATTAAGGAGATATGTCCTTGCAGGTGCCTTTTTGTGGGGAAGGGATAACCTGCAATATATCACAGCTGTATTTGAATATGCATTTGATTGGCAGGTCAAGTATCCTTGACACACCTGAAATCCTTGCCATTTGCTGCAATTCAGAGAAGACATTATGTATGGCCGTAGTTGCATATACAGTGTTCCCTCACTTATTGCTGAGGTTAGGTTCCAGGACCTCCCGCAATAAGTGAAAAACCCACCACGATGTAGGGATGCTCTATTTCAGGGGTGCTCATTAGGTAGCTCGGGAGCTACTAGATGATCTTCGGCCGTCTTCCAGGTGATCTTTGGGCCTCACCAGCCGGATGGGGCGCTCCTGCCATGCGCGCGCACACCCTGCGTGCACAGCACACTCTTGCTGCTGGCTTCTGCTCTTGTGGTGCTTCTTTCGCCTGCGGGGCATTGCAGGAAGAAGGAAGCACGCGACGGGGTCTCTGGAGGGAGCGCCCTGCCACTCTCTCGTCCAGAAGCAGCTGTGCAGCCTCCGTTGCCAGCGAGACAGGCAGGGCGGAGCGCTCCCTCTGGATGCCCCGCCTCGTGCTTTCTCCTTGCTGCAATGCCCCGCAGGCGGAAGAACTGCTGCGCGGGCAGAAAACAACAGCAGGAGCACGCGCGGTGGCAAGAGCGAGCAGCGGCGGGAGTGCGCTGGAGCACGCGGGAGCACGCGGGGACAGGTACATCTTTTGGACTTGGTTGCTTTAAGAGTAGCTCACATGCTGAAAAAGTGTGAGCACTCCTGCCCTATTTATTTTAATATTTATACATTATTTTAGTAGTTATACACTATTTTAAGTCTTTATAAACATAAAATAAAGTGAAGGAAAGGAAGGAAAGTCCCTCCAAGGCTGGATGGAGGGAGGACTGAGGAGGGAAAAGCTCCTTGGAGACCGGTGGCAGCATAACCCCACAAAACCAGCGAAAATACCATGATATATATTTTAAATCATTTTTTTTAATCCGCAAAACAGCGAGTCGCAAACCACGAAGTAGAGAGGGAAATCTATCCCATGGGATATTAGACCTTTCTTCTTGGAGCAGCAGAAAAGTCCCTTCATTTTCAAACGTAGTTGGACACATGTATGTATTAATATTAATAATGTTCTATGTGTTGTCGAAGGCTTTTATAGCCAGAATCAATGGGCTGCTGTGAGTTTTCCGGACTGTATGGCCATGTTGCAGAAGCATTCTCTCCTGTTTCGCCCACATCTATGGCAGGCATTCTCCCACCCTGGGCATTCCCCAGATATATAAACCCCACTTGCCTAGTTTCCAACAGACTTCACAACCTCTGAGGATGCCTGACATAGATGTGGGCAAAACATCAGGAGATAATGCTTCTGGAACATGGCCAGACAACCCGGAAAACTCACAGCAACTGACCAATGTTTATTTACCGTTTTTCAATTGTGTTGGATCCAAGCCAGTTTAAAACAAAGCATGAAAAGAATACAGATCATTTGGGGAGATAGAACCGTATATAAATAAAGTTTTTAATTATTATTTTATTACAGACAATTAAGACAAAAACTTGGCTGAGTGAAGTATCCTTGCCTTTGCTCAACCCACATTGAAGTATTCTCCATGGAGGCAACAACTCAGTGTTCAGCAAGGGGCTTATTGTTTGTTTATTTACCATATTTATACCTCGCCCCTCACACCCCATAGGGGACTCAGAGCAGCTTACATATATAGGCAGCGATTTGATGCCCCTTAAACATACACCAAGTGAAATAAAAACATATGCATTAAAACAATCACCAAAAACATATCAAACATTGTGAAATAAAAATCATATGCATTAAAACAAACACCCCCCCCCACACACCCACAGAAGTGTGTTGCCAAGTAACATCAGATGCAACTTTCTCAAAATCATTTTGAAAATGTTTATCATCCCTCTTGATTATGGACCCAGTCTCAGATATATTTAGATACTACTGTTGAATTTTCCCAGTAGACCTTGAGCATCTCAATCTTCTACATTTCCTTTAGCCACTATGCACTTTTGATAAGCAGAGAAGCCAGTTCAGATACCACCACTACCTAAACCTGCTGTTGACTCACTGTAATCCGGACACTATCTTGGACCTACTGAAGCCCTTGGAGGAAAACTTAGAGGGACTGGATTACCCAAATTACCTTAATAATAAGAAACTTAATCAGGAAGGCACAGGATTGGATCCAAGACTGGTGAGCCTTCTAGTTGCTGAATATAATCGCCTTGCCGATCTGCTAAACTGATTTGGGAGACTACTTAGCCAGCTGAACTGCTCACAAAATCTAGCCCTGGACTATGTACAGAAGTCCACCAACCCAGATGGGTCGCTTCCAGTGAGCTTAGAGCCTGAGGGGGGAATGTCTGGACCGGCAGCCCACGTGTGTTTGCTCTGCAGACGTTGCCTCTTCGATCTGGGCCTGGCCCACCCATGCCCAGGCCCGGATTAGGCTCTTCGGCCGCCCGAGGCCAAGACGCTCCGCACCGCCCCCCCCCCCAGGGCGCGGAAAGCCATGCTCCCAGGGCGCTGCTGCGCATGTGCGGCAGCAGCCCCGGCCCCACGGCTTCCATCCACCTCGCGCCTTCCTTTCGGTCGCGGGAGGAGGAGGTGGACGGAAGCCGCGCGGCACTGCTCGTGGTTCTTCCGTCTGCCGCCTCCTCCACCACCCGCAACCGAAAGGAGGGCGCGAAGAGGAGGGTGGGAGTTCCCTTCATCCTCCTCACTGTAGCAACTCTGCCCCCATCTGACCCGGGGGGGGGGAGTCAGGTGCCAATCAGCCCCCACCCCAGCAGGGGGAGCAGGGCCTGGCCCCAGGGGTTCCGTTTGCTTTGGATCCAGATGAAGGTTATGATGAGGATGGTGGATCCGCATCACCAACGGACAGCCTGCAATGGGAAGACACCTGGCCGGAGGCTTACTCTGATGACGAAGGTTCTCCTGATTCCGGATCTGATACGGAATATGAGAGACCGGGAGGTTTCGGTTCCCAGGAAAGGCTGTTTTCACCAGATGTGGTGGAGGACATGGAAGCCGAGGCCGAGTCAGTTTCCCAGGAAGATAACGGCGCAGATGGTGCCATTCCTGAGCGGAGGTTCGACCGAAGGGGGAGTATTGTAGCTACAAGGAAAGATTGGAAACGAGGCCTGGAAAGGCGCTGGTCCCACAAAGGAGGGAATTAAGTAGTCACTCAGTGGGAAAGTTCCTCAGTTTGGTGGCCACGTCTGAACTGGAGAGACGTAGCAGTTTGCTGTCTTCCTGGAAGCTAGAGTCTAGCTTGCCTTGGCCAAGAACTACTTTGGGACCCTGTTGATTCTATGAACCTTGGATTACCTTGTTTACCACGGACTAAGTTGCCTTGCTTGATTCGCTTTGTTTTTGTGGACCTTGCTTTTGATACTTGCTTTCGAATACTTTTGAACTTGATTGCTTTTTACCTTGGACTATTTGATCCTTACTTTTTGGACATTTTACCTTCTTCACCTGCTTCTAATTTTGTGCTTAATAAATAGTTAATTGACATCGTCTGTGTGTGTGTGATTACGGGGTGGAGTTAGGACCTGCGTTGTGACACTCGCGCCTTCCTTTCGGTCGCGGGAGGAGGAGGAGGCGGCGGACGGAAGCCCCACGAGCAGTGCCGCGCGGCTTGTGTCCACCTCCTCCTCCCGCGACCGAAAGGAAGGCGCGAGGAGGAGGAGGGAAGTCCCGGCCTCCTCGCCGCCTGGGCCGCCCCCTTGCAAGGAAGGAGGCGGCCAGGAGGAGGAGGAGGAAGGGAAGCCCGCAGCTCTCCCCCGCCCTCTCCCGAGGTATGATGACTCTCTCAGGAGAGGGCGGGGGGAAAGCGCTGCAAGGAGGCGGGTTTTTAAAAAAGAATTAATGTTTTCGGGGGGTCGAATGCATTGCCCCCCAAAACCTGCCGCCCGAGGCCTAGTCTGGCCTTATGGGTAATCCGGGCTTGCCCACGCCCCTGGTCTGGACTGAGGGGACGGGGGACTGTTGGGTGGGAGCATGATTTGCCCTTCCTGCGAGATCTAGACGCCCTGGACGTGTCTGGAGCCCTTGAGAGGGAGCCCGACCCTTTTCCGGTGCCTCGTTGTTGGGAAGGCTGCCAGCGATGTCGCTGCCTCTCCTTATCAAAGAGGCAAGCACCAAAGATGGCGGCGGACCTTGGGGATGCTGACAGTGAGTTATTGCCTTCATCTTCGAACTTTAAGAAATCTCAGTGCAGGCGCATGCGCCTCTCCGTCCAGAAATGCCTCCTTGTTGCACATCAGACTTCCTGTGAGAGGTTGGGAATGACTGCCCCCGAGAAGAGGTTGCTCTAGGTGTCTTGCAGAGCCCTGGGCCTGCAATGAACTGAGATGTTGAAGAGAGAACTGGGACTGAAGCAAACCTGAGCTCGAAAGAGCCAGAAGCTCTGAGTGTCATTAAAGGTACAACTATGGGTCCTGGTAGGCCCTCAAGGCACAGGCCCTGGAGACGTGGTCATCGCCGGAGGAACTTCAAGCCCAGGATCTTTTGGGGAGTAGGTTTCGGCAGCTGGACAAGATCCATAGCTGCCCCCCCCCCCCCCCAACAGAAATTGGATCATGTTATTTTAGGAGGCTCCAGCCCTGGGAATCTGTAGGCAAGAGTTCTCCCAAGCGGAGAACATTGAGAAACTGCAAGTTGCTTCTGGTGTGAGAGAATTGGCCATCTGCAAAGACGTTGTGCAGCCTCCGCTGCCAGCAAGACAGGCATGGCGGAGCGCTACCTCTGGATGTCCTGCCTCGTGCTTTCTCCTTCCTGCAATGCCCCGCAGGCGGAAGAAGTGCTGCACGGGTGGAAAACAGCAGCAGGAGACGCGCAGCAGTGGGAGCGCGTGGCGGCGGGGGCAGGTAGATCTTTTGGACTTGGTTGCTTTAAGAGTAGCTCGCATGCTGAAAAAGTGTGAGCACCCCTGGTCTATAACAATATCTGCTACTGAAGAAACCTGTCTTGGATATCTTTCTAATAAGCATAACTGTGCCATTTTATAGGTGCAAACAATAGTTATGGTCCAAAAGGAAGGATAATTTCAGTAGATGACATTTTACAATTCTTTGTTTATGCTTGTATATAAGATCTATAAAACAATTGAATAATCTCTCAAATCTAAATAATTTCTGTGAGCACATATTCTCTAGAAATAATAAACTAAACAGATTTCACTCAATTAATTTGTGGATTGATATAGAAACCACAGCAGAAAGCTTTATTTACTGCAATCAAATGTTGCCTAAGGATTTATAGGAACCAATTCTTTGTACTTCACTGACCAGCAACACATTACAGCTCCTTAACCAGTAATTATCACGTAGATCCAGCCCATCCATATCTTAACACACAGTCTTACTATTAGTATTGACACTTCGAAAATTGCTGTATTCTACTTACCACAGCTTTTGTTTATGAACGTTGCAAATATAATTTATGCAACATGCATGGTAGCTCTAGTTAAGAAAGCATTACCGGTGTAAGAAAAAGTCATTCTAATCTGCTTTTCCAAGTGCTCAAACTGTTGTGGCTTGTAAAATTTATTTCTAAATTATTGTTTTGTTGCTGGGTTTTTTAAAGCACAGTATTGGTTGTAGGATTGTATACCTTTATGTTCAATAAACTAACAGATGTTATAATAAGGAAAAATATCGAAGATTGTAATTCTGGAAGGAAAACCACAGAAGCTGGAAGTTATAGGTGAAAGGTTAAAAAAAATTGCCAGAAACACTTTAATTGGGGAGGTAACAGAAAGAATTGATGACATTGATTTTAAGAAGGAACACAGTCATTAGTAAATGCTGTAATATATTTAAATATGATGAATCATCTTTAACCATTACTCCTGACACATTGCTTTGGGGAAGACTATGGATGTGGATTTCTGCTCTTTTTGCATGTTTAAGGTGGAACAGCAACTATGTCATAAGAAAATGTTTTTCTTTAAATAAATGAGAAATAGCTCTCACGGTAATCTGAAAACGTTTTGTGGATCAAATATTTGCTTACTTGGAGAAAAAATAATGTTCTATTGTCTGGGAATTGGTAAGGGGGTCTTTTACAGAGAAGGAAAATATAATGGAGACTCTATTACATGAGTGAAAGTTCTTTTTCACTCATGTAATAGTAAACCTGTCCTAACATATCTCCCTCTATGAATCATCTCGGAGATTGAGATCTTCTGGGGAGGCCCCGCTCTCGGTTCCATCTCCCTCGTAAGTGCGATGGGTGGGGACGAGAGACAGGGCCTTCTCAGTGGTGGCTCCTCGGCTATGGAACTCCCTTCCCAACGGAATTAGATCAGCACCCTCCCTCCTGGCCTTCAGAAGAAAAGTAAAAACTTGTCTATGGGACAGTAAGCAGTACAAGGAATGATCAGGGATTATGTGCAATTGATATGATATTTGGAACAGCCTGGACTACGATGGTTGGATTGTGTAATTTTAATGTTTGTATTGATATGTTTTTAATTCCATGTTTTAATGTAAAATAATGTCATGTTTTATGATTTCATTGATAATTGTATGTTATTATCATTATGCTAGGTTTCTGTATGTGAGGCATTACATTTTGCCATAATTAAGATGCACAGCAGAGCTTCCATTCAACCTCCAGGGAAATGTTGTGGAGAAGTGCTGGTTATATGTAGAATGGATTTGCCACCCCGATGGTGGCTGATCCATCTGTTGCCCATGGTAGCAAGCCCTACACCAGTGGTTTTCAACCTGTGGGTTCCCAGGTGTTTTGACCTACAACTCTCAGAAATCCCAGCCAGTTTACCAGCTGTCAGGATTTCTGGGAGTTGTAGGCCAAAACATCTGGGGACCCACAGGTTGAGAACCACTGTCCTACAGTATTTAGTGGGGCTTCCTTACTAGTAAGTGTGCATAGGATTAAAGATGCAAGCTACAGTCCTGTGCACATCTTCCTGGGAATGTACCATTTGAAAAGAGTGGTGTTTACTTCAAGTAAACCGAAATATACAATTGGGCTGTGTGCTAAAATCTTGGGGTTAAGTGTCACTGTGAATCCTTTGTACTGGAAACCACTTTGTACAGTGGTACTGGATACCACTGTCATCAAAATTTGGTTGTATAGGTTTGGTTTCAAAAGAATAGATTCCAGTTTTTTAAAAAGCGATAGCCAATTAAGACCTTACATGGTCTAGGGCCTGTGTACTTGAGGGACTGTCTCTCCCCGTACATTCCCCAGAGATCCCTACGTTTGGAGGATTCAAACCTACTAGTGGTCCCTTCAATTCGGACATATCATCTATCAGTAACCAGACAGAGGTGGCTCCAGCATTGTGGAATGCCCTACCAGATGAGGCACGTGCTATCAATGAGCTTATTCCTTTCCGGAAAATGTGTAAAACTGTCCTCTTCCGGCAGGCGTTCGGTCTCAGCAGCCCTCGGTAAACCATCAAATGCTCAACATATATTGCCACCCTAAGTTACTGCCTGTTGTTAAATTTGTATTTTGTATTGTTTTATTAAGATATGTGACTGTTTTTAGTATGTTTTTATCAATTGTACACCGCCCCGAGACTGTCGGGAGGAGCGGTCTATAAAATTGAAATAAATAAATAAAATAAATAAAATAAAATAATGCCCCTCATATTTTTGTAGGCTGTTCAGTCACTTTTTGTGCTGGGATTTTTAATAGCAGATTTGGGCACATAGAGAAATCTATAAAATGTTCCTCCTTCAAACTATTAATTTCCTTATGAAACTTCAGTTGCATAGTGACAAAGGTACAGCTTTGGTTTGTCTAGGACAGTTTCATGTCTGTATTGGCACCATGACCAGTCTGCTCTTCTTATTAAATCTAATAGGCGGAGATAAAAATAATCAATTAAACAAATCCCCATTAGAAGTACTACCTTTAAAGTTTTCTCTTGAAAACTATTTGAAATTAGTTAACATTAAACTGTTTTGTAAAGACTTATATAATCTGGTACTCTTGACATTATATGTGCTAATGCATATTTTTTTAATTAATTAATTATTATTTCGACTTGTACGCCGCCACTCCCTGGGGGCTCGGAGCGGCTTATTTATTTATTTATTGTTCATTTTTATATACCGCTCCTCCCTGCAGGCTCGGGGCGGTTTACATAAAACAACAGATTAAAACAACAACAACAGCATAAAGGCATCACAAAGATAAAACACATATTAAACTAGGCCAGCACAGATTTTCCAGCTTATTTAGCGATCAAAGGCTAGCCGGAAAAGGTGGGTCTTGCAGGCCTTGCGAAAAGCGAGTAGATCATGCAAGGCCCGCACATCACTTGGAAGGGTGTTCCAAATTGACAGTGCTACTACAGAAAAGGCTCTGCACCGGGTCGATATGAGATGAATTGCTTTAAACGTTGGCGCTTCCAACGTTTTGTTTATAGTACTCATAGTTTAAGGCAAACAACAGGCGATTACAGAGTCATTTTAAAGAAAAGTGAAACAATAATTGGTAACTGTAGGATCAAAAACTGTACAGTACATTTGGACTGTGTTTTTTAAAAAAAATCCAGATTTGGTTCTGCCTGATACAGAAAGAGCACATAGGATTGTAAACTCCCCCAAACTGTTATCATTAATACTCCTTGCATGCTTCACACAGTCTAATCCAGAGGAAAGCAACATAATGTCATCAAAAGTTGGTTGGACTCCAACTCCTATCAGACTAACTATCTGGGCCAATGGTCATAGATTATAGAGGCTGTATTCCAGCACCATTTGAAAGCCTCCACATAAAGCAGAGAGAAAACTTTTAGTGTAAGAGTCACATGATTAAATATAGATTCAGTAAATACCCTTTGAATAAAAGCAGTGAGAGATTGGAGCAGGAAGTCCAACTAAAGTCTTTAGTGTAGAGTAAAACAGAGGGGATTGCCTTATCCCCTGACTTTCTGGGTCCCACGTTTGCTCTTCTTTTTTATGTTCATGAAGAGTTTTGCATGTTTATTCCCCATGAATAACTGTTCGCATTGACTTGCTAGACTTAGATTTGCCTAATTGCCATTTGAAGCCTTGACGTTTGTGGCCTGCACTTCAGGTTTTGTTTGACACTGGCTGTACCCACATTATCATGAATTAACATAGACAAGAACTGTGTTTCTTTTACTCTCTTTGCTCTATTTTCTGTTCTCCTTGATACATATTTATTGATATTGTTCTCCAGGTTCATCTTAAAAACACATGAAAGAAAACCAGTAATTGACTTCATTTTTGGTGCCATCTGTGAGTGACTCTGTTTTCTTTTCTTTTCTTTTTTTTGCATTTCTGCATGTGCTTAGGTGTATTTCAACGGCTACCATGGTGACACCTCCGAAACACTTTTAGTGGGCAATGTGGATGAGTCTGGTCAAAAGTTAGTGGAGGTTGCCAGGAAATGTAGAGATGAAGCAATTGCAGCTTGCAGACCTGGGGCTCCTTTCTCTGTAATTGGAAACACAATCAGGTAAGCCTTATACTGACAAGTAAAGGAAAGGCTGGCAAGTGGGACAAAGGTTATTGGTGGTTTGGTATAAAACTGATGACATGTTTTATGATTCAGAACCATCATTGCAGTCTGATATCACTATGTGAACTGCCAGGCTGTAATGTTGTTCCCCGAAGTAAGAAAAGGGATTAAAAAACTAAATTACACTAGGCAGGGTCAGCGGCAATGCCTATAGAAAAAGCTAAAGACATTTCTCAAACTAGATGGAGGTATGATTGAGTGGCTTTGACTATCTTAATAAAATCATATTAGGAATATTGAAGATGTGTGTGCATCTGCTTGTTGCATGAGGCATACAGTCCACAAGAAATATATGACTGCTATGAAGAATGTTAAAGATCTTATACATTATCTTCCAAATATATGCCAGAAATGCATACAAATATACTGTATGTGTGCGTTGTTTTGTTGTGTGTTGTTATAATGTGTTTTATGTTGTTTTTATACTGATACTATGTATTTTGTATATGTAACGTTCTAACTTTGTTGATTGCGCTTGACCCCATGTAAGCTGCCCCGAGTCCCTTTGGGGAGATGGAGATGGAGATGGGATATAGAAATAAAGCTGTTTATTATGATTATGATTATTATATTTGAGTATAAGCTGACCCGAATATAAGCCGAGGCACCTAATTTTACTTCAGAAAACATATTGACTCGAGTATAAGCTGAGGGTGGGAAATGCAGCAGCTACTGGTAAATTTCAAAATAAAAATAGATACCAATAAAATTACATTAATTGAGGCATCAGTAGGTTAAATGTTTTTGAATATTTACATAAAACTGTCATTTAAGATAAGACTGTCCAACTCTGATTAAACCATTATTCTAACCTCCTTCAGTGTAAATGTGCTTACGTATCCTTCCAATAATAATACAGAGAGTAAAATAATAATAAATGTGATGATAATAATTGAGTAAAATAATGGAAATGTCAAAATAACAGTAATAGAGTAAAATAATAAATGTAATAATAATAGAGTAAAATGATAAATGTAATAATAATAAATATAGTAAAATAATAAATGTAATAATAATAGAGTAAAATGATAGATGTAATAATAAGAGTAATAATAATAAGAGTAAAATAATAAATGTAATAACAACAACAGAGTAAAATAATAAATAACCAAGCTTGACTCAAGTATAAGCCGAGGGGGACGTTTTCAGCCTAAAAAAGGACTGAAAAACTAGGCTTATACTCGAGTATATGCAGTAATGACAGAAGAGTGAGCTCTTTTTTTGGAAATATGATAATCCTGATGCAACATGATAAAACTATAGCAGCCAGTCATGGTCTTCTTGATTAAGCCATAATACTCAGTTCCTTTACTATTTCCCCACAATTTTATTTCATAGCTGTAGCCATTAATATATTGACTAAGGCTATCAGAGGGGGAAACCTTATATGAATCTTGATGGCGACAAGACATGTGCTGCTGGGAAGCGTAGAAGTTGCCGCCTTCCCTCCCCCACTTCATCTTCAAATACTTGAAGAGAAATAAGGAAAGAGAGCAGCAAAATATCAGTTTGATGTTATTTATAGCTTTAAAAATATTGTAACAGAGTCTGCCTCAAACTTTCGTAAAACCACTTTGGGTTATATCCGAGAAGCTTTTATTGAAGACTTTGTATAAAATTGTGTTTTTGACAGTTTTAAATTATAGGCTAACTAGCCTGGGGAAAAAGGATAGTGTCTTTCTGTTCTTTCATAGGAAATGTTGAATCAGACCCCTACTGGGAAAAGAAATTTAATGCATATCTCACTATCTTACTGTCCATGAATATAATAGAAGTGAATTCGAAATGTAGTTTTATTTTTGCAAATGGGATGAGTCGATGGAGGCACCTCCGTATTTTTGAACACCTAAGGTTCAACAAATTTACTGGTGGTGCTCTTGCATTTTAACAAAATTTATTCCGGAGTCGGAAGGGGCACCGAAGACGAGATTCTTATTCAAGCATTCTCCTGAGCACTGCATTCATGGCTGTGTCTAAAGGGCATGTCAGCCTTTGATTCTCTCTGAGAGGTAATTATCCTTTTCCTGTCACGGAACAACAAATGATAGCTAACTACAGAGGCACATTTGCAGTAGTCACATTCATCAACTGCAGGGGAAAAAAATTCAATTTAATTGTACAACACAGCTGCGCATAGGCTTTTTGAGCATTTCTGTTGTTCTCCCTGTCTTGCCATTCCTCCCTACCAGATCTATTTTTTAAACTTTTTTTCCTTCCTGCTTATTTTTTTCCCTCTCCCCCTCCCCCTCTTTTTTTGTCTCTTCTTCCATTTTTACTCTCTGTACTTTCTTGTTAAAGTAATTTTCCTTTGTGGCTCTCATTCTTCTCCCCCCCATTGAAGGCTATGAATGTAGAAAATTATCACAATTACTCATATAATTGAGCCTCTTTGTAGCAAGTGCAACTCCAGTAGCCTTTCTCCATCATGAAAATGGTTTCATTATAGGGTTTTTCATATTCTCTGACACCATCTACACAGAGGAACAGGCGTGCAGATGAGATGTACTAGGAATAGGGTAGATCAGGAAGGTCACAGTGGGAATAATTAGCTCTGCTATGGAAAGAGCATCTAGGCCTTTTACTGCTACATAAATGTACTGTCCGTGGCTTTTAGTCACAAAAAAAACCCTCACTAACAAATGGAGCTCCCGCCTACTACTTTGAAAAAAAGATTTGTATCAACACTACAATTTTCCATCATTAAGACTAATAACACAGAGCCTAGTATACATCAAGGGGAATAAAAAGAAAAATCTCACATTCAAGTGGCGGACTGGGTGCTGACCTTTGTTCCCCCTTTTTTGTGTACGACTTAACTCTGCACAAAAAGGAGCCACACGCCACACCAACATGCAGGTGAACTCCAGCCAGGGCTAGCAGAGTGTGTGCAGCACTCGCTCGGAAAATCTGATAAATCTCCATGCAGGATAATGCATTTCATTAGATTCACTGCATTAATTCTAGCAGCATTTTTAAGGTGGGGGGAGACAACAGAATTGAAAGTGACATCTCTCTTTCTCTCTCCTTCCCGCTTTCCTTTCTTCCCTCTCTCCCCCTCCCTTTCTTTTACTGTGTGGATGCGAGGTCAGTATTTTCACAGCATGTAAATGTGTATGCAAAGCTCTGTCGAAAAGCAAATTAATCTGGATTGGCCCATAGTCACAATTGCCTGCAGAATAAGACTACAACCCCCTCCTATATAATATTTTATTCTGTGCTTCAGTGTGTTAGTTTTGTTTAAATCTTCATACAACAGCTAAGGATTTCCCCGGCCTGTTGCAAAGCTTTATATGTGTCTACATTTTGTCACTTGGTTCCTATGTAGAATCTGTTGAGGAAATATATAGATTCCTTGCTTAGTTTCTAGTCTTAGGGGACAGACTTGCCAAGGTTGAAATGTGTTTCTTTTTCCTGCAAATATGCTTCATTTGTTTGTGGAGTGTATTTTAAGACGCCATAGGAAACACATTGTGTCGACATTTAGAATGGCTATGAGTGGATTCTGTAATCCGACATGTTATTTAAATCTGTAGCAAGAATTTAAAGAACCACCGCTTATTTTTTTAAATAGGCAGTCTGATCAAACGAATGGATAAATTCGCAAAAATTGCAGGGCGGATGAATAATTGCCTGAGCGAAGGAAACCAATCTATTTTTGTTCAGTCCATTTGTGTTGATCACCTAAATTCAGATGAAGTGTAATAGGAATGTAATTGGATGTGTGTGTGTATATATACAGTATATGCGTGCACCTTATGAAAATGTTGCTACTACATTTGTTAATACTCCGTACAAATTACATCTTCGGAAACCGTGACTCAGGATCCCTAAAATGAATTGCGTAGGGGAAAAAATGGAAACATAGCTACGGTTAAATAAAGCCAATTTCAAACTTGTAGTTAAAATTACTAAGATAAGAGTATCAATAAATGGTTTCTCCGTGTTTTAACTTATAAATATATGTTTTCATATTAACTTAGAACAATACAAAAGCAGACTTTTAGAATAGAAATCTGTTTCTATCCGATTATGCACATTTAAACAATAAGTGGCTCAGGCAAAATAAGTCATTTTAATGTCATCTGTGATAGATTTTCTTTGACAGCTACTGTAAATTACAATTACACTGCTTCTCCCTGTGTTTGAAAGTAAGCATTGCAATAAATTATCTTTTATTTCAATCCATCATGTCTGCCTTTCAGAAACGGCACACCTCAAAAGTTCAGCACTATTGTAAGAAAAATACAGTGATTTTAGCTTGAAACTAAAATTTCGCCTTTCTTTAGGGAGAAAGCTCACAGTTGTGCGCTTTCAAAGATATTACTAATTGCAATTCATCATTCCGTGTCATGATAGGGAATCCCTGAACATGTGCATTCCCTTAACTTTGGGCTACCTCTGATGGACAAGATCTTAAAATTACCCAAGAGCAATGTGCAATTAACCAGAGAAGCTGATGCTTTTTGAATTAAAAAAATATGTTCACCTTGGTATTTCCAGCTACACGTTTTCTATCCTGGCAGATTAAAGGGCCTGAGAGTAGTATTTGCAGCCATGTTAAGTAATGGGATAGTATAATAAACAAAACAAACAAACAAACATTCAAGTATATCTACATTACAAATGAAATAATCATCAGCATCCATTTGACCGTCTAAGGATATGTAACTTTGAGATGGTTTCCCACCAGCCTTCGCTCCCCTTGTATTAAATCTTTAATGGATTGCATTATTTTACCATTTCTGGCTGAGAATATCTTTGCTCCTGAATAACCATCACTCTCTACTGCCTCCCCCTTTTAACCTGTCTTTGTTCAGTAACACTCATCTAGCCAATCTGCGGAGATGTGTAATTATTCAAAATGTAAGAAAGGAGGAAAGGCTTTGTCAGTTTTGGCCAAGATGACAGCAGAACTGTTTTTTTCTTATGCTCTTCCTACAACACTCTATGGCACCAAAGCATGTCTTTGAAACTACTAGGCCATCAAATGCTATTCAAGGTGGCCAATTGAAACATTCACACCTACCTCCAACAGACAAGAGTTCTTTCTCGTACCCTGGACTTTCCATAGATATATAAACCCAATTTTCCTAGTTTCCAACAGACCTCACAACCTCTAAGGATGCCTGCCATAGATGTGGGGAAAACATCAGGAGATAATGCTTCTGGAACATGGCCATACAGCCCGGAAAACACACAGCAACCCAGTGATTCCAGCCATGAAAGCCTTCACCAATGCATTAAAACACAACAAAGCCCTAACAAATCCATAGTTAAGCTGAAACTGTAATACGTTCCCCTTCTATTTCAGTGTAGATCCACTCCTCCAGATTATTTGTTATTTATTTATTCACTTTATTTATACTCTGCCTTTCTCATCTCCAAAGGGGACTCAAGACAGCTTACATATTGGCAATTATTCAATGCCTTAGACTAAGCAACATACAATGAACATTAAATTAAGATTAAAATTAAAATTAATACATATGAAACATATGAAAAAGCCAATGGGATTTTGGCCTGCATTAATAGGAGTATAGTGTCTAGATGCAGGGAGGTCATGCTACCCCTCTATTCTGCCTTGGTCAGACGATACCTGGAATACTATGTCCAATTCTAGGCACCACCAATTGAAGAGAGATACTGACAGAGGAAGGCAACTAAAATTATCAAGGGTCTGGAGAACAAGCCCTATGAGGAGCGGCTTAAAGAGCTGGGCATGTTTAGCCTGAAGAAGAGAAGGCTGAGCGGAGACATGATAGCCATGTATAAATATGTGAGAGGAAGTCATAGGGAGGAGAGAGCAAGCTTGTTTTCTGTTGCCCTGGAGACTAGGACGTGGAACAATGGCTTCAAATTACCAGAAAGGAGATTCCATCTGAACATTAGGAAGAACTTCCTTACTGTGAGAGCTGTTCAGCAGTGGAACTCTCTGCCCTGGAGTGTAGTGGAGGCTCCTTCTTTGGAAGCTTTTAAACAGAGGCTGGATGGCCATCTGTCAGGGTGCTTTGAATGCAATTTTCCTGCTTCTTGGCAGGGGGTTGGATTGGATGGCCCATGAGGTCTCTTCCAATGCTATGATTCTATGAAACATTTTAAAACGTTACATTCAGTATTATTTTTATTTATTTATTTATTTATTGGACTTCTATACCGCCACTCCCAAAGGGCTCGGGGCGGTTTACAACACAATTATACAGATACAATAGATAAAACACAAGTAAAACACAGTTAAAAGTCACAAGCATTCAGACCACACCATCCATAATCATAGTCCAGGGCTGTTTCAATAGTCATTGTGCATATTCCACATCTATTAGAGTCATCTTGCACTGTTGGGGCAAGGATGGGGGTGAGTACATGTGAAAAGTCTTGTCTTTCCCTAAGCGTGGGCTCCGGGGCCAAAATGTGATGTGTGAAGTAAGGGTTCGTGGCCTTAATCAGCTTCATAGAGTCCCTTTTTCTACAAAAAAATTGCTTCTATTACCTCCATAGTCACAGATTTAGAGTGCATTGCCATCTACACGGTATAATTAATGCAATTTGATGCCACTTTAATGGCCATGTCTGTGGAATCAGGAGAGCTGTAGTTTTACAGGTCTTTAGCCTTCTGTGCCAAGAGCCTGGTTGTGCCTTGGACTTGGCTCCATGTTGAGGCTAGGTAAAAATAGATTTTAAAACAATATGCATTGTGATCTGCCTGCGTATGAGTTCCTATTTTCATAGGCTATTTAAATGTACGATTTAAATGTGCTAGAAGTGACATTGTTAGTGTGCCGTCATAGAAGGGGAAGCATTGCCAGGAGAGTGTCAAATGTCCAAATCCTCCCTCCCCACGTATGTAGAACAAATGCATTAGTAAGAAGACTTCTAGCTGAACTTTCTCTCTGATACATGTTAACATGCGATGCAATTTGCTACAGAAGTGCTTTCCAAAGATGATGATACGGTTGCATGGGAGAATGATACTGTGTGCATAATTGAATTGCCCTTTAAAATTTCTTACTTCAGAAGAAAAGTCATCTACACCCAAATGGGTCTAATCAGTTCCTTAAATATTCTGCCTTTGCCCTTTCTCTGTGCCTGCTCTTTCTGTATCTGCTGCAGTTGGAAAGGCATTGAGTGAGCCCCTAATGTACAGATGGAGGGCTAGACCTATCTGTATTCAGTAACACATCTAAAAACTTCTAAACCAGATTAATTGACTTGCACTTTGACATTTCACCTATTTGTTTGCTTTGAGTTGAAACCTGAAATTGTGAATCTACATCACTAAATATTTCAGGTTAAATGTGTTTGACTCAGTTAATCACTGGAGGATTATAAACTCATGTTTTTACATATTGATACTTGTGTTTTTTAAAATACACTATACTCGTTCTATGGATTTTTTAAAAAAATAATGTGTTAAGGTTTCCCCTTGTCATTAAATCTAGTCTTCTCCGGCTCTGGGGAGTGCTCATCTCCATTTCTAAGCTGAAGAGCCAACGTTGTCCGTAGACGCCTCCAAAGTCATGTGGCTGGCATGATTGCATGGAGTGCTGTTTCCTTCGTGTTGAAGCAGAACCTATTGATCTACTCACATTTGCATGTTTTCGAACTGCTAGGTTGGCAAAAGCTGGGGCTAACAGCGGGAGCTCACCCAGCTCCCTGGATTTGAACCACCGATTTTCCGGTCAGCAAGTTCAGCTCTTCAATATAGAGTTGATTGCCCCCCCCCCCAAAAAAACCCTGACAAAATTTGTAGAAAAAACAACCCCCAATTAAAATTTAATTTAATCATTAAAGTTTATTTATTTAACACTGCATGTTGTTCCATGACTTTATAAAAACAACATCATTTGGGGTGATGCTTTTTATTATTGCAAAAAAGGCAGGCTGTTATAGAGTTGTACTGTAATGAACTCTATGTGGGGCTGCCCTTGAAGATGGCCCGGAAGTTTCAATTGGTCCAGCGGGCGGCAGCCAGATTACTAACTGGAGCGTCCTACAGGGAGCGGTCAACCCCCTTGTTTAAGGAGCTCCATTGGCTGCCGTTCATCTTCTTACCTACAAAGCCCTGAATGGTCTGGGACCCACCTACCTATGTTACCGCATCTCTATCTAAGAACCTACACAATATCTCTGATCATCTGGAGAGGCCCTGCTCTCGCTCACGCCCCTTTCGCAGGTGCGAATGGTGGGGACGAGAGAGAAGGCCTTCTCTGTGGTGGCCCCCCGACTCTGGAACTCGCTCCCCAGGGAGATTATAATAATACATTTTATTTATATTCCGTTCTTCTCACCCCAAGGGGGACTCAGTGCGGATTACATTACACATACGGCAGACAATCCCTGCCAGATTGACATACGATTACAATACAGTTGTGCAGACAAACAGGTGCAGACACTTGTACAATTAGAAGGATCTTTCCATCTATCTACATTATGAAGGGTGCAGTCGCTCCATTACGTCACAAGGGGGTGCTGTTGATTCATCCTCAGACGAGAGCCTGGTTCTGCATTCCACTTCGGCAGCCAATCTTCCTTATTTGTTATTATTTGTTATAAGTCCTTAAAATCCTTCCCAAGCGCGGTACCGAATTTAACTACTCGCAGCTGGCTTTGTTTTCAATCTGCTAGGTAAACAGTGGACAGGGCTCACAGCTGGGTGTCCAAGCCAGCCTGGGAATCAAACTTGCAACCTTCAGATTGCAACACAGCTGTTGTTACCACTGTTGTCTAATCTCTCCGGCCCCCGGAGAGATTAGACAAGCCCCCTCTTTAGCAGATTTTAGGAGGAGCCTGAAAATGTGGCTATTCCAATATGCTTTCCCTGAATAAAGGGAACAATGTCCTGCTTTGACCAATCCCCTGCAAATGTCCTCAGATGCACTTTAACTACCTGTTGGATTGATTACACAAAAACCCTTCTGCTAGATACATCTTATTCTCCATCTACGTCCAGTGTTTATTTATTTTTAAAATATTAATATATGACATTAGGCCTGGCCACTACAGTCTTAAACTTTGTGTACCTACTGTTTATGTGTTTTATTAACTCTATTATTTTTATTTGATGATGTTTTTTTTATTGCTGTGTTGTTGGGCTTGGCCTCATGCAAGCCGCCCTGAGTCCCTTCTGGGAGATGGTGGCACGGGGTATAAATAAATAATAATAATAATAGTTCACGATACATGTAAAACTACATCAGATTTGCTTTAAAATGAGTAAGACTTTCTGGCGGTATGTCTTTATATCAATTGAACCTGAAACCAAATGCGGATCTCCCTGTCATTATTCAAGACAAAAAATACAACCAAAAAACCTCACCCAACTTCTTTTGTTCAGTATCTATCTGAATATCTGTGAGTAATAAATTTGCTGCCACTTTTATTTTCCTAGATCCTAAATGGAGGGAAAGGATTGCATCTGACTTTCATGTACATGCCTTTCTCCTGTCACTTCTGTGTAGAATACAGAATATTGCCAGATGTGTAGCAAGAGAAGGATTTCCTGGGTTAGCTGTACAGACTAGATGGTGATGAGCATTAAATCCTGGCCTTTCTGTCTTTAATAACAGATGCAGGTCCTTATGGTCAAGTTATGTTGGAAAATGTTGAGTTGTAGACTACGGAATTTGGGTTCTGATTCTCCTTCCATTGATGCCACAGCCTTCACAACTGGCCAGTAGAGGCAAATAAATGCTGGGATTTCTGGGAGTTTTCAAGTTCTGGGATCTTTCAAGTTTCTGCAGATATTTCGAGTGTGAATTGCATCAGGTGTTGGTTCTGGCTACACGTATACACAAGGATTGGGGTGGTTGGAGAAGAAGGCTTTAACTGGAGATGGGGGCTGCTTCAAGGTGGCTTAGGGCAGTGGTTCTCAACCTTTGGGCCTCCAGGTGTTTGGGCCTACAACTCCCAGAAATCCCAGCCATTTACCAGCTGTTAGGGTTTCTGGGAGTTGAAAACCAAACATCTGGGGACCCACAGGCTGAGACCCACTGGCTTAGTGGATGGGATAAAGGGTGAAGCTTTGGTCAACCTCAGTGGGCAAGAAAGATTACGTATTCCCAATACTGCTGGTGAGGACAAGTGTTTCACAATTCTTATGGGGGGGGGATACAGGCTTTATTTCCTTTCCCTTTATTTCCAGCTCCCTCTGTGGCATCTGGGGACAATGTTGCAAAGCCACAAAACACATGTCCAGGGACTACATGCAATTTACCGTTCTCTCACTCCTTATCTTTCAGGATAAAGGTTGCCGAGGGATTTTTATTACATTGCCACACAGTGCATCCAAAATTATTGATCTAAGATATGTCAGGCTATAACATCCTGAATGGAGGAAAATGCAACAGAAGCCTAGTTTGTGCCGGCTTGTTAAAATAAATGTTAAATTCAGTTAACTTTTCTAATTTTTATTTACTTTTTTCTAATTTCTAAAATGAATAATGAAGTGGCTAAAGCCTGCCTATATTTTGATACACTTTTCTTCCACATGTGGATGTGTATTTTTCCAAGGCAGAGGCGGTTAGGTAAAGATAAAGGTTTTCCCTGACATTAAGTCCAGTCGTGTCCGACTCTGGATGGGTGGTGCTCATCTCCATTTCTAAGCCAAAGAGCCAGTGTTGTCCGTAGACACCTCCAAGATCATGTGTCCAGCATGACTGCAAGGAATGCCATTACCTTCCCGCCGGAGTGCTACCTATTGATCTACTCACATTTGCATATTTTCAAACTACTAGGTTGGCAGAAACTGGAGATAACAGCGGGAGCTCATGCCGCTCGCCGGATTTGAACCAGCAACCTTTCGGTCAGCAAGTTCAGCAGCTCAGCAGTTTAACCCACTGCACCACCGGGGGCTAATAGCTAATAGGTTAGCTCTTGTTAATCCACTTGCAACCCTTTTCAGCCCAAGACATTTTTACATAACCTTCGGTTTTTAGATATATAAAATAGATATAAAAATCAAACACTTATTGATAATACATGGGCATTTCCCTTTTTTATGAAGCACAACTGAAGCATTTTCTGCAGAGTCCTCTGTAAACACTGCACAACAGATGTGTGTAAATGTCTAAAACAGCCACTAGGAGGCCTTCAGAAAACCTTTTCTGTTGCTGCATTTTTCAGGACCCCAACATTGAGATAAGAAGACTCCATTTGGGGTCAGAACCCACAGTTTAAGAAGCAGGACTCTACATACACTCAAAGATGCTTTCTGCCCTTATTAATTGTACAGAATTCCTGGACTCATACCTAACATTGAAAACAAAGTTCCATGAGCTATGTGCTCTACCTACTATATTATATACTAGCTGTACCCGGCACGCGTTGCTGTGCCCTATTTAGGAGATGCGAGAAAGTCTGAGTACGTAAGGGTTGGATTTGTTGTTAGTTATGGTGTTGTTGGGGCCATGGCTGTGTCGTTGTGGGTTGTTCTGGTGGGTGGGATGTTGAAGTCCTGGGGAGTTGTTGGTGTGTGGTGTTGCTGCCGTTCTGCATAGCTTGTGGATATACAATGTTTTTTGTCTTTCCGTCTGCTGTGTTGATGTAGAGGTTGATGCTTGTGTGGGTGCGGTACTTTGGAAGTGAGTGGAGGTACTTGAAATCCCATTATCCATGGTGTGTCCTCCTCTGAACTGCAGTCGGATGGAGTGTGGGTCATGGGGGGCATTGTGTGCCAAGTTTGGTATTTATTGGTCTTGGTTCTGGGCCACAGTGGTCTGTGGGGAATGATGGGTTTTAAGTAGTACAAATCCCATTATCCATGGAGGTACTTCAAGTCCCATAACCCATCGTCCACCCTCCTCCAAACTGCAGTAGAATGTAGCGTGGGTTATAGGGGCTCTGTGTGTCAAGGTAGGTTACTGTAAATTCAGGCCATACACAATGTCCAGTGAGCTGAGGCGTAGTCGGGAGAATCAAGTTAATGAAGCCTTACTGTCAATTTTGGGTGTGGTCTGTGATTTGTAGGGGTGTAAATTTTCTGTGGAAAGTGAATTTGGTGTTTGTGTTTGTGCCTCAGCCCTTTGCCTTATCCTCCTCTGACAGTTTATTATGGGTCGGAATGTTCATGTTGGCTGGCCAGTACAGCAGTTATGCAAATCCGCCCTTATTGGCAGCCAATCATGTTGTCAGAATGTAGAGGCTGGGAGAGTCGTTGGCAGCCCCGGAGGATGCTGGGAAATGTAGTTTTTTACTTGTTGTTTTGGGGGCCTTTTAGGTTTTGGGAGGGAAAGTTTCTTTGCTACAAACGTATCTTGCTTGAGGCCTATTTATATTGGCAAGTTTGGTGTTTCTGCGTTGTAAGGTTTCTCTGTTTGGGACGGTCTTTCCATGATGACTCTTCCTTTATATATATAGATTTCCTTTAATTATTGTGATCATTAATTATACTTGATATGCAAAACAGTGTATCAAATATAATGGTACTGGTTTGTTTGTTTTTAAAACAAATTATATTCAAATGTATTTCAGCAGCATTTTGAGCGAAGTGAGTTGATAGGCTTCTACAGTAAAGATTCTCTATGACTTTGACTGTGTCCTGAACATTGCAAGATATAGTTTCTGTAAAAGACACTTGGAATAAGTCTCTCTTGAAAACTCAAAGTGCTACAAGAGGTAAAAATATGCTCCTGCAAATCAACCAATGTACAGTTGGGCATCCCATTTGAAAGATTCAAATAGTTGGTTCGTTGTGCCTGATGTCCTGAGCCAAAACTGAAAAAGTAGAAGTGGAGCAAAGGCTTCAAAATAGCCTTGAGGGTACATGTTCATCACCCTTGATTTATGTAGAGCAAGAATAAGCAGATGCTTTCTTGTGCAGAATGACTGCAAATAAATTCTCATGACAATCAATTGAGCATTTTCCTTTGTTCCCCATCCCATATACACACACATGATAGCATCACAGATAATGAGAGTATCCCATGTAGGTGTCTCTTATATTAAACTTTTTTCACTCCTGACCCCTTTCTGCCCAATACATTTTTACGTGACACAGATGTTAAGTACATAGTGTAAAAAGCAGTGTTTTATATCCTCAATACATCATTTTTCTCTGCCTCCTGGAAATTGCTAGAAAGTAGAGTGCAATAGGTACAGTTGAGCCTCCATATCAGGCTTGGGTAAATTTTGGCCCTCTAGGTGTTTTGGATTTATTTAGTTATTTACAATATTTATACCCTGCCCTTCTTACCCCAAAGGGGACTCAGAGCGGCATACAGCAAACGTTTAATCCCAATTATACAATTAACAAGGACAGACAACACAAACAGAAGGCAGTTTTTCCAATCTTATCTCTGGCATCTTGGAGGCTGTGCTCAACTCTGGCCATGGGGAGGTGCTGTTGTTCCACCTTCCATGCCTAGAAGCTTTCCTCCAATCTACGTCCTTAAGGGCACCTTTTTATTACCTTCCCACTAAAAGCACTACCTATTTTATCTACATGCATTTGTGCTTTCGACCTGTTCGGTGGCTGTTTTATTGTTTTGTTTTTTTCATGTCAGGAGCGATTTGAGAAACTGCAAGTCCCTTCTGGTGTGAGAGAATTGGCCATCTGCAAGGATGTTGCTCAGGGGATGCCTGGATGTTTTGATGTTTTACCATCCTTGTGGGAGGCTTCTCTCATATCCCCACATGGCGAGCTGGAGCTGACAGAGGGAGTTCATCCATGCTCTCCCCAGATTCGAACCTCTGACCTGTTGGTCTTTAGTCCTGCTGGCACAAGGGTTTAACCCATTGCACCACCGGGGGCTCCTGAGTAGGTAGGCAGGTGAGCTGGAGCTAACGGCGGGTGCTCACATCAAACTGCCGACCTTCTGATAGGCAGAATTTTTCTGCAGCAGTTGTTTAGCCTGCTGTGCTAAGCCCAGCCCCTCACAGTTCCTAACCCCTGATAAGCTGGCTGGGATTTCTGGGAGTTGAAGCCCAAAACACCTGGAGGGCCAAAATTTGCCCATGCATGCTTCATATCATCACTGAGCCTGGAGCCCCAGGTTTCGGCGGTGACCAGGGGAGCATTCGCACAGTTAAAACTTGTGTGCCAGCTGCACCCGCACCTTCGGAAGTCTGACTTGGCCACGGTAGTCCACACTCTGGTTACATCCCATATAGATTACTGCAACGCTCTCTATGTGGGGTTGCCTTTGAAGACTGTTTGGAAGCTTCAATTGGTCCAATGGACAGCAGCCAGGTTGATAACAGGAGCGGCATTCAGAGAGCGTACAACTCCTCTGTTGCGCCAGCTCCACTGGCTGCCAGTTTGCTACCGGGCACGATTCAAAGCCTTTAAAGCCCTAAATGGTTCTGGCCCTACCTACCTGTCCGAACGCATCTCTCCCTATGAACCATCAAGATGTTCAGAAGAGCCTGTGATTGTTAGTAACAAGCGGTGACTATGTAACCTGGTTATTTTAATTCTGTAAGTCGCCCAGAGCACCTTTGCTGGAGGACGACTCATAAGAAATAAAGTTAGTTAGTTAGTTTAAGATCGTCCGAGGAGGCCCTGGTCTTGGTCCCACCCTCGTCGCAGACCCAATTGGCGGGGACGAGAGGCAAGGCCTTTTCAGTGGTAGCCACTCAGCTTTGGAACACCCTACCTAGGGACATTAGATCGGGCCCCTCCCTCCTAACATTTCAAAATAAAATTAAGACCTGGCTATTTGAACAGGCATTTGCAGACGAAATGTAACTGTATAATTAGATCCACTGAATGATTGATGATGTGACGGAGAGTGATTTTAACGTGACGTTGAAAATTGCAGTCGTATGTATTAATGTTTTTAATGCTCATTACTAATTGTTTATATTATTATTGTTTTATTGTTTTTAATTGTGTTTTATCTGGAGGCAGCAATTACCTTATGTAAACAGCCTTGAGTCGCCTTCGGGCTGAGAGGGGCAGTATAAAAGTACAATAAATAAATATCCACAGATTCTGTATCCATGGATTCAACCATCCATGGCTTGGAAATATTACCAAAAAAATTCAAAAATCAAACTTCAGTTTTACCATTTTAGATAAGGCACACTGTTTTGCTATGCAGCTATGCTATTGTAAAATAATGGGACCTGAGCATAGATTTTTATATCCAGTTGGTACCAGGAGCCCATTGTACAACTGAGCATAATTTGACCAAATAGATTGAAAAAAAGAAATACTGTATAGTCTAAAATACATTAAGATTCAATTGCATTGGTCATAAGTGAACAATGATTCTCCTGCACACTTACATTTTTTAACATTTGCATTTTGTTTCAATAGCATTGCTTTGGGCAACATTGTTGTCTAGGTTACAAGTTCAGCATAAATGAAGGCGTTTTGAAAAAATGAGCAGCATTATAAAAGCAGTTCTGTAGGGCTGTTCCAGCTCCAAATACATTTTGCTTTTTAAGGCAGAGTAACACATGGCATCCTTACCCACAAATGTCAAGGTACCTTGATGCATGGCGTTAGTCAAACTATTTTGTCCTCTGAGCGACAAATCTCACAGGCAATAAAAGTTAGAGGTTTGCTGGCCTTTCTTGACACTTCACATCTGCTTGAGGAAGTCACCTCCGTCTGCCTAATTGAAAGGGTTGAGCACAAGGAACGGATTTCTCTGTTTTAGCTGACCAGAACTGAGCATGAACAAGCTGCGGCAGTAGAAAACAACAAAGCCAATCTTATATATTCAAACTGGAGAAAAAGCTGACAAGGCCGTCACTCTGAATTCCAGTTCCTGGAATTTCTGACCATACAACAGTTTTTTGAGTGGTACGCCAAAGAGGAGGAAATTTGTCCCTCTTCAATCAGATGTAATTTCCAGTACAGTAACACAGCAGGAGGCTTCGCTTAGGCAGATACCCATCTATTGTCAGTCTAGATGTTCAATGAGATCTGCAGCTCAGAAGTGCACTACATAACTGGTCTTGATTATTTACAGATTTACTTCTGCTCACTGCTGACCCACAATACACTTATGAAGTGGGCAAGCCCCTCAGTGGCAATTGTGTGGTCCAGCAGATGGCTGTGTTGATGCTCTTGGGCTTTGGAGAATCCGCATTCATCTCTTTGCTGAGCCATACACACAGGTTACTCTTTAAGGGAATATGCATTATGCATATGTACCTGAATCTATCGTAGCTCCATAGGAACTTGATAGGTCATCACTTATGTTAGTTTCATTGATTCGGTGTATCTGCTGTAGTTGGGACTAGTAATTGCATCTGAGCGTCAAACTCTTTGCAATGCTCAGTCTGTAGAAGACATCAGTGGTAAAAGGCATCTCTTTGAAAGTATCAATTGGGAACAGTTTTGAAAATTAGTAGACTGATTGCCAAATGCATAGAATAAAATAAATCATTGTGGTGGAAATTTATTTGGTGGATTTTTTTATGGTTCCCCTTATCCACTCACAAAGATTTTATTTATTTATTTTATTTACAGTATTTATATTCCGCCCTTCTCACCCCACAGGGGACTCAGGGTGGATTACAATGTACATATACATAGCAAACATTCAATGCCATAGACACGCAACATATATGGACAGACACACAGAGGCCATTTAACATTCCAGATTCATAAGGGTATTCTGGCCACCAGGGGAACTGTTGCTTCACCGTCCTTTTGTGACACAGATGGAGTACTTCCTCATTCTTTGCATGCTTGCTGGATATTTTTATGGCATCATAAATTAGTTAAATTAGCCTCCCCACATAAGTGGTTCCTAAACTTCTTACTTGACAGATGCAACTGTCTTTCGGGCTGCACAGATTGACAGTGAGCTACACAAGGTTGGAAGCTCACTCCAACCAAGGTGGTTTCGAACTCATGACCTTTCAGTCAGTAGTGATCTAATGCAGCTGACTCCCAGCCAGTTGCGCCACAGTCCCGATCTTCTCTAGATTAATCTAGAGGAGGAGTATTTGCTTAAAAGATTTCGGAACTAGGCCTATTGAACAAAATCTGCATGGAATTTGCCTATGTTAATTGATGACTAAATCATACCTGTAAGACTAAATGTAACATTCTTGAGAAATAGATTCAGGGACAGAGCACTAGGCCTAGCAATATCCCTGTCTTGACCATAGCACCATTTATCAGGGCCTTCTCAGTGGTGGCCCCTCAGCTATGAAACTCCCTACCTAGTGAAATTAGACAAGCACCCTCCCTTTAACCTTCAGGAAAAGATTAAAGGCGTAGATGTGGGATTGAGCGTTTAGATAGTAACCCACTAAAGAATATTAAATAGTGCAATGACAATTTGGAACAGCCATGGACCACAATTTTGGATAATGTGATTTTAATAAATGGTTTTAAGGTTTGGTATGTTTTAATGATTGTTTTATGTTTATTTTACTTTGTTGTTTACATGGCATTGAATTGCTGCCAATACATGTAAGCCAACTTGAGTTCCCTACGGCAGTGTTTCCCAACCTTTTTTGAGCCACGGCATACCTTTTACATTTGCAAAATCCTGGGGCACACCACCAACCAAAATGACACAAAATGACACTCTAACACAGTAATACGTGTAGTTAATATGTTTTAAAAATGTATTTATACACTCAGTGTGAAACCTGGGCCTGTTTCAATGAACACAACATAGATATCCTGGCAGGAAAGGCAGAAAGACACAGACTTCCCACACAGAACTCCCATAACCAAGAGAAAATGCTACAACTCCAAAACTCATTGACCTTGAGTTTTGGAGTTGTAGTTCACCTATATCCAGAGAGCACTGTGGACTCAAGCAATGTTGAATCAGGACCAAACTTGGCATGAATACTCAATATGCCCAGATATGAACACAGATGGAGTTCAGGGGAAAGAGACCTTGGCATTTGGGAGTTGTAGTTGCTGGGATTTATAGTTCCCCTACAATCAAAGAGCATTCTGAATCCCACCAATGATAAAACTGGGCCAAACTTCCCACACAGAACCCCCAGGAGGCAAGAGGAGGTCTCTACTTGGGGAAAGGGAGGTGGGCCTTCCCAATGCATGGAGAGGGAGAGGCCAAGTAGACAACGGGTGGGGAGGGGGGTGTTTGTAATTTTGTGCTTTTATTGAGGTAGGTTTCTTAGAGTTTTTATACTTAACACACTAGATTCTCCCCCCCCCCCCCCTTCCTGGAGGTTCCAATTTTCCACGGCACACCTGATGATCGCTCATGGCACACTAGTGTGCCCCGGCACACTGGTTGAGAAACACTGCCCTACGGGTTGAGAAAGACGGGGTATAAATATAAATAAATAAATATTTACTCGAGTCTAACGCTCACCCTTTTTGGCTAAATTGCATTACTAAAATTGAGGTGCACATTAGATTTGATGGTGCATTAGAATTGTCAACCTAAACTCACCTGTGCCATTGGGTGAGAGATCCCAGCTAAGCATGGAGAGACAACAGTGGCTATGACAAGGCTAGTGGAAAGGGCAGATGGAGGGGCATGGCTTCCCGCTAGCCTTTTCGTGGCCACTACCCACTTCCTACCTGGCCTGACAGAAGGGCCTGGCTTTCCACCAGCCTTTTCGTGGCCACCATCACCTCACATTACATTTGACAGCAAATCCTTTTTTGTAATGCACATTTTCAAAATTGAGGTGTGTATTATCAATCAATCAAACTTTATTTATATCTCTCCCCATCTCCCCATGGGGACTCAGAGTAGCTTACAACATAAAAGCCAACCATTCAATGCTTCAAAATACACAATAAATTTGAAAAATACATTATATTGAATGGTACATTATACTTGAATAAATACAGGTAATCTCTGTTTTGTGGGTAGCCATTATACAATAGGGATGTGGAAAAATTCTCATTCATGGTTTGGTTGCCTTTCTCGAAATCCACCCTGCATTTTCAATGCATTTTTCCTAATGTGCGCCTTTATTTATTCATTTTACGGCATATACACATGTCCCTCAAGGTGGGAGTACAGTTGTGTGTATTTGTTTCACTTCTATAGATTTTAAAATATATGCACTGTGTGCATTTATTTCCTCTGAAACACCCTTCAGGCCTTGAGGTGTTTTTGATGCAAGTTACATTTCATCTTGCAGTCAACCTCAGAAACTAGAAAATGGCTTCGTTTCCTGACACTAAAAGGGATTCTTTTACATCCCTACCATAGCACTGTTCGCACACTTAGCCTGGCAGCTAATCACCCATGCATTAGTAATACCACTCTGTCTATCTGCATCTGGTCCCATCAACACAATGGGTCCCCATTTGTAGGACTTGTACACTGACAGTTTAATTTATTTGCAGACAGGATTGCCAAAAACATTCTATGACACTGCAGAAATCCAGCCAATGACAAGGCACTTCTACCGCTGGTTAGTTTAAATCAATTCATAAATTGCAATGTTCTTTGCATTGGGCACTTCTTAACCCTTGTTGGCCCATTAGGGTTGCAAAGCCGCAATGTTTGAGTGACTATTCAAAGGTATGCTGGCCAAATGTTCAACCCAATGCAAAATGGCCTTCTAATTTGGTGGTTTTTGTGGGAGTTGCAAACATGTTTGAGCACATGATTTGGCTTTGTAAGAGCCCACCAAATCTAACTGAATTATATGTGACATCACTAAACAGTCTGTTCCAAGAGAGAATAAATGCTGACACAAATTTGTGCTATTTTTAATGGGACAGAAACATGAATTAAAAGAAGAGTACATTGGAGCCAAAAGTGAACGTGTAAAAAGTATTGGACAATTCTGCAGATTGCTTTTTGCTTTCACCTCTAGGATTCTATATCAGGGGTAGGCAATACAGCAGGGGTAGGGAACCTATGGCTCAGTAGGCAGATGTGGCTCTTTTCATGATTGCATCTGGCTCTCCAGACCAGCCCGGGCCTCAGTTTCTCAGCACACAGTGGGGAGGAGTGATGCAAATGCGCTGTGACTACCACTTCCGCACTGCCATCGCCGCCTCTTCCTCATCCCCCGCTGCTCTCGGGGCCCTATTCCTTTCTTTCTCCCCCTTCATTGTTTCCTTCTCTCCTTCCTTCCCCCCTCCTCCCCTTCCTTCTTTCCTCCATTCTCCCTCTTCCTTCCTTCCTTCCTCTCTCCCCTTCACTCTTTCCTTCTCCTTCCTTTCCCTCCCTCTCTCCCCTTCCTTCTTTCCTCCGTTCTCCCTCTTCCTTCCTCTTCCTTCCTTTCTTTCTCCCCTTCACCCTTTCTTTCTCCTTCTCTCTTTCCTTCTTTCCTCCATTCTCCCTCCCTCTTCCTTCTTTCCCCAAGTCTTCCTTTCATTCTCCTTCCTTTCTTTTCACTTCCCTCTCTCCTCTTCTTTCTTTTCTTTTTTCCCTTCCTTATTTTACTTTTTCCTCACTCCCTTTCCGTTCTTTTCCTCACCCTTTCCTTTCCTCCCTTCCCATTTCCTTCTTTCTTTTCCCCTCCTTGTCTCTCTCCTGCTTTTCTTTTCTTCCTTTTCCATAATTTGTTCTGCTTTTCTTTCTTCCTCTCCTCCTCTCTCCTTTATTTCTTCTTTCTTTCTTTTCCCCTTCCTTCCATCTTCTCTTCCTTCCCAGAGTCCTGAGCATGCCTTTTGCAGAGCCAGATCTGAAGTGTCCCATCATTCTGCCAAGGGAATCCTTTTCTCATAGTATGTATGTATATACTCACATTTCATTGAATTCAGTCTTAAAATATATTATATACATATTATATGGCTCTCACTGAAATAAATTTCCAAATATTTTGCTTTTATGGCTCTCTGAGTCAAAAGGGTTCCCGACCCCTGCAATACAGGGTCTAATGGATACACTTTTTCTCTCCCGTCCACCATCTCATCCTGATCAAGGCTAACCCTTTTGGGATCCAAATGTTTTCTGTCTTTCCTTCACTTTCTGCCTCCGAAAGAGAAGAGGAAAGGGAGGAAAGGGCAGAGAGGGGACTTGGGGAGACCCCCCCTCCAAGCTTGGCCCACCTGCCCTGCTCCACCCTGCCATGTGGCCCCCAAATTAAAAAGTTTACCCCTACCTGCTCTAAACCAAAGCTATTAATCACTGTAATAATCACAGTTGGTACACTGAGAATCATCAGATTGTAAATGCATCGCTGGGAACATTTAGGGGCTCACTCAGGTGGTTATTTGACTCAACAGTCCCAATGGTTCAGAAAGCAGTTAGCCAAACCTTAGCCATATGTAGTGGCAGTTTAAAGGAGAAAGTGTTCTTGTTAGCAGAGCAATAAAAGAATATCAAGTTTCAATAAAGTTGTTCTCATGACTGGATAACATTTTCAAATTGCAAGTCAGTTTTTCTGCACAAGGCTGTTTAGCACGCTCTCTCCAGCTATTTGTGGCTGATCGTTCCTTTAAGTGCCTCTATTGTTAAGTGATTTCTATCCTTGCTGCTGGTAGTAGGAAAATTATCAGAGTTTTTCTTCTTTCGAGTCCTTGTTGTTTCCTCAAAATATGGATAACAATAGTGCTTCCCACAAGTGAGATGTCTAGTTAGACATTTAAGAAATAAAATCCAGAGTTTATATCACAAAAGTTTTGACCTTTGGGCATGTGACTCAAGTGTGTAAAGCTGTTCCCTTATCTTTGTAACTATCTTCTATATATAAATGCTCTGTTTGTTTTGAGTGACATCATAACTCAAAAACCGCTGGACTAATTTCCACCAAATTTGGCCACAAGACACCTACTAACCCAAGGAGTGACCATCACTAAAAAATTGGTTTTGTCATTTGAGAGTTGTAGTTGCTGGGATTTATAGTTCATCTCCAATCAAAGAAAATTCTGAACCCCACCAACGATAGAATTGGGTAAAACTTCCTATATAGAACCCCCATGACCAACATACTGCCTTAAGGCCATCCTGTCCAACTCCCTTCACCAGTGCAAGAAAACATAATCAAAGCCCTCCTGTCAAAGAGCCATCCAGCCATAAATATAGATAGATAGGTATGATTCACTCACACACACACACACACATATGACAGATATAGTATAGATTTGAAAGGGACCCCTAAAGAAGGGCGGTTATATGTTGCATGTTCCAGAGCAGACAAACCACACAATCTCTACATCAACAGTGACAAAGATACAACAAGAAATATTGTTTACCCACAAACCTAAATAAATTACATATATTAGGAACCAACACGTTCTCATTACTTTATTTTCCAGATCACCAGACTGGGCCACAGCAACGAGTGGCAGGGGGCGGCTAGTCTTTTCCTCGATCTTGACCTGCCACATAACTTTATTCCTGTTCCCAAAGGCAGTGTGAAGCCTGAATCCCAACTTAACTGATAGCTTTCCATTCCTTCTTTCTCTCTGAGTAGTGGAAACATTTTTAAACTACATGCCATTCCATCTTACTATCTCAGCCAAACTCACTGTGAAAACAACGCAGGGCAATGACCAATCTCGATAAAATAGTCAAGAGTAAAGACATCTCACTGGCAATGAAGATCCATATAGTTAAAGCAATGGTATTTCCTGTAGTAACCTATGGATGCAAGAGCTGGACCATAAGGAAGGCTGAGCGAAGGAAGTTGGAGGAAAATCCTGAGAGTGCTTTGGATCACAAGAAGGTCAAACCAGTCCATATGCTAGGGAATAAAGCCCGACTGCTCACTGGGGGGAAGGATATTAGAGGCAAAGATAATGACTTTGGACACATAATGAGAAGACAGGAAAGCCTGGAGAAGATAATGATGTTGGGGGAAATGGAAGGAAAAAGGAAGAGGGGCTGACCAAGGGCAAGGTGGATGGATGGTATGTTTGAAGTGACTAGCTTGACCTTGAAGGAGCTGAGGGTGGCCACGGCCAGAGTGGGCTGGTCCATGAGGTCACGAAGAGTCAGAAGCAACTGAAGAAATAAACAACAACAAGATTGCAGTGCTGTTTCAAGTGAGCAGATGCCTCGTGTTTTAGTTTTCACTTTATGTCACCAGGCTGTTTCACAATATCATATCTCAACTGCAGTGTTAAGTCAGTATAAAACCCCTACTGGGCTAAAGGGACATTAGATTTCAGACATATACTGGTAGTAGAGGTTTACCCAAATGGATGGTATTGCTGTTTACACACTTAAGGACCTTATCACTCTAGCGATGGTTCCCAAACTTTTTTGGCCTACTGCCCCCTTTCCAGAAAAAAATTTACTCAGCGCCCTTCTATAAATTATTTTTAAAAATTTTAATAGCAATTAAACAGAAAGATATTCTGATGCAGTATTAATGCAGTGGTTCTCAACCTTTCTAATGCTTTGACCCCTAAATAAGGTTCCTCATGTTGTGGTGACCCTCAACCATATTTTCATTGCTACTTCATAAATAATTTTGCTACTCTTATGAATTCTAATGCAAATATCTAATATGCAGGATGTATTTTCATTGTTACAAATTGAACATAATTAAAGCATAGGGATTAATCACAGAAACAATATGTTTGGGGGAGTATGGACAACGGATGATGGGATTTCCAGTACCTTTGACCAATTCAGCTCAGACTTCCACAGCCAAGACTCCATGAATGACAGATCTGGACCAAACTTGGCACACAGAACCCCCATGACCAACAGAAAATATGGGAGAAGGTTGGGAGGAATTGACAGTGATTTATGGGAGATGTAGTTCACCTACATTTGGAGAGCACTCTGAACCCAAACAACCTTGGATCTGGACCAAATTTGGCACAAATACTCAATATACCCAAATTTGAATACTGGTGGGGTTGGGGGAATTGATTTTGTCATTTGGGAGTTGTAGCTGTTGGTATTTATAGTTCACCTACAATCAAAGAGTATTTTGAACACCAACAATGGAATTCAGCCAAATTTGGCACACAAACTCCCATGACCAACAGAAAATACTGGAGGGCTTTGGAAGGGGCCTGAGGCGGTTAGGAATGGTGGGAGTTGAAGTCTAAACCACCTGGAGGGCCCAAGTTTGCCAGAGAAGCAAGGAGGGGTGGAACCGCTCACGCTTCCCTTGGAGGCAGGGGACGGGCCCTGCGGGGAACCTGTTGCCTGGCTCATGCCACCGCCCCCCTTACAGGGGCTCACCACCGCTCAAATTCTCCTGAGCCTTCCAGCGCCCCCTTGGATCGTCCCATCGCCCACCAGGGGGCGGTACCGCCCACTTTGGGAACCACTGCTCGAGAATGAATCCACTTGAAATCCAGTTGCTGCCTCCTGCAGAATTCTGGGGTTTGTAGTTTAGGAAGGAGACTTTTAACAGCCTCACTAAACTACAAACCCCAGAATTCTGCAAAAGGCAGAAACCTGTTTTAAAGTGGATTCATTCTCTAGTGTGATGAAGTAATAAGTTATGCAAAGAGTGGCAATCATTTCTGTCAGTCCGGGTTGTATTTTCATGCTTTTACTGTTCATTTATGGGTTCTATGTAAAGCATATGGTTGATGCTTAACTATTTACATACTGAATTTCTAAAGTTTTCCTATGCATATAGAGAAAAAATTATGCTGTTGCTATATTTGAAAAGCTGTATTAGAACTGCGGGATGCAGTCACTTTAACCAGGTTTGAAAGCCATACACTTCGAATTAAAGAATCTGAACCCAGGTTTGGGTAACATAGAAATGAAAAACCTAGAAGCTACATTTATATATACATCAAGATTAAAATTATTCTTTACACACTGTTAAATTCATTTAAAAAATTCTCCCACTCATAATTTACAGAGAAGATTCCCCACCATTAAATTCATATTTACACATGATTGAACCTTAATTGTACCTGGAATTTAATTCACATGGTATTGATTATAGGTGTTGAACTAAACAGAGACTACAGTATTTACTAATCAATTGAATAATAGTGCACATAGCCATTTCAGTTGCAACCCATTTTTTAAAAGCGGGTTCACACCAGTTTTACAAACAAAATTTGGGAAAGTGAGGTGGCTGGCCACAAAAACAGCTTAGAGAACACATACAGTCATGGGCTGCTCTTTGCTCAAACCTGGTGCATCAAAAGTGGACTGAGCGCAGAGTCCTTCCATCCTCATCCTCTCCTCCTTTAACCTTTTTCCTTTAAGCCTTCCTAATGATGTGACTCCTTAAAACAGTTCCTCATGCTGTGGGGACCTCCAACCATAAAGTTATGTTTGTTGCTACTTTATAACTGTAATTTTGCTACAATGTAAATATCTGATATGCTGGATGTATGCTTATTCACTGGACCAAATCTGGCACCAACACCCAATACTGCCAAAATTGAATACTCGTGGGGTTGGAGGGAATTGATTTAGTCATTTGGGAGTTGTAGTTGCTGGGATTTATAGTTCACCTACAATCAAAGAGCATTCTGAACTCCACCAACAATGGAATCGAACCAAACTTAACACACGGAACTCCCATAACCAACAAAAAGATACTGGAAGCATTTGGTGGGCATTGACCTTGAGTTTTGGAATTGTAGTTTATCTCCATCCAGAGAGCACTATGGACTCAAACAATGATGGGTCTGGACCAAACTTGGCATGAATACTCAATATGCCCAAATGTGAACACTGGTGGAGTTTGGGGAAAATACACCTTGACATTTGGGAATTGTAGTTGCTGGGATTTATAGTTCACCTATGGTCAAAGAGCATTTTGAACCCCACCAATGATATAATTGAGCCAAACTTCCCACACAGAATCCCCATGAGCAACAGAAAATACTATGTTTTCTGATGGTTTTTGGCAACCCCTCTGACGCCTCCTTGTGACACCCCCCCCCCCCCAAGTACTATAATTTTCTTGAGGGAATCATCTTCCTGCTGTCATTGTCAAGCATCTGGTGGCACAAAACCCTTGTAAAAATTCCTGTAGACTTAGCAGATATCCAGTGAGTTTTGATGTACTTTCTGACCATCCGTTCCTCTGTTTAAACCAGAGGAACTTTGGGATGTATCCTGTTTTTGTTGTTTTTCCAGAGCCTTGATATTCAGTATCCTTAGCTTAGTGTAGTAGAAATTTGCAGAATCAAAGAATCTTGAGTTTGCTTTAATTCCTTCTACTAAATGAATGTTATAGTCCTACACAAAAAATCTATCCCTTGTTATCCAAGCTTTCTTCATTTCAGGGAGATAATTGACAACCCTTTTCTTACTGCTGTCACTGTCATATTAAAATTGGGAGTCACAATCAGACGTGTGCTTGTGCAGACTAAGCCCAAAAAATGCAAACTGTATTAACGTCTCAAGACAGGCAAACCCAAATAGAAAATTGATTAGATTATGTTTGCAGCAGAAAACGCTAAAAAAAAATAGGGAGACACAAAAGGAACAGAAGGGAGTAATTAGATGTTTGTTCTTGCCTTTGCTCTCTGTTCACATTTGTGTGTTTGTGAGAAAACTGTTGACTTCCTGTCTACTTCTCATTTTTACTTCTCTCTTGGGAGTTTCTGGGAAAACAGTGTGTTTAAAAAAAACCCTCTCCAATCCCATCAGGACTTTTTAAAAAATCTTTTAACTTTCATGTTCCTGCTTCTTTGTGTCATTACTTAACTCCCTGTGAGTAGTTAGGAGATCCATAAAGACATTTCAGCTATCATACATTTGAGATCTATACTCTGCGGTACTCCAGAATCAAACAAAATACTGTAATAGCTAAAGATTTTTGTTGGTGTGGTAGGCGAGCAGTAGCTAATCTATAGGACCTGTTCCAGAAAATCCATTCAAGGTGTTATTTGTGAGTGTCATTAAAAGTTATTGACCTAGTTCTCCACTCTTCCACTTTTCAGCACTGGGGTGCCATTCATTGTGGGAAAGGCCCTATTGTAGTGGCAGATACATTCTTGAGCAATGGGGCAAGTACACAGATGTCCCTGACAAAGCCCTGTGTAAATAAACCCTTAGGAAGGAGTCAAGCCCTCACTTTCAGGCGCAAATAGGGTAGTTTATTTAAAAGCATAGTAGCAAGATTTTCAGTCTCTCTCCAAGTCAAATGCCCCAAAACCTTGGGCTTCTGTTGAATCAATCAGTCTCATGCCAGCTGAATCTTCACATGAAGACAACGCAGGAGAAGCCATAATTCCAACATTTCACTACTGGTGTAACAAAAATATTTATACTGTAATACAAATAATGTAAAAGCTTTGTGTGGTTAATTTCCCATTCATACACACACACATTCAGGTGGGCAGATAATTACTGTCCTCTTTTTTAAAGTGTTTTTATGTATTTTAACTCGGTATGTTTATGTGCTGTAAACCGCCCTGAGCTTCGGATAGGGCGGTCTATCAAGCCGAAATAATAAATAAATAAATAAGAAATTATACCAGTCACTGCTGCCCTTTATTGATGCCATCCCCCATTTTACCTGAAGAGTATGATTACACAAATGCAATTATTTAACACCATTTATTTATTTATTTATTGTATCAGGAACAAATCATTGTATTTGAGAAAACACAAAGTTTAAGAGCTTGGCATTCTATTAGTCCTTTGACCAGTAGCTGGCCACTTAGAGTGCCTCTCTTGCTATAAGAAGGTCCTCCATTGTGCATGTGGCAGGGCCCAGATTGCATTGTAGTAGGTGGTCTGTGGTTTGCTATTCTTCACAGTCGCATGTCGTGGACTCCACTTTGTAGCCCCATTTCTTCAGGTTGGCTCTGCATCTCATGGTGCCAGAGCACAGTCTGTTCAGCGCCTTCCAAGTTGCCCAGTCTTCTGTGTACCCTGAAGGGTGTCTCTCATTTGGTATCAGCCATGGATTGAGGTGCTGGGTTTTAGCTGCCACTTTTGGACTCTAGCTTACTGAGGTGATCCAGCGAGTATCTCTGTAGATCTTAGAAAACAATTTCTCGATTTAAGGCATTGGTGTGCTGGCTGATATTCGAACACAGAATGGGCCGGAAATGTCACTGCCTTGCTCCTTTCATTACATGCTGCTACTTCCCGGTGGATGTCAGGTGGTGCAATACCGGCTAGTCAGTGTAATTTCTCCAGTGGTGTAGGGTGCAGACAGCCTGTGATAATGTGGCATGTCTCATTAAGAGCCACATCCTCTGTTTTAATGTGGTGAGATGTATTCCACACTGGGTATGCATTCTCAGCAGCAGAGTAGCAAAGCGCAAGGGCAGATGTCTTCACCGGAACTGCCAGCTCGGTAGTGTTGTCTGTTCCCTAACACACAAAACTTCCAATCCGCCCTCAAGAAAAGTTGATCTGATTTTTAAATGTCAAAAGTGTTTCTGGGCTTGTTGTTATGTGCCTTCAAGTTGTTTTCTGAGTAATGACGATTGTAAGACACACCTTGGCAGGATTTGTTCAGAGAGGGTTTGTTTTTGTCTTCTTCTGAGCCTGGGAAAATGTGACTTAGCCAAGGTTTCCAGGGGTTTCATGCTGGCATCAGTATTTCAGCACTGGAATGGATCGACACTGTAGAATTAATACATTGACACCACTTTAAGAGCCATGGCCCAGTAGTGTGGAATTATAGTTTTACAAAGTCTTTAGCCTTCCATGCCAAAGAGTGCTGCTGCCTCACTAAACTACAACTCCAATGAGTCCATACCACAAAGCTCTGGCAGTTTAAAATGGTGTCAAGCTGCATTAATTCTATGGTTTAGATGCATCCCTGGTCTTCAGAATCATAGTCCAATAATGAAACTCCTACACCATGCTGTCTCTCATATCTGGAATAGTTCTCTGAAACTGGTCAGGGAGATTATAAACTCCCTGACCAGCTAAAGAAAAACAAAGCTATCACTTCCTCCTGGTGGCACAATGGGTTGTGCTGGCAGGACTGAACACCCACAGGTCAGAAGTTCGAATCTGGGGAGAGCGTGGATGAGCTCCCTCTGTCAGCTCCAGCACCCCATGCAGGGACATGAGAGAAGCCTCCCTCAAGGAGGTAAAACAAACAAACAAACAAAAGCTAACCAGTTGAGGGGTATCCAGCTACTTTGGAACTGTGGCAACAGCTCTATTTTTTGGAATAATTTCTTTGGGAGTGCCAAAATATTGGCAACAAACCTGTCCTCAATATTGTTACCGCTTGCTATAATTTACTTTACATGAAAATATACAATGTCCTTAATAGTGAAAAGTGTGTGTGTGTGTGTGTGTGTGTGTGTGTAGAGGGGGGGAGCTTAGATCCAAGTGTTAGTCCTAGGTAACCTAATGGTACTTAGCCAGTAGGCCTGGATAGATTTGTCATATTTCAATGAATTTTGTTTGAATTTCATATAAAATTTACATTTAAACAGTTTTGATGTGCTTTAAGCAACCTGGAAGTGATGTTTTAGTTTTGAAGTCGCAGTTGCCATATTCGTTTTGGTTGTGTTAAGGCTTTGTTATGATTTCCACCCTTCTCTCTCAACGCGAGTTGGTTCCTTCCCAGGCTGTGAGGAGTGGATGGTATCCTTTCCACTCCTTGGCGCCTGGGAAGAATTCAACACGCGTTAAAGCTAACACCGCCGAGGAGGTGGCGGCGGCGGCGGCGGCGGAGGAAAGACCTGGGCTGTCAAACCCAGTTTTGGCAGTTGTACGCGCATTGCGCATGCACATCCACCATTAACAAATTACTAATTTCGTTAGTTTTTTATGAAATAATTTTGAAATTTCCACAAAACATTTCAGAACTCCACCAGATACGAAACTGCAATGCTCTCTAAATCCGAAATGAGTTTTGAACCATTTTTTTGATCAACCAGGCCTATTAACCAGCTCTAAGCATATTAACACTTACATAAGTGTTAACACTTACATACCTCTAGTTGAGTAGTTCCTAACCTGTGGCCCATGGACCACCAGTAGTCTGCGAGAACAAAAATATGGCCCGCGGCCTCATCTTTACTATACCATTGCCTTGAAACCATGCAGCAATGAGAGCGACTGGTCTCGTAAAACCCTCTTATAGTGCTGAGACAACGGAGATGTCAAGAGGGGAGAGACTGACTATCCATGAAAGATTACTACTACCACATCAGCTCTAGATTATTAAATATGGTTTTCTGTGGGCAAGCAGATGGCAACTCCTGGATGGCATATGTTCTGTATCAGAAACTAGAGCTGACGTGGTGTATATCCAATGCAGTTTTCTGAATCAGCACCCCAAATAACCAAACCAAATCTAAAGTTGACCAAAACTGTTTTGTAACCCTTTTCATACTAATATTGGAGAGTGGTCTCTGGTTAAAAAAAAGGTTGGGAACCACTGCTCTAGTTTGATTCTTTAGGTCTACCTCTAGTTGGAACTAGCAACTCGATATACTGTAGGCCAGGGCTGTCCAACTGGCGGCCCCGGGCCGTATACGGCCCCCCAGCCCCTTCCCCACGGCCCCCTACCCTCCTGCAAGATATCTGCCTTTTAAGATTAAAAAATTTTTTTAAAAAAAATTTTTTGGAATATTTTTTTCGGAATATTTTTTGGAATATTTTTTATTTATTTTTTTTCGCGGCGGGGGGTGGTGGTGAGGGGCAGGGAGGAGGAGCAGGCTCTCTTCATCCTCCTCCTACTTCCCTCCCCTCCCTCCTCCTCCCTCCCCCTCTCTCCCTCCCTCCTTCTCTCTCTCTTTCCCCCTTTCATTCCTTCCCCCTTCCACCAACTGAAGGAAAGAGGGAAGGAGAGAGAGAGTGCACGAGTGAGAGGGGGCGTGGCCAGAGCGAAAAAGGGGCGGGGCCGAATTCGGAGCACGGGGGGGGTGCTCACCCATTCCCTTTCCGGCTTCCTCCTCTCCTGAGGCTTCGGGCCAAGTTTGGTCCTGATCCATCTTTATTTGAGTCCACAGTGCTCTCTGAATGGAGAACTACAACTCCCAAACTCAAGGTTCAGTACTTTCTGTTGCTCTCATGAGAGTTTAGGTTTGATTGAACATGGCTGAGGAATGCTTTGATTGTGTTTTCCCCTTATGGCAGAAGGAGATTGGACTGGATGGCCCTTGGAGGTCTCCTATTCTAGGAACCCATTGTAATTATTATTATTATTATTATTATCATCATTAGAGGCTGAATGGCCATCTGTGAGGAATGCTTTGATTGTGTTTCCCCTTATGGCAGAAGGAGATTGGACTGGATGGCCCTTGGAGGTCTCCTATTCTAGGAACCCATTGTAATTATTATTATTATTATTATTATTATCATGAGAGGCTGAATGGTCATCTGTGAGGAATGCTTTGATTGTGTTTTCCCCTTATGGCAGAAGGAGATTGGACTGATGGTCTTGGAGGTCTCCTATTCTAGGAACCCATTGTAATTATTATTATTATTATTATTATCATCATTAGAGGCTGAATGGCCATCTGTGAGGAATGCTTTGATTGTGTTTTCCCCTTATGGCAGAAGGAGATTGGACTGGATGGCCCTTGGAGGTCTCCTATTCTAGGAACCCATTGTAATTATTATTCTTATTATTATTATCATCATCATCATCAGAGGCTGAATGGCCATCTGTGAGGAATGCTTTGATTGTGTTTTCCCCTTATGGCAGAAGGAGATTGGACTGGATGGCCCTTGGAGGTCTCCTATTCTAGGAACCCATTGTAATTATTATTATTATTATTATTATTATCATCATTAGAGGCTGAATGGTCATCTGTGAGGAATGCTTTGATTGTGTTTTCCCCTTATGGCAGAAGGAGATTGGACTGGATGGCCCTGGGAGGACTCCTCTTCTAGGAACCCATTGTAATTATTATTATTATTATTATTATTATCATCATCATCAGAGGCTGAATGGTCATCTGTGAGGAATGCTTTGATTGTGTTTTCCCCTTATGGCAGAAGGAGATTGGACTGGATGGCCCTTGGAGGTCTCCTATTCTAGGAACCCATTGTAATTATTATTATTATTATTATTATTATTATCATCATCATCAGAGGCTGAATGGTCATCTGTGAGGAATGCTTTGATTGTGTTTTCCCCTTATGAAAGAAGGAGATTGGACTGGATGGCCCTGGATGGCCCTTGGAGGTCTCCTACTCCAGGAACCTGTTGTTGCTGTTGTTGTTATTATTAATTATTAGCAGAGGCAGAATGAATATTATGCCTTATCATTCAGGGTTATAGGCCTGTGTGGAAGGGCCCTGGCTTCTTATTTGACTTCCTTTCCACACATCTGAATAAAATGCCATGTTATTTGCTTTAAACCAGATTATATGAGTGTGGACTCCGATAATCCAGTTCAAAGCAGGTATTCTGGGTTATATGGCTGTGTAAAGGGCCCTGAATCCACACTGCAATATAATCCAGTTCAAAGCAGGTTTTGTGGGGTTTCCTGCCTGGATATTCTGAGTTATATGGCTGTGTGAAGGGCCCTGAGTCCACACTGCAATATAATCCAGTTCAAAGCAGGGACTGGGACTTGAGACTGGGATTTTGGTGTTCATCTCTATCTCCAAGTCAAAGCCCCGGTGTCCTCCACAGACACCTCCAAGGCGGGGAGAGGGCGGAGCCGGGGAGAGGGCGGGGCAGGGGTGGAGCCAGGGAGGGGGCGGAGCCTGGGCGGAGCCGGGGAGGGGGCGGAGCCGGGGGCGGAGGCAGACCCTTCGGCCCCCCAGGTCATCAGTAACTGGAATTCCGGCCACAGGTCTGGTAGAAGTTGGACAGTCCTGCTGTAGGCCTTGAAATGTAATTCCTTTTCCAAATACATTGTGTGTCTTTTGCTCCAAAATGTTCTCTCTTTTGCTTTGCTTTAAAGCCACATCGCCCATCAGAACAATTTTCGTGTCTGCCCCTATTTTGTCGGTCATGGGATAGGATCTTACTTTCATGGGCATCCTGAAGTTTGGCATCATGGTAAGAAAGCCCCTCTGTGATCTGTTCCTCGTGCTTGTGTCTAAGTAACTACACTATCAAGGGATGATGCGAAAGCTGAAATGGCTATCACAGCCGAAACACAGAATCCTGCTCTCGGCTGCTCTGTTGCTTGCTTGATTTCACTATTAAGCTCTGGCAGGATATCACGACAAATGGAGCACATGGATGCGTAAACCAGCCTCAGTTTCTTCAGATAAAACCCTTGAATGCTAAGGCCAGAAAACATTGGTTTTCTTCCTGCTGTGTCAACTGACGTATTTCAACTCTTACTGCTACATCTACTTAAGTAAGCTGTTGCCTTCATAACAACTCCTGCCACCACAAACACTCTGAACTTCAGGGTGGCAGAGCTCGCATTACAGGATTGCTGGCTGTTTCCAGCTTAGCAACAATCTCTCTAAAATCCCAAGTGGGGTCAGGTGAATTTGGACATTCCCTAGTATGTCAGAATGGTTTTATAAATAGGGGGCAATTTAGGAATCTTGCCTGCTCTCCAAGCAAACCTCTGTGTGGACAGTTCTTGCTTTTGGGGAGGACTGTAGAGAGCATATAGGACTCATTTCACCCTCAGTGGAAAAGTAACAGGGGTCTTATATCACCTGAAGAGCTCCCACGTTTTATCTGACAGGCTTACATGGAGTGTAGTTCACAGATCTTAAGTTGGGCATGTGATAATGTAGGCTGTATTTCATGAAAACAGGCGCCAAATAAAATTTCTTTAATCACATCCCAGTTTATCTTGGATGCTAAGCAGGACCAGCCGTGGTTTGTATTTAGATGTGAGATCACCTACCAACAAATACCAGGTAGTATAGACTAAGGGCCTTTCCAGATAGGCCCTATATCCCAGGATTGGATCTCAGGTTTTCTGCTTTAAACTGGATTATACGAGTCCACACTACCAGATCATCTGGGATAAACAGAAGACCTGGGATTAGAGCCTGGGATAAAGGACCTGTCTGGACTGCCCTTATATTTCAGAGGAAGGAAATGGCAAAACCACCCCTGAGGATTTATTTCCTAAGAAAACCCTATGATATGACCATCATGTTGCTATAAGTCAATAAGCGACTTGAGGGCACATATAGACTCTTACTGTCCCCCCTCTCCAAAGAAACTTTGGGCCCTTCCAGACAGGCCCTATATCCCAGGATCTGATCCCAGGTTTTCTGCTTTAAACTGGATTATATGAGTCCGATAATCTGGGATAAATAGAAAACCTGGGATCACATTCTGGGATATAGGGCCTGTCTGGAAGGGCCCTTTGTCAGCTGTGAAAGAGAGTATTGGTAAGCTTTTGACAGTAGTTTCCTGCCACAAGGTTATTCAGAAACTCCTCTTCTCATAGGACATTGAATACCACCCAACCTCATTTTTATCTCATTACCTTCTCATTTGGGATTTATGAAAGGATTGAAGCAACAGTAGTGCCCCTGGTCCTTATTACTAATACAGACAGACAATAAAATGACGGATAGGACTGTATGTCTTTATTTCTTAGAACGGATTATTTCATCTGAGGCTCTTACCATTTCCCAGTCCCATTATTAACCGCTAATCCAGCTGAAGTTAGGGGGGGGGGCTAACAAGATCAGAAATTATTAAGGACCTCTGATAGTTAGCAATTTTGTTACTCACTTTTTGGGGGATTTGATGCAATGAGCTAAGACAAAAAGGAGCATGAATGAAGAAGAACCCAGAGTAATCCCATCTTCGACCGGTTTCGGCCACTGGACGCAGGAGCCGCCGATAGGGTAGTGACTGCAACTAGGTCGACCACATGCTCCCTTGATCCGTGCCCCTCCTGGCTCGTGAAAGCTTGCCTGGAGGGGCTACGAGACCCTCTGTTGAGACTAATTAACACTTCCCTTGAGCAAGGAGTGTTTCCAGAGGGTTTGAAAGAGGCTGTGGTCACTCCATTGCTGAAGAAGCCGGGTTTAGACCTTATGGTCCCCTCCAATTACCGCCCAGTTTCGAATCTTTCGTTCCTGGGCAAGGTAATTGAGAGGGCAGCAATGGAGCAGTTGCAGTCCTTCCTAGAGGGCGCTACTTGGTTAGACCCCTTCCAGTCCGGCTTCCGTTCGGGGCACGGGACGGAGACGGTCCTGGTCTCCATCACAGATAAGCTGCGGTGCCAGCTCGATCAGGGCGGATCGGCGCTGCTCGTGTTATTGGACCTCACGGCAGCGTTCGATACTGTCGATTACGATCTTTTGACCCACCGCCTTGCCGGGGCCGGGGCGAGGGGGACGGCCTTAAACTGTCTGTCCTCCTTCCTCCGGAACCGCTCGCAGTGAGTGAGGAGGGGCGGGGATGTCTCCGGGGGTTCCCCACTTCTTTGTGGGGTGCCCCAGGGGGCAATCCTGTCCCCTCTATTATTTAACATCTATGTCCGACCACTTGCTCGGCTGGTCCGTAGCTTTGGGCTGGTGTGCCACCAGTACGCTGATGACACCCAGCTCGTTCTGGGGATGGAGGGCAGGCCCGGAACCGTACCCGATAATTTCCATCTGTGCCTCGAAGCTGTTACTGGATGGCTGCGAGCCAGTAGGTTGAAGGTGAATCCAGCTAAGACGGAGATCCTGTGGCTGGGTCGTCCGGGTGGGTTGGAGATCCAGCTTCCTCCCCTGGACGGCGTGACACTATGTCCGTCGTCGGCAGTTAAAAGTCTTGGCATCACTCTGAACTCTCGGCTGACGATGGAGACTCAAATCTCCGCCGTCAGTCGAGTTGCCTCTTCCATCTTCGTCAGGCGAGGAAGCTGGCTCCCTACCTCTCCCGTCATGACCTAGCCACAGTGGTCCGAGCCACGGTCATCTCGAGGCTGGACTACTGTAATGCTCTCTACGTTGGCCTTCCTCTGTCGGTGATCCGGAAATTGAAGCTGGTTCAGAATGCGGCAGCTAGACTCCTGGCTGGCGTTCCGACGTCTGCCCATATAACACCTGTCCTGCAGGAGCTGCACTGGTTACCAGTGGAACACCGGATTACCTTCAAAGTGTTGGTCTTGACCTTTAAGGCCTTGAACGGTCTGGGGCCAGCGTACCTTAGGGACCGCCTTATCCCATACTGCCCCGCTAGGTCACTACGCTCTGAGGTGGGTCAGCTATTAGAGGTGCCCGGTGTCAAATTGTACCACCTGACGGCTACAAGGCGGAGGGCCTTTTCAATAATCGCTCCGACATTGTGGAATGCCCTCCCTTCTTACGGATCTAGTCGCCTTCCGGAAGGCGTGTAAAACCCTGCTGTTCCGGCAGGCCTTTGGGTTTTAACAATAAGGCTGGCAGGCCCCTTCCTTCTGGGTATATCACATTGATGTACTTATGGCGTTTTACTGTCTGTTGTTTCTGCTTTGTTTTATGGTGTTTTTACTCTGTTTTTACTCTGTTGAATATTCAACTCACTGTAAGTCGCCCCGAGCCATCCGGGAGTGGCGACTCACAAGTTTGAATAAATAAATAAATAAATAAATAATTTGACTGCACCTCTCTTCCCACCTCCTAAAAAAAAGATAGCATTTGATCTTCTTTGTTTTGCTCCGAAGTCAATCCCATTTATTACTTTTGTCCAAGGGGACATGCCGAGCAAGAATCAAGGGCACACATTTGTGCCGCTCCCTAGAACTGGCATCTTTAACTTTTGTTTTGCTTTTTGTGTGTTGTTGAATAAAACACTTTTTATATTAAAATTAAAACCCAGTGTCTCCACCTTTCTCCCTTTAAATTACCATGTAATGTGATTTGTAAATGGTGTATTTCCTCTCCTTTGCTCACTCCCATAAAAGCATGAGGATGTTGCATGTGTGTTGTTTGGGGGGTTTTTTGTGTCCTTATCCCCCCCCCCCCAACGTTTTGTTAGTTCATGTACAGGTGGTAATAGTACATTCAGTGTTTACAGCATTCATGTTCTTAACACAAACAGTCCAGCAAATAACTAGGAAAGGGAACAAACAATAACAAACAAAGGAAAAGTAAAGATTAACAGTAAACATTGGGCTAGGAGGAGGGAATGTTTCGTGGTAAAAAAACCCCTTTATTTTGAACAGAGTGTGTTCGCTTAAAAGGGACTTTTAGTGTGCTTTTGTTGCTCTTAAAGGGCCATATCCCAAGCCTGAAGCAGGGGCTTTGAGCTGCTGCTTTGAGGCTTTGAAACCCTTAGCCCTGCACTGTGGATGGGAGTTGTTCTTAACCTGACAAAAATGCAGAAGAACAACAGTTTGCATGTGACACAGTGAAAGATTGTGTTCTTTTGGTGACTAATAAAATATTTTTTGCTTTGTTTTGCAGAAAACAAAAGTGATTTGTTAATGCAAGAGGGCATGGCGTTCACAATAGGTTAGTTCACGTTTGATCCTGAAGTCAAAGGAATCAAGAGAACCCTTCCACACAGCCCTATATCCCAGAATATCAAGGCAGAAAATCCCACAATATCTGCTTTGAACTGGGTTATCTGAGTCCACACTCAGATAATGTGGGATTTTCTGTCTTGATATTCTGGAGTATAGGGGTGTGTGGAAGGGCCCTGAGAATACTTTTCTTAAGATCTTTGCTGAAGTGAAGAGTTTATACTATATTCTTGTTCATGTGTTTGTACATGTATGTGTACCCTAATGTTTGTGCATGCTGATGTTTGTACATTTTATGCTGGTCATTGACCGCAATAAATCTTGTACCTATATTCTTGTTCTACTATTTTGATAATTTTAACAGACGGATAGGACTGTATGCTTTTATTTCTTAGAACGGATTATTTCATCTGAGGCTCTTACCATTTCCCAGTCCCATTATTAAACGCGAATCCAGCTGAAGTTAGGGGGGGGGGGTAACAAGATCAGAAATTATTAAGGACCTCTGATAGTTAGCAATTTTGTTGCTCAGACATGAAGGACTGAAACACCATGGCTTTTTAAAAAGCACAGTTGCAGTGTTAGGCCTAAGTCCTTCCCTGGTGCTGCAGAGGGTTAAACCGCAGAGCTGCTGAACTTGCTGACCAAAAAAATGGCAGTTTGAATCTGAGAAGCAGGGAGAGCTCCTACTGTTAGCCCCAGCTTCTGCCAACTTAGCAGTTCGAAAGCATGCAAATGTGAGTAGATCAATAGGTACTGCTCATTTGAGAAGGTAACAGCGCTCCATGCAGTTATGGCGACCACATGACCTTGGGGGTGTCTATGGACAACGTTGGGTCTTCGGCTTAGAAATGGAGATGAGCACCACTCACACAACTAGTTGGACACAACTAAACTTAATGTCAAGGGGAAGCCTTTACCTTTACCTTCCTCACAACAGTCCTGTGGAGTCAACCACTTGAAAGTGAAATAATAAGGAATAAAGAAATGACAGTGTCTCAGGCTGCATCGATCGACACCATAGAACTAATGTAGTTTGACACCACTTGAACTAGCAAGACTCGGTTCTATAGAATCCTTGGATTTGTAGTTTGGTGAGGCACCACCGCTAAAAGCTAAAGACTTTGAAAACTACAACTCTTATGACTCCATGGCATAGAGCCATGGCAGTTAAAGCAGTGCTAAACTGCATTAGTTCTACAATGTAGATGCACCCCCAATCCTTGAAATTTGATGAGGGATTTGAGGAGAGCTCCCTTTCTAAGAAAGATGCCATTTTTTGTTCCTGGTTTCATCCCTCAGCCTTCCCTCCCAACAGAGTGGGGTCAAACTGGTGGCCCTCAAGGTGTTTTGGACCTCAGTCCCCAGAATTCCTGGCCATTGGATAAGCTGGATAGGGCTTCTGGGATTTGGAGGCCCAAACAGCTGGAAAGCCACAGGTTTGATACCTCTGCATCCAACACAACATCTCCAAAAATAAAGGTCTTCTCTGGCCTAGCAGAGTCTCACTCTGTGAGGCGTAGCCAATCAGCTATTTCCTTCTGGAAGATTGATCAGATCAAGCACCAATCATGACAGGTTTGAAAGGGGGTGGGTAAAAACGTATTCCTCGCTCATGGGTGCCTAAATGGCTGGGTAATTAGAGGGAAATAAGAAAATTGTTGTTTTGCTGACTTAATGAACATTTTAAAGCATGCGAAACAAAATACACAGAACAACATTCAAATATTTCCATCCCCTCTGCTCTTTGGAGAGAAATGGCTGGTGTTTGGGTCATTATTTGTGATGCATAGGGATACTAAATTGCAGCTTGATTGGAATGCCCTTTTCCCATTTGTTGAGGTGAAAATGACAACTTTCCCGGACCGAACCTGAGGATTAAGAAAGTAGCTTAAAAAAGAGAATAAATGGTACAGGTGAAGAGGAATTTCCCCTGGGGTACATCTGCAATGTAAAAGCAGTGCAGCCTGACACCACTTAACTGCCATGGCTCAATACTATAGAATCATGGGAGTTGTTGTTTGGTGAGGCACCGATAGTCTTTTGGCAGAGAGGACTAAAGAAAGGCGCCATAAAATTATAACTCTCATGATTTCATAGCCCTGGTGGCGCAGTGGGTTAAACTGCTGAGCAGCTGAACGTGCTTACTGAAAGGTCGCAGGTTTGAATCCGGGGAGCGGGGTGAGCTCCCGCCGTTAGGCCCAGTTTCTGCCAACCTAGCAATTTGAAAACATGCAAATGTGAGTAGATCAATAAGTACCACTCCAGCGGGAAGGTAGTGGTGGTCCATGCAGTCATGCTGGCCACATGACCTTGGAGGTGTCTATGGAAAACGCTGGCTCTTTGGCTTAGAACACCCCAGCGTCGGACTCAACTAGATTTAATCTCAGGGGGAAACCTTTACCTACCTATGATTTCATAACACTGAGCCAAGGCAGGTAAAGTGATATCAAACTGAGTTAATTCGGGACAACCTGAAGTTTTGAGGATGGGAAAGGGGGACATTTCAGGCCCTGAACCAATCCTTGTGTTTTGTGTTCTGACAGAACCCATCATCATGGAAGGAACCTCAGAGTTCAAAATCCTGAGGGACAAATGGACGGCCATCTCCTTGGACAATAAAAGGTGCTGCTCTTGGGCTTAAGCAACCTGGATTTGAGGGAGAAATACTCCAGTTGGTTTTGTAAGGAGGGAGAGGCTGAGGGGTTGTTCTCCCTTCCGTCTCTTTCTTCTTTGCTTCTCTCAAATAAAGAAACAGGACTCCGCTTGCGTGCCATTTTTATCCCTGGCTGATATAACTGCCCCCTTCCCTTGTCTTTCAGGTCAGCCCAGTTTGAGCATACTCTTGTCATTACGCCCGGTGGAGCTGAAATCTTGACCCATCTGCCTGAAGAGGAAGCCTGAGAGATCCATTTCCACCCAAAAGTGCCCCTTCCGCTGATCTCAAAACTCAAGGACAAGGGGAGGAAAATGACCTTGTGTGGGCGAAATTGTAGTAATAATAGCTTTGAAGGACATTTCTTAAGGACTGGAGCCCACATCTGAGGAGGAAGGCACCATCTTTCTTCCCGGCAGTGATTCTACCTCAGGGGCAAAAAAAACTTTCAATGGATCATATTCTTCACCGCACTGGAATTGCCTCAGAAGTGGTGACACCCTTTTTGGCGCTTAAAGTACTGTGGGGTATATATAAACCCTCCTCCTCCATTTTGTTGTACTTCACAAGGCAAAATTTATATGTGTCTCCTACTTCCCCCTCCCTCCCATGATGGGCAAGAAGAAAATTCCCTATATTTGGAGGAGATCGAGAGGTTAAAGTGAAAGCCAGGGTCTCAAAGCCCCTTTCCAGGCCAAATAAAGCCAGGCCAACACTTTGTGTGTGTCCTTCTGTCTTTCTTGAAGATATCTGAGAGTCTGGTTGGGGGGGAAAGGTCTGGCTCACCAAACTACAACTCCCAGGACCTCATAGCCTTGAGTCATGTCAATTAAAGTATTAAATTACATCACTTCTACAGTATAGATACACCCTTAGTTTTTCAGTGACGTGCTGCACAGCACTTTGGGAATGTAAGACCATATAGTCAACTTAATAGTGGGGAGGAATGGAAATGGGATTTGTGGGGCTGTAACCTGAAAGCCCAGCATGCCAGTCCCTATACATCCCAATTGCAGGGGGGGCATCCAAACCCCTTAAATCTGCACTGATTGCAGATTTGCCTCATCCCTACAGCACTTTTCCATCTTAGTTGTATGGGATAGAAAGTAAATCCTGCTCTCATGACAACACCATGAAGACTGAAGCCCAGATATTTGTGCCAAGTGACATATTGCCATCTTCCTTGTCCTTGTCTCTTCACACACCACTCCTAGCAAACAGGCATGGGATGAAATCCAGGATTTGTCTAAGGCAGTGGTTCCCAACCTGTGGTCCGTGGACCACCAGTGGTCCACAAGAACTAAAATATGGTCCACTGCCTCACTGCTACTACATCATTGCAACAAGAGTGACTAGTCTTGCGAAACCCTCTTATTATCCCAAGGCTTATTAAATACGGTTTTCTGTGAGCGAGCAGATTATGACTACTGGATAGCATATGTTCTATATCGGAAACTAGAGCTGATGTGGTCTATGCAATGCAATTTTCTGAATCAGCACCCCCAAATAACCAAACCGAATCCAAAGTTGACCAAAAATTAATTCATAACCCTTTTGGTACTAATGCTACACTCCCCCGGAAGACGCAGGTTCGCAGTCTGGGTGTGATCCTGGATTCATCGCTGAGCCTGGAACCCCAGGTCTCGGCGGTGACCAGGGGAGCATTTGCACAGTTAAAACTTGTGCGCCAGCTGTGCCCGTACCTTGGGAAGTCTGACTTGGCCACGGTAGTCCACGCTCTGGTTACATCCTGTATAGATTACTGCAACGCACTCTAAGTGGGGTTGCCTTTGAAGACTGCTCGGAAGCTGCAACTTGTCCAACGGACGGCAGCCAGATTACTAACAGGAGCGGGGCTCAGGGAGCACACTACTCTGTTGCACCAGCTCCACTGGCTGCCAGTCTGCTACCGGGCACAATTCAAAGTGCTGGATTTGGCCTATAAAGCCCTAAACAGTTCTGACCCAACTTACCTGTCTGAACATCTATCCCCCTATGAACCATCTAGGACGTTAAGATCATCTGGGGAGGCCCCGGTCTCGACTCAGTCTACATCACAAAGGTGTTTGGCGGGGACGAGAGACAGGGCCTTCTCAGCGGTGGCCCCTTGGCTATGGAACGCCCTTCCCAGGGACATTAGATCTGCCCCCTCTCTTCTGGCCTTCCGTAAAAAAGTTAAAATGTTGCTATTCCAAAAGGTGTTCGAAAAGGCAGTGTAAATGACATAGGATTTGGAACAATGGACAATGAGATTGGATTATGATTTTATCTTGGAGACCAATTGATGTTTTTATGGCTATGATTTTAATCAATGTGTTATGTTTTTAATTTGTTCTAAATGTTGTTTTTAGGAGATTGTTGTAAACCGCCCCAAGTCGCCTTTGGGCTGAGAAGGAGCGGTAGACAAATGTGCTAACTAAATAATAAATAAATAAATAAATAAATAAATAAATAATGTTGGAGAGTGGTCCCTGGTCAAATGTTCCCTGGTCAAAAAAAAGTTGGGAACCACTGCTCTAAGATATGCAATGTGCCTGAGAAAAATTGAAGAATACTTCACACTCCTTTCCCTCAAAAAAAAAAAAAGCTGATCCTGGGCTGAAATTTCTACACAGCAAACTAGTTCACAACAGCTGATAACATGCTGATTTACGGAGACCCTACAGCAGGGGTGCTCATTAGGTAGATCACGATCTACTGGTAGATCGCGTAGGCGTACTGGCATATCGCAGGCAGGGCAGGAGGAAGACTCAGTCCCGCCCCGCAAGCTCCCGACACCACCCAGGTGCAGAAGGAGGTTGGACTGGATGGCCCTTGGAGGTCTCCTCCTATTCTAGGAACCCATTGTTGTTGTTATTAGCAGAGGCTGAATTGCCATCTGTGAGGAATGCTTTGATTGTGTTTTTCCCTTATGGCAGAATGAGGTTGGACTAGATGGCCCTTGGAGGTCTCCTTCTACTCTAGGAACCTGTTGTTGTTACTACTATTATTATTAGTAGTAGTAGTAGTAGTAACAGTATCATCATTATTATTATGAATAAATTCAGGGTCTTATTATACTCACATTTAGTTGAATTCAGTCTTAAAATATATTATATGGCTCTCACTGAAATAAATTTCCAAATATTATGCTTTTATGGCTCTCTGAGTAGTGGGTAGGTTGATCATTTTGACTTGGTTGTTTTATAAGTAGCTCACATGCTGAAAAAGTGTGAGCACCCCTGCCCTACAGCAACCTTATCATAGGACCCTATCAGGACTTTCAGAGAATATTTGCTTTCTACTGCAGCCAAGAGAGTGTAACTTGTCCAAGGTGGGTTTCCATGGCTGAGCAGGGATTCAAACCCTGGACTCAAGAGTTCTAGTCAAATACTCCAAGCACTACATCGTGCAAGACTATGTCTCCCATCATTTCTGGCCATTGGCTATATTGACTGAGGCAGAGGAGAGTTGTCTAAAACATGGAACTTAAGCCAGTTTGATCTAAGCACTGAAAAGAGAAGAAAGGGAAAAGCAAGACTCAATTTCTCAGTAAAAAAATGTCCCTCCAAAGGTGCATTACACTGATTCTCCTTATACTTTGGAATTATTATCCCCCTTGGATACAAGTGGACTTAACAATGCCAAGTATTTGACCTATGGCAGTGGTTCTCATCCTGTGGGCCCCCAGGTGTTTTGGCCTACAGCTTCCAGAAATCCCAGTCAGTTTACCAGCTGTTAGGATTTCTGGGAATTGAAGGTCAAAACATCTGGGGACCCACAGGTTGAGAACCACTGACCTATGAGGACCCTATCACCAAACTTTAGGATTGGTCCAATCAGGCCTCTATTGCTGTTTCTGGTCTCCATTCTCAATGGCCAGGGACCCCAAACATGCCAGAATCCCAAGGGGCCTAAGTCTTAAGCTTGTCTCAAAGGAGACCTAGCACCTGAAATTTGGTGGTTTCCCTCTCTCCCCTCCCAACTCAAGTTAATTTCATTAAGACCGCAGGATTTTTACAAACTGCTGTGGTAACAAGCTGTTTGCTTAGCAATTAGACCTGAGGAGGTAGCATTTATGGTACACATTTATAATCCTCATTAGAAAGGTGATTGCAGGAAGGTGGAAAAACAGAGAGAACATCTACTGGGTTGCTGTGAGTTTTCTGGGCTATCTGGCCATGTTCCAGAAGCATTCTCTTGTGATGTTTCACCCATATCTATGGCAGGCATCCTCGGAGGTTGTGAGGTCTGCTGGAAACTTTTTTTCCATATCAGGAGCAACTTGAGAAACTGCAAGTTGCTTCTGGTGTGAGAGAATTGGCCGTCTGCAAGGACGTTACTCAGGGGGTGCCCAGATGTTTTATTTATTTCAAATATTTCTACCTCGCCCTTCTCTACACTCAGGATGGCTTACAACTAGCAGCGATTCGATGTCTCACATATACAACAATTACACAATAAATAATACATTAATCATATTCAAAACCAATTAAAAGTACAAATAGTCCAAGTTCTGCAATCACAAATTCATCCAAAGCCAGTCCATAGTCCGTTTTCATAACACTGTTTTGATGATTTAACATATTTGTGGGAGGCTAATAGGCAAGTGGGGTTTATCTATCTATGGAATGTTCTACAGTTAGGATGCCCTAAGAGCAGTGGTTTTCAGCCTGTGGGTCCTCACATGTTTTGGCCTTCAACTCTCCAGAAATGCTATCAGCTGGTAAACTGGCTGAGATTTCTGGGAGTTGCAGGCCAAAACATCCCCAATGATGGCCCCAAATACCCTGAAAGCTCCAGATCCGTCTGATTGTGGAAGCTAAAGTCAGTCCTGGCTGGTACTTGGATGGGAGACAACCAATGGAAGCCATGTCCTGTAGGCTCCATTTCAGAGGAAGGAACTGGCCAAGCCACCTCTGAATATTCCTATCTTAAAGAAATCCTGTGGAAAATCATGAGGCTGCCATAAAGTGGCAAGAGACTCCAAGGCACATCACACACATACAGAGCAAGTATAATCTGAGACACAGCTGCCAGCAATAAATCATGTGATGTTTAGCAAATTTACATTTTAGATAATTAAATCAGTGCAAGAATTAAATAAGGTCCCATCCCTAAGCTTGCTCAGATTGTTGAACCTGAAAACGACACAAGGGATTTGAACCCAGGACGCCTAGAGCAGTGTTTCCCAACCGGTGTGCCACGGCACACTAGTGTGCCGTGAGCGATCATCAGGTGTGCCATGGGAAATTGGAACCTCCAATACCCTTTCTTCCCCCTCCTGCCGAATACTTTTTCTTCTCCACTCAGGCTCCCTTCTTCCCAGCCTCGCTCTGCTCGCTTTGCCTCGCTTTGCTCACGCTGCCGCTTCTGCCATCATTTTGATCCGAGGGGGCAGTGTGAGAGTGTTCAGGGGGGGAGGGGGGAGGGAGGAAGACGTGGGGTGAGTCTGCGCAGTAGTGCCCGCACAGGTCACGTCAAAGCAAGGCAAAGCTAGCGGAGCAAGGCAGGGAAGAAGGGAGCCCGGGTGGAGAAGAAAAAGAAGGGGAAGGGGGAGGAACAGGTCTCTGTCAAAAGCTGGCATGGGCAAACTTGGACCTTCCAGGTGTTTTGGACTCCAACTCCCACCATTCCTAGCAGCCTCACACCCTTTTCCTTTTCCCCCCTCAGCCACTTAATCAGGAAAGGGCCTCAGGCTGTTAGGAATGGTGGGAGTTGAAGTCCAAAGCACCAAGAGGGCTGAAGTTTTCCCATGCCTGTTTTAGGAACCTTAAAGTGGTGAGCCTCCTTCTAACATTGTTATTCTGGATAGAAAACAAACAACAACATAACATAACATTGTTTGAGTCCACAGTGCTCTCTGTGTGTAGGTGAACTACAACTTCCAAACTCAAGGTCAATTCCCAAGCAAACCCTTTCAGTACTTTCTGTTGGTAATGAGAGTTCAATATGCCAAGTTTGGTTCAATTCCATTGTTGCAAGAGTTCAGGATGCTCTTTGATTGTGTGTTAACTATAAATTCCAGAAACTGTAACTCCCAAATGTCAAGGTCTATTTTCCCCAAACTCCATCTGTGTTCACATTAGGGCATATTGAGTATTCATGCCAAGTTTGGTCCTGATCCAACATTGTTTGACTCCACAGTGCTCTCTGGATATAGGTGAACTATAACTCCAAAACTCAAGGTCAACTATATGTATTACTGTGTTAGATTGTCATTTTGTGTCATTTTGGTTGGTGGTGTACCCCAGGATTTTGTAAATGTAAAAAATGTGCTGCAGCTCAAAAAAGGTTGAAAAACACTGGCCTAGAAGATCACAAAGGGTACCAGAAGGGAGGGGACAAGGCCTCTTCTCTCCAATCTTCCTGCAACATTTGAGATGCCCTTGGTTGCCCAAAGGAGCCCATTTCAGAAACTAAACTATAACTGCACCACACAGTGGAAGCCAAAGAGGTCACGCTATGCATGGCAACTACCAGGTTGAGTTGAAGGAGTTTGTCTCGCAGGAAAGAGAAGATGGGGGCACAGTCCTAAATACGCTTCACTGGAGCCTCAGTGGGGCAAACAAGGAAGACCATGCTTCCTATGGGAGTGTGACTGAGACCCCCACCCACCCTCAACCTTTAATATAGTTTGAATCCAGCTTCTCACTGCAGCGGCCAGACTACAAACAACCCACAAAATTGCACAAAAGGAAGTCCTTAATGTGCATCAGTGCTTTGTGGTTTGTGTCATCACCATCTAGGCCTCAAACGGATTCCTTTATAAAACAGACTTCAGTGCTCAGTGTAAATGTGCCCACTTGGCAAGGTCTCTGCCAGAAGAGTAGAAGGTGAGGCTAACGTTTTAATGCGCCTTGCCCTTATAGTCCATTATATTGAATCTACACTGCCATATAATGCCATTTGAACTGTAGATGCAGCCAAGGTTTCCAGGTAGATTGAGAGGCATCATATCCCCAACCTACCCTTACCTGCCACAGATTCATTTTGCCTCTACTTATTTAACATCGCCTCAAAAACCAATGGAGAACTAACAACCATCTAACACAGGCCTGGGCAAACTTGGGCCCTCCAGGTGTTTTGGACTTAACTCCCACAATTCCTAACAGTCTATCGGCTGTTAGGAATTGTGAGAGTTGAAGTCCAAAACACCTGGAGGGCCGAAGTTTGCCCAGGCCTGTTCTTTAAAAAATGTCAGAATGTTTTCATGGTCAGAATCGCTGGGTTGCTGTGAGTTTTCCGGGTTGTAGGCTATGTCCATGCTTCAGAAGTATTTAAAAAACTAAAAAATCAAAACATTAAATAAAGAACAACACTCAAAAACTGGGGGAATCCAGACAAGAAACAAGCAAGGCCAGCTCCCAAAAAAGGATTTCCCCCAAGCAGTAAGTAACTTGTAACTGCTAGCTAGGCCATTAAAGGCTAATCAAGGTGGCCAATTGCAACATTCACACCTGCCTCAAACAGACAAGAGTTCTTTCTCCCACCCTGGACATTCCACGGACATATAAACTCCACTTGCCTCCTTTCCAACAAACCTCACGACCTCTGAGGATGCCTGCCATAGATGTGGGAGAAACGTCAGGAGAGAATGCTTCATTATTAATATTATTATTATTATTATTGGGTTGCTGTGAGATAGGTAGGTAGGTAGGTAGGTAGGCAAGTGCGGTTTATATATCTGTGGAATGTCCAGGGTGGGAGAAAGATATGCGAGTTTTCCGGGCTGCATGGCCATGTTCCAGAAGCATTCTCTCCTGACGTTTCCCCCACATCTATGGCAGGCATCCTCAGAGATTGTGGGGTCTGTTGGAAACATATTCTAATGCTAATCAAGGTGGCAAACTGCAACATTCACATTTGCTTCCTCAGACAAGAGTTCTTTCTCCCACCGTGGACATTATTCCACAGATACATAAACCTCAGTTCCCTATTTTCCAAGAGACCTCACAACCTCCGAGGGTGCTTGCTATAGATGTGGGCGAAACGACAGGAGAATGCTTCTGGAACATGGCCAGACAGCCCGGAAAACTCGCAGCAACCCGTCTAACAAAAGCCACAGTAACTTCTGCCGCTGTGCTTCCTTCCTCTCCGTCAGTTCCCCCTCCCTCGACCCTCCAGGAGTTACCGGACTTTCCTCCTAGTTGTGGGGCTGAATCTACACTGCCCTATATCCCAGATTATCTAACAGTGTAGGTCCAAAAATTATCTGGAATCAGGTCCTGGGCATATAGGGAAGTGTAGATCCATCCGGGGTCTCTCCAGATGTTGAAGCACATTGGGAAGGTTAGAGGAAAGCCCTGCCAAAGGCTACCCACTCCCAAAAACAAAGCCCACGGACGGATCACTTACGCGCTGCGTTCCCGCGGAAAGTCTCGCTTTGGAGCGGAGAAGGCACCGCCAACCCCTCGGAAGAGGATCTGGGGACTGAAGGGAGGCTCTGCTGAAGCGTTTGCGACCCAAGAAGGGGGCGGGGGGGAAGGGGTTCGGTGGGTCCCCCTCTTTTGCCCCCCCCCCTCGCTTTCCATTTCCAGTAGCAGCCACGCTCGGATTGGAGCGCCACCCTCCCCGCCTTGGGCTGAGGAGACACATTCAGGGTTGGCGTGTGCGGGTTTGGTGTTCTGTTTGGCCCAAATGTGGGCTCGGTTCCCCGAGATGGGGCTCCACAATTCGAGGTGAAAGCGGGGCGGGGAGAGAAGTTCAGCTCAGGCCAAACCTGAGAGAGGAAGAGAGGGGGGAAGAGATGATTTACACACACACACAGTCTCCCTCGCCAGGCTGTTTGCAAGGCGGCCAAGGGCTGAGCGCGCCGCTATTAGCGCTAAATATATGGCTAATTATGCGTATGAAAATTAAACATCAGTGTTATGCTAATGGGGCCGCCTTCAGCTGCGGATCAGGGCACTTGAGACTAGCATTTAATCACACGAATCAGTAACTAATACAGCTGCACGTGTGAACTTTCCGCGAGAGCATCACCTCCCCCCCCCCAAACACACTCCTCCGCCGTCCAGCATCGTCGCCTCTTCCCTCCCCCCTCCCTCCCCAATACACACACGCAGAGGCCTACATGACAGGAGGAGGCTTCATTAGCCGGCGCTTTCTAATTTTTCGACAGTCACTTGGGAAGGCCTGGCCCAGGGGAGGCTCTGCAATCCTCCCTCCGCCAGTTGGTTTCGCGCCTCCAATCAGAGGAGAAGGGGGTCGCTTCTTGGATCCACACCGCCTTCTAAGGGCGCTAAAATTCGGAACCCACACAACACCCCAGTTGCCTTGTTCTCAGCATCGCAAAAGGAGCCCCCGTGGATCCAACCCTTGTGCTGGCAGGACTGAAAACTGAGAGGTCAGAGGTTCGAATCCGGGGAAAGCGCGGGTGAGCTCCCTCTGCCAGCTCCCCATGCGGGAACACGAAAGAAGCCTCCCACAAGGGTGGTAAAACATCCAAACATCCGGCCGTCCCCTGGGCATTGTCTTTGCAGACGGCCAATTCTCTCACACCAGAAGAAACTGCAAGTCGCTCCTGACACGAACAAAAAAAAAGCATAGCCAAGTTTCCACCTGGAATTAATGCAGATCTGCCATGGCGCATCGCTCTAGAAATATGGGAGTTGTGATTCCACAAGGCCTTTATTTATACTTCTCTGCCCAAGGGCCCTTCCACACAGCCCTATATCCCAGAATATCAAGGCAGAAAATCCCACATTATCTGAGTGTGGACTCAGGGCCCTTACACACAGTCTTATATGCCGGAATATCAAGGCAGAAAATCAAGATCCTACATTATCTGAGTGTGGACTTAAGGCCCTTCCACACAGCCCTATATCCCAGAATATCAAGGCAGAAAATCAAGATCCCATATGATCTGAGTGTGGACTCAGGGCCCTTCCACACAGCCCTATATCCAAGAATATCAAGGCAAGAAATCCCATATGATCTAATTGTGAACTCAGGGCCCTTCCACACAGTCATATATCCCAGAATATCAAAGCAGAAAATCCCACATTATCTGAGTGTGGACTCAGATAACCCAGTTCAAAGCAGATATTGTGGGATTTTCTGGCTTGACAGTCTGGGGTATAGGGCAGCGTGGAAGGGCCCCCACATTATCTGAGTGTGGACTTAGGGCCCTTCCACACAGCCCTATATCCAAGAATATCAAGGCAAGAAATCCCATATGAATATCAAGGCAAAACTCCCACAATATCGACACCCAGATATTGTGGGATTTTCTGGCTTGACAGTCTGGGATATAGGGCTGTGTGGAAGGGCCCTAGGAGAACTCTAACTCCCAGCAACCCATACCATTGGTGTCAAGCTGCATCTATCTTGAAGTGTAGCTGCAACAACAGAATGCTATCCAGGACGAGCCGCCAATTCTTTGAGGGCCCTTCCACACAGCCATATATCCCAGAATTTCAAGGCAGAAAATCCCACAATATCTGCTTTGAACTGGGTTATCTGAGCCCACACACAGATAATACGGGATTTTCTGCCTTGATATTCTGGGATATAGGGCTGTGTGGAAGGGCCTTGGGTCCACACTGCCATATATCCCAGTTCAAAGCAGATAATGTGGGATTTAATTCAGCTGTGTGGAAGGGGCCTGAGATGCAAATGTTCCTTCTGAAGGAAGGCTCAGGGCTGCAGGTCCGGTAGTAATTCCAAATAATTTCAAGCTTCCTACTGTTTGGGAAACTCACCTTTCACCCTGATGGAGAGTTTTGTTTCCCCGCTTAAAATGCGGGAACCTTTGAAATGTAAAGGTTTTCACTCCAAACCAAACCACCCATTGGGGCTGGATCTGCACTGCCCTATCATGCCGTTTTGAGCCGTGCAATAGAGTCTTACACACTGAGCATTGAATGCAGTCCAAACCTTGATCTCCTCGAAATTAATTGATTTCTAGGGTTCACCAAGAAACGTTTGCAAACTCCCTGTTGACAGAGGAGGAAAGCTTTCATGGGAGTGCGTTGATCAGTGTGGAAAGAGGACGAGGAGGCCAGGGGGGGGGGGCTTTCGCCTGCTGGTTGTATACTGTTTGATTTGCATCCTCTGGCCAATGGTCGTCCAATGCATTCTATGGCACTGAGGATCCGGCCAGGGAGAGCCACAGCCCTTTGCCCTCTGCTGCACCCGCGTCCCTGTCCCTTGATGCTGAGGATGGGGTTTCTTTGGGGCCAAGGCGAAATGATCCTTGCCTTGCTAGAACTGAGATGAGAAAAGGGGGTGCCCCCCGACTGTCTTGGGTGTTTTTTTGAGAGGGGAATCCGCAGTTTGGGTCTCCCCTCATTCGGCCAAGGCCCGCTGCCCTCCTCCTCCTCTTCCTCCTCCTCCTCCTCCTCCTCTTCCTCCCTTCCCCTTCTTCTTCTGGCTCTTCTTCCTCTCCTTCTTCCTCCTCCTCTTCCCCCTCTTCTTCCTCGTCTTCCTCTTCTTTCTCTATTTCATCATCCTTTTCCCCTCTTCCCCCTTTTACTCTTCTTCCTCCTCTTTCCCCTCTTCTTCTTCTGCATCTTCCTCCTCTTCCTCTTCTTCCTCCTTCTCTTTTCCCCTTCCTCCTCTTCCTCCTCTTCTTCCTCCTCCTCCTCTTTCCCCTTCTTCCTCCTCCTCCTCTTTTTCCCCTTCTTCCTCTTCGTCCTTCTCCTCTTTCCCCCTCTTCCACTTCTTCCTCATCTTCTTCCTCCTCCTCCTCCTCTTTTACCCCTCTTTCCCTTCCTCCTCCTCTTCTTCCTTCTCTTTTCCCCTTCTTCTTCCTCCTCCTCCTCTTTCCCCCTCTTCCACTTCTCCCTCCTCCTCTTCTTCCTCCTCCCCTCCCCCTCTACTTCTTCCTCCTCCTCTCTCCTCCTCCTCTCCCCCTCTTCTTCTCCTCTTCCTCTTCTTCCCCCTCTTCTTCCTCCTCCTCCTCTTCTTCTTCCTCCCCCCCCCTTCTTCCTCTTCCTCTTCTTCCTCCTCCGTCTCCGTCGCCTCCGTCTCCGTCTCGCCCGGGTCCAGCCGCCGAGCCCCGAAAAGCGTCTCCGGCCAATCGGCAGCGATTCTGCCCCACGGCGGGCCAATCAGCTCTGCGGGCTCATGCATATTCATGGCGTTTGGCTGAGTCAAAGCTTTTAGGCGAGTTTGGGTAGGATCTCCGGCTCTCCACGCTTGCGACTTTTTCAAAGGAGACAAACTCCATCTTTCTATATATTTATATATTTATATACCTATCTCTCTCTTTCTCCCTCCCCCTTCCTTGTGAATGGAAAGTGAAAAGCCCCGGGCTTCTCCTTCTTAACTTGGGTCCTGGGAGGAGGGGGAGGGGGGAAGGAGAGAGAGAGAGAGAGCCCCCCAAAGAAGGAGGAGGAGGAGGAAGAGGCGAGAGGGACGGAGAAAGAGCGAGCGAGAGCGAGAGGCACCCAAGGCAGCGGCGAGCGATGACCATGACCAGCATGCCAGAGAGCCTGAGCAGCCCGGTCTCGGGCAAGGCGGTCTTCATGGAGTTTGGGCCTCCGGGGCAGCAGATGCCCCCCTCGCCGCTCTCCCACGGACACTACTCCATGCACTGTTTGCACGCGGCCGGCCACGCGCAGCCCGACAGCTCCTACAGCGCCGCCTCGTCCTTCTCCCGGCCCCTGGGGTACCCCTATGTCAACTCCGGCGGAGGCAGCCACCCGGGGAACCCCTACATGAGCTCCGTCCAGTCCTACCCCAACAGCACCAGCCTGGCCCAGGCCCGCCTCGAGGAGACAGGTAGACTTGGCTTGGCTTGGGGAGGAGGGGGACAGGGAGGAGGGGGCAAGGGGAGGGCGGGAGGGAGAGGGGGCCCCCAAGACCCCCCAAGGATGAGCCCAGGCAAGGCCCCGCCGGACTCAGGGAGAGCGGGAAACGAAGGCAAGAGCAAGCAAACAAAGCCCCACTCAGGGGAAAGGAAGGGGACCTTCTCCAGGGAGGAAAGGAAGGGAAGGGAGGGGGAAAGGAAGGGGGCTCTTTCTCCATGGAATAAAGGGGAAGTGAAGGGATGGAAAAAAGGAAGGGGGTTCTTTCTACATGGACGAAAAAGGGATGGGACTTCCTTCATGGAGGAAATCAAGGAAAGGGACTTTCTCCACGAAGGGCAAAGAAAATGGGGCATTCTCCATGGAGAGAAATACAAAAATGGGACTTTCTCCATGGGGGAAATCAAGGGATGGGACTTTCTCCATGAAGGGAAAAAGGGATAAGACTTTCTCCTTGGAGAAAATCAAGGAAGGGGATTTTTCTACATAGAGGAATTCAAGGAAAGGGACTTTCCCCACGAAGGAAAAAAAAGGATGGGTTTTTCTCCATGGAGGAAATCAAGGAAGGGGACTTTCTTCACGAAGGGAAAAAGGGATGGGAGTTTCTCCATGGGGAGAAGAAAAGCATGGGTCTTTCTCCTTGGAGAAAAGAAAGGGATGGGACTTTCTCCATGGAGGGAAAAGGGGATGAGAGTTTCTCCCTAGAGGGAAGAAAAGTATGGGACATTCTCCTTGGAGGAAATCAAGGAAGATTAGTTTCTCCACGAAGGGAAAAAGGGATGGGCCTTTCTCCCATAAAGGAACGGGACTTTTCCCCTGGAGAAGAGAAAGGGAAGGGTCTCTTTCCTCTGCTTCCCTTTCTTTCCACCCTTTGCGGCTCCGACCTCCAGAAATAGAGGGAGACCCACCCAGGCATCCCTGCCGCCCTTCCCTGGATCTCGCCCACAAAGCCCCACGGAGCCCGGTTGGCAAAACCCAGGAAGGGAATGCCTCTCCTCTCCACAGCCAACCCCCCTCCCCCCCCCCCCAGATGTGCGCCTATTAGGCTCGGCAATTATTTATTGCGTAGCGCCATAAACAATGTATGCTATTAAGGGCAATTAAACCTAAAGTGCCGCCGCCGCTGCCTGTAAAAATAGCAAACTTTTTCTCCCCTCGCCTCTCTTTGCGTGTTCCTCCTCGGGCGACGGAGCCTGGCTGTCCTCCTCGGATGCCAAAACAGCAGCACTGAAGTGGGTCTCTCTCTCTCTCTCTCTCTCTTCGGGCTCGAAGGGGGCCTGTAGCGGCTAGGGAAGACTTAGGCAGCCCTTCTCCTCCTCCTCTCCTTTTCTGCCCTCAGGGACCGAGGCGGAGAAGAGCACGGTGGTGGAAGGCGGCGAGGTGCGCTTCAACGGCAAAGGCAAGAAGATCCGGAAGCCGCGCACCATCTACTCCAGCCTCCAGCTCCAGGCCTTGAACCGGCGCTTCCAGCAGACCCAGTACCTGGCGCTGCCCGAGAGGGCCGAGCTGGCCGCCTCCTTGGGACTCACCCAGACGCAGGTAGGCAGGCAGGCGCCGCCAGGCTTCTCCTGGACCTGCTCTCTCGCACCTTCTGCCCAAGAGGCAGAACAGCTAAGGGGCTAGTCCTCAAGCCTGGATACCGGGAACGACGGCCTCACAGGACCAGAGCGGCCTTCCAGGGCTTTCCTGGTCCCGGCTCCGCGCTTCTTCGTAGAAGCCAGGCAAGGTCAGCCCTGGTGGTGGATAATCCTTGGATAGGAGGCTGCCCATTATCATCCCAGGACACATAGGCTGTATTTAGGAGGAAGGAACCTTCCTTGCCTGAGGAAACCTTATGAAACCCACAAGCGCACGCGCACGCAGATATTTAGGGGAGGTATCATATACATACTAATATCTTTATCTTTCTTTCTATCTTCTTATCTTTCTAACTATCTATCTCTCTATCTATCTCTAGCTATCCATTCATTCCCCCTCTCTATATATATTCTATCTATCTATCTTGCTATTTTGCTATCTATTTATCTTTTGTCTACCTACCTACCTACCTTGCTATCTTGCTATCTGTCTATCTTTATATCTATCATCCTATCTATCTATCTATCTATATCTATTTATATTTCAATCTATCTTATCTTTCTAACGATCTATCTATTTTTCTATCTATTTTTCTATCTATCTTTTTATCTATCCATTCCCCTTCCCCCCTCTCTCTATATATTCTTTCTTTCTTTCTTTCTTTCTATCCATCTCAAATAGTCTTCTAACTTTTCTAAGTTCGATATTATTTTAGGGCCTTTGGAATTGCCCGGAGGATCCCCGCGAGACCGATTCCCACTCTTCCCTTCTCTCCAAGTTGGTCTCTGTTTACCCCACGACGCAGACTCAGTCCTTCCTCAGAGATAGATCTAGGCGCTAAGATCTCGTTTTTCGAATGAAGGGCAGCTGATGGGTCTCATTATTCCCTGGAGAGGTTGACATTTTCCCCAGGCCTTGGTGGGTTGGATAAGAGAGCCAGCCGCAGAGAAATGGGGAAACCCGTGGCCAACCACAAGCGCGCTTCCATCTCTGGCATTTTGGAATCAAAGGCCTTAGAAAAGCAAAGGGCGGAAAGGTTGCTTTCCTTCCAAGGAGACACATCGCTTTAGAGACACATTAAATGACATCTGCTTTTTAAAAATCGCTCCCCCATCCCAGGTGAAACGCGGGCGGGAAGGCCACCGTTTTTTGGGGATCTCCACTGGGGAAAACGGGGGTCAAGGGATTTAGTAGTTGAATCCAAACTTTGGATTCAACTTTGCATTCAAAGCATGGGGTGCAATCCTTCACCCTCTTTTATCCGGATGTTGACAATGCTGGGCCTGCTTCCGTTCTCAATCCAGGAGGAGGAATAGATGGCGCATGGGTGCACGTGCATGGATCTTCCCTTTGGCTTGGAAAAACCTCCACTTCCTGTTACTGTTATTATCTTCATCATCATTATTATTACACTGGCCAACACACATTTTGGTGCCTCAAATGCTAGCCCTGTTCCTGGGTCTATTTGACCTGCGGGTTCCAAAAATTGCACCAGCTTTCCCCTATCGGCTCCTGTTTTTGAGATACAGAACATGTGCTCTATGCCATGGAAACCACGAAGAAACATTCCTATTCACTGGATCGCTGTGAGTTTTCCAGGCTGTCTGACCCTGTTCCAGAAGCATTCTCCCCTGACATTTCGCCCACATCTATGGCAGGCGTCCTCAGAGGTTGTGATGTCTGAAATGGCAAAGGTACACCCAACAGACCTCACAACCTGTGAGGATACCTGCCATAGATGTGGGCGAAACATCAGGGGAGAATGCTTCTGGAACATGGCCAGGCAGCCTTCGACAATACATTGCTATTCAATTTTCTGAATCAGCTCCTCAACTAACCCCAAGGAACAGGCTTAAAAACCAAGACAACAAGAACTGATGTTATTATTAGTGATAGTAGTAGTATGGACTAACTTAAAATGAGGAAAGCAGCTACTGGACATTTAAAATATTTAGGTGACATTATTATTATTATTGGCTAATTTAAAAGGGGAAAGTAGCTATTTGACATTTAAAAAGATTTAGGTCATATTATTATCATTATTCTAAAAGATTTAGGTCATCATATTATTACTATTGGCTAATTTAAAAGGGGGAAAGTGGCTACTGGACATTTTAAAAGATTTAGGTCATTTCATTATTATTATTATTATTATTATTGGCTTATTTAAAATGGGGAAAGTAGCTATTGGACATTCAAAAGTTTTAGGTGATATTATTATTATTGACTAATTTAAAAGGGGAAAGTAGCTATTAGACATTTTAAAAGATTTAGGTAATCTTATTATTATCATTGGCTATTTTAAAAGGGGGAAAGTAGCTATTGGATATTGAAATGTTTTAGGTGATATTATTATTATTGACTAATTTAAAAGGGGGAAAGTAGCTATTGGGCATTTAAAAAGATTTAGTTCATATTATTATTATTTAATTTAAAAGGGGCCGGAGGGACATGTGAAACAATTCCTATCCAAGGAAGTTGGTGTTCTTTCCTTTGCCAGAAATTAGGTCGTGCGCCTCCATTCCTAGGATTACGGCCCCTGCGCCCAAGAGGTCCCAAGGTCTCCAGCCAGGCCAAGCGCGCCTTGGGTTTGGGTGCCGTATTCCCCCGAGTAGAGGCGCCCGTGAATCCCTTTGGGATGGGACCTTGATTGGACCCTTGGCTTGTTTGGACTCACGGCCCTGTTTCTCTCTCTCTCTCGTGTGTGTGTGTGTGCATCCGGCGCAGGTGAAGATCTGGTTCCAGAACAAGCGCTCCAAGTTCAAGAAGCTGATGAAGCAGGGCGGGGCGGCGCTGGAGAGCGGCGGGGTGGGCCTGGCCAACGGGCGGTCCCTCTCGGGCGGCTCTCCCCCGGGGGGCCCGGTCTGGAGCAGCCCCTCGGCCGCGGGAAAGAACTCCAACTCCTCCTCCTCGGCCGTCGCCGCCGCTTCGGGCGCCTACATCCCCAGCTACACGTCGTGGTACCCCTCGGCCCACCAGGAGACTCTGCAGCAGCCCCCGCTCATGTGAGCCGCCGCCCGGGCCTGCCCTCCTTCCTCCTTCCCCTTGTTTTCGGCCTCGCTTCGTTTCGTTTGGAACCGAACGGCCCTCGCGCCTCTTGGGCGGCAAGGAAGACGCTTTTCTGGGCCGTGTGTGGGGTGTTTGTTTTTTTTTTTTTTTTTTAAAACGAGAGCACGGACTCGATTCCCTGCCCTGCACAGATGCCACGCGGGGTCGTTTCCCACCGGAGACACAGATGCCGCAGCGGGCCCGAGGGAGGCCTCGCCAGCAGGGCGACAGGCAGGAGGACACCCCCCCCCCCCCCCAACGCCTCCCTCTTCCCAACAGCCGCGGACTGGGAAGGGAAGGGACTCTCTGGCGGGACAATCCGGAGGAGCCACGCCGCCCGCCCGGAACAGATCTCTGTGTGAAAAGAGGACACGAGGGGGAAAGAGGGAGGGCCTGTCAGTCTGTCTGTCCGTCTGTCGTGTCTGTCCTGATGAAATATAGGTCATTCCCTCCCTAGTTGTCCGGTGGCCTCCCAGAAGGGGAAACTGGCCACCCTTCCCTCCCTTCACCGTCCCTTTCCTTTTTCCTTCCCGTCCCTTTTCATTTCTCCCCTTCCTTTCCCTTTCTTCTCCCTTCCCGCCTCTTCCCTTTCACTTCGTTTCCTTTTCTTCCCTTTCATTTCCCCTTCTCTTCCCTTTCATTTCCTTTTCTCTTCGAAATTCCCTTCCCCTTGCGTTTCCTATTTCTTTCGTTTTCTCTTCAATTCCCTTTCCTTTACATTTCTCCCTTCCCTTGCCCTTTCTCTTCTCTTTCCTTCCACTTCCATTCCCTTTCCCTTCCTTTCCTCTTCTCTTTCCCATTCATTACCCTTTCTTTTCCTTTCCCCTCTTTTCCCTTTCTCTTCTCTTTCATTTCCCTTCTGTTCTCTTCTTTTTCCTTTTCTTTCGCTTTCCTTTTCCTTTCCTCTTTCCTTCTCTTTCCTTTCCCTTCCATTTCCTTTCCTTTTCTTTCCCTTCTCTTTTATTTCGTTTTCTTTTCCTTTCTTTTTCCTTTCCCTTTCCTTTCCTCTTTCTTTCTCTTTCCTTTCCCTTCCATTTCCTTTCCCTTCTCTTTTATTTCCTTTCCTTTTCCTTTCCCTTCTCTTTCCCTTCCCTTTTCTTTTCCCTTCTCTTTTATTTCCTTTCCTACCCCCTTTCTTTCCTTTCCTTTCACTTCCCTTCTCTTTTCTTTCCTCTTCTCTCTTTCCTTTCCTTTCACTTCCCCTCCCTTTCGTTTTATTTTCCTTACCCTTCTCTTTTTTCCCTTTCTCTTCCCTTTCATTACCCTTTCTTTTCCCTTCCCTTTCCTTTCACCTTTTTTCATCCTATTCCTTCCCCCTTTCCTTTCCTTTTTCCTTCCTTTTTCTTTTCTCCCACTCCCTTGTCCTTTTCCTTCCCTTCCTTTTTCTTACTTTCTTTTCCCTTTCCCTTTTTCCTCCCTTCCTCTTTCCTTCTTCCTTCCCACCTTCCTTCCTTCTTTCTTTCTGTCTTTCTTTCCTTCTCCCCCGTTTCTCCTCCCTCCACCCGCAATGTTTGTTGTAGTCCTCGGTGTACATTTTTGGTTTCCTTTGATTGTCAAGGGGAAAGGGGAATTTCTTAAATTATTATTTATTTATTGACTGAAACCTACCACTATGCGGAGAGTCCTAATGTTTTGGTTTTGTTTTGTTGGTTTTTTTACAAAAGAGAGAGAGAGAGAAAGAGAGAAAGAAATAAACGTACGGGCAGATCTGTTTTGCAGAAGCGACGCTGTGGTCACGCCGTTTGTTCCCAACTAGGCGCATGCGCGTGCCATCCCTTCTCTTTCCCACCCGGGCATGAAGGTTTCTGTTTCGGGGACCAGTGGCAATGGGTTGACATTCCCTATTGTATGTGCAGACGCCGATCTCAATGCCTCCCCTCCACACTTCCTGAAGGCCATGGTTTCCTTTCGGGGAGACTGCACTGTGAAGCAGGAGTGTGGAAAGGAAATGGGGAGGAAGCGCCTTGGGCACGTCCATTATTTCCATAGAGAAGCATTAAGTCAAGTCGGGAAAAGACAGCCAGTGGGCTTCCTGCTGCTTAAAAACTCAGTTTCTTTGCACCACATCCCTTTGCATCTCATTGCCAATGTGCGCCCATTCTCCAATTCAGGTTTTTATTCCTGTGTGTACATATTTCCCCATTAATTCCGACCAATATTATTAATATTAGTAATAATATTAGTAATATTAGTAATAATAGTAATAATAGTAATAATAGTAATAATAGTAATAATAGTAATAATAGTAATATTAGTAATATTAGTAATATTAATACGTTGCACACATTTTAGCTTTTGAAAAAAGAAATATTATCATCCCTGACTATTATTATCTTATGAATAATGATGATATTGTATTGTCGAAGGCTTTAATGGACGGAATCCCTGGGTTGTTGTGAGTTTTCCGGGCTGTCTGACCATGTTCCAGAGGCATTATCTCCTGACGTTTTGCCCACATCTATGGCACGCATCTTCAGAGGATGTGAGGTCACAATCATATATGTAGACGAAACGTCAGGAGAGAATGCTTCTGGAACATGGCCAGACAGCCCGGAAAACTCACAATAACCCAGATAAAATGGAGTATCTGCTTTGAACGGATTTATATGAGTCTGCACTGACCTCACAACCTCTGAGGATGCCTTCCATAGATGCAGGTGAAACGTCAGGAGAGAATGCTTCCGGAACATGGCCATACAGCCAAAAAAACTTACAACCCAATGATGGTTATAATTAATAATAAAAATAATAATAATTGATAACAATTATTAAGAGTGAATAATGTGCAGGCGAAACGTCAGGAGAGAATGCTTCTGGAACATGGCCATACAGCCCAAAAACTTACAACAACCCAATGATGAGAATATTAATAATGAATAATAATAATTGAGAATAGTTATTAAGAGTGAATAATATGCAGGCGAAACGTCAGGAGAGAATGCTTCTGGAACATAGCCATACAGCCAAAAAACTCAACAAACCAATGATGAGAGTAATTAATAATAATAATAAATAATTGATAATAATTATTAAGAGTGAATACTACTACTACTAATACAAATTAAAATTAAAGTCTTGATGTCTTGATATTTTAGACCTGCTTCTGAGATTATTATGGGATACTGAAAATTGCATTGAATAGACCACATCAGTTCTAGTTTCTTAGATATGGCTATCATGGGTTTCTACTGGCAAGCAGATAGCAACTGGTAGATGGCATATGTTCTGTATCTCAAAAACTAGAGCTGAGAGGAGAAAACCAGTGACATTTTGGGAACCAGCAGGTCAAATATACCCAGGGACAGGGCTAACATTAGAGGCACCAAGATATGCATTGTCTAGTATTGTGACAAGAGCCTTTGCAAAAGCTCAGCTCCCTTAGTTCTTCTATGTTAGTTTTGTCCAGGACAGAAGTGGGTGTTGTGCTGAAACGTTTATCTTGGGGGAAAGGGAGGGGAGATAATTTATTTTGTTGTCGAAGGCTTTCATGGCCGGAATCACTGAGTTTTTGTGAGTGTTCCGGGTTGTCTGGCCATGTTCCAGAAGCATTCTCTCCTGACGTTTCGCCCACATCTATGGCAGGCATCCTCAGAGGTTGTGAGGTCTGTTGGAAACTAGGAAAATTGAGTTTATATATCTGTGGAATTATTTATTTATAATTTATTTTTTGTAGATATTCTGTTAGAATGGACAGGCCTCCCGCCCTGGACAGGTATTTTTAAATTTATTATTATTATTTATTTATTTATAGGCCATCCTATCTCAAATAGTAAAATTATGATTTTGAAAGGAAGGCAGGCAATGTTGAGTCAATGCTGCACCGGATCCGTCAGAAAAGGAGATTCGGTATGAAAAGGATGCAGAATGGTTCCTAAGCTGGATCTACACTGGCATATAAAGCAGTTTGAACTGCATAATATGGCCAGTTTAAACCCCTATAATGTAGTTCAATTGTATGGCAGTGTAGATCCAGTCACAAAGAGGGCAGGAAAGGCCTGATCCGGGTTGGTGTTAGTATGGATTACCAGGGGAATAAATCAATTGCATCCGTTCGCCTTCCGTACGTCTACACCGACCACTTAATGTGGATTTAACCGGCGTTGCTTCAAACTGTGACGGCCAAGCAACAAACACCCGCAAGACCGCAGAAAATAAAAACCCTGGATCCGCGAAGGCTTTTATGGCTGGGGTCACTGGGTTGTTGTGAGTTTTCCGGGCTGTATGGCCATGTTCCGGAAGCATTCTCTCCTGACGTTTCGCCTACATCTATGGCAGGCATCCTCGGAGGTTAAGAGGTCAGTGCAGACTCATATAATCCCGTTCAAAGCAGATACTCTATTTTATCTGGGTTATTGTGAGTTTTCCGGGGTGTATGGCCATGTTCCAGAAGCATTCTCTCCTGACGTTCCGCCTGCATCTATGGCAGGCATCCTCAGAGGTTATGAGGTCCTCTGAGGATGCAAGCCATAGATGCAGTCGAAACGTCAGGAGAGAATGCTTCTGGAACTCACAACAACCCAAAGCCCTTAATGCGCCTTTGTGGACTCATCACCCGGGCCTCAAACTAGTTCCAGGATTTCTATGGAATCATTTGCACGGCGAAACCGGTTTGAAACTGCATTAAATGGTCAGTGCAGACGTGCCCGATGTGGCTCTGGTGGGCTTTAAACTCCAGGAAGGTGCTGGAGCTCCAGTTGGAGTCCAGGTTATAAAGAGGCAAAGTATCTCCTTCCTGGGACCCTCTCCAAACTCAAGGATTTGGGGACAGCTAGGGCTGATCTTTCTCCAAAGACTGAGGGTTGGACTAGACACCAATCCTGGGTCAATCTTGGTGGGATGTTCTCCCTCCTCCTCGCTTGCCAACTCCTGTCCCCTTGAGTGAGGCTCCCTCAGGTTTTTCTCCCTCCTCGCTAAGCCAAGGCCCAGGAGAGAGGCAGGCCTGAGTTTTGCGGCATCTCCTCGGTTTCAGTTTGTTTGGAAACCACAGCCTCCTAAATCCTAAGAAAAAGGTCTGGAAGCCGGACCGAGGGCCCTTCCACACAGCCCTAGATCCCAGAAAATCCCACATTATTAGAGTGTGGACTCAGATAACCCAGTTCAAAGCAGATATTGTGGGATTTTCTGCCTTGATATTCTGGGACAAAGGGCTGTGTGGAAGGGCCCTGGCATAAATAAAGCAGGAAGGAATAGGGTATCTCTGAGCAAATCCAGAACTCAAGAACCAAACTCATCCTGAATCCTATACAGGTACTTCATTCCTCTCCTTTGTCCTATCTACACTGACCATTCAATACAATCTCCAAACGTGGTTTCGCTGTGGATCTAGGGTGCAGTATATTGCAGTGTGAACTGTATTTCATGCTCAATGATATAGCGTAGTTTGCACTGTATTTTATGTTCAGTGATATAATGCAGTTTGAAGTGCTCTACACTAACCATAAAATGCAGTCCAAACTGCATTATATCACTGACCATGAGATACAGTTCAAACTACATTATATTAGTGACAATTCAGCCGAAATCCTGCAACTTGGCCCCTTTCCGAACAGCTGAATAAAACTGGAATATATATAGCAGTGTGGACTCAGATAACCCAGTTCAAAGCAGATATTGTGGGATTTTCTGCCTTGATATTCTGGGTTATAGGGCTGTGCGGAAGGGATCTTTGTTGTCTAGTCTAGTCCACATAGTTTGAAGCTGCTTATTATTATTATTATTATATAATACAATTATAATATAAAATATAATATAAAAATATAATATATAATATAAAAATACAATATAACAAAATATAACATAACATAATATAATATAATATAATAATACAAGCTTAAACCCTTGTGCGGGCAGGACTGAAGGCTAAACAGGTCAGAGGTTCGGATCCAGGGAGAGTGTGGATGAGCTCCCTCTATCAGCTCCAGCTCCCTATGTGGGGACATGAGAGATCCCTCCCACAAAAAACATCCAGGGGTCCCCTGGGTAATGTCCTTGCAGATGGCCAATTCTCTCACACCAGAAGCGCAAGTCGCTCCTGACACGAAAATATTATTATTATTATTATTATTATTATTATGGTCAGTGTAGCCCTTGGAGCCCTTGTCTAATCTTTGAAAGCAACTTGTTTGGAGAACTTTAAAAAATTGATCGTTTGGGACCAAAGAAAACCTGCCGCGTCTCCTTGTGGATATGAACAACAGGGTATTAATATTAATATTATTAATAATAATAATAATGTGTCATTAGATCCCGACTTATACATCCTTTGCCCAATCCGAGGTGTTGGGAATGATGATGATGATGATGTCTTCAACCCTATCCTCTCCTTAGGCCCTTATTCCTTAAATTTCAGTAGTAGGAGGAATCCCATAAGAGGAGGAAAGAGGGCTGGGGTGGGTGGAGGAGGTGGGCATTGCCAGCTTCCACATCTAAGACGCGCGAGAGAGGATGCGGTCCATCTGTAAGAGAGTCAAGGAAGGGCAAAGGAAAGCCCTGGGCTCCGGGAAGCCGTGGGTGGGTTTTTTTGGGTGGTGGTGGGGAATGACTGGTGGCCCTTTTAGGGGAAGGAGGGAATGGAGGGAAGAGGCATCTGGTTTCCCAACCTTTTTGGAGGATCAAAGAGCCAACCCCCGGGATAAGGGGAAGTGCGGGCGAGGTCCTTCCCCTTCCTGCTCGCTGGAGGTAGGAGAAGATAGGATTTCGAAGGGAAAGACTTCCTAAGCCTTTGAAGGGGGCATTTGATCCCGTTCGCGCCCTACTTTGATCAAGAGCAATGTAGTCATTTCAAATAATAATACCTAATACCCGCATATCTTCGATTCTAAGACACCAGTAATCGCAAGACACACACTAGACTACCAACAGAAAAAAGCACCCTAGATTCTAAGGCTCCTTTTACACTGTTATATAAAATCCACACTGTAATTTCATCACACTAGAGCAAAAAAAATCCACTTCAATCTGGTTTCTGCCTCCTGCAGAATCCTGGGGTTTGTAGTTTAGGGAGGCTATTAAAGGCAACTGGGGTTTGTAGTTTAGGGAGGCTATTAAAGGCAACTGGGGTTTGTAGTTTAGAGAGGCTATTAAAGGCAACTGGGGTTTGTAGTTTAGGGAGGCTATTAAAGGCAACCATGGTTTGTAGATTAGGGAGGCTATTAAAGGCACATGGGGTTTGTAGTTTTGGGAGGCTGTTAAAGGCAACTGGGGTTTGTAGTTTAGGGAGGCTATTAAAGGCAACTGGGGTTTGTAGTTTTGGGAGGCTGTTAAAGGCAACTGGGGTTTGTAGATTAGGGAGGCTATTAAAGGCAACTGGGGTTTGTAGTTTTGGGAGGCTGTTAAAGGCAACTGGGTTTGTAGTTTAGGGAGGCTATTAAAGGCAACTGGGTTTGTAGTTTAGGAAGGCTATTAAAGGCAACTGGGTTTGTGGTTTAGGGAGGCTATTAAAGGCAACTGGAGTTTATAGTTTAGGGAGGCTGTTAAACACCACAATTCTGCAAAACTAGAGTTCATAGGGGAGAACTGGTGATATTTGGTGTTAGCCCTGTATCTGGGTATACTTGATCTGCTAATTCCAAAAATATCACCAGTTCTCCCCTATCAACTCTAGTTTTGGAGATACAGAGCATATGGCGTCTCATAGTCTTCATCTGCTTCCAGATAGAAAATCATGACAACAACCATATCTAAGAAACTAGAGCGGATGTGGTCTATCCAATGCAATTTTCCGAATCAGCGCCCCAATAGCTCCAGGAACAGGCCTGAAAACCAAGAATGTTATCATCTCCTTGGGTTGGTAGTGGTGCCATAGCAAGGCATTGTGGCATCCCACTGACTAACCACTCTCCTTATTTCAAGGATGGGAATGATAGTGAGAGGCCAAAACAACTGGAAAACAGGACATTTTCTCAACTACGCTCCTGATTCGGGCTGCATCTGCACTGTAGCATTAATACAGCGTGACCCTGCTTGAACTCAAATGCTATGGGATCCAGGGAGTTGTAGTCTGGCGAAGCACCAGCACCCTTGGGTCGAGAAGGCGACAGACCTCGTCAAAGGACCATTTCGTATCAGTGAACCTTTGCAGTGAGAGTGGCGCCAAACTGACTTAATTCTACTGTGTAGAATAACTTCCTCCACCGGCAAGTCTTGGGTGTGTGTGAGAGAGAGTGGGTGGGTGGGGAAGACAGAGGGAGTGAGTATGGAAGGTGGTGTGGGGAGGGAGGAAGGAAGCGTGGGTTTCCGGGAGGCCTCTGGAGGAGGAGGAAGCGAATGATAAATCGTATCGATTTTTGTTTTGACATGCACCCATTTTTCAATTCCGGGCGACGAGTGATCAGATGAGGCGGCCTTCGGGCGAATGCAGTGGTGGCAGGGAGAAAGGGAAGGAGGGGGGAGGAGGAAGGAGCCGCCAGCCAAGGAAGAAGCCGCTTCCCCAGTCCGGCAAAGGAGCTCCTCGCCGCCGTCTCGTTATAACCACCACGGCCACTATTAAAGTTATATCGCCACTACAGTTTGGCACCACTTCCAATGCCATGGCTCAATACTATGGAGTCCTGGGAGGTGTCCTTTTGCAAGGTCCTAAGCCAAACTCCCGGATCCCATTGCATTGAGCCATGGCAATGAAGGGGCATCCGCTGGTCAAGCCAGGCTGGGATGCTCTCTTCCTTCTCTCCTCCTTTTCCTTCTCCTCCTTCTCCTTCTCTTTTTCCTCCTTTTCTCCTCCTCCTCCTTCCCCTTCTCTTCCTTCTCCTCCCTCCCCTTCTCCCTTTTCTCCTTCTCCTCTCTCTCCTTCTCCATCTTCTCCTTCTCCTCCTCTTTCTTCCTCTTCTCCTCATTTTCTTCTCCTTCCCCCTCTCCCTCTTCTCCTTCCCTCCTCTTCTTTCCCCCTCTCCTCCTTCTCCTTCTCTTCTCCTCCCCTCCTTCTCCTTCCCCCTCTTCTTCTCCCTCTTCTCCTTCTCTCCTCCTCCTCCCTCTCCTTTCCCTCTTCTCCTCTCCTCCTTCTCTCCTCCTTCTCATTCTCCTCCTCCTTTTCCACTCCTACTTCTCCTTCCTCTCCTTCTCCTTCTCTTTCTCCTTCTTCTCCTTCCCTCTCCTCCCTCTCCTCCCTCTTCTCCCTCTTCTACATCTCTCCTCCTCCCTCTCCGCCTACTTCTCCTTCATCTCCTTCTCTTTCTCCTCCTTCCCCTCCTCTTCCTTTTCTTCCTCTTGGGCTTTCTCTCCTCATTGAAATGGGAGGCCTTATTATTCGTTTTCTCGCCTCGAAGGCGGTCTGGACTGGGGTTCGGGCCCATTAGAGGAGCATTTATACCGGCAAATGCGAATCTGGCCCAATTAATGCCGCCTCGCCGCTGACAAGGAGTTCACCCGAGATCTGTTCGGTAATGAGCATATTAATTAAACTCTGAATCATCCGAAGGGGCTTCTATTGAAACAATACCTCATTACAATGATTAGGAACACGGTTTCGAACAGGGCGCCTTTCTTTCACCACCGCATATATTCACCAATGACAAAATGGGATGGTTAGGTATTTTCCTCGCTTTGTTCAGGTGGCTTGCAAAGGGGTGGGTGGGGGTGGGGAGAAAGATAGAGCGCCTGCCCCTCATCTCCCCACATTTCTGCAAGAGGTTGCCCACCGCTTAATGAACCTCCAAATGCCTCTTTCTCTCGCCCCCTCCCCTTCTTTTTTAAAGGGACCCCAAAGTGCGCGTACAGCTGCAAACCCCAAGAGGGTCAGCGTCATTTCACTGTATTCTCTTCTTGATTACAAGCCGAGCCCATCAAACACAACATAATTACAGTAATTTCAGGTTTATTTATTCTAATGCAGTTCCCCCATCTCTCGGGTAATTATGAGCAATTTTTTCGCCCAGGGAATCTTTTTTTGCATTAACAAAAGAGATAACGCGCTGAAAGCCAAATCTGCGGCGCATTGAGAATGGGGAGAAGGAGAAGAAGGGAGGAGAGAGAGAGAGAGAAAGAAGGGAGAGGGAGAAAGCGAGGTGCGAGCTGCCATCCCTCCCTAACCCCCCCCCCCCTTTCCTCCCTGGGCCTTTTTCTCGGGGCAAATTGCTTGCAGGTGTATGGAGACGGGGCTATCCAAAGCCAAGGAAGGAAGGAAAAGGGGGGCTCCCCATTAGCCCAGCCACGAGGTTGAAGTAATGAAGACAGGCTCCGCCAAATTGCCCAACAACAGATACCTCTTTCATACGCCCGGCTCCCCTCCCATCGCACAAAAAGGCATCTCCAAATGCCCCCTCCCCAACACCCCCCCCCCCGACTTCTCTATCCAACGAACAGCGCCAGAGTCGCCCAGCAAAGCTCAATTCCCAACAGAACCCATCCTAGCCAAATATAATGTCTTTTCGGGCTGGGTCTGCACTGCCATATATTGCAGTTTGAGCTGCAGAGAGAAAAATACACTTAAAACCCGGTTTCTGCCTTCTGCAGAATTCTGGGGTTTGTAGTTTAGGGAGGCTGTTAAAGGCTCCTTCCTAAACTACAAACCCCAGAATTCTGCAAAAGGCAGAAACCGAATTTTAAGTGATTTTTTTCTCTAATGTGATGAGGCCATCATATAATGCAGTTTGAACTGCATCATATGATTTCGCACTGACCACATCATACTTTTTAAACGGAGGCTGGCTCTATATTGACCGTATAATGCAATGGAAAAGCAGGTCAATTTCAACAGAAGGGAGGAAACTATGAAAATGAATAAAATCTAGTCACCAGTATTTTTTTTTTTAAAAAAACACCTCTAAAATCAGGACAGTAAACAAAAAGCAACACTCAAAAAGCAGCAGAATTCCAGACAATACTCAATCAGGGCCAGCTAACACCTCCCAAGAAATTATCTCCATGCAGCAACCAGACAGGCTTTGAAGCTGCGAGGCCATTAGATGCTAATCAAGGTGGCCAATTGCAACGTTCACACTTGCCTCCAACAGACAAGAGTTTATTCTCCTACCGTGGACATTCCACAGAGAGCTAGAGATAAGAGACTCCACTTGCCTAGTTTCAACCTCTCAACCTCTGAGGATGCCTGCCATAGATGTGGGCGAAACGTCAGGAGAGAATGCTTCTGGAACAGGGCCATACAGCCCGGAAAACTCACAGCAACCCTGCATTATACGAGTCTACACCACTGTATCATGCAGTTCAAACTAAGGCTGGTTCTCTACTGGCCACCCTATCATGCATTTTGATCCGAATTGAACTGCATGATATGGATCTACACTGACCATATCATGCAGTTCAAACTAAAGCTAGATCCATACTGACCACATAGTGCCTTAGGTTGGTTCCCTACTGACATCTTGATCTGCATTGAACTGCATTATAGGATTCCACACTGACCATATAACGCATTCTGTAGTGTAGTCAATGTAGACCCTGCCCTATTGATCCCTCCTTAGCTGTATGTCTGAAAACCATATTGAGCTTGTGTGTTGGGGAAGTTTGGTTTCCAACACACCATAGATAGTCATGGTGAGATTCAGCCACACTTTGGGCATCTCCCGTTTTATTGTCCCTCACAAAATAGGACACAAAAGTCAGGGGCAGAGGTATTTTTGTGATTTGTTTTCGTGTCAGGAGGGAATTGAGTAACTGCAAGTTGCTACTGGTGTGAGAGAATTGGCGGTAAGAGCTGAGAGGCGAGCTCCTACCGTCCTGCCGGCACAAGGGTTTAACCCATTGCGCCATGTGGGCTTCAGGTGAATGAACTGCGGCACGTGGGTCCACACTGAGTACATCCGGCGGTTCGGACTGCATTACAAGGCAGCGCAAATCCAACCCTAGTTTTCAACCTCCGAGAATGACCCGAGAGAGGCTTAACTTCGCAACCTTTCCTTCTCTTTTCAAAATCAGAGGTGGGGCGGGTCAACTGGGAGCGAGGTTCAAACCCACCCATTACCTCCTGGTCAGCAACCTCCACTGTTGGGGCGGAAGTCATGAAGACAGGCTTCCCTCGCTCTCTCTCTCTCTCTCTCTCTCTCTCTCTCTCTCTCTCTCTGTGGCTAAAAAGTCGTATTAGGAGTGACTTGAGAAACTGCAAATCGCTTCTGGTATGAGAGAATTGGCCGTCTGCAAGGACGTTGCCCAGGGGACGCCCGGATATTTTGATGTTAGACTGGATGTTGTCTTAAGCTGGGTCTCCACTGCCTCATATCCCAGGATCTGATCCCAGATTATATGCTTTATCTGAGTATACACTGCCAGATCATCTGAAATCAGATCCTGGGGTGTAGGGCAGCGTAGATCCAGCCTTAAATCAAGCCACTATACAAGATGAGTTTTGTTTCCCCTTCCCTTTCCTCTCCCTTTGCTATAAAGCATCAGTCACCCCCCCCCCTCTCTCTCCCTCTCCCTTAGACTAAAAATTCATCCCAGGATCTGATCCCAGATGATTTCCTTTGAACTGGATCATTAGAGTCTACACTGCCAGATCATCTGGGATCAGATCCTGGGATATAGGGCAGTCTTAGACCAAGCCAACGTACAAGCTGGGTTTTGTTTTCCCTTCCCTCTCCCTTTGCTATTAAGCATCAGTCACCCCCTCATCTCTCTCTCTCTCTCTCTCTCTCTCTCTCTCTCTCTCTCTCTCTCTCATATAGACTGGAATTTCACTTCCTCATATCCCAGGATCTGATCCCAGATTTGAGCTGGATTATCTGAGTCTACACTGCCAAATAATCTGAGATCAGATCCTGGGATGTAGGGCAGCCTTAAACCAAGCCAATATACGAGCTGGGTTTTGTTTCCTCTTCCCTTCCTATCAGTCACCCCTTCCTTTCTTTCCTTCCTTCCCCTACAACACCGCTTTCTCATTCGCACACACTTTAAAATAATCAATTGGCAGCGACAAGTTTGGGCGATACAATGAAATGCAAGGGAGGCAGGCGACTTCCTTCCTTCCTTTCTTTCTTCCTTTCTTCCTTGTTTGCTCTCTCCCTCCCTCTCTTCCTTCCTTCCTTTTTTCCTTGCTTGCTCTCTCCCTCTCTTCTTTCCTTCCTTCCTTGCTCTCTCCCCCTCCCTCCCTCCCTCCCTTCCTTCCTTGCTTCCTCCGTTCTTTCCTTCCTTCTCTCCTCCTTCCCTTCCTCCCTTGCTTCCTCCCTCCCTTCCTTGCTCTCTCTCCCCCTCCCTTCCTTCTTTCCTTCCTTGCTTCCTCCGTTCTTTCCTTCCTTCCCTCTTCCTTCCCTTCCTCCCTTCCTTCCTTGCTCTCTCCCTCCCTCCCTCTCTTCCTTCTTTCCTTCTTTCCTTGCTCTCTCTCCCCCCTTTCCTTTTTTCCTTGCTTGCTTCCTCCGTTCTTTCCTTCCTTCCCTCCTCCCTCCTTTCCTTCCTCCCTCCCTTGCTTGCTCTCTCTCTTGCTTCCTTCTTCCCTCCCTCCCTCCTTTCCTTGCTTGCTTGCTTCCTCCGTTCTTCCTTCCTTCCTTCCTTCCCTCCTCCCTCCCTTCCTAACTTCCTCCCTTCCTACCTACCTAACCTTGCTTCCTCCCTTCCTCCCTCCCTTCCTTGTTTGCTTCCTCCCTCCCTTCTTCCTTCCTTCCTTCCTTCCTTCCTTCCTTCCTTCCTTCCTTCCGTCTCTGATCCCGCACAAAAATAAATCAAAATAGGGACCCAAGTGAGCACAACATAGGGGCGGAGGGAGGGGGGGCGGTCAAGGGAAGTAGCCCCAAAGAGGAGCCTTACCTTTCGGGTCCTGTGGTTTGAATCCAGGCGGCTGCTGCTGCTGGCCTCAGTTGCCCAGGGGCTGGAGGGAGGGGGCTCGATTAGGGCCCCCAAATCCGGAGCACGGCCCCCCAAGTGCCCCCAAAGCGGGGTCCGGGGGTCCTGCTTGGGAGCCGTGGCGGCGCCTGAGCTTTTTCGCCGCCCGGCGCCTGCCGAATATCACTGGGAATTTCTGCTATATAGCCTCTGTCTTTATAGCTGATGGGGAGGAAAAAATTGCAGATTATTAGCATAAATGTTTACTCTTCATTACGCTGATGACATTGTGCACTCGAGATCTTGGTAATCTTTGGGAAAATTATGAGTAATTTTATTTTTTTTTTAAAAAAATTGTTTTAAAGCAGCAGCAGCAGCAGTTACCGAGCAATTCAGGCTAATTCTGCGTAGGCTTCCCGAACGGATATAATTATCGAGGAGTCAAGATGTTATGCTAAAAACTATGCATTGATATTCCCATTTATTATGTACATACAACTTTGACAATGTTGATGCTTGAAATAGCAGGAAATTGTCTTGCGCAAAAATTACAGTCCATATTAGGACATGTGAAATTGCGAAGAATTATAGAGTAATTGCAGGCTTTCAGATGGGAGAGCCAGAATGCTCAAACTCGTGCAAATGTGGGTAAAATTACAGATCAGAGCAAAAATTAGGGGAAAAAGGGGGTCTGGGATTTTTCAAGTTGGCGATAGGATTCCGGAAGTGTCTAATGCCACATGATTGCTGCAGTTTTAGGGGAGAGAGAGAGGGAGAGAGGGAGAAGGGGGAGTCGTGCCTCCCAAGAGCGATTGCTTTGGCCGGAGCGGGTTTAATTGGATTTCTTGGGTGTTCTCTCGCTCACACACACACATGCACACACCCCCACCCCCCAAAAAAGCCCCCGTCTCTAATAGAGACAAATGAGGAAATTGCCTGCCCAGTGGCACATTTTACCAGCACCCCCTCCCCATTATTTCCTCTGCTCAGGTTGCATTCCAGGGTTGCATTGGGGGAGAGGGAGAAATGGGGGGCTTAATTGCCTCGCATGCCCTCCACATCCCTTTCTCCCCCCATCCTTCCTCCCCTTTGCCTCCCCGGTGTGCAAGCCACACCAGGAGCAAGGCTGCTACCGGGAGATGGGGCCAAAAAGGGAGCCAAAGGAGGGGAACGGAGCGGGGCGGGTTGGCCTTCAGAGCACCCCTAAACGCCAGGAAATGGGGTGCAGCTGGAGAAGAGGCGGGGAGGGGCACAACTGCACAAGGGTGGGTTGCTCTGGAGGTTTGTGTGCACGTAAAAGAGAGGGAGAGAGGGAGAGAAAGAGAGGAGAGAAGGAGAGAAGGAATGAGTCCTTATCCTCAAGGTCTGTTTTCATAGAACTACTGGGGTCTCTCTCTCTCTCTCTCTCTCTCTCTCTCTCTCTCTCTCTCTCTCTCTCTCTGTGTGTGTGTGTGTGTGTGTAACGTAAGGCTGGATCTACACCGACATAAACCCCAGATGATAACATTCACCTTATCTGCTTTGAACTGGATTATATTGGGGGGTGGTCCCTTCCTCACAGCCATATAACCCAGAGTATCAAGGCAGAAATATCTGCTTGGAACTGGGCTATCTGAGTCCATACTCAAATAATTTGGCGTTTTCTGCCTTGATATTCTGGGATATAGGGCTGTGTGGAAGGGGCCTGGGTTATCTCAGTCCACACTGCCATATATTCCAGTTCCAAGCAGATAATGTGGGATTTAATTAAACTCTTTGGAAGGGGCCTTAGACTTCTTCATATGGGCTATACTGGGATATGTGGTGGTGTGGACTCAGATAACCCAGTTCAAAGCAGATATTGTGGGATTTTCTGCCTTGATATTCTGGGTTCTATGACCGTGTGAAAAGGCCCTGAGTCTCACTGCCATTTAATCCAGTTCAAAGCAGATAATCTGGATTTCATATGGCAGTGTAGATGGGACCTTAAGCTTTTTCCTGACCCAATGTCTTTCCGTGGCTGGATCTACACTGCCTCAGAATGCAGTATATATCTACATTGTGTGGTCAGTGTAAAGCAGACACAGTAGGCTGTTAGGAATTGTGGGAGCTGAAGTCCAAAACATCTGGAGGGCCGAAGTTTGTTCATGCCTGGTATAGACTCATGTATTGTATGGGTCTGCTCTCAGCATTCTAGGGCAGTCTGGGTATGTATATGTAAAAGTGAAGCTTTTTTCCTGGCCCATCATCTTCCCTGCCTGGCTTATTATTAATATTATTATTATTATTATTATTAGGTTGTCGAAGGCTTTCATGGCCGGCATCACTGGATTGCTGTGTGAGTTTTCCGGGCTGTATGGCCATGTTCTACCCTGGATATTCCACATATATATAAACCGCACTTGCCTAGTTTCCAATAGACAACACAGCCACTGAGGATGCCTGCCATAGATGTGGGCAAAACCTCAGGAGAGAATGCTTCTGGAACATGGCCAGACAGTCCGGAAAACTCACAGAAACCCATTATTATTATTATTATTATTATTAACCTCATACATCCAGGATACGTCTCCGATAATAACGATGCTAATGATGCGATGGTGTTGATATCACTATTATTATTATTAATTATACCATTATTATACCATCACCATCGCATCATTAGCGTCGTTGCTATCAGAGACGTCTCCTGACCCTATAAGGTAATTGTATTATTATTATTATTAAGTGTGATAATAATACTAATAATAACGGTATTATTATTAATTGTGATAGTAATAATAATAATACAATCACATCATTCGCATAATTGTTATCAGAGACTTCTGATCCTATAAGGTAATTATATTATTATTATTAATTGTGGTGGTATTAATAATGATAATGATAATACAATCACTTCATTAGCATCCTTATTATCAGAGACGTCTCCTGGCCCTATAAGATATTATTATTATTAACTGTGATATAATAACAATAACAATGACAATAACAATACTATCACATCATCAGCATAATTAATATCAGAGTCGCCTCCTGACCCTATAAGGTAATTGTATTATTATTATTAATTTTGATTTTATTAATAATATTAATGATGGTGATAATAATAATAATAATACCATCAGCATCCCATCGTTAGCATAATTACCAGAGACGTCTCCTGGCCTTATAAGGTTTCCTCCCCTTCCCTTCCTCCCCTCCCATGGAATCGATTTAAAGACAAACAGCAAGGGGTTTGGAAGGCATTTATCGTCTCCGAGGTTGTTTTCTTTCGGTTCCTCCTGAATCCCGTGGGCTCAAATGACCCGCCACAAGGGCCAAGGGTGGAGGTGGGTGCGGGGGCTGGCTGCCCATCTCGTCCCTTTCCGGGGCAATGCGAAGCCTACCCCCCACAGGAGGACCCACAAATCAGAGGAGGAGGAGGTCAGCCACCCGGAAATCTGCCAGCCGGCTTGGCATCCAAAGGCGCGCATCTTTCTCAGTATCGGATGCCCCCCTCCTCCCCACGGAAACCATCCCTGCCTCTCCGTCTCCTCTTTCCAGAAGGTCCCCCCCCCCCCCGGGAGCGGGGGGCTGAAAAGGAAGGTTTCTTGCTCGCAGCCCCAGGGAGGAGGCATTGAATGCCTTGTGACGGCCCCAGAGAAACGTGCCCCTTTGCAGGCATCCCAGTTCCGGAGGCGCCTGACCTCTGGTCCCGGGACACCAAGGGGGAGGAGGAAGGCCCACCCTTCAGCCACCCTCCATCCTGAAGGGCGTTGACCTCCTCGGACCCTAGAAAGAAAGACACCCCACAAAGCTCTCCCCAGTGTCCTACTTTTAGTAGACCCACTCTCCAGGTCTTTTCCCCAAGGCAACATGTTCCCGAGCAATGTGTGATTAGATCCCAGTAATCCGCGCAGCATATATGGCAGTGTGGACTCAGATAAACCACCTCAAAGCAGATATTGTGGGATTTTTTGCCTTGATAGTCTGGTTTATATGGCTGTGTGGAAGGGTCTATCCTGCCATATAATGCAGTTTGGACTGCGTTGAACTACATTGTAATGCAAGGTAGCTCCAGCCTTTGTTTACTTGGGCTTCAGTCTTACTTGGACCAAGGCAGGCGAGATAAACCAGATAGATTTCTAGGTTGTTGTGTGTGTTTTCAGGGCTGAAGATGCCTGCCATAGATGCAGGCGAAACGTCAGGAGAGAGTGCTTCTGGAACATGGCCATACAGCCCGGAAAACACACAACAACCGGCCATGAAAGCCTTCGACAATATAGATAAGATTTCACCTTCAGACCCTGGTTAATTCCACAAAGATGATATGGGCCAACTTGACATTATAGCCTAGTTTGGCCTTTGAAATCTCGACCTCATCCCATGTCAATCCAGAAATGGGATGATTTACGAGGAATCGAATGCATCTCTTCCTTTCTCGGTCTGAAATTAGCGGCTTAAAATGTGATTAATATTTATTATAGTTTTCCCCGTGTTTCCGCCCAATATATATACGCTATCACTTCTTCTAAAAGAGGGATATATCTCTATCTATCTCTATGTCTGTCTCTATCTCCTTCTATCTGTCTCCCTCTTTTAGAAGAAGTGCTACCGTTTCGCATTGTAAACTGCCCCGATTCCCGTGGGCAGAAAGGCAGTATTTTAAAGCAACACACCCCCAAAACCAAGTAGGGATTGAATGAATAACACAAGAAAACGCTAGTTTCCTTTCTCCTTCCTTAATTTTTTTCTTGGGATGTGAAATAATACGTTTCAGAGCCCGATCCCTTTTATGTTTGAGTTCCTTTCTAGGGCAATACACCCGCGTTTTTCCTCCTCCTCCTCCTTCTTCCAGGTCCTCCCAAGGCTCTTGATGTCGCCTTGATCCACCTGGGATGCAAAATCTTGTCCTCAGTGAAACCAGAAGCCTGAGAGACGGAAAGATCATTGCTTCCCCTTCATCTCCCTCTTCTAATGAAATACATTATGGGCCCTTCCACACAACCCTATATCCCAGAATAAGGCAGAAAATCCCACATGATCTGAGTGTGGACTCAGACCACCCAGTTCAAAGCAGATCTTGTGGGATTTCCTGCCTATCAAGATATTCTGGGATATAGGGCTGTGGGGAAGGACCCTGGGTTATCTGAGTCCACAGTGCCATGTATTCCAGTTCAAAGCAGATCTTGTGGGATGTTCTGCTTTGATATTCTGGGATATAGGGCTGTGTGGAAGGGCCTTTGTCTTCCCCTTTGTGTATCTTCTCGTTTTAAAAGTAATACAGTTTAACCACCATGGCTCAATGCTGTGGAAACATGGGAGCTGTAATTTGGAGAGGTACCAGCCCTCTTTGGCAAAGAAGGTGAAAGACTTTGTAAAACTACAACTCCCGTTGTCCCAATATACCTTTGGACCAAAGCAGTTGAACTGCACTAATTGCAAAGTGTAGATTGACCCCCCTCCCCCAAGGGTCTGGTGAGAGGCCTTTGTTGCACGCAGTGGTGCCCGCAACTCGTTCAGACGTGCGTTTGGGTGACTCGTGTCGGGTGTCCGTGTGGGGTACAGGGTGAGTCTTCGTCCTGTTTTGCTGCCTCTTCTCCCCCTTGCCCCTCAGGCTTGGGCTCGTGGAAAAGGGCTGCCCTTGTTCGGGGCGGAAGGGACGGAGACAGCCGTCTCTCCCTGCTCCCCAGTCCCGTTCTTCGTCCAGTCCTTCGCCAAGGAAAGAAGGAGCGCGGAAGAGACGAGGAGGGAGCGAGGGGGGGGGGGCGTCCTCGCCGAGAAGTCGGGCGGATGGATGGATGGGTCACAAGGGGCCTCCTTGTCTCGCAGGGAGGGAGGGGGGAGGGGGGGGGGAGGGAAGGAGAGCGAGTGTGTGGGAAAACGCGGCCCAGTGCCGCGCCTCAGGCGGATCAGGAGACGCTCACGGCTCCTCCTCAGCTCTCCGCCTCTTCTTCCTCTACTTACTACGCTCCTCATTCCCTCCTCCTCCTCTTCTTTCTACCCCCTTCCTCCTCTTCCTCTCCTCCATCCCTCTTCCTCCTCCTCTCCTTCCTCTCCTTTTCTTCCTCTTCTTATTACTCTCCTCCTCTCCCCATTCCCTCCTCCTCTTCTTTCTACCTTCCTCCTCCTCTCCTCCTTCCCTCTTCCTCCTCCTCTTCTTCCTTTCATTTTCTTCCTCTTCTTCTTACCCTCTTCTTCCTTTCCTTTCCTTTCCTTTTCTTCCTCTTCTTACTACCCTCCTCCTCATTCCCTCTTCCTCCTCTCCTCATCCCCTCTTCCTCCTCTTCTTTCTACTCCTTCCCTCTTCCTCCTCCTCTTCTTCCTCTCCTCTCCTCTCCTCCATCTCCCTCTTTCTTCCCCTTCCTCCTCTCCTTCGTCTTCTCTTTTTTTACTTCTTGCTTCTCCTCTTCCCCACTTCCACTCCTCCTTTCATCTCTCTTTCTTCCTCCTCTTCCTCTCCTCCTTCCTCCCAACCCTTTCCTCGAGTTTCTGATTCCCTTCTCCACTCTTCCAGGTTTGTTTTCTTTCGCCCTTCTTCCCTTCCCATCCCTAGTCCTTTGCTTTTTATTTAGCCCTTTCTGGCTTGTGGGGCCTGGGCCCATGCCCAGCTTCTCCAGCCTTTGCCTTCTTTCTTCCCCTCAGACCCCGTTTGTGTGTGAGAGTGTGTAAGTACATGTGTTGCATAAGCTCAGGCCTCTTCCAGACAGGCCCTACATCCCAGGATATGATCCCAGGTTTTCTGCTTTAAACTGGATGATATGAGTTTGCACTGAAAGATAATCTGGGATAAAGAGAGAAACTGGGATCAGATCCTGGGATGTAGGGCCTGTCTGGAAGAGCCCCCAGTTGCCCAAGAGAGGGGAAAGAAAAGGCCTGGCATACATTGCACTTTGGGCCGGCCACACACACTTTGGGCCGGCCACGCTACACAATGCTAGTATTGCTATTTCTCTTCAACTGCCATGCCAACATCTCGTGGGATTCTGTGGCTTGTAATTTACTGAAGCCTCGGAATTCCCAAACGCCCTTCCCTAAACTGCAAAACTGCGAATCCCTAGGCTGTTGCCTTAGCAGTAAAAGTGCTATAACAACTCCAGGATTCCACAGAATGTAACCACAAGAGTGGAAGTGGAATAATAATTCTGTAGTGTGGAATGGGTCTTTGGCTGAGGAGATAGGGCAGAATACAGATAAAGTATTATTCTAATGAGAGTCAGGGCGGTCTACTTTGCAGGTGGGTTGAAATTCTGGTATGAGAGAATTGGCCGTCTGCAAGGAAGTTGCCCAGGGGAAGTCTGGATTGTTTTGGTTGTGTTCTTACCATCCTTGTGGGATGGTTCTCTCGTGTCCCCGCATGGAGCTGGAGCTGATAGAGGGAGCTCCTTCGAACAGGCAACCTTCAGGTCAGCTACCCAACTTTCAAGTCCTCAGTCCTGCCAGCACAAGGGTTTAACCATAGACCCCCCCCGGTGGAGCAGTGGGTTAAACCCTTGTGCTGGCAGGACTGAAGACCTACAGGTCGCAGGTTCGAATCCACTGAGAGCACCGATGAGCTCCTTCTTTTAGCTCTAGCTACCCATGAGGGGACATGAGAGAAGCCTTCCACAAGGATGATAAAACATCAAAACATCCTGGCATTCCCTGGGCAACGTCCTTGCAGACGCCAATTCCCTCACAGCAGAAGCGACTTGCAGTTTCTCAAGTCGGTCCTGACAGGGGGGGGGGGGGCTCCCCAAAGTACTAATCCCATAGCACTGAGCCATGGCAGTTAAAGTGTTGTCAAAGTGCACTAATTCGACAATTTAGCTAAAAAGAGTCGATTTGACCAAAGCAGTAGGGACAAGGCGGCGCGGGCTGTGGGTTTGGAGTGGGGGAGAGATGTACCCGCTCCCTCCCCACCCGGCGCCCTTCCTTCGTGCCAAGGCCTGTTGCGTGATGTGGGCTCCGGCGGGCCTGCTTCCCCGCCTCGGGCGCGCCCGGGTGGAGGCCTCTTCATCATCCTGGGTCTCTTTCCCTTTTCCAGCCCCGTTTCCTCCTCCTTTCTTCGCCGAAGAGACAGAACAAACTGACCGCTGGCCCTTCGGCCTCCGTGCTGTTGTTGCTGGAGCGGAAGGGAACAAGGAGAGGCACACATCTCCTCGGCCGGCCCTCCAAGGTCTCCCTGGGTGCCATTTTCCCAGCCGCTGCCAAGAGGCCTCCAAAGTCCGAAGAAGGAGACCTTTGCCTCTGGGCACCAGCAATTGACTCAGACATGGGGATCAGAGAGGGGAGGGAAGAACAACCCCTTCTGCTTCTTTCTAACCATACCATCCGTTTCCCTCTGGAGCACTGAAGGGCAGCCGTCCTGTTGGGGGGAAAAACCCCCCAAGGAATGCAGTGTGACTCTATTTGAACTGCCCTGGCTCAATGCCTTGGGATCATGGAAGCTCCTGCCAAAGAGTGTTAGTGCCTCACCAACATACAACTCCCCAATTGCCATAGCATTGAGTTCAAAGTCGTGTCAAGCTGTATTCATTCTCCACTATAGATGCAAACTAAGCTTCCTTTAAAAATGGAAATAACTCTTTTTTTTTCGTGTCAGGAGTGACTTGAGAAACTGGTGTGAGAGAATTGGCCGTCTGCAAGGACGTTGTCCAGGGGATGCCAGGATGTGTTGATGTTTTACCATCCTTGTGGAAGGCTTCTCTCATATCCCCACATTGGGAGCTAGAGCTGACAGAAGGAGCTCATCGGCGCTCTCCTCAGTCCTGCCAGCACAAGGGTTTAACCCAGGCATGGGCAAACTTTGGCCCTCCAGGTGTTTTGGATTCCAACTCCCACAATTCCTAACAGCCGGTAGGCTGTTAGGAATTGTGGGAGTTGGAGTCCAAAACACCTGGAGGGCCAAAGTCTGCCCAGGCCTGTTTTAACCCATTGCGCCACCAGGGGCTCTTTAACACTGGTCGGGGGAGTATATCCTGTACACGAATGGTGTGCCTTCAAATCCATGGCGATTTTAAAATGAGCCTAGCCCGCTTTTGGCCAAGTTCACATAGTGGTTTTCCTTAACTGATGGGGAAATTTGAGCCCGGACTCTCAGTCCAACACTACATTAATTTTGCAACGAAGTGGAATGGACAAGTAACCAGGGAGGCCTGGTAGAAAGGCGTTTTAAGGGACTTCCTAAATGGTATTTCGTGGGGATGGGACTATAGAAACAGTATGGAATTTTTGTAATGGGGCAGTGAATTTGCCAGAGGATCTCTCAGAGAGAAGAAGTTGTTCATCTTCCTGGATGGCAACTGTCCAGTGGTCAAATGAGCCTTTGTGGCCCCTATAGCAGTTTGTTACTGTTGTGCTGCCTTTGAGTAGTTTCTGGCTCCTAGCAACTCGAAGATGGACCTATCACAGGGCTTTGTTCAGATGGAGGGGTTGCCCACCAGTGCCATCCTCTGAGGGCCAGAGAGTGTGACTTTGGCATGGCTACCCAGTGGGGTTCAACAGCCGGGGTTGCCCATTATTGCTATCCTGTGAGACCAAGATTGTATGACTTGCCAAGGGTACCCAGTGGGTTTCAATGGCCGAGGGAGTATTCCAACCCTGGCCTCCAGAATCACAGTCCAACATTGTACAACACTGCAGGGAGTGGGCATGATTTGGGTCAGGAGCTTTTGGGCGAGGGTCAGATAGGTGAAGGAGGCCACTACTAAGGGATGTCACCATAAATTAGATATAGCTTTCTCCGGATTGTGGCTCAGTCTTTCCTCTTGTTCCGTCTTTGTATTGTCTATGTCCTTTATTTATCAAAACATAGGCAAGTATTGTGGCTTCTTAAAGACCGACAGATTCTTTATGGCTCAAGTCACAATAAATCAGGGCTTCTTCGGGGATGCCACGTGCCTCTTGGTTGTTTCTGCAAACGGAAAAACAACCCCCCCCCTCTCTCTCCAGATAGATATGGATATAGATCCAGAATATATCTGTGTGTGTTTATGCAGAATGTTCACTTGCTAAAGGGTGTATGCAATGAGCACTTGGTATCCGCTGGGGCTTGTTTCCAGGACCCTCGTGGACACCAAAACCTGTGGATGTTCAAGTCTAGTAGTACACAATGGCTCTCCAAATGGTGTCCCTTATATAAAATGGCAAAATCAAGCCTTATATGGAATATCTTCAAGCCCTGGAGGGCTGAATCCGTGGAAGCCCAAGCCGTGGATACGAGGGCCGGTTGTACATTGTTTGGGGCGCCCTGTACATGCCTGTTGGGGGTTTTTTGTAAACCTGGTGGCAGTGATATATACACGACTGTTTCGAAGTAGCTTACAGTAGTAAGATAAACATTTTAAAATTAAATTAGACTCCATCCCATGCCTTATACCTGTGTTTGTGTAAGCTGCGTGGCTCCTCTAAGATAGTGCCAAATTCACCCACCAATTCACAATTCATTCCTAGTATGCAGGGCCGTAGCCAGGATTTTGATTGGGGGGGGGGTGAGTTTGGTTCGGGGGGGGGGGCTGAGACTGGGTGGAAGAGGGTCTACCCTAGCACACCTTTTGTATTGTTATCCCAATAACCCCATTAATGTGGGATATAATGAGTGGTGATCAGATCATGATTAAAATGCACGTAACAGTTAAAATAATGTACCAGTAAGGCCTTTTCGCGGACCACCCTGAGAATTTCCGGGGGCTGAAACCACTAAGCCCACCCTGCTAGTATGGAAAACCACTAAGGACACCCCAAGCAAGGAGTCGGGCTCCTTTCAAACAGCTGTATAAAATCCACATTATGTGGCAGTGTGGACTCAGATAATCCAGTTCAAATCAGATATGTTGGATTATCTGCCTTGATATTCTGGTTATATGGTTTGGGATAGTTTTCTTTCTTTCCTATGCGACTGTATCATAGTCACCGCAGTCCCGTGTGTGTGTGTGTGTGTATTTCCCAGTCTTAAATTCAGCCTTCATCTCCTGGATCCGGGCGCAGAGAGCCGTCCGGAGCCTCTCCGTGTCTGTGGCGCCAGAGCGCAGTCTGGACGGCGGAGAGGCGACTGTGTTTGTGGTTGCGTGTGTGTATGCATGTCTGTGGGAGAAAGAAGCGGCTGCCCCGGCGTTTCTCGCCTCCCTTTGGAGAGAGAGGAACATCTGGGGGAAGGGAAAGATACCCTGGGCCCCCCTTCTTCTCCCGCTCCCCAGAATGCAAGGCTGGATTGGCACCCTTCCCTCAACACAACACACACAGCCGCTTCACAACGTTGGAGGCAAAAGTGGCGTTTCAAGTTTGGCTGGAAGAATGAGAGCAGGGTATTTTCAAGCAAAGAAAGGGAGGGAGACTGGAAGAGAAGAGAGAGGGGGGATCATTGGAGAAGGCTAGAAACCCAATGCGATTGAAAGGAGGGAAAATGAAGCAAAGGGAATGTGGGTGGCTCCCTATCCACTTCATCAGACTCTTTCGCTGCTAAACTGGCGGAGAAAGAACAACAACAACCAAACGAAGGAAGGGAGGATATTCTGGAGAAGGCTATGAAGAAATAAAACGCATTTAAAGGAGGATGGTGGAAGACAGCAAAGGCAGCGCAGTTTCCTACTCATTTGAACCAATTTTTCCTTGCAAAACTGTCTGATACGGTAGATGGAAAAGGGAAGAATAATATTCTGGAGGAGGCTAGGAAGAAATAACATATTTGAAAGAAGGGAAAAAACAGAAAATCCAGAGCAATTTCTTACCCGTTTAATTAAACGTGCCTGATAGAGGGCCCTTCCACCCAGCCACAGAACCCAGAATATCAAGACAGAATCCCACAATATCTGCTTTGAACTGGGTTATCGAAGGCCCCTTCCACAGAACTAAATAAAATCCCATATTTCTGCTTTGAACTAGAATATATGATAGTGTGGACTCAGATAACCCAGTTCAAAGCAGATATTGTGGGATTTTCGGCCTTGATATTCTGGGTTAAATGGCTGTGTTCACACGGCCATATAGCCTAGTTCAAAGCAGATAATGTGGGATTTTATTCATCTGTGTGGAAGGGGTAAAAAACCCCCCATGAGAACAGAAGGAAGGATGGAAGGAAGTATTCTGGAGGAGGCTATGAGGACATAAAATATATTTGAAGGACCCAGCAAAATCATGATAGTTTTCTATCCAGCATGGATGAGCTCCCTCTGTCAGCTCCAGCTCTCCATGCGGGGACATGAGAAAAGCCTCCCACAAGGTTTGATAAAACATCAAAACATCAGGGCGTCCACTGGGCAAAGTCCTTGAAGAAGGCCAATTCTCTCACACCAGAAGCGACTTGTAGTTTCTCAAGTAGCTCCTGACAGACACACACACACACAACCAAAACTCTTTCATTGCAAAACAGGGTAATATGATAGGGATCAACCAAAAGAAACACAAAAATCCTTGTCCTGCAACAAACTCTGGCGCAAACAATAATTTATTTAAATAATCTCTTCATATTGTAAAAGTAACATTGAGGGAGGGGTTTTTTTTGCAATAAATAATATATATAAAAAAGAAAATACCTGTATTGATTTAAAAGATTTAAACCACGAATTGGGACAAGTCAGTAGCTGGTTCTTTTTGAAATAGAAGAAGAAAGGCATAAAACAGGATAAGGAAATATTTAGGGAAGTTGCCCAGAGAGGGGGAAAGGGGAAATTATGCCCTTAACACATGAAAGAAAGAAATACAGGCCACCCAATGGGTCATTTCCCTCCCCACACATTTTTTATACAAGGAATTTGGGTGGGGGAGGAGATCATCAGCACAAAACATCTTTATTACAAACATATTCTTCCCCAGTGAAGAAAAAGTTCTCCAAACATAAAAAAGATAATTTAAACACAGCTGAGTTATTTTTTGTCGTTTTAAATATCTACATAATATAAAAATTATTTCTCTTTTTCCCCCCACACCCCAACATCAAAATGAGGTCATCTGCAAAGGCACCTATAAAAAACGTTTACAAAAATAAACAAAATTAAATAGGAAATTCTGCACTGGTGATTGGATGAGGAATGAGTGGGGAGTGGATTCGCATTCAGGTCTGTTCTGCCAAGGGAGCCAATATTTTCTGAAGATTGATCTTCTGAGAAGGTAGGTCTACTCTGAAGGAAGTCCCATAGAGTTAAGTGGGCATTACCTCAATATAAATAGATGTAAGATAGTAGAGGAGGGAGCTAGAGAAGCAGGAGAGGAGGGGCACATCTATATTGTAGGATGAGTTCAGTTTGATAACTGCCAGGGCTCCAAGTCCATGCTATATAGGACACTGGTTTCCTGCCTTTGCTCTTCCTGTTGTTTGGAACTTCAACTCCCAGAAATCCCAGCCAGTTGTTAGGAATGATGGGAGCTGAAGTCCAAAACACCTGGAGACCAAAGCTTGGGGATCACTGCTATAGGATTAGGGGAATTGTAGCTTTGGCCTTCTATTGGAAAGAGTGCCAAGAGTGAGGATGATTCCCTAGCATTGAACCATTGCAAATAAAATGGGGTCAAACTGCAAGAATTCAAGAGTGAATACCTCAATAGCATGGCTCAATGTTTATGGAGTCAGGGCATTTTTACAAGAGTGTGCTGGGGGTCTTACCAAACTACAACTCTCAGGATGCCATAACATTGAGCCAGGGCAGCTAAAGTGGGGTCAAAACTGCAATCTACATGAACCCATAGTCTAATAGCAAACCAGTACACTGATCTGAAACTGTGACTAAGGCCCCCTTCTACACTGCCATATAAAATCCAGATTATCTGCTTTGAACTGGATTATATGGCAGTGTAGACCACATAATCTGGTTCAAAGTAGATAATGAGGATCATCTGATTTGACAACCTGGATTATATGGCAGTCTAGAAGGCGGCCTTGGTCTACACTGCCATATAATGCAGTTTGAAGTGCATTGAATCCTCAGTGTAGTAGACTCCTATAATGCAATGTGAACAGCATTATATGGCTCTACACCAGGCATGGACAAACTTGGGCCTTCCAGGTGTTTTGGACTTCAACTCCCATCATTCCTAACTGCCTCAGGCCTCTTCCTTAAGCGGCTGAGGGGGAAAAGGAAGGGGCATGAGGCTGTTAGGAATGGTGGGAGGTCCAAAACACCTGGAAGGCCCAAGTTTGCCTAGGCCCAAGTTTGCCTAGGCCTGCTCTACACTGAGCACATAACAGCAGTTCAAAGTGCATTCTATGGCAATGTAAATAAATCCTGTCTGTGTTTGCAGTTGGGAGACCCTCATGAGGGCCCAAATCATAAGGAAACGACCCTAGGTCGCTCCTGTCAAGATGGAGTTGAGTTCTTCCAGAGTGACACGGGTTTAGTCCCTCAGGAAAAGCCCCCAAATGGGTTTCTTTGTCTGTGTGTGTGTGTCACTCTCTTTTCCGCCATTTTAGAGAGTTAGAAGATCGTCCCTGCGCTGAGAGCAGCAGCACTGTGGTGATGATGGTGGTGATGGTGATGGAGGTGGTGAGGGTGGTGCTGGTGAGGCTGGCCTTGCTGAGGAGGAGGCAGGATGGTGGAGGCTCCTTGCAAGTGGGAGGCCTGGTGGTACCACGAATAGTTGCCCAAGAAAGCCGCTGCGGCCGCTGCTGCTACTGCGGCTGTGGTGGTGGGGGCGCCAGGGCTCGAGCCCGCGCTGCTTCCTCCGCCGCCATTACTGCTGCTTCCTCCTCCTCCTCCGCCGCCATTAGTGACCCGTTGTGGGTGAGGTGCGAAGTCCCAGGCCAAGGGGGAAGGAGAAGAAGAGCAGGGCGGAGGGGAGCCCTCGGAGGCGCCCGGGAGCTGGTCTGCCGGCAGCTCCCCGCTTTTCCACATCTTCTTGAACTTGGACCTGCGGTTCTGGAACCAGATCTTCACCTGGAAGGGAGAAGAGAAGGCCTCGAATGAGCCATGAGGGCGCCCGAAGAAGCAGCACCACAAAAGCAGCTAGGCCGCAACTGGGGGAAGCAGCACCACAAGAACACCCACAACTGGGGGAAGCAGCACCACAGGAACTAGGCCGCACTGGCCAGACAATGGCGTGTTGGTGTGCACACAACCATACATCCCACACAATAACTGTCTTCTTTATTTTCAGTTCAAGATCATTTTGTCCACCATGGCTCCAGTTTGTGAAGCCGGCAAAGAAAAATTCTGGAATCACCTCACTGCCCTTTCTGAGGAAATTCCCTGCCTTTTTAAAAAATGCTCCTTGCAAATGACTGGTTTAGGCTCCTTCCATACAGCTGAATGTAACCTCACATTATCTGCTTTGAACCGGGATATGTGGTAGTGTGGACTCAGGGCCCTTCCACACAGCCTTGTATCCCAAAATATCAAGGCAGGAAATCCCACATTATCTGAGTGTGGATTCAGATAACCCAGTTCAAAGCAGATATTGTGGGATTTTCTGTCTCGATATTCTGGGATATAGGGATGTGTGGAAGGGCCCTCAGATATTCTAGTTCAAATCAGATATTGTGGGATATTCCCTGATGTTCTGTGTTAACAGGCTGTGAGCAGGCATGTAGCCAGGGGGGGCTAAGGGGGCTTCAGCCCCCCCCCCGAAATTCTCAGGGTGGTCCCCGAGAAGGCCTTACTGGTACATTATTTAAACTGTTATGTTTATTCATATCATGATCTGATCACCATGCTCAATATATCCCACATTAATGGGGTTATTGGGATAACAATACAAAAGGTTTGCTAGGGAAGACCCTCTTCCACCCAGTCTCAGCCCCCCCCCCCCCCAACCAAAATCCTGGCTACGGCCCTGGCTGTGAGGAACCCTTCTACACCGCTATATAAAATTCCACATGATGTACTTTGAACTGGGATATATGGCAGTATGGACTCAGATAACCCGGTTTCAAGCAGATATTGTGGGTTATTCTGCCCTGATATTCTGGGTTATATGGCCCTTTCCTGTCATTTAATTTCAGCTGATAGATAATCTGGGTTCAGAAATTGGATTGTGTGGCAGTCTAGATGGGGCCTTAATTTCTCCCCAAGGACCTGCTGCTGAGGAGGCTAGGAAACCAGTGACTTTGAACAGAATCTAGAGTTGGAAGAGACCTCATGGGCCATCCAGTCCAACCCCCTGCCAAGAAGCAGGAAAATCCACATTCTAGGGTCTCTAACAATTCAAAGCACCCTGGCAGAAGGCCATCCAGCCTTTGTTTAAAAGCCTCCAAAGAAGGAGCCTCCACTACACTAGAGAGTTCCACTGCTGAACAGCTCTGACAGTCAGGAAGTTCTTCCTAATATTCAGGTGGAATCTCCTTTCCTGGAAGACATTGTTCCACCTCCTAGGCAGAAGAAAACAAACCTGCTCCCTCCTCCCTACAACTTCTCTTGACCTATTTATACATGGCTATCATATTGCAACACTTGCAGTTTGTCTTTATTGATAAGTCTGGATGTGGTTTTGGGTTTGGAAATAATTTCAATGGCATATGTTGTAAGTTATTTATGGTTTATATAGAAGCAATTTTGTTTATTTGGTTTATGATGTTGTTTAATTGAATTTGTTATGAAATGTTTGTTGCTTCTAACTACTGTCTTTGAGTCCCACCCATGGGAGAAAAGAGGCGATGGGAGGCTGAGGCCCTTTCTACACTGCCTCATAATTCAGATAACCAAATTAAATAATCCAGATTATCTGCTTTGAACTGGATAATAGTGTACACTGTTATGTAATCCAGTTCAGAGCAGATAATATGGATTTCATATGGAGGTGTAGAAGGGGCCTGAGGATGCAGAGGTTGTTCTAGGCAAGTTTAAGTATTATTTGTCTGGCCCCATGCATTTGATCCCCCCCCCCCTGTCAGGTACAAGTCACTTTTGGTAAGAGATAACAAGCCTGGGTGCCCAATGTTTTGATGTTTTACCATTTTTGTGGGAGGCTTATCTCATGTCCCTGCATGGGGAGCTGGAGCTGACAGAGGGAGCTCATCTTTAGCTCTCTCCTGCCTGTCTTTAGTCCTGCACAAAAGTTTAACCCATTGTGCCATCATGCATTAGACTTCTCCAAAAACTTGGGCTCCTTCCATGCATCTAAGGAAAATTTAAACCAAAACGCTGTAAAGCTTATGCTATCAACTTTTCTCTCAGTCTGAAAGGACACCCAAGATTTCTCTGAACAGGGCCGTAGCCAGGATTTTGATTGGTGTGTGTGTGTGTGTGTGTGTGAATCTGAGTGAGGGAGGGTCTACCCTAGCAAACCTTTTGTAATGTTATCGCAATACCCCCATGCATATGGGATATACTGAGCATGGTGATCAGATCATGATATAAATACACATAGCAGTTTAAATAATGTACCAGTAAGGCCTTATCACGAACCACCCTGAGAATTTCGGGGGGGGGGGGACTGAAGCCCCAAGCCCCCCCACATGCCTGCCTCCGAATATTGATATTTCAGACCAAGGAGGCCATTGCTTTGAATTCTAGGCATCTTCCATGTGTGTGTTTTCTTCTTGAACGCCCAGCACACTGGGAACTGTTTTGGCTACTTCTCATTTCAGCTTTGTGTCTGGGAGCGAAGGGCTGGGAAAAAACCCTTTCCTCCACTTCCAGGGAGGGCTTTTTCAATCACTGTGGGAAAAAGAGGCTTGAGGCACCAGGGTTTTTTCTTCTTATTCTTCTTTGGAGAAGGGACTTTGGAGATTTAGGCTAACAATCCTAAAAGGGCACTCAGACCGCAATTTCACTGGTACAGTTTGGGGTGTAATGGATCAGCTTTGTGTCAAATTGCACCTTTTTGTTTTCCCACCTTTGTGTTCACAACTCCTTGTTTGTTTTTTTTTTCATTTCTAGGATCGGGTGTAGGGTCAATATGCACAAAAAGAAAGGGGGAAACACTTCAGTAGGAGGATGAGTAGTCAAAGGGATCTTGAAGCACCTCAGAAAGGACTGAGAAAACATGCTTTCACAAGTCAATGGCCCCTTCTACACTGCCAGATTATCCAAGCAGATAACCTGGATTATATGCATCTACACCGCCACATAATCCGGTTCAAAGCAGATAATCTGGATTTTTTTATCGCAGTGTAGTACTAAATCTATTTCGTAGAGTAAGCCTACTATTAGTAGATTGTTCTACTGATAACGACAGAAATGATGTTTTAACAGAAGGAAGGGGAAGATTCCGTTTGAATAGACTTTAACAAAACTGCTTTCCACAGTGTGTGATATATATACACACAACAATACATACTGGGAAAAAGCCACCCGAGAACAACAGCAAGAGTTAAATGCACTCAGATCGGACTCCGCTTTCCGGGAATATACAGGGTGCCCATAAAGTCTCCTTACCATTTAAATGGTATTATTTTTAAGTAGTAGGGACTTTACGGATACCCTGCATGACTGGGGAGGAGAACAGAAATGGTCCTCCCTGTGGTTCCTTATTATTTTATTATTTATTTAATTAACGGACCCCATTAATTAAAGGCGACATCAAATGCTTCACATTGAAATCCCAATGCATTTTTAAATAATGCATTTTTTTTATGACAACACGTGTTTCATAGTGTCTTTAGGTTCCTTTATGACAATTTGCATTTCACAGGTTAGAGATGGTTTTGCCCCTTCCTTCCTTCCTAATTTACAGCCGCCTGGTATTTGGTGGCCCCTCATCCAAGTCCTAATCCCGGCCGGTCCTGTTTAGCGTCCGAAATCGGACTGGATCTGGTGCCTTTAGGACAGGCATGGGCAAAATTGGGCCCTCCAGGTGTTTTGGACTTCAACTCCCACAATTCCTAACAGCCGGTAGGCTGTTGGGAGTTGGTCCAAAAACACCTGGAGGGCCCAAGTTTGCCCATGCCTGCTCTAGGGTATTAAGGCCCAAAGACATATAAGTTGCTGTGAGTTTTCCAGGCTGTATGGACATTTTCCAGAACCTTTATCTCCTGGAGCATAGCCACACAGCCCTGAAAACTCACAGCAACTCTGATTCTCGCCAGGAAAGCCTTCGACTTTAGATAAACATAGATAAATCTTTCTCTCACTCCTTTGTTGGCAGCGATCTAAATGCTATGGAGACAGGCACGTAAGGGGCGGGGGTTTGAGGGGCTTCAGACCCCCCCAATTCTCAGGGTGGTCCCCGAGAAGGCCTTACTAGTACATTATTTAAACTGAGATGTTTATTCATATCATGATCGGATCACCATGCTCAATTTATCCCATATGCATGGGGATATTGGGATAATGATACAAAAGGTTTGCTAGGGTAGACCCTCTCTCACTTAGACTCACACCCCCTCCCCCGAATCAAAATCCTGGCTACGGGCCTGTATGGAGAGGTGGGCATGAGCCTGATTTTGCTCTGCTCTGCTCCAAATTGATCGCTGGCAAAGGGGGCGCCTCCTCCCTCCCTCTGTGCCTCCTTCCCTCCTGCTCTTACCTGCGTCTGGGTGAGTCCCAAGGAGGCGGCCAGCTCGGCCCTTTCGGGCAGCGCCAGGTACTGGGTCTTCTGGAAGCGGCGCTGCAAGGCGGCCAGCTGGAAGCTGGAGTAAATGGTGCGCGGCTTCCTCACCTTCTTCGGCTTCCCGTTGACCATGCGGACCTCGGGCTCCGCGTCCTCTTTCTCGCCTGCGGGAAGAAGCAAGGCTAGGATCGTCAAGTTGGAAAGGATCCCAAGGGCCGCCCAGCCCAGCCCCATCCTGCTATAGAGGAGCATGCAATTAAACCACTCCCAACAGACGGCCATCTAAGTTGTCCCCAAAAACCTCTCGAGAAGGAGAATTCCACACTGCGGGACATCTCTTATCGTCAGGAAGTTCTTCCTGGATAGTTTCAATAGGAAATTCTTAATGTGATCTCCTTTCAAATATGTAAACAGGGCTATCCTGTCCCCTCTTAGCCTTCTTTTCTCTCTAAGCTAAACATGTCGAGGTCCCTAAGCCGCTGACCAGTGGTTCCCAACCTTTGGGCCTCCTCCAGGTGTTTTGGCCTACAGCTCCCAGTTTACCAGCTGTTAGGAACTGTGGGTGCTGAAGAGGCCCAAAGATTGGGAACCACTGTGCTAGACTTGACTTCCAAACCTTGGATCACTTGGATTGGATCACTACAGCTTGTTCAGCAGTGGAACTCTCTGCCCCGGAGTGTGGTGGGAGCGCCTTTCTTGGAGGCTTTTCAACAGAGGCTGGATGGCCATCTGTCGGGGGTGCTTTGAATGCGATTTTCCTGCTTCTTGGCCGGGGGTTGGACTGGATAGCCCACTAGGTCTCTTCCAACTCAAGGATTGTATGAATATCCCTCTGGAACGGTGGCGCCCAGAACTGGACTCAGTGGATGCGCGAAGAGGAGGGGTAGTAGGCTACCTTTCTCGCATGGACCCTGAATCCACTCGAGACTGAGCGTGGATGTTAGGGACCCACCCCCTGCTGCAGAGACCCCCCCTTTCATGCCCCCAGGAAGCCTTACCGGGCTCATTGCTGGCCGGTGATGCCCTGGCCGCATAGGCTGCGTAGGGGCTGTAAGCAGCGGCGGAGTAGCCCAGGTCGTAGCTGCCGGCTTTGGCGGAGAAGGGCCCCGTGTTGGGGTGGTACTGGTAGGAGCCCATCGGGGGGTAAGGGGACCCGCTGCTCCCACCACCACCACCTCCTCCTCCGTGTTGTTGCTGTTGCTGCTGGTTGGTGTAGTAGCTGCTGTCGGTGGCCGTGGACACGGGCAGGGTGGGCGACTCCTGGGGCTTGTGCAGGCCGTGCGAGTGGTGCTGGTGGTAGCTGCTGGTGGCCATCTGGTTGGCGTGCATGTCGGAGGCCAGGCTGTCGAAGACGCCGGTCATTCTGAGGATCCCTCTCTTTCTTTCCTCCCTCCCCTCTTTCGCTCCTTTTGTGGTTGTTTTTGGTTACAAAAGGGGGAGAGAAGTGTATGCTCTCTTTCCTTTTTCTCCAAGTTCAGAGAAAGAAAGGAGATTTACTGGGCTCCCCTTTGTGCAGCTGCTGCTGTCCCGGCTGAGAGAGGAGCGCTGGCGGCTGGGGACAGAGGTCGGGAGGTCTCCATCGTCTGGAGGCTTTTTTGTTCGGCTCCCTTCGGCTCTGCTTGCCCGATCATCCAGCCACCCAGGGCGCACTTAGTCAAAGTCTCAGGAGCAGCCCGGCTTCGCTCTCTTCCCTCCCTCTCTCCCTCTCTCTCTCTTTACGATTGTCTGCCGCTCCTGGAGGCGGTCAGGCGGGCATTTAACACCAGTCACGTGGCACCGGGATACGTCACCTAGCAACAGCCTATCCGCTTCTCTCCCTTTCTTTTTTTCCTTCAGCTCTGCCGCCTTCTTTCTCTTTCCCTCCTTCTTCTAATCTTTGCTTTCAGCAACCCCCTCTTCCCCGCCCTGGAGGCGCCTCGCAGATGACACACGTGTTGAGATGGGAAGGGGAAAAAGGGGGCAATTTGGGGGAAGGGGAGCCCCATGTGAAGAGAAAGACCCAGGTGTAGGGTGCGGGCGGCGGGGCTGCCCCTCGAAAGGAGGACTACATTCACAACAACAATGGGGCACGCCACAGAGTGCGCGCGGAGTAGAGAGCGTGGGTTTCGTAAATGGCACGAAATGGACCGCTTACATCACTCGTGTTGGTTGCGGTCGTTAATTCTTCTTCTTCTTCTTCCTTTTCATTCCTTCCTTCCTCTTCCTCCTTTCCTTCCTTTCTTCCTTCTCCTCCTCTTCTTCTTCCTTCTCCTTTTCTCTCCTCCTCCTTTGCCTTCCTTTCTACTCCCCCTCTTTTTCTTTCTTCTCCTTTCCTCCTCCATTTCCTTCCTTCTTCCTCCTCCTCCTCTTCTTCCTTCTTTCCTCCTCCTTTTCCTTCCTTCCTTCTTTTCTCCTCCTCATCTTCTTCCTCCTCCTTTTCCCTCCTCTCCTTTTCCTTCCTTCCTTTCTCCTCTTCTTCCTTTTCCCTTCTCCTTTTCCTTCCTTCCTCTTCTTCCTTCTTTCCTCCTCCTTTTCCTTCCTTCCTTCTTTCCTTCCTTTCTCTTCTTCCTTTTCCATTCTCCTCCTTTTCCTTCCTGCCTTCCTTCCTCCTCCTCTTCTTCCTTCTTTTCTCCTCCTCCTCCTCCTCCTCTTCTTCTTCTTCCTTTTCCTTTTTCCTTCCTCCTCCATTTCCTTCCTTTCTCCTCCTCCCCATCTTCTTCCTTTTCCCTTCTCCTTTTCCTTTCTTTCTCCTCCTCTTCTGTACTTCTCTCTTGGCTTTGCCCACTAAGAGTTGGTTCAGCCTTCGGCCCCTTCCACAGAGCTGAATAAAATCCCACATTATCTGCTTTGAACTGGAATCTATGGCAATGTGGACTCAGATAATCCAGTTCAAAGCAGATATTGTGGGAGTTTCTGCCTTGATATCCTGGGTTATAGGGCTGTGTGGAAGGAAGGGCCCATAGTTGGTACCAAGTCACACAGTGGAGTCCTGTGGATGTTTAGTCCGAAGAAACCCCCACGTCTGAACAATGGGGTTTTCTTGCGCCCTGACTTAGAAATACAGCCACAGATTATCAAAGAATATAATAATTTATGAAATAAATCTTTTGAAATCATACATAAAACTATGTCACCCAGCACAAAAGTTATACTAAGCACACAAGAGGAAACACAGCAGCAAAGTGGCTGTTGCTTTGTGTGTGTTTCCAGCTGTCTGTCACTTTATCCCGGAATCTGAGTGGGTTTTGATTGGCTGGTAAGAAAGGCTCCAAGGTGGTTTTGCCAGTCCTTTCCTCTGAATTTAGCCTACAGCACTTGATATTCGTTGTTGGTTTCCCATTTTCCCATTTTGAGTACAGGGATGGCTCTGCTTGGCTGCCGCATTAAGACAGGATCTGGTACCTTTAGAATATTTGTACCTTCTGTAGAAATGGGATCGCCTCAGAGGTACATTAAATACTCTCCAAGGGCCCAGTGCTATTTTGGCGTTTATAAACTTGAGTTAAATCCTAAAACAGGGTTAGGTCTGGAGAAAAGAGGTATGAAGATCTGAGGAAGAAACCCCAACAACTTAAATGACACCATACTACAAACGAACAGAAAACAGCAAAGACTGGAAATATGACTATGGTTGGATCTACACTGCCCTATATCTCAGTATCTGGTCCCAGGTTATCTGGCAGGGTAAACTCATATAATTCAGTCCAAAGCAGATAATCTGGGATCAGATCCTGGGGTATAGTGCAGAGTAGATCTGTGAATACTGTGAACTGCAACCCCCCAAACACACAAAATAAACAAATAAATCAAACCCTAAAGCAAATCAAGGTCAATTTCTCCCTAGAAGCCAATAACAGAATTGTAAAATCATAGAGTTGGAAGAGACGTCCTTGGCCATCTAGTCCAACCCCCTGCTAAGAAGCAGGAGAATCACCAAATGGCCATCTAGTCTCTGCTTAAAGGCCTCCAAAAAAGGAGCCTCCACCACACTCTGAGGCAGAGAGTTCCACTGCTGAACAGCTCTCACAATTAGGAAACCCTTCCTCATATTCAGGTGGAATCTCCTTTCCTGTTGTTTGAAGCCATTGTTCTGCATCCTAGTCTCCAGGGCAGCAGAAAACAAGCCTTGATGGCTAAACTAAGATCCTGTTGTTCTTTGGTCAAATCATCAGAAGACATAGGTCACTAGAAAAAAATAATAATGTTTATAAGGTAGAAGGGAGGGGAAAAAGAGGAAGACAATAGAAAAGATGGATAGCCTCAAGCAAGGGATCCACAGTTCTGAGTCTGCAAGATCTGAGCAGGGATGTTGATGATCAGATGACTTAGAAGTCATTCATAGGGTCACCATAAATTGAAGTCAACTTGAAGGCAACTTAACAACAGCAACAACAAAGTTAAGCTGTTTAAGGAGTTGGAGGATGCCCCTCCTGCCGGGCTCCTGCTGCTTGGGGAGGAGGAGGAAGGGCCGGGCAGTGGCGAAGAAAAAGGAGGGACTGGGATGCCGCCTCCTTCGGCCGTTTCCCCAGCCAGCCTCCAATCCGCCATGACTCCCACCATGACTGTGCCTTGAGGGTAAAGATGAAAACAAGCAGCTTCTCCCAGCAACCAACCCCAGGTGAATTTTGGTAACAAAAAGGTTGGGAAACACTGGTTTAAGGAGTTGGAGGATGATGTAAAAGATGAAAACAAAGAAGGTGAATTTTAACACATGGCATTGGTGCCTTGGCTTTTCCATTTCTGAATGAAGCAAGTTTGAATGACTGCAAACTGGTGCAAATATTCTTAATTTTCTTTTCATAACAGTGCACTGCTGTGACACTACAACAAGTGTGTTTGTTGCAAAAAACCACCCTTGTCATGGTGTCTTCCAGGAAATGTAGCTCTATGTAATTCTATTTTATGTATGGTACCTTGAGTGCTTTGTTAACTGCTAGGAGTCCCTTTGGAGAGATGGTAGTGGGTACAAATAAAGATTATTATTATTATTATCATCAGGCTTATAGGATTGTTGCAGGTGGAGCAGGATATGAACAAATAGTAAGGCCTAAGATAGGAAAACAATAATGTAAAAAATAACAGCAACAACTTCATCCACCTATCCACATTTGTGGTTTTGACTTTTGTTGAATTTATTATTCACAGATTTGATTTAAAATGTTATCTCTAAGAATCTCTAGGTCCTCCAGTGTGACTCTGTGGTCACCTTCTTCCAGTCAGCCAAGTTTATTTCTGAGGTAGCCTTGGTTACCTGTATTGGCCTCAGGTTGAAACTTGCCTTGAATATATTTGCAGTGTTTTTACCTATGTTCATGTGCATCTGGCATTGCACTCCTCTTGTATTTAAGTGGTTATATCAGTTTATGAATCTGTTGGCAGTTGGGTAATTGGACTGTAATAAAAGTTTGATTAGAATCATAAAATCATAAAGTTGGAAGAGACCTCTTGGACCATCCAACCCCCTGCCAAGAAGCAGGAAAATCGCATTCAAAGCATGGTCATCCAGCCTCTACTTAAAAGCCTCCAAAGAAGGAACCTCCACCACACTTGGGGGGGGGGGGATGATTGATTGACCTTCCTCCAGTCCTGTTGGAGGATCAAGAGACCAGTCATGTTGGATTGACCTTCCCCCTATCCAAAATTGAAAGTTTGTCCTCACTATTTCATTTACTTGGTCCCCCTTATTTGCTATCTTCAACTCTTATCTCACCCTAGGGTTTTAAAAAAAATCATTTTATCGTGTCCATTTGGCCCGTCCACCCTATTTCTTGTGTGTTGATTTCCTGTATTTTATTTATTATTGCAATTGTATTTCTTATTATTATTATTTCTGATGTATTTTGTTCTGTATTTTGTATTTTACTGTGTCGTATTGTATTTTAGAAGGGCTTGGCCTCATGTTAGCCGCCCCGAGACCCCATTGGGGAGATGGTGGCGGGGTATAAATAATAATAATAATTATTATTATTAATTATTATTATTATAACATTTAGGGATTCTAGGCTCTCCAATGTGATTCTGTGGCCAGTTCCAGAGAAAGTTGGCCATAAAGTCATTCTAGACAGGTAGTCTCTCAGGTAAAAGATAAAGAATTTCTTTATTTGAAGTGTTGACTTTCACATGGGTCTTGTGCCCCGTTCAAGATCCGCCTAGGATGCAAAAAAATGGCATCTTTTTAGGACCTTATGCTGCGACCACCAGCATCCTTCTTAAAGCAGGGAAGGAAGAAGGCCCGGGATGGGTTTATGGGCTTGCCTTGTAGCGCCACCTAGTGTGCAAGACGCTCCCTGCCCGTTTACCTAATCCAGGTGAAGGAGACGGTGTGTAACGGCGCCGAGGCGCCAGGCGCTTCAATCCCTTCTCTGAGCAAAACAATAATTAAAAGCCGCAACGACGCACAAAAGCCACATCGACGGCAGCTCTTAGAAGAAAGAGACATACCTGAGTGGCTGGACCAACTTGTTGCAACAGAAACTTAATGGAAGGCAAGCTGCTGTTGTGAAAAACAATGATAGCGGGTGGGGGAGAAAACCCTAGTTGCTCTGTGTGTTTCCTTTAAACTACATCATGACATAAAAAGAATGTGAGGCCCGGTTTGGCTTCAGAAGAAAAAACTCAAGCCCCTTCCACACAGCTGAATAAAATCCCATAAATAAATCCCACGAATAAAATAAAATATTATCTGCTTTGAACTGGGATATATGGCATTGTGGACTCAGGGCCTTTCCACACAGCCCCATATCCCAGAATATCAAGGCAGAAAATCCCACATTTTCTGAGTGTGGACTCAGATCACCCAGTTCAAAGCAGATATTGTGGGATGTCCTGCCTTGATAGTCTGGGACAGGGGTGCTCATTAGGTAGCTCGGGAGCTACTAGTAGATCTTCGGCCCTCTTCCAGGTGATCTTCGGCCTCACCAGCCGGATGGGGTGCTCCTGCCATGCGCGCACACACCCTGCGCACACGCGCGCTCCTGCTGCTGGCTTCCGCTCTCGCGGTGCTTCTTTCGCCTGCGGGGCATTGCAGGAAGAAGGAAGCACGAGGCGGGGCCTCTGGAGGGAGCGCCCTGCCTCTCTCTCGTCCAGAAGCAGCTGTGCAGCCTCCGTTGTCGGCGAGACAGGCAGGGCGGAGCACTCCCTTTGGATGCTCTGCCTCGTGCTTTCTCCTTCCTGCAATGCCCCGCAGGCGGAAGAAGCACTGCGCGGGCAGAAAACAGCAACAGGAGCATGCGCGGTGGCAAGAGCGCGTGGCAGCGAGAGCACAAGGGAGCGCACGGCGGCGGGGGCAGGTAGGTCTTTTGGACTTGGTTGCTTTAAGAGTAGCTCGCATGCTGAAAAAGTGTGAGCACCCCTGGTCTGGGATATAGGGCAGTGTGGAAGGGCCCTAGAAGGAATGCAAGAAGGGTCATAACAGATCCTGCTACTCTATTGCAACCACTCAGGGGTTTGATGTCAGTAGAGCTTTAAGGAATATTGTTTTGTTATGAATTTCAATTCCACACTGACTTACGGTTACCCTGTTTAAAGTTGCCTTGGCAAGAGATTTGCTATTGCCTTCCTGTAAGGCTGAGAGAGTGTGACTTGCACCCAGGCCCTATATCCCAGGATCTGATCCCATATTATCTTCTTATCCCAGATTATCTGACAGTGGAGACTCAGGGCCCTTCCACACAGCCATATAATGCAGTTCAGAGCAGAATATCAAGGCAGAAAATCCCACATTATCTGAGTGTGGACTCAGATCACTCCGTTCAAAGAAGATTTTTCTGCCTTGATATTCTGGGATATAGGGCTGTGTGGAAGGGCCCAGAGTCCACACTTAGATAATATGGGATTTCCTGCCTTGATATTCTGGGATATAGGGCTGTGTGGAAGGGTCCCCAGTTCAAAGCAAATATTGTGGATTATCTGCCTTGATAGGCTGGGTGATATGTCTGTATGGAAGTGCCCTGAGATGATTTGGATTTGAATAGACAATCAAGAATCTTTAGCATTACAAAAGAGCTGCTTGTGGTTAAAAATGCTAGCACTAATTAGTTGGTATGGATCAATACAAATGTCTGAATCTTTGCACACTCCTTAGAGATATAGATATGTGAACTTCGAGCCTCTCTACCCTGTTCCTATAGCCCAGGAGCAGGTCCCAGTTTATCTCCTTTGACCTGGATTGTATGAGTCTCCACTGCCATATTGTCTGGGATAAGAAGATAATCTTGCATCAGATCCTGGTATGTGAGGATAGTGTAGAAGGAGCATGCAATGATCAAAGCATGATAGTTTAATAATAACATACTATTATACATAGCATCAAGCACTCCTTACCATTGGTTTTGCTGACTGGAAGTGATGGAGGCTGAAGTCGTAGACTGAATCTACACTGCCCTCTACCCCAGGATCTGTTCCCAGATTATTTGCTTATCCTACATTATCTGGCAGTGTAGACTCATATAATACAGTTTAAAGCTGATAATCCAGGATCAGATCCTGGGATATAGGGGAGTGTAGATCCAGCCCTGGCCCCCTTCTACACTGCCATATACCATCCAGATTATCTGCTTTGAAGTGGATTGTGTGACAGAGAAGAAGGGACCTAAATTTCTGCCCTATATCTAGTTGAAGAACAGTACGACAGCTATAATTTATTTTGGTTAAACCTAGATTCACAGTTTGAGGACATATTTTCTGCTCAAAATACATGATCAGCATAAGAAGCTAAATCCAAAATGCATCCAGATACAAATATGTGTCCTTTGAAATGCACAAAGTTCGTTAGGGGATATGCACGAAGAAGGCAACATTCCAGCAATCTGTAGCTAAAAACGACCTCTTTTAAACTGTTGTTATATGTGGAATTTGTCTACTCACAATGAATATCTTACTCCTATGAGCAAACCTTTACTCACACAGATAACCTTAATGGGTGTGCTATGACTATCTCTGGAAAGCCAGCTGAGTCTGAATCTTCAGGTGTTCTGTGTTGTATTGGGCAACTTCTGCTACCCTGTCATTCAGAGAGGAGATTATCCATAGAGCAAGGGGCATTCTCAATTTCATGTCCCTCAAAGGCTTTTGCTACTTCTAAATATCTAATGTTCTGTAACAAAGGTTCCTTCACTCTGACATTTAGCCTAGAAATTCCATCTCATGGATAGAATAAAATCCAGATTATCTGCTTTGAACCGGATTATATGGCAGTGTAGATACATATAATTAGTTCAAAGCAGATAATGTGGATTATCTGATTTGATAATCTGGATTATATGGCAGTGTAGAAGGGATCTAAGAGTCATATCAAACCAGAGAATCCACGCTATCTGCGTTGAACTGGATTATATGTGTCTACACTGCCATATAATCCAGTTCAAAGCAGATAATCTGGATTTTATATGGCAGTGTAGAAGGGGCCTAGGAGAATGATACATTCCCTCTGCTTGATTCTAGAATTGGAAACTAGAGGTGATTTGGTTTTTGGCCTCATTCACATACAAGATTGTTAAGAGATAAACACACTGGTGTAGCTACTCACAGAGTGTATAGGTCTCTCTGAAAAAGGGCTTCATCCTTCTCCAATCATGCAGTCTTTATATAATGACTATAATGGTGGCTAAGAGTTATGGCAACACATGACTTATGGTGGCACTATTTTTATAATAGAGACAGGTCATGTTAAGTTGTCTATCCTATGTTTTAAGGTCAGGGGTGCAAAAACATTGTATGGCACAAGAATTAAGATAAAATTGTCAGTCTCAATCATTTTGTGCCAAAGACCACAAGATATCTTCAAATGTCATGACCTTTGATGATGCCAATATAACCACTGGAGAGACAATCAGCCCTTAAGAGAGCTGGAGGCACATTCTGCTCTCCACTGACTGTCCTTTCTACCAAAAGAACACCCAGCACTCATTACAGGCAGTACATTCATCAAAGTGCTTAGGGAAAAACCCACATTTTGCATCACAAGAGTCTTGCTTTCTCTTTCATAGGGCCCTTCCACACAGGCCTATATCATAGAATATCAAGGCAGAAAATACCACATTATCTGAGTGTGGACTCAGATAATCCAGGGCCTTTCCACACAGCCCTATATCCTAGGATTTCAAGGCAGAAAATACCACAATATTTGAGTGTGGACTCAGATAACCCAGTTCAAAGCAGATATTGTGGGATTTTCTGCCTCAATATTCTGGGATACAGGGTTGTGTGGAAGGACCCTTAGTTGCCTTAATTTTTAAGTGGATGCAGCAGCAGTAAAGATGTTGTAGCTTCAGTGACTTTAACAAATTGAGTTATTTCATAGCTACATATGTTCAACATGCATACACACAATATTTGAAGGAGAAAATACACCACGATAATATAAAAATTGAAATGCAAAGAATCTACAAGTTCACAATATCTGCTTTGTACTGGAATATATGGCAGTGTGGACTCAGATAACCCAGGGCACTTCCACACAGCCCTATATCCTAGAACAGGGGTGCTCACACTTTTTCAGCATGGGAGCTACTGATTCAAAACCAAGTCCCAAAGATCACCTACCCAGAAATGTAAAACGTATAACTATTTTCTTATTTATTTATCTATATTTATTATTCATTTTTATGTACTGCTGCTTCCAGCAGGCTCGGGGCAGTTTACATAAAATGAAGTTATAAAACATCAACATTTCAATTTAATAACAACAATATAAAACAGAGCATAAAAATACACCCAACCACCCCATTTCTCCCACACTGCCATATTACCACACATATTATCAGCCAGAAATTAAAAAGAGAGGCTTTTGAACTGCAAGGCCACTTAATATTCAGCAAGGTAAACAAAGGGGCATGCATGAATACATCCAACCACCCCATTTCTCCCACATTTCCATATTCCCCAACATATATTTCTCAAGGAACAAAGCAAGCTGAGAGGCTTTGGAGCTAAAAGGCCATTTTTAAACATTAAAAATAAACAAAGAGACATGCCACAGAACAATCAAGCACCCACCCCAAAGTAAAAAGATCGACCTTTGAGATGCGGTAAGGAAATGACCCCAAAGCGCCCTCCTTCTCCTCCTCCATCGTTGCTCCTATTTCCACGCCAATAGTATTTAAACAAGCCAAGTTATCTTACTAAACAGTGAAAACAACAAGGTGCAACAATGGTGTAGCTTTTAAATCTTTCATTCAACAATGTTCAATAAGCATTTCATTACATATAAATCATAAATCAGAAGCAACCGATCAAGTTCCAGTCCTACCAGATGTATAAGCCAAATAAAAGTCCAACCGGCTAGAATCCAAAAAGGGTGCCAGGTTATTTGTAATCCAACATGAAGGGTAGTAGAAGGATAGTAGAAAATAATGATGCCCGAAATCGGGGGAACAAAGGGCGATGCGGTTGCGTGGTCTCAGTGGGTTGGAGGAGCAGGGATAATACTCCTCATTGTGGATGATGGAATGCCAAAACGCCGACGGAATGCAAATGCTGGTCACCCTTCTGACTGTGAATGGGGTTATACTTATGGCTCTACTCAGAATGTGGTTGGTTACTCATTATTGATATATCTCGCCCTGAGAAAACCCGGTTTGCGGGAGAAACGGATACCAACATGGCCTGGGATTAGCAGCATTTGCATTCCGTCGGCGTTTTGGCATTCCATCATCCACAATGAGGAGTATTATCCCTGCTCCTCCAACCCACTGAGACCACGCAACCGCATCGCCCTTTGTTCCCCCAATTTCGGGCATCATTATTTTCTACTATCCTTCTACTACCCTTCATGTTGGATTACAAATAACCTGGCACCCTTTTGGATTCTAGCCGGTTGGACTTTTATTTGGCTTATACATCTGGTAGGACTGGAACTTGATCGGTTGCTTCTGATTTATGATTTATATGTAATGAAATGCTTATTGAACATTGTTGAATGAAAGATTTAAAAGCTACACCATTGTTGCACCTTGTTGTTTTCCCTATTTCCACGCCGTCAGCATGCGTGCCGCCTCCAAGAGCTCATGAAAAGTCCGAGAGGTAGAATGGCCGCTTCTGCGCATGCGCGCGGGGCCAGCCATGCATCGCATCATCCAGGCCCGCCCCCTTTAGTCTCCTACGACTCTGAGTGGCTGGAGAAGGACGGAGGGAGGAGGAGGAATCCAAAAGAGGGGGGCCATTCTGCCTCTTGGACTCTGGAGCTTTTGGAGGCGGTGCGCGAGCAGGGAGCGGGGAGGAGCAATGATGGAGGACTTCTTTGCAGCGTGCAGGGGTGCGTGAAGAGGACCAACAGCAAAAAAAACCTGGTCAGGGGCCTGAAGATCACCAGGATGAGGCCCGAAGATCACCCTGGTGATCACGATCACTATTCTGAGCACCCCTGTCCTAGAATATCAAGGCTGAAAATCCCACAATATCTGCTTTGAACTGGGTTATCTGAGTCCACACTCAGATAATGTGGGATTTTTTGCCTTGATATTCTGTGTGGAAGGGCCCAATCTGAGTATCTGTTCTATTGTTTTTACAGTCGGGGAAAACAGTCCAGGGATATTGTCTTCATAGGTTGGATCTACACTGCCCTGTATCCCAGGATCTAATCCCAGATTATCTGATTTGAACTGTCAAATAATCTGGGATAATCAGATAATCTCGAATCAGATCGGGGATATAGGGCAGTTTGGAAAAGCCCCTAGTTTCAGTCCATGATAATGAGTTCCCACATTGTGATCAAAGAAGTCAACTATGTTGAGCCTCTTCAAAATCATTGCTAGTTCTGGTTAGATAGATACACATCAGAGTTGTTGGCTTTTATTTGTTCAGGAAAAAAGGATTCCATAAATTGATTTATGTTTGTCTTCCTTTGTCTTCATTTACTGACATATTTGCTTTACCAATAAGTTTTTGTCTTCATTCACTTTTTAATGCATAGCCTAGCCTGTGTCAATCTTTTTTCCTCTTTCAAACCTTGTGTCCTCACATGTTTAGGGAGGTATAATGTGGTGGACTATTACACCCAACTATTTCTCCTTTCTAACCTAACTCAAAGAAGCTGTTTTTATGCTGAATTACTATATGGCATCAGTAATGCACTGCATAAGGGAAAACAAATGGAAGTCATGCTCCTGTACGGTTGAATGGCAGATCAAGGAATAGGGATTAAATATAGTCTGAATTGGATTATATTCCCCTCAAAAAGTCATGCGTGCAGTTTTGGTGGAGTCCTGGATTTAGCCCTGAGCCCTGGTTCCTGTAGTGACCAAAAGTATGGTTGTATAGTTAACACTTGTGCACTAGCAGCTGGGTGATTTGGCTATGATACAAATGCCTTAGTTGCGGTAATGTGCTATAGCTGGGAATGCCTTTGTAAAACGTTCAGGATTTTTTAGCAAGTTATGCAAAACGGTGGCACAGTGGGTTAAACTACTGAGCTGCTAGACTTGTTGACTGAAAGGTTGCAGGTTTGAATCTGGGGAGCGGCGTGAGCTTCCACTGTCAGCCCCAGCTTTTGTCAACCTAGCAGTTCAAAAACATGCAAATGTGAGTAGATCAATAGGTACTGCTCTGGCGGGAAGGTAATGAGGCTCCATGCAGTCATGCTGGTCACATGACCTTGGAAGTGTCTATGGACAACGCTGGCTCTTTGGCTTAGAAATGGAGATGAGCACCAGCCCCCAGAGCTGGACACAACTGGATTTAATTTCAGGGGAAAACCTTTACCTTTACCTATGCAAAATGAAAACAGGGATGAGTAGTACATAATGACAGAGCTTTGACCACTTATATTTGGCATTTATAGTATCTATATGTCACATATGTAGAATACAATATAAATACTAGTTGTACAGAGTAGATCTAATGTTAGACCCTACAGTTCTTCTCTGTGCAATTTATTGTTGCATTTGTATGGTGGTTCTTATGGTAGGAGAGGAACTATATTCAGTCTCCCATCACTGTAGAACCTTCTTGTAAAAGAAACCCAGTTACATGTCTTTACTGAAGTTGTTTATCCCAAAAACATGATTCACCCTTGAGTATTTTTTTTTTGTTAAGTTAGGAATGTACGAGTGGGGTTGGATGCAAAACATTAGCAGTGAATCTTCGTTTCCTGTCTAGGTATGCCCTTCTTCAATTTACTTCTTCCCGTTTCCTCTCCCTTCCATTTTGTTTCAAAGATACATGTGTTCAACATATTTATAAAGTCTGAATGAGAAAAATATAGCATCAACATTATTTTATTTTTTAAAAACTTACAAATATAAAGGATCTGCACGCTTTTAAGAGAAATGGTTGACTTGTGCTTACAGTTACAAAGATAGTCCAAGAATTGTCATTTCTCTAGTTTTAGTCAGGAATGATAAATTGCCTCACTGATGTTTTCAAAAATGTCAATTAATTTAAGACACCTCATCTTTTTACATTTCAATATATCTGCTTCTCTTTTCCATGTGACATTTAACATATTATGCTGTACTGACAGTGACAATAACTTAAAATTAAATAACAATTCTGCATTTAATTATTTAATTACAGCAGTTCTACATTTGCAGATGGTTGTATATTCTGTATTTATTTGTTCTTCTAGCCTCACTTTCTATAGTACCACCTTTAAATGTGAAGATTGTATATATCCCTAGTATCCTATGTATCATTCTTTGCATTCAGTGGAGTGGTCAATGAATCCTTATTTGACAATATAGAGTTCAGAGGATGCTACTATTGTATTATGTACAACATGAAGTCCTGTTTAAAAGCCTTCTGGAAATGATCTCTTACAGAATTTCCTCTTGGGAATAGGGGCTGTAAAAACCTTGAACACTAAAAAGGCTACATGAAAAGGCTTCTACGTTGTGATAATTACGAAGACTGTCCTTCATTTTTTATGAAAGTATTCTCTGAAGCTTTGATTTCTTCTTGTAATGAGGACTGTGGCAATTTTTCACAATTTAAATCAGTGTTTCTCCACCTTCCTAATGCTGTGACCCCTTAATACAGTTAGATTCCCAACCTTAAAATTATTTTACTTGATGCTTCATAATTGTAATTTTGCTACTGTTATGATTCATAATGTAAATATCTGGACCAAATTTGGCACAAATACCCGATACGCCCAAATTTTAATACTAATGATTTTGTCATTTGGGAGTTGTAGTTGCTGGAATTTATAGTTATCCCACAATCAAAGAGAATTTTGAATTCTACTAATGATGGAATTGAACCAAACTGAGCACACATAACTCCCATGACCAACAGAAAATACTGGAAGGATTTGCTGAGCATTGACCTGGAGTTTTGGAGTTATAGTTCACTTTTATTCAGAGAACACTGGATCTGGACCAAACTTGGCACGAATACTTAATATACTCAAATGTGAACACTGATGAAGTTTGGGGGAAATCGACCTTGGCATTTGGGAGTTGTAGTTGCTGAGGTTTATAGTTCACCTACAATCAAAGAGCCCCTTGAACCCCACCAACGATAGAATTAGGCAAAACTTCCCACAAGTATTTATTTATTTATTATTCATGCTTATATACCGCTCCTTCCCAGAGGTTCAGGGCGGTTCACAACATAGCAGCAAATACAATAAAATCAATAAGAACAACAATTAAAACAGTAATAAAACAATAAAAACAGTAAAACAATCACCCCCAGTTGCAATTGAACATGCCATACCACTGCGGCATGGATTACATGGAGCACTAAGTGTTGAAGGCCTGCCGAAATAGGGTTGTTTTACAGGCTCTTTGGAAGGCCGAAAGCTCCCTAAGAGCCTGGACATTGTCTGGCAGAGCATTCCAAAGTGTAGGGGCTGCTACAGAAAAAGCTGTTTGTTGAGTCGAAGACAGGTGATAGTACCCCATGACCAACAGAAAATACTGGAGGGCTTTGGGTGGAATTAGTGCTTTAGGGGAGACATAGTTCACCTACCCCTGGAAAGCATTGTGTTCCTAAGTCCATCAGAAATATTTTTTTTCTGATGGTCTTTGGTGACCCCTCTGACATCTGACCTCCAGGTCGAAAAATGCTGGTCTAAATGGTCCCAAAACAACTAAATTGATCTGAACTAAAGGTTATATGTGGTAATGCATTTAGTACACAATGTTCTGATTAGTGAGTGCCTGTAGTATCACCATGGGATGCTTTGGGAATTACTGTCAGAACTACTACACTATCTCTTGTTTGTAATGATGTGATTTTGCTGTTAACTTTGCATATGAACATGACGATGACTGTATCTACACTGTCATATCAGAATGCAGATTAAATCCAGTTATACAAGTCTACACTGACCATTATAATCCATTTCAAACTGCATTGTACTGCAGTGTTGATGAGGTCTACATTATTCTGGGTTCACCCTGGTATATTAGGACCGTAGTCCTTTAAATTCAATTAAACTCAATACAATATAAAAAAATAACATCAGACTGGATTATTTTCAAAGTTTTCTGCAATGTCTCACCTTCCCCACTTTTATATTATTTTTGCTTCACATCTAATCTGAAGAAGAGTTCTACTGAACTCAAAAATGGGCACATTATGTCCCTTGTAAAGATGGTGTTCTCTTATGTATTGCACAAAAGTGATCAAGTGAACCACTTGGGGTCACTATTGGTTCACACTAATGCAGCTGGCATGGCACTTATCCAACAGAACAAAGCTGTTCCCATGCATACATTAATCTGTGGGCAACATGTGCTTGGCCTTGCTCCAGTTTGGTGCAGGTGTTCATGTTCTCACAAAGGAAAACCGACTCCATCGAATGTGCATTTGAATCCACTTATGACCACAGCTGGTAGAAGGGGTTTCAGTAAGACAGGTATTTGTTTGGTTGCCATGCTGGACACTTCGATGAATCATATGGACATGGTCTTTTGAGTGGGGAAAAACATGAGAAGGAATCAATGTGGTTTACACATGCTCCCAGAAAACTATTTAGTGTATTACTAATCTAATTGAATATATATTCTGTGGCCTGAAAGGATTTGCTAATCTCAACTGGAGGTGACTCAATGGGAACTTGGAAAATCAACACTTATACATTCTATGGATTCAAAAGGTCTACTTCAGTTGGGACTAAAAACTGTAATTACACCAATCTTCTCTCTAATATTCCTGCTGATATATTATACCAATATTATACCAATATTATATCAGATACATAATTTAGCTCATCAAAACCAGACTGATGGAAAACTGTCAAATAGAGGGAGAAAACGTGGAGGTAGTGGTATTTCTAGGCGCGAAGATTAAAGCAGACGCAGACTGCAGCCAGAAATTCAGAAGACGTTTCCTTCTTGGGAGGAGAGCAATGACCAATCTCGATAAAATAGTGAGGAGTAGAGACAACACACTGGTAGCAAAGGCCCACATAGTTAAACCCATAGAAACCTACAGATGCAAGAGCTGGACCATAAGTGAGACTGGCAAAGGAAGATATATGGTTTTGAACCTTGGTGCTGGAGTAATATTCTGGGAGTGCCTTGGACTGCAAGAAGATCCAACCAGTCCATACTCCAGAAAATAAAGCCCAACTGCTCACTGGAGGGAAGGATATTAGAGGTAAAGATGACATACTTTGGCCACATAATGAGAAGACAGGAGAGCTTGGAGAAATAATGATGCTGGAAAAAGGAAGAGGGGTCAGCCAAGAGCAAGGTGGATGGATGGTATCCTTGAACGGACTGGCTTGACCTTGAAGGAGCTGGGGGTGGTGATGGTTGACATGGAGCTCTGGTGTGGGATGGTCCATGAGGTCACAAGGAGCTGGAAGTGACTGAACAAATAAACAACATTTACTGTCTTTTGAGGTTTAGATGTGAGTACCACTAACTTTTTAGACAAAACTGTAAATCACTTCTGCAGTACAGGGAGGTATAAGAAGTCTTGGAGAACCTCAAAATTTTCAAAGTACAAAAAAAGTTTGGGAAAACTTTCTAAAGCAACAGGAAACTTCAGTCTCCAAGAGAACAGTAAAGATACAGGTTGCTTGGTAGTTCAACGAATCTTTAGACTATATTGTTATACCAGTTTGATACCACTTTAACTATTAGGGTTCCATCTTGAGATATTGTGGAATGTATAATTCGATGTTATGATGGGTTTTGTATAGTTTTAACGGTTTTAACTCATATTTATATGTTACTGATTTAATTATGTATTGCTTTTATATGTATGTTTATCATGTTGTACATCGCTCTGTGGGTCCCCCCGCCCACCCCCGGCGAGAAGACTGATATAGAAATAAATAAATAAATAAATAATAGTAGCTGGAGTATTAGTGCTCTATAGCAGGGCTGTCCAACTGGCGGCCCCGGGGCCGGATCCGGCCCCGTAGCCTGTTGGACACGGCCCCACCTTTGCCCTCAGCCGCCATTTTTAAATTTGAAAAAAAAAATCGAATTTTTTTAAAATGGCGGCCGGGGGCCGGGGGAGAGGGGGAGGCAGGGCAGGGAGGAGGAAGAGAGCTAGCTTCTCCTCCTTTTCGGCGCCCCCTCCCTACCTAGGGCGGGGGAGCCGCCGAAAAAGGGCAGAAGGCGACGCCAACAGCAGCGCGCGTCACAGGCCTGGCGTGACGCGCTGCTCCTTAGCACCGCCTACTCTCCTTTTCGCCGCCCTCCCTTCCTAGGGCGGGGGCGCCGAAAGAGGAGTAGGCGGCGCCAAGAGCATGGCGTCACGCCAGGCCTGTGACGCCTGCTCTTGGCGCCGCCTACTCCTCCCGGCGCCCCTCCCTACCTAGGGCGGGGGAGCCGGTGGGCAGCAGAAGGCGGCGCCAACAGCAGCGCGTCACAGGCCTGGCGTGACGCGCTGCTCCTGGCACCGCCTACTCCTCCTTTCGGTGCCCCCTCCCTTCCTAGGGCGGAGGGGGCGCTGAAAAGGAGGGAGTAGGCGGCGCCAAGAGCAGCGCGTCACAGGCCTGGCGTGACGCGCTCTCCTGGCACGCCTTACCTCCCTCCTTTTCGCCCCCTCCGCCCTAGGAAGGGAGGGGCGCCGAAAAGGAGGAGTAGGCGGTGCCAGGCAGCGCCACGCCAGGCCTGTGACGACCGCCTTCTGCCCTTTTTCGGCCGTTTAAGGAGGGGGCGGGGCCTGGGCCTGGGGGCGGGGCCTGGGGGCGGGGCCTGGGGGCGGGGCCGAGCGCCCCCCTAGGTCATTAGTGACCTTTTATCCGGCCCTGGACCCCGTAGAAGTTGGACAGCACTGCTCTATAGTATACTCTCTATTCCTAGTGTGATGAGACCCAATGACTCTCTATAAAGCAGTTGGGGCAGTTTCAACTCTGGCCAAACAGCTTATAGTTGCTTGATCGCTGAAGTATTTTGATTTTTCAGAATAACACAACAGAACTGGTCTGTTTTTCACATCTTGTCTTTGTAAACAACTTATTTGCTTCCTCTGGTTTGGAAAAATATATAACCGAAATCACGACTAATCTATGGATTAGTAAAGTCCAGTCTTGATGTCTCATGGACATGTTTTGATGATCGCTCTGTTATTATGTTGTAAGAAGATTTTAAAAGGTCTGAGATTCTCAAGGCCAAAAATGTTGTTAGGACTAAAATTGCAAAATGCTATGGTATTTGTTGTGGTTACATTTGAATCTTTCTAGTAATTATAGCAATTGGCACACAAACAGCCTTTTTATAAGAGTTGTTGGGTTGCTGGGTTGTTGGGTTGCTGTGAGTTTTCCGAGTGTATGGCTATGTTCCAGAAGCATTCTCTCCTGATGTTTTCCCCACATCTATGGCAGGCATCCTTAGAGGTTGTGAGTTCTGTTGGAAATTAGGCAAGTGGGATTTATATATCTGAGGAATGCCCAGGGTGGGAGAAAGAACTCTTGTCTGCTTGAAGCAGATGTGAATGTTGCAGTTGGCCATCTTGATTAGCAGTTGTTGTTTTTAAATGTATATACAGATCTGTATAATTGCGGCTTTGTTGTTTACATTTATGTTGCCTTTTGATCTGATATCCTAATAGCAGTAAGACTGGGCAATGATTAAAGATTTATATAACATATTTTACTCCAATTTCCCCTACTAGTTTATTTATTTGCTTATTTCAAGACCCTATTGATTTATGAAGTTTCCATTGATACAGTGGTGGTTTTTTTTCCTACATAGGACAAACAATTGCACCCAGTCCTCAATGTTTAAACGGGATTACTCTTAGGTAAGTGGGCATAAATTTATAGCCATAGATGTACAGTGTTCCCTCGCTACTTCGCGGTTCACTTATTGTGGACTCGCTGTTTGTGGATTTAAAAAGAAATTAAAATATATATCATGGTATTTTCGTTGTTTTGTGCGGTTTTGCCACTGCCGCTCTCCAAGGTGCTTTCCCTCCTCAGTTCTCCCTCCAACCTTGAAGGGCCTTTCTTCCTTTCCTTCACTTTATTTTAAGATTATAAAGACTTAAAATAGTGTATACCTGCTAAAATAATGTATAAATATTAAAATAAATATAGCGTCCCTACATCAGGGTTTTTCACTTATTGCGGGAGGTCCTGGAACCTAACCCCAGCAATAAGTGAGGGAACACTATAAACCCAATGATTTGTTATAGCTAAGTCCACTGAATCAGTTGCTAAATGGTAGCTCAATACTTTCACAAATCCCATTGAGTCAGGCCCCTTCTACACTGCTGCATAAATTCAGCAGTGTAGACTCATATAACCCAGTTCAAAGCAGGTAATCTGGATTATCTGCTTTGATAAAGTGGATTATATGACAGTGTAGAAGGGGCCTCAGTGGGACTCTCCCAGACACAATGTGTTGACACAGCAGTAAATGGTGTTAACTCCTGTTATGTGAAGTTAGAGGCACTTTTTCTTCCTGGCTATGATAACTGGGAATGGATGGAGCTTGATCTCTACTTGTAATCTGGATTTGATTTAGCAAGTGATCTGCAGCTATAGGTGCCTTTCTGCTGCCTCATGTTGGTTGGCTTCTAGTGCAATGGACTCAATCTATTTGTTGCAAAGCCCTCAGATAAATATCTGTATGCTTGTCTAACATGCACAAAGACCTCCCTAGTATTATCTACATTCTGTAATGAATTATGACTAAAGCCTAAGCAGAGAGCTAGCATGGCGTAGTGGTTTTGAATCAATGGGCTGTGACTCTGGGGACCATGGTTTGATTCCCTGCTCAGACATGGAATTTGGGTAGGTGGTGAAAGATTGCTAGTCTGATAGCTATACTAGAGTTCCAGGTTTTCCTGGAGATGTCACTTAAGTGAGAATTTAATATAAGAGGAGGATGAATCTACAGCAGAGTTTCTCAAAGCATGGTCCTCTAGAATCTAGACCAGGTGTGGGCAATTGCCGGCCCTCCAGGTGTTTTGGACTTCAATTCCCAGAAATCCTAACAGCTGGTAAACTGGCTAGGATTTCTGGGATTTGAAGTCCAAAACCCCTGGAGGGCCGGCAATTGCCCACGCGTGGTCTAGATGTATTGACTGTCAGTTCCCACAATCCATAACAGCTGGTAAATTAGCTGGAATTTCTAGGAGCTGAAGTCCAAAACACCTGGAGAAGCACAATTTAAGAAACACTGTTAGAGAAACAGTGTGGTGTCATAGTTTGCATATTGGGCTATGATCCCGGAGGCTAGGGTCCACATCCCACTTTGCTGTAATAAATAACCCAATGTGCAAATCATACTCTATTGGACTGAGAGGAAGACAATGGCAAACCAAGAAAATTATTTGCATTGGTGTTTTCTTGAAATCACATAACAACAGCAAAGCCTACATTCAACCTACCTCTGGGTGCTGATCCAAGTGTTATGTTTGTTGCAACTGAGCACTTTTGCCCATGGCAGCAAAATTTGGATGTGGATGCAGCTTAGGCAGAAAAAGCAGCAAATTATCATGGTTGGAGCTAAATCATAATCCAGAGAATCTTCATCACACCGCATGAGAAGTGAGTTGTTCTAAATATGTCCACTTGGTTGTGCTACAGCTTTAACTGGGTAAACATATAAAAGGGAGAATGAGCACTAGAGTGCGAAATAGAGCTGATGTGGCTTGTAAGGCTGATTTAGGTTTATTAGCAGAGTTTCAGTCCTTCTACACTCCAGGTGTATGTACCATTCATATGTTTCCATATTTACATACATCGGAATAGAAAAACAATTTTCCCAGTAGTATATATATATTTATCTATCTAATTTAATAATTCACTCTTTGGGAACAGGAAGACTGGAGGGAAGGGTGGTTTTTGCTCTTCCAGTAAATACTATATTTCCCTTCTGACTTGTGGCTCAGTAGAGTCAAGTCAGCAAGTTAGTTAAGAAACAAGATCTGATCCTGTATATAATCTGGAATGGGGATACCTCAATCAATTTGTTTTCTGAAATAACTGGCTTCCATTAATGCTGGTGTTGTTCTGTGTGATCCTACTGAATTAGTTTATGTTGAATCTGACTGGGATTGTGTTGGCTACTTGACAGATTACCTGTTAAATTCCACCATCCCAAAGATAAACAAATATTGCCCAGACCAAAGCAATGCACTGTTTCAATTGCACATATTCTCTTAGGTCAGATTTCAAGGAGGGTTCAGATCCTTATGGAAGGAGTACAGTGTTGCCTTTACAGTTTGAAAATAGGGGAGCTGTGTTAACAAAACTGTAGTATTAGCAAACGGCATCTCTTGGCAGCTTGTGCTCTTCAGTTTATGGAAAGGCCTTGGCTTTCACATCAGAGGAACCTTTGTGCGGTTGCCAATATACTTTGAACAACGCTGCTTTGTGGGTGCCTAAAGTTTCTGAAGAGGAGTCAGGCATAGAGAAATAACAGGCAGCAGAGCTGGTGTATCAAACTTGATTGTTTCCCTATCTCAGCTGCAAAGGTAACTGCTGGGTAAATTGTCAAGAGCAGCATTGTCCTATCAAGACTCAGGGCCCTTCCACACAGCCCTATATCCCAGAATATCATGGCAGGAAATCCCACATTATTTGAGTGTGGACTCAGATAACCTAGTTCAAAGCAGGTATTGTGGGATTTTCTGCCTTGATATTCTGGGGGCCCTTCCACACAGCCCTATATCCCAGAATATCATGGCAGGAAATCCCACATTATTTGAGTGTGGACTCAGATAACCCAGTTCAAAGCAGACATTGTGGGATTTTCTACCCTGATATTCTGGGATATAGGGCTGTGTGGAAGGGCCCCCAGATGTTCAGGCTAAGCCTTGCTGTTTACCATGGACCTCTCCTATTGCACTAATTATTAATAAATTACTGAGCCAGAATGGTTCCAGGTGAAGCTTTAATTCTGCAACCATCCAATCTCATTCACTACATTTTACAGTTGGTCCTGACTAGGGTCACATCTATATCAGGCAGGTTAGTTCGGTGTAAATCTGTCTTGTATATGTTGAATCCAGAGTTGTTGTCCAGATTTGCTAGGATTGCATCAGCCCTTCTAGGCTGCAAACCTAATTCTCTGGGTTGCTACTCCTAGCTGTCCATGAAGAGCCATCTAGGTCCCTGGCTATTGTGGCACATCTGTGATATTAAAAGGGGGCACCTCTGCAACCAGTAAGAAGGAAGGGTTTGACCTCCCACCTCTCTGGGTGGTTACATGGGTGCCTCATTCTGACCTAAATGGCCAGGCCCTTGGACAGAGAACCATGGTCAGTGGGAAGCCTTTCCTTAGGTGACTCCTCATTGTCCGAGTATGATGGCCTTCCAAGTGTAGTGTCTTGGCAGTAGATACGTAGGTGACTGTGGAGCCCTATTTTTGATCCACATGTTCTTCCACAGTGAGGGCATCAGTTTCCAGGTGGAATGCAGTCACCCACATGGGGACAAGTCACTCCCTTCCTGTGTGCTGATGAGTGCAGAGAAAGAGCCATGGTGGCAGTTCATTTGCAGGAGATTGGTCTGAAATGGACTTTATCCAGATGTCCAGACTTCCACAAAGCCCTGGGGAGAGGTTCAAGCAAACTTGTGAGTCTTCTATGACTTTGCCTAAAAGAAACAAAGTCAGATTAAGGCCAAAGAACTCCAGGAATACTAACTGAAAATGACTGTGTGTCATGAAGACTGCCAGCTTCAAAAGCAGGTAGAGACCCTATCTGACACAGCCGCATTCACTTCTGAATCGGATCTCACAGTATAGCTACAATGCTATTACTGATGCTTGTTAAAATTTTATTTTTATTTGTGTTTCTATATGCTGCAATGGAAGCATTGCAAAATGTGCTGCTTATTAGTTATCTTTGTAAAGAAGCAGAAGACAGGGAAGTGAAACTGGAACATAGCATGCCCATTCCAGTTCAACCTCCTCTTCAAACAGGGTTCAGAATATGGATGTATATCGATTCTTTAGATGCAGTTAATATTTTGCATTTGATTTTTTTAAAAAAAGGGAACGATCAACAATTTGAGTGGGAGGTGGGGCTGGGTTAAATTTGTAGGGACTGTTGCTTCTTCTAAGGATGATTTTACGCTATTCCAGTTACCTGTTCTTGTAAGTATTCTGTTCTTTGCCTGTATTAAAAATTACCAAATTGTAATTCCAAAATAGATATGACCTTTAATCTAATAGAGAACTTGATAAGTCAAAACTTGTGTAAGTTTCATTAATTCAATAGGAGCCCCCAGTGGTGCAATGGGTTAAACCCTTGTGCCAGCTGGCTTGCTGACCAACAAGTCAGCAGTTCGAATATGGGGAGAGCAGGTTGAGCTCCCTCTGTCAGCTCCAGCTCCCCATGCAGCGACATGAGAGAAGCCTCCCACAAGAAAAGTAAAACATTGAGGCGTTCCCTGGGCTACGTCCTTGCAGACAGCCAATTAACTCTTACCAGAAGCGACTTGCAGTTTGTCAAGTCACTCCTGACATGAAAAAAAAATCATTAAATGGCTTTTCTGTAGTTGAAAGTGACTACTGGAATTGGGCCTTAAATTTTAATATCTGCTTTTGTCATATAAATGACGAAGGAATGTTGAAATTTTCCTGATTTCCTTTTTTAGTGTAGATTAAACTTGTATCAAACTTTATTCTCTCAATTTAGTTTGTGCTGTTTTTCAATTATTAATATTGTGTATGATGATATATAATGATGATGTAATGATAATATTTTGCATTATGTGTTTTTCTAATAGCAGTTCTTCCAGCATTGTTGGCTGAAGGTAATTTTAAAAAAATTCTCATATGGTTCATTTCACTGATACTATGAAATGCTAAATATTCATTTTGGACTCAATATGACAATACTACCGTATATTAAGTGATATTGAATGTTGCAGATAAAAAGTTTACATTGGTATGCAACAATTACATGATTGTTAAAGATAAAGGTTTTCCCCTGACATTGTTGCACCTCATATTGTCGACAGCCCCCCTAGATCACACACACACACACAGGCGGATGCAATAAATGTACTTTTATTTAGAATAAAGGATAAAGAATAGTCCAAGAAAGTAAGAATAAAGCAATCAAAAATAGTCCAATAGAGTTCTGTAGCTGCAAGCCCAAGCGGCTTAAATCCCAAGGAAAGCAAAGTTCCAAAGCAAAGCAAACCGCTCCGGCGGTCAAATGTGGTACTTGAGGCAAACCGCAATGGCGGTCAACATGAACTTGAATCCAAACCGCTCCGGCGGTTGGCTTGAGCTAAGAGACTTGAATGTGAGACTTGATCAAGCTAAACGTAGCTTCAGGTCTGACTAGCATCCCCTGGGCAGAAGCTAATAAGGAGGACTAGTTTCGATGGGCCCATCGCACCCCCTTCCTCAAGCTCCATGTTTTCCTAGAATCCCTGATATTAGCACTTCAGTCAAATTCCATCTCATTAGCCGGCCCAGGTGCATTGCTATAAGAGTGATAGCAATCTGCAGTCCTATATCCCTCTAGCCATTCATCATCCCATTGCAAACTCCTGTTTGGAGACTCGTACCCATCTGGCCATTCATCATCTCCAAGCTGACTCTGATCAGCTGGGACCCCCGGGGCCTGACTCCAACCACTGGGCTAACTAGGCTGGAACACCACAGACATTAAGTTCAGTTGTGTCCAACTCTGGGTGTTGGTGCTCATCTCCATTTCTAAGCTGAAGAGCCGGCGTTATCCATAGACACCTCTAAATTCATGTGGCCCGCATGACTGCACGGAGCACTGTATTAACATGGAATAGAAGACTATGCCCTGTGTGGTGCAGCTGGCTAAGTGTCAGCTGCATAAGATCTCTCTGATCAATAGGTCATGAGTTTGAGTCCTGCCTGGGTCGAGGTGGGTGCTCGACCTTTAAGTGTAGCCTGATGCCGACCTTTGCAGCCCGAAAGACAGTTGCAGCTGCCAAGTAGGAGATAAAGGTACCACATTAAGTGGGGAGGCAAATTTTGACTGAATTATGAGGCCATTAAAGAACTCCAGGAACGCTGAGGAATGTGGAAGGAACAACAAGGAACGCTGTGAACGCTGAGAGATGAGGAGTGCATCAGCTCCTCCTGGTGGCCAAAGTTTGCCTCTGTTCGTCTATGTGTGTGTATTGTGGAAAAACGGCAGAGATTGTCTGCTAAGTATGTGTACCTGTAATCCGCTCTGAGTCCCCTTCGGGGTGAGAAGAGCGGAATATAAATAAAGTGTATTATTATATTATTATATTGTCCATCTGACTAGAAGGGAGCTGTTGAATTAATTGGATTTAGCAATAGATGAAGGGTTTACTTTAATGGGAACTAACCAATAGGAATCACACCTACATGATTATCCCATGCAGTTCGTTGACTATAACAAAATTTCCTACATTTTAAGTTGGTTGAGCATTTGGACAAAAAGCTCAGAATAAACCACAGTTGTTTTAAGTTTTGGAAATAATGTGCTGCTACAACCTCAATGTTTTGTCCTTCCAATTACACCCTTTTGGAAACAGATGTGTGATACATGTAGGAACATTGCTTTTCAAGAGGTGGAAGCTCTTCCTGGAAAGTAGACAGTCAGGTGACTGCTGGCTGGCGTTGTAATTCAGTTTTGCAGCCCTGAAAACATGGTTTCCAGAGACTGAGTGTGCATTTTCAATTAAGGAATAAACAGAACCACAGGGTTTGCTTGTCTGACTTCTCTTTGCAGTACAAATAGTAAGCCTAGAATAAAATACAAATACCGTATGTAGCCTTTTTGTAGCCAAGGGAAACATTTTTCCGTACAGTTGGATGTATCTTCTAATAGACATTGTTCTCCAAATGTATCAGCCAGGAAGTGACTCAGCGCCGCTTTTGTGATGGATACCTGACACACAAACACTGCTGTGAGTCACTCTTCCAGGTTTACAGGCAAAGGAATAGCTTACTATTCTGTCAGAGGAACACATCCCTGAACATAGTTTGCTTTGCAAATAAATGGTATTCAAAGCAGCATTGTGTTCCTCTCAGTGTTTATGAATGTCATAAAATCATATTTTTGTTGGTTCTGTCTAGTACAGAAAACCTAGAACACAGCTTGCAGTATTTAATGACCAAGGTTTCTAAATTCATTAACTGTAATAAGATTTGTATATCTTTGATTTTCTTCATAGAGTATTCTGCTCTGACATGGAACAAATAGATGTGGAAAAAGTCAATGTTTAGCTCTAGGATTGAGATAATAGTCTTCTTGAGCACCTTTACTATTAAGCACAGTGAAGCAGCTTTTTGTGGTTGAGAAAGACAGCAAACTACGAGTAGGAAAAACTTGTAGTAGGAAAAACTCGTAGTAGGAAAAACTTGGGGAGTTTCTGTCAGGGGTCAAAATTATTTAACTAATCTTGGGTACTAACTACTTGAAGATTTAGGAATGTGCCATTTGCTAATCCTTGTCTACCAAAGTGTGCTAGTGCAGACTTGCTCCCATGACACTTTGCCTGAAATTATTCTTTGTTTGTCTGTTTCTTTTCAGGGGCGTCAGGCATGAGTCATGGCAAATCAGTACAGAACAATTTGTACCTAGCTGCTTCGAGTCCCTTCAGGGAGATGGAGAGGGGTACAAATAAAATTATTATTATTATTATTATTATGCATGTAAAGCGAATAATATCCCCCTACCATTTTGTTCCATGGTGTTCCTCACTGAAGGAACTATCATATGGAATCTGTTGGTAGGGGGGAGTGAAATCACATGAAAAGTTCTTCTGACAGGTCTAATGCAATGTGAAGGTCAAACAAGATGTTAAGGGGAACATCTATTCTCTGTGGTTTATCCTTCATCAGCAGGACTTCCTCAGATGTCTGCCTTGGACATCAGACTCGCAATTTACCCCATAAGTCCAGATTTCCCTTTCACCAGCTAATAATAAAAGAAAGTGCAATAAATGCAAGTCATGGAAGCAAGAAAAATCCAATGCTGTGACCAAGAGATGTGTTTTACTTTTGGAGATAACACATCTACAAACATGATGAAAGATACTGTCTCATTCAGGGGTCCCCATGTGATGGGGCTAGAATTGCAATACTTTTGCACATATTGAATCTGTGTATTTCTTGTTCATTGCCATCAGACCCTATATTGAGAGAAATGTGGGATAAAAATAAAGCAAGCAAGCAAGCAAACAAACAAATAAAAATAGGCAACATTGTGCTATCATGGCTGCCATTTCTCATAACTCTGGAGGTTATGTTTGCTATTTTACAGAACTAGTAAATGCAGTTCCTGGAGAGCGGGGTTTTCAGCCAGAAAATATTTTCGAGCCAATTTTTATGGAGTGCTTTGGGAGCCTAGAAGACTTTATAGAATTCTCTATATCAGAGGTCATCTGATTCTCTGGTCTGTTGTTGTTTATTCGTTCAGTCGCTTATGACTCTTTGTGACCTCATGGACCAGCCCAGAGCTCCCTGTCGGCCAGCAACACCCAGCTCCTTCAGAGTCAAGCCAGTCACTTCAAGGATAGCATCCATCCATCTTGCCCTTGTTGGCCCCTCTTGCTTTTTCCTTCTCTTTTCCCCAACATCATTATCTTTTCCAAGCTTTCCTGTCTTCTCAGGATGTGGCCAAAGTACTTCATCTTTACCTCTAATATCCTTCCCTCCAATGAGCAGTTGAGCTTTATTTCCCAAAGTATGGACTGGCTGGATCTTCTTGCGGTCCAAGGCAGTCTCAGAACTTTCCTCCAGCACCACAGTTCAAAAGTGCCTATCATCTTTTGCTCAGCCTTCCTTATGGTCCAGCTCTCACATCCATAGGTTAATATGGGGAATACCATTGCTTTAACTATGCAGATCTTCGTTGCCAGTGTGATGTCTCTACTCTTCACTATTTTATTTTTTCTCTTGTCTAGTTAGAACTTATGATATCTGCTTAAACAGGGTAGATTTTTGATGGCATTAAAGGGCAGCAAATGGGCAGTTATTTAATGTAGCATGTGTGTTTGCAACTGAACATACATTACACACACACACATATACACATGTGTCCATGTGTATATAGATGTACACATGTACTATTTTACCAACTGAGATATCAAAATGTCTTTGATTAGCTGTGCATCTTAATTTCCAGTTGGCCACAAACTAGATGGATAAACCTGTGGTTGATTTTCACTTGCTGAGGCCAGTTCTCTTTGGGTGTTCTTCCATTGCAAAGGGTTTCACTTGTTTTTACTGCAGGTCTTTTATCCTTGCGTCTCTCTCGTATTCTTTGCACGTGGAGCTGAAGTGCACTGATTATTCCATTAAGTGAGCAACCTTGGCCTGTCTGCAAGGTCGTTTACTTGTCACAGAAGAAATGAAAAATTAGTTAGTGCTAGGCATTTGGTGCAGCTTTTAAAGTGTTTGCATTTTAGAGGCGAGACACATTGTTTAAAAAACACTGTAATGTAGAAATGTTTAACAGTGCTGCATGAGCTTATGGCCTTTCTGTGGCACACAATCTATTACCATATGTATGAACATATTTCTAAATAGACGTATATACTTATTTACACACATATTCAGAAATTGATATCTAACAGTTCTTTGCTTGCCTTCAGATGTCTTGGGGAATATGTAATATCACTCGGTTTTCTGCCAACAGTAATGTCAGCTCTCTACTTCTTTTCAGTCTCAGTTCCATAACAAACTGGGTGAGGTGTTTCTAATCCAGAATTAGGGAGCAGGGGATTCATTAGAAAAGCTGGGAAATCACTTTGTGATGGTGTCAGAGAGGAAGGAGTATGGCCAGCCATCTGAAAAAGCCAGATTTGTCCCCAAGGCTAAGTGGGCCCAACCCCTAACTTGGATATATTTTTGGAGTAAAAAGAAAAAAAGACTTTGAAGAGAACCTTTTGCGGCCCTGTTGGGCCTGTTTTGCATTACCTAATGTACCTGGTTTGCCAACCTAAAATTCCTTTGTACTGTTTCAAATGTGTGTGTGCATTGGGTGGGAGGGGCTTGTGTCTTGGCGCCAAAGATGACCTCAGCACCTTAACCCCTCCCCTTTCTGAGGTCACCTGAGGAGAAGATTTTCCCATTCCCAGGTCATTCCAACAAAGAAAGCATAGATATGAGGCTGGAAAATCTTGGCTTCAGCTTGGACAAAGCCATTTTCGTTCACATAAACCTATCTGGGATCAACTTCAAGTATATCTAGGTATACTGCAAGACCTGGGTGACCTTGTGTGATCCTAGTGCCTTCAACCAACCTGTAGACTGCAAAGGAAAGGCCTCTTTCAATCAAAGAGTCTACAGATTTGGGGCTTTGGAGATTTCGCGACTCTGAAGCCATTGAAAGCAAAGGGGCAACTTGGAACCAGAGAACTGCATCTACCTTCTACAACTTCGAAGCAAGTAACCGTACCCCCCCCCCCCAAGGACTTTGCTGTTACACCTAGCAACTAAGCAAGATACTGGACCATCAGTTTATTGGTTGTAATCAATAAAACTGTTGAATTTCACCATTGCCATCCTTTAAAGCCTTGCCAAATCTCCCCCTTTTCATTATTAACTCTTGTTTCATCTACTATAGCATTCTTCAAAATTGGTGATCTTGATGCAGCAAAGGGTTTTTCAAGGAAAATAGTCCCGTGTTCTCGTGTCCTATTACCTCCTCATTAAAAATTAATAAAAGGAGATTGTTATAGCAAGGAGTTCTAGTTGTACAACTCAACTACAGACAGCCCTCCACTTTTGCTGGGATTAGGGGCATAAAACCACAGTGAAAGTGAAAAATTGCCATTTTTTTGAGAGAGAACATCTCTGTAAGACTATCTAGGGCTTTCAGAATGACTCTGCGGTCAACTTCAGATTACTGTAATGTACATTGGCCTACCTTTGTCGACGATCCGGAAACTCAAACTGGTACAGAACGCGGCAGCCCGCCTGCTTCTAGGAGCCACAAGAACGGCTCATGTAATACCACTCTTGTGCGAGCTGCACTGGCTCCCAATTGAATTCCGGGTCTCCTTCAAGGTGTTAGCTTTAACTTTCAAGGCCTTATATGGTTTGGGGCCAGTGTACCTGAGGGAGCGGCTTACCCCATATGTGCCCAGTAGATCACTGCCCTCAGAGGGGCTCAACATGTTGGAGGTCCCTGGTATGAAGACATGCAGGCTATCCAGCACGCGACAGAGGGCGTTTTCAGTGGCCACGCCGGCCTTATGGAACTCGCTGCCAGCAGAGACGCATGCATTGCAGGACCTAATGACCTTCCGCAGGTCCTGTAAGACCTGGCTGTTCAGGTAGGCATTTGGCCCCTGACTGGTACCTGCTACAACTTGCCACCCTGCCGCGTCGCTGCCACTATTGTCACTAGTTCTATGTGCTCGATTCATTATGGTTTTATTGGGGGGGGGGATTTCTTAACTGTTTCTTAACTGTTTTAACTGTTTAACTGTTTTATGATGTCACATTTCTATGTGTTTTAATTGGTTACGTTTTGTGTGCTCTAAACCGCCCTGAGCTTCGGATAGGGCGGTCTATCAAGCCGAAATAATAAATAAATAATAAATAAACCTCTGTTGCCTCTGGTCTAAGTTACCTCCTTAATTTTCCCACCCACGATAGATAGAGATAGATAGATAAATGGATAGATAAAACTTGAATTTGTTGTCCCCTCTAAGCCTATGGATGACTCCTAAGTGATAGTTCTTTTGGCCACTTAAGACACTCTCAGCCCTGAGCACTAGCAAGAGAGGGAATGGTTTTACAACACCCTGAGTTTGTACCAACCACAAACAAGATTTCCCTTTTGCTATAGATTCCGCATTTTGTGGTCAAGCACCCTGCTTGTTTTGGCTTGTGTATACATGCCTGCACACTGGGTTTTTTTTCTTCTTTTTTTGGAAGCAATGAACTATTTCATTGTCAGATGACTTATTTTAAATAAGCCAGGTCATTTGTAAGTGTCTGGGGCAGAGTACAATCAACAGAGAGAAAGAAAGGGGGGGGGGGGGGAGGAAATGTAGCCTTTTCAAGTTTATACAACTTTTGTTTGGATGGCTTAATGCAATAATTGCTTATTTTGCAAAAAGGCAGCCAGTTGGAGGGTGCCGCTTTGGTAACTGCACTGCTCTCCCAGCTGCTGTAATATTAATCACCATACAATGGATGAATGAATCAAGTAGAGCAGAAACAGATATTCAACAGATGGCAAGATAGAAAGCACCACTGCACCCAAACGCTGCAGCCAGAAAGTGCACCCCATTTTTGTTTCTTTATCTTGAAGGTTTCCTGGATTTTGGATGTAAGGTAGGCAGAGAACATAAAAAGCACAACAAAGGAGTTTTGTAGCATCCTAAAGTTGAACAGTTTTTATATGGCAGAAGCTGCCACATATCTGATGAAATGGCCTAAATCCCACATAAAAACTTATAAATATATTCACCTTAAAGGTGCTACTAGACCTTTGTTTTTTCTGGGTTGTTATAACTGATTGGCAAGTACATCCTGCAAAAGTTTGGGAGCCACTTGTCAGGTATTTCCTCAATCTGAAGCAGTTTCTCAGCTCAAACCTCCAAGCAATATTAAAGTACTCTCTGTCGTATGAGCAATATGTGCAATAAACACCAAGCACAGGAGTTTCTTTCCACAGGAAGGCTTTGTCTTTTGTTGCAGCTATTTACAGTATTCACAACTCTCTCTTGAATAATCCGATTCACCACACATAATCTGACACCAACTTTTTTTGTTTGGTAGGAGCGACTCGAGAAACTGCAAGCCACTTCTGATGTGAGAGAATTGGCTGTCTGCAAGGACATTGCCCAGAGGATGCCCAGATGTGTTGCTATCCTTGTGGGAGGTTTCTCTCATGACCCCACATGAGAAGCTGGAGCTGACAGACAAGAGCTCACCCTGCTCCCCGGATTTGAAGCACCGACCTTTTGGCCAGCAGTTCGGCTGGCACAAGGGTTCAACCTATTTCAACACCAGGGGCTTCGACACCAACTTATTCTGTGGTGTTCTTTTATACACTTACATGATGTACTGTTCCATTTATGCATTCACTATCTTATACATCTGCTGCAAACCTAACTTCAGGGTTTCATTATCCTCATGCTTAATCACGGTGACTTACAATACTTAAACTAACCCAGCACTTTATCTTCAAAATAGGTTAGTGCATATTAAAAACCTCAACACCACTTACAGACTCAACAGAACGGGATGGACAACATTTTCAAATAAGGTTCTGGTTGCTCAAGGTGCTTGTGGATTGTTTCATTTGCATTGCTAGATTGCAAGAAGGATGATGGGGTGTCAATATCGAGTTTTTGTCCATGTTTGGTAAAGTTAAATCAACACACACATATAAATCACATTGGTTCTGTGAATCTACTCTAGTTGTTGCTATAGCACAGTGTTTCAAGTCACTGATTGATACATTTATATAAAAAGAATTAAATGAAAATGACCAGAAACTTTGTGCAACTGAAAAGAAATGTGTACTTACTTTGCGTGTTCTGTAGGAATTCATGTTATTCTTGTTATCCTTATAAAGAAGTCTGAATTTTTTTCTCCATGTTCCTCTCTTGAACTTTCCAGCAGTTATGTTATATAATGCATGTTGTGTCGGTAAAAATCTGCCTGTTCACTTCGAATGTACGCTTTCTTTTTTCCCCACCACTTTTTCAAAGGCAAAGTTTCCAAACATATGTCAATTTTCTCCTGTGAGCAACCATTAACAATCACAATGGTGCTGAATGGTTTTTAGAATGGAGAAGGTCTAAAGAGGGTAATCTAAATACTGCATTGAAAATTTGTTATTATCTGCCGTCAAGTCAACTATATCTAATAGAAATCTACACATATGGCAAGATGTTTTCAGAGAGGTTTGCTTTTGTCTTCTTCTCGGGTTGAGAGTGTGTGACTTGCCCAAATGGGTTAATGGAAAATTCTGCCTACCAAAATAATACAAATGGTTTTAGTTATTACACATCGTGGTTTGGGTGGATAGTGTAGAAGGGGCATCGTTCAAAATGCCTTGGATCGCTTGTGATTCCAAGACTCACAAATTAGTTTTGGGGCTTAAATTTTTGAGTCCTGGCTCAAATTAAATCCCCGAAATAAATTAAACTGTGGTATCCTAGATGCCAAAGTCTCTACCCCCATCATGAATTCTAAGGTTAGTGATTACATTTTGATTATACACTGGGAACAGGAATAATTGAAAACTGGGTTCACTACATGATCAAATTAACATTTTTTTAAAAAAAATCCTTGAATCACACTGTGACTGGTGAGTCACTGATATAAGATAAAAATACACATGAAATGGCATGCTGATTCATTGATACAAGATAAGATTGTGCACAAAAACAGAAATAAATAAATGTGTATCCTGTTCCGAAGACCAATTTGATTAACATCGCTGAGCCTTAAACACAATGGCAACAGGGAAAAAGAAGAGAACATACAAAAGAGAGAAATATAGTTCAAATAATCTCCTTGTCAATATTTTAAAAGACATTTTGTACTATGGAGTTCAGCATTTTTTTCAGTCTTTTTGACCTAAAGTGAAACAAATATTTATGAAGTGCAACACACTACATGGTAATATGTGACTAGGGCCATATATCGACATTTTAAAGGATTCCCAGAACATGATATTGAAGTCATGTCAAATAGAGTTATGTCCAGCAGTTTAATTGGGTCCCCAAATGCATCACTAAGGAGTTCATGTTTGAAGTCTACAGCTACCGCCATTTCAAAACAAAGCCACCTTTTCACTTAATCAGTTATATGGGAAATGATGAAGGAAAGCCAGTGTTTTCCATGGAATCAGTAGTCAATGTAGTTACTGCACTTCTTTCTGTACATCACACCAAAATCCAGTAGTTGTTTACCCTCTGCAATGCTGTACAAAAGTTGCATTTATTGATCATTCTGGCACTTTAATGAGAACTCAGTGGATTTCTTCGTGGTATCCAGCTTTCAATGTTTCACTGTTAAGAGCTGATAGAGAAAATAATCTGCAGACAGTTGTGCAGATTGCCAGGGAGAATGCTGATAATGCAGGCTTAAGACTTGACAGGTAGGAGATTGTGGAGGCTGAGGTCATTTCAGAGAAGGTCTGTCTAGATAATTCTCCTTTAAAATATACCCCCTTTTCTATCTATTGGCACTTGATCTGAAAGAGGAGGAAGAGAGTTTGGTTGCAAAGATTCCCCCCTTTTTTCTTGTCCATATCAGGGGGATAGGGAAAATTGGAGGTCCACTCTTGAGAAGGGTGTGCTTCAATCAAAGGCATGCCAGGTCTAGTGGATGTCTGATGATCTGCAACTCCCCTTACCTCCTGCACCCAGATTTGGTTTACTTGTCCCTGGCTTTTCTCAATCTAGCTCCCCCCCCCCCCCAATTTCACATTTTGATATGAAGTGAAGTTGAAGAACTTAGCCTGGAGAGGAAAATGTGGTTGCTTTGGCATACAAAAGCCCTGTGTGTGTCTCTTTCTCAGTCCTGAAGGCTGAGGGGGGCTCCCTCCAATGGGAATTGGAGTCCTACCCAACAGAAAGAGGTCTGGACAGCTGTACCTAAGAACACATAAGAATTGCACCCTATTCCAACTCTACCTGCCAGGAGAGCTCCCCTGCTACTCTCCCTGCTCTTGAATTGTTCACTTTCTAAGAGAAAACCACTAAAACTGCCATCATAGAAGCAGCTGCTTCCTTTGAAGCATTTGCCTACATGGGTTTGGGCTTAAGAAGGGCTCATAAAGCATGTGTGTGTGTGTGTATATGTGTGTGTGTTTACAAGCAGATGTGTGATACTTTCTCTTTGGCGTAGGCAATCACAGCTTGTTACATCCAGTAATCAAAGAACATTACAGAGACTGTGAGATTTCACCTCTCTAGTTTTGGAAATGGATGCAAGTGCAGGGCTCTCTCTCTGACATAGGCAACCACAGCTTGTTACATGCGCCAATCAAAAAACATTACAGAGACTGTGACATTTCACCTCTCTTGTTTTGGAAATGGAGGCTTGGAGGAACTTCAAAACTGCAGGAGGCAAGTCAATCAAAGGGAGAAGACAAGTGAAGGGGAAGAATGCTTTTGTCCTGCCATGGCCACCAGGCTGCCCATTCAGCTTGGCTCTCACCTCATCCTCTTCCCCTATCTTGCTCTCTCTGGAGACCTGTGACCATCTGTCCTGTGTCCCATTTGTCTGCCTGGAGAATTAAATGCCTTCTCATACATTAGACCACAACATTTAAGTTTCCTTGCTCACTCAGCAAAGTAGGGGTGAAAAGTGGATGGGATGGGGAAGCCATCTAGTGAAAGTGCGAGTGGATAATAATTGACAGGAAAACAAGCAACTCTATTTGTTGATAAGTTTGTCTGAATGTTTGTATGCATGCTGGAAAGACAAAAAACTTACAGCTAGTGTGATTATGTAACCTAAAATAATACAATACAATGAACATGTGAATATTTCAAAAAACACTCTTTTGTACTGAGGTGACTTCAGTGTAGGGGGTAGTGTGTGGCTTTTGAAACCAAACTGAATTTGGATTAAAGCAGTTCGGAGTGATATTAGCAGGGTCAAACTAAAGCAGAATGCTTTACACAGAAGGTGGGATATAGCTTTGCCATGGATTCAGCCTATGTTATTTTAAAATTAGCTAGTAGCAATATGACATGCCTATAATTTTGGCAGCTGTATTTGATGATTCTAGTAACATTAAAAATCTGGGGCACACCACCAACCAAAATGACACAAAATGACACTCTAACACAGTAAAGAATGGCTGGGGGATGGTGGCCTGCTGGGAGCAGCTGCTGGGAGTGCCGAAGCCAGGGGAGGAGCCAGGCCACACCATGCCCCGCCCCCTCCCCCTGGCTTCAGTTCTCCCACAGCTTCGCCAGCTTTGAGGGGGCAAGCCAGCATTGTGCTGGCTCTGCCATCGCTGGCTTGGCACTGCCCCCTCAAGGCTGGCGAAGCTGTGGGAGTGCTAAAGCCGGGGGGAGGGGGAGGGGGCGGAGACAGGCTGCGTCATGCCCCCCTTCCCCCGGCTTCAGCTCTCTCACAGAGGAGGAGCATGAGCGGTGGATGGGCTTCAGTAGGCGGGGCTCCTCCTCCGCGCGGCTTCAACAAGCAAGGGGCGAGAGTCATGGCGGGAGTCATGGCAGATTGGAGGCTGGTTGGGGAAACGGCCGAAGGAGGCGGTGCCCCGGTCCCTTCTTTTTCTTCGCCGCCGCCCGTCCCTTCCTCCTCCACCCCCAAGCAGCAGGAGTTCGGCAGGAGGAGGGGGGAAGGAAAGGGGGCAGAGAGCTTTTCTCGCGGCACACCTGATGATCGCTCACGGCACACTCGTTGAGAAACACTGTTCTAGATGGTGTAGAGGCCAAAACAAAAGCTCCAGACTTCCATAGACTCCATGCTCTTCTGCAGTTTTGCCTCCTTCTATGCATTGCAGGGGACTGGACCAACGGGCTCTTGTGGCCTCTTCCAATTCCATGATTCTGCGAAGTTCCTCCTGCACAGATTGAAATCTCATTAACCTTATGCCGTGGTTGGTTTTGTCTGGTAAACATTTGTTAAGCATTGCAGAGAAAACTGGATGTAAAAAAGAGATGGCTGTGGAGGTGGAACATATACCGTTTTTATGAGCTTAAACAACACACAACAGTAGCAAGCTTAAACTGTCACAACAGTAGCACAGGAAGCAGAAAAGATGATTAAGCTTAAAATAACATGAAATCCACAAATGAATGTTACGGTAGACTAACAAAATTATAGTGTCATCACTGTGATAAGCTGTGGAGCTGTCTGATCTGGAAAAAACACACACAATGTAGACTTATAAACAGCAACACACCTATGCAAAGAATGACCATCAGGCAAAATATCTTAACCTAACTTTGTTCCTTAACTCTTTTGGACCATAAGAGACTGCCATATAGAGCCAGTTAGGCTGCTGACCTTGTGAGATGAGTACAGTATAGTCTCACTTATTCAACCTTCACTCATCCAATGTTCTGTATTATCCAACGCAGTCTGCCTCCTGCCTGGATCCACAGCTGTTTCAATACATTGCGATGTTTTGGTGCTAAATTTGTAAATACAGTAATTACTATGTAATGTTACCATCTATCGAACTGCTTTTTCTGTTGATTTATTGTAAAACATGATGTTTTGGTGCTTAATTTGTAAAAATCATAACGTAATTTGATATTTAATAGACTTTCCTTAATTCCTCCTTATTATCCAACAGTTTCACTTATCCAACATTTATGTTGGATAAATGAGACTCCACTGTAGTCAGCCTTGCAGCAAATCTAAACAATCTAAATCTATCAGATCTTATCCAATCTTGGAAGCTAAGCAGAGTCATCTTTGATTAGTAAGAGTCTACCAACAAATTGGATCTCTCTCACTGACCATTTAGTTAGTGTGTGTGCATGTGTGAACATTTCCTGTCTCGAAGCAGCTCTGTCAATGACTTATTATTATTACTATTATTATTAGTATTTATGCCCCACTTTTTCTTGCCAAAGGAGACTCAAAGCAACACTCTATTGTCACCTTAAAAAAAATATAAGAAGCAGTGGCGGCTTTTTGTGGAAGTACAGATGCTGGCTTTGGGGTTTGGGGACGCATAGTGAGGGAGATGTGTTCCATCATTGAATAATAGAATTCCAGAGTCAAAAGGCATTTTGGGAGGTCACCAAGTCCAACTTCCATATAATGAGGTTCTCCTAGTGTAGGCTGTAACTGCAGCATTCCTGACCGCTATTCAGTTTCTGCATAATTACTTCAAGTGTAGAAAAGTTCTCGGCCTCCTAAATTAGTCTCATCCATTGCTGAACAATTCTTCCTGCAAAACATTTCCCTTGAAATGTTTTGTAACCATTTCTACCCACTACTCCTTATGGTTACACACACACTCTTCTTAATAGTTATTTCATGTCCATGGACGATTCGTGACAAGGAAAACAGGGCCTTCACATGTACCAACACACACAAAGAACAAATAAAACCTTGATGACTTTGTAGGTAAAGGTTTTCCCCTGACATTAAGTCCAGTCGTGTCCAACTCGGGGTGTGTGTGTGTGTGCTTATTTCAATTTCTAAGCTGAAGAGCCAGCTTTGTCCATAGACACCTCCAAGGTCATATGGTCAGCATGACTGCATGGAGCGCTGTTACCTTCCCACTGAAATGGTACCTATTGATCTACTCACATTTGCATGTTTTCGAACTGCTAGGTTAGCAGAAGCTGGGCTAATGGCAGGAGCTCACCCCACTCTCCAGATTCGAACCAACCAAATTCAGCAGGTTTAACCCACTGCACCACCTGATGACTTTGTATACCACTATTATTTGATGACTTTGTATACCACTATTATTCTGATGACTTTGTATATCACTATTATTCTGACTTGTAGAAATCTTAGGAACTTTTGTTGGTTCAGCCAATAGCATATACTCCAACATTTCACATGTGAAAACTATGGCATGTGTGGTCAAGTAAAACCAGAGGGTGGTCAAGATGGCAAAAGTTCTTAATGAGGCAGGACATACAAACTAGGAAAGGCTGTAGCAGTTTGCTTTTGCCCAACTCTACTGGGAGGGACAAGATTCTGCTCTCTTCTTTTGTTTCCCTCCCCTTGTAAATGAATTTTGCTCTTTTACCATTTTTCAACAATTGAAATAAGCTGAGGACAAAGGGGTAAAGGGGGAAGGGTTAGACAAAAACTGTGATTTTTTAAAAGCTACTAAAACAGAGGAATATTTGAGGTTGTCTTGGTAAAATCGGGACAGTTGGAGGATACATAATAGGATTCTCACTGAAGAAATTACTCCTGTGTAAAGCTCAGAGAGTTGCTCCCCACCCCAGAATGTAATGGAAAGAATTTCTTCAGGTTTAATTGTTGTCTCAATATAACTCTCTGCATGTCTTCCTCTACTCCCATCTGATTTTTCAATTACTGTCAGGATTCAGGATATAATAGGAGGGAAAACATGTTAAAGTTCACAGTGAGCCTGATTTCCCCCTCTGTGTTTAGTAAACTATATATTCTTTAAAAAACAAAACATGGAAGTCCTATGTATCCTCTGAATTATCATCCTACATCTTTCAGGAAATATGTCTTGGCTTACAGTGTGGGGCTCAAACTGTTTTTGCTTCCTTCAACATTTTGACAGGAATGCCCAGGAAATGCCATTTCCAATAGCCAACATCCCTGCAGGGAGGCATTTCTGCTTCAGTTCTGCCTTGTGCTGGGGAAAACCTTGAATTATCTTGCATCACCATTGACTATTATTATTATTATTATTATTATTATTCCTGCAAAGGATGCTGTGGTGAGAGTTGTTTGGGGAAAGCAAGGATTTATGTCTCTGGAACATATCTGAAATTCAATTATGTTGACCAACCAGATTGTAATGAGAGAAAGATAGAGAGAGATATATCCCTCTCTCTCTCTCCTCTTCTTTTTCTTTCTTTTTTTTCTTTCTTTGTTTCTTTCTTTTGTTCTCTGCTCCCTTCCCTCTTTCCTTCCATCCCCATTTTTCGTTCCCTCCCTTTTTATCTCCTTTCTTTCTTCTCAACCTCTTTCTTTCCTTCCTCCCTTTGCTCTTTGGTTCCATCCTTCCTTCTCTCTCTTTCCTTCCCTCCTTCTTTCTCTGCTTCTTTCCTTCTCTCCTTCCTTCCTTCCCTCTTTCTTTCCCTTCTTCACTGCTTCCTTTCTTTTTTCGCTCTTCCTTTCTTTCTTTCCCTCCCTCCTTTTCTCCCTCCTTTTCTCCCTCCTTTTCTCCCTTCCTTCCTTCCTTCCTTCCTTCCTTCCTTCCTTCCTTCCTTCCTTCCCTCCCTCCCTCCCTCCCTCCCTCCCTCCCTCCCTCCCTCCCTCCCTCCCTCCCTTCCTTCCTCCTTCCTTCCTTCCTTCCTTCCTTTCCCCTTTCCCTCCTTCATTCCTTCCCTCTAGACATAGGTCGGAAAAGAGTTGGGCTCAAAGACAGTGCTTAAGAGAGGTGTGTCCCTGCTCTCTGCAAAGCAAGGGCTCCATGGTTAGTGCCCTCATGTTGTCCTAAGGTCTCCTTGTTGCTCCTCCCAACTGCCGCCATCATCGAGGGCTGCAACCTTCTGATATGACTGTAGCATAGGAATGGGCAATGGAGAGCTGGGGTGGCTATTTGTTTTCTTTTCCCTTGCGCAGGGGGGAGTCATTTTCACGCATGCGCTGTATTGTCATTTAGCTTTTTTGTGTTTTTAAGTCCGTTCCACTGCTTTTTTGGGATTTTTTTAATGAGTGGTGGTCACTCATTGGTCTGTTAAGGGTGTAGTGTCCAAATTTGGTGTCAATTCATCCAGTTGTTTTTGAGTTATGTTAATCCCACAAACAAACATTACATTCCCTCAGATATTATATATCTTAATATATAAAAAGCTTCTGTGCATCGTGAGTAGGCTAAAAACAAAAAAAACCACTGAACGAAAACACACCAAAATTGGCCACAAAACACCAAACAGTCTAAGGTGTGACCAACAATCAGAAAATAAAAACACAAACAAAGACAACTTAAAAATCTAAAAACAGTTGGAAGATGACAGAAAGCATGCGCATTGCTGGGCTATTTCTGAGGGTTCGCTGCCACCTCCTTTGCCCTCCCCTTCCAGAATGGCTAACTGGCTTATCTGGAGCCTCAGGTCAAAAGAGCCATACAAAAACCATGATTCAGCCAATTAATCCTCTTCTTCTTTCTCCTCCTCCTCCTCTTCTCTGCCCCTCAGCACGTGAAAGGCTTATCCGTGGAGCCCCCTCCCCCCGCAGGATCTGCCTGCCACTTCCTTCTTTCCCCTCTCTCCCTCCCTTCCTTTCCCTTCCATATTTTCCTCCCTGGGGCCTCTACACCTGGCCGCCCCCCTCCATTCAAACCTCTTCCTCGCTCGCCCTTTTCACCCATGGGGAGAGAGCAGCAGCAGCATGGCCCTCTTCCCTCTGCCTCTAGATCCCTCATTGTTTGAGTCCACAGTTCTCTCTGGATGTAAGTGAACTACAACTCTAAAAGTCAAGGCCAATGCCCACCAAACCTTTCCAGTGAATCCAGGAGACTACTACTATTAGTAGTAGTAGTATTAGTATTATTATATGGGGCAGAAAGGATGGGAGTGCCTGTCATAAGTTTTACTTACTGTTATTATTATTATCATTATTGTTGTTGCTCCTGCAGTAATTCTATCTCCCTGTCTGGCAGAAAGAAGGGGGCTGCACTAGATGGCCTTTGGGGTTCCTATCCAATTGCCTTCGTCTAATAATAATAATAATAATAATAATAATAATAATGTGTATTGATGATGATGATGATGTTGTATACTAATAGAATAGTAATTCTATCGGCAGAAAGATGGGGATTGGACTTGATGGCCTTTGGGGTTTTCTTCCAATTGAGAATAATAATAATAATAATCTCCTGGAGTGACTGCAGGAGCAAAAAACCCAAACAAACCCTTTCCAGTATTTTCTGTTGGATGTGGGAGTTCTGAGTGACCATGGATGGAGTTCAGACTGCTCTGATTGTAGGTGAACTATAAATCCAAACAAGTATAACTCCCAAATATTGAGGTCTATTTTCCCCAGACTCCACCAGTGTTCAGATTTGGGCATATTGAGTATTTGTGCCAAGTTTGGTTCAGATCCATAGTGGTTTGCATTCACAGTGTTCTCCGGAGGTGGGGGGCATGATAGTTTTCAGTAACATTTTCCTATTTTTATGTATTTTACACAGGTACTGCTTATCCAGGGAGGCTAATTTAACTAATTTATGACGCCATAAAAATCTCCAGCAAGCAAGCAAAGAATGAGGAAATTACTCCATCAGTGTCACAAATGGACAGTGAAGCGACAGCTCCCCTGGTGGCCAGAATACCCTCATGAAGCTGGAATGTTAAATGGCCTCTGTGTGTCTGTCTATATGTGTTGTGCGTCTATAGCATTGAATATTTGCCATGTATATGTACATTGTAATCCGCCCTGAGTCTCCTGCGGGGTGAGAAGGGCGGAATATAAATACTGTAAATAAATAAATAAATAAAAAACAATCCCGTCACTGTTTCCTTCTGTTTCCTTAGGCACAATCCTCACAGTAAACAGGAGGGATGCATTTTCCTAGTGACACAACATATTGGTTGTAAACTACTTCTCTTGTTATGGGAGCTACTGGGGAGCAATTTGGTCTTGAATGGGCAGCGAAGACAATTTGCTTTACAAAAGCTCTGCCTTCTTTGGTGAAGAGAACAAATGCTAGTTCTACTGTGTTGAGATGGATCACTATAGCTGGTTGCATATTTTGGGAGCTTGGTTGTGGGTGCCCAATTGATGGGTATAAAGTTTTGAATGAAGGACTGCCCTCCATCACCAAGAACTGGAATTATCTCACAGTAGATTGATACAGACTTAGATGGGAGTAAGTCCATAACACAAACATGGAAATTGATCTGTACTGATTATGCTTTCTCAATTCTTCAAAGATACTTTATGATCATGTTTTAAAACATCATTGAGGGCCCGCGATAGAGTGTACATGTGATTTCTTCATATCCATAGTTAAGCCTGATTGACACATGCTTCTGTGAGAAATAAGAATCTTAAGGTAGCGGAAGGAAACTGAAATGTACCAGAGAAAGCAGATAAAGGCAACTTTAAAAAACTTAACATATCTCTTCCTCTTTGTTTTGATATCTGGGCCACTTGGGTCAACTGTCCAATGACAGAGCAGGTCTGGCTGTGACTAATGTTCTAGCTTTTATCATCTCTTTGCAGTGCTAAAGTTGTTTGCGTCTCCATTCTGCCATCAGCTTGGACAGTACATTCTTGTAAACCTTTCATAAAGGTGTGAAAATTCCAGCCCCGCATGAAAACAGAGACCTTATCTACACCAGACAATTATAGAAGTCTGATACCACTTGAACAGCTCAACCCCCGTGGAATTTGTAGATGGTGGAGTGCTTAAAATCTCTGGAAGGGAATAGAGGTGTTGTCACCTATATCAGCGGGAATTAACTCAGTGTTTCACTCTGAATTTGAAAATAGCTATGTAAGGCCACTTCCACATTACCCCTATATCCCAGGATCTAATCCCAAATTATCTGCTTAACTCACATTATCTGGCAGTGGATACTCATATAATTCAGTTTAAAGCAGATAGTCTTGGACCAGATTTTGGGATCTAGGGCAGTGTAGAAGGGGCCTCTGAAGCTGAACCCCATTCTCAAAATAGGTTCAGGACCTTGGATAACTCCTTTTAAATTTGGACTAATTCCCAGGGCCCTTCCACACAGCCCTATATCACAGAATACCAAGGCAGAAAATCCCACAATATCTGAGTATGGACTCAGATAACCCAGTTAAAAGCAGATATTATGGCATTTTCTGCCTTGATATTCTGGGATATAGGATTGTATGGAAGGGTCCCCAGAGTGGAAGCGCTGCCAGGTTTTGACCAGTTTTTCTTATGCTTCTCATATATTTCAGAGGATTGGAGGACTCTGTGGAGCAGTAGCATGAGAGAGGCTGAAGAGGGAATTAGTAAAAACAACTCATCCTTCCCAGTTTCTTTAATTGACAGTCTTCAGTGGAACACTTTTTTTTCAGGAGCAGAAGGTGACCTTTTGTTTACACAAAGGCAGCATCAGAACCAAATTATTACAGTGGGCCCTTGGGATCCCTTGAGGTAGTCCCAGGAAGCCCTGTGGATGCTCAGGTTCCCTTTTATAAAATGGCAAAATCAAAGTTTGCTGCAGGGATTTTCATAAAATTTATATATTCTCAATTTGTGCATGGTGGAATCCATGGATGCTTAATATGAGAATACAGAAGGACAACAGTATTTCCACAGTTTTACAAAATTTGCTCTGAGCGGTGTGGGAGGATGAAAAATGCTTTGGATTTTTGTGATGCAAATATCATTTTTCTAGTGAAACAGAATCAGAAGAATGCCTAGCACACTGGCCTGTTGGTCACACTGCTTGAGGGAGCATGTTCTAATCATGGAACAAGGGCTCATATTTAGGTAGTAGGATATATCCTAATATATTTTTGCTCTTTTAATTCTCACTTTTGTTACATTAAGACAACTGCCATTTTGGTGTGGTAGAGTCTTTCTCCCATCTCTCTCTCTTTGGCTGAAAGGTCGGCGGTTTGACTCTGCGAGACGGGGTGAGCTCCCATCTGTCAGCTCCAGCTTCCCATGTGGGAACATGAAAAAAAGCCTCCATGGCAACAAAAGTACAGTAATGAGCTCTATTCTCAACCTTTAACTTGGTTTTATCCAAGATGAACTGCCTTAGGTGGCTGCCTCACTGTACCCAATGCTACGCTTTACCTCATGAAAAATCCGAGCAAGGCAGATTTCACCGAAACATTATGGTCAAATTAAATCAAGCTTTGAACATTTGGATATCCATAGGGAAAGGGGTTGATAGTGGAACTTTTAGCATTGTTGCTCAAGTCTTTCTGCACCTTCCACTTTGCTGTGGGGAAACTACAACTCCCAGAATCCCCTAGCTAGCATGATTGGCAGGTTGGTGAAAGGATTCTGACGTTGTTGCTGAAACAGGAAAGATTTATAAATACTATATTTATATGTATTTATGGGTACTAAGCAATCTTGGTCTGGGTTTTTTTTGTTCATGTAAGAAGCAACTTGAGAAACTGCAAGTTGCTTCTGGTGTGAGAGAATTGTCCATCTCCAGGGACATTGCCCAGGGCATGCCTAGATGTTTTACCATCCTGTGGTAGGCTTCTCTCATGTCCCTGCATGTAAAGCTGGAGCTGACCGTCTGGAGCTCACCCCATCTCGTGAATTCAAACTGCCAACCTTCAGGTCAGCATTTCAGCTGGCACAAGGGTTTAACTCATTGCACCACGGTCTGGCTGAAACTAGTTTGATTCTGCCTCCCAGGTTCCTTCAGCCCCCTTCACCCTACTGCCATCAACCTCTGGTCCTCAAAGAAAAGAGGAAATGGTTTCTCATATCCTTAGCATGCATTTTTAATTTTTTTTAAAAGACCTCTGACGTCTGGAAACTTCTGAGACAGCTCAAAAGGTTCCTCAAGGTTCACAAGGCTTGTATCTTCCTCATTTTATTTTGAGGGGCAAACTTCTTTGGAGAAAGTGGCCTTAATGAAGGGAACTGGCCCTTTGCATGAGTCATAGCAGCTAAGCTTGCAAATGCCCAGAGAAAAATGTGTAAAGTCAGTCCTGAGTTGCCATGGTTCCTTGAGAGGATTCTTGAAGCCTCCAGCAACCCTTTCTCCAGCTTTAGCCACAGAGAAATGCTTGTGATTTCTTCACCCTTTACAACTAAGGGCCTCCTGAACAGATTAGTTCCTGCTATTGCAGAAGAACTTCTCCCTGGAAGCCAATGCGGCTTCAGAGCTGATAGGAGCACCACAGATATGGTATTTGCCCTTAGACAACTGCAAGAGAAATGTAGAGAGCAGAAGGACTGTATGTAACATTTGTCAACCTCACCAAAGCCTTCAACACTGTGAGTAGAAAAGGTCTGTGGCAGACCCTGGAATGACTAGGATGTCCCCCCAAATTTCTCAAAATGATTATCCTGCTACATGAGGGCCAGCACGGTCAAGTCAGATACGGAGATGCTCTCTCAGAGCCCTTTCTAATAACTAATGGAGTGAAACAAGGTTGTGTTCTTGCACCAACCCTATTTACAATCTTCTTCAGCATGGGGCTCCAAAGGGCTATGGCAGATCTCGAAGAAGAAGACGGTATATATATACGCTATCATACTGATGGTAGCTTGTTCAACTTAAGCTGTCTGAGGGCTCGCAATAAGACTCTAAACTATTTAGTCCGTGAGCTGCTTTTTGCTGATGATGCTGCCCTTGTCGCCCATTCAGAAGCAGCCCTGCAGCATCTAACATCCTGCTTTGCAACAGCTGCAGAGCTGTATGGGCTGGAAGTCAGCCTGAAGAAAATTGAAGTTCTCTACCAGCCGGCACCACAGGAAGAACACCATCATCCCCACGTCAGCATAGGCAAATCTGTGCTTAAATCCGTCCAGCAGTTCACCTACCTGGGAAGCATCATCTCTTCAGATGTCAAGATTGATAAAGAGATAGATCACAGATTAGCAAAGGCATATAGTGCATTTGGAAGGCTTCACAAGAGTCTGGAGTAACAAACACCTGAGATAAAGCACCAAAATCAGTGTGTACAGAGGTATCATACTGTCTATTCTCCTATATGGATCTGAAACATGGGTCAACTATCGCCAACATCTATGACTCCTCGAACACTTTCATCAGCGCTGTCTTCGCACAATCCTAAATGTACACTGGACTGACTATGTGACGAATGTTGCTGTCCTTGAGCAGGCAAGGATCACCAGCATTGAGGCCATGCTATTGAAAACACAGCTGTGCTGGGCAGGGCATGTCTTTAGGATGGAGGACCACCGCCTCCCTAAGATACTACTCTACGGTGAACTCGTCATGGGTCAGCACAAGAGAGGTGCCCCAAAAAAGAGATATAAGGACTCCCTGAAACAACATCTCAGGCTCGACCAGATTGATCACCAACAATGGTCCACCCTGGCCTCACATCGGGAGGCACGGAGATGCACTATCCATAATGCTGTGGCCTCTTTCGAGAAGACACGCCGAACGGGTCTTGAAGAGAAATGACAATGCAGAAAGAACCGCAACTTGGAAACAACATCACCCAAGGAGCCTTTCTGCTGTGCTTTCTGCAACCAAACTTGCTTATCTCAGATTGGCCTTTTTAGTCATCAACGTGCTTATAAAAAGCATGGGGTGAGTCCTTCCTAAGAATCTTCGTTCGCTAAGTAATGCCAGAGACATTACTAAGGGCAATGGAATGGAGGTCATTAAGGAAGGATGATAGATGACACTCAATGCCTGGTTTTGAACTCTGGCTAGTACTGAGGTTGGGTAGCACTAGCCTTTCAGAATGGCTGGAGTTGTGCCCCAAAGTATTTGAAGGGCACCGGGTAGTCCAATGTTGTACTAAAAGTTAGAAGTAAGGACCAGAAGGGATGTGTATATTTGCCCATGGTTTGGCTATGTAGTATGATTGCGTGCCTCTTTTATCACTTACTGGAGCAGGTACAATACAAGTCTGCTTCTCTATCACCTGTTTGCTCAGGCACCAGTCTTTTATAATTTTCTTTTCTCCACCCAAATGAACTGGGTATTGAACACAATCTTCAAGCAGAACAAAGGAAAGTAAAGTGGAAGAGGCAGAGAGAGATAGGAAGGGAGGTGGGATAAAAGTAAATCACTCTCCCTCCGCCTGCTTTATATGCTAACCAGCAGGTGCTAATTTGACAAGCAGGTGCATACCTGGTTCAACCATAATCCTCTAAGCTATTAACCACTTGCTCTCCTTGGCCATGTACCTACATTTGTACCTACACCTACACTATGTACAAGGGCGGGTCAATAAGCCGTGAATTTTTGAATGAAACACAGGTTTTTGGATAAAAAATCATTTTATTTTTCAACGTAGTCTCCTTTGAGCTCCATACACTTTGTCCAATGTTTCTCCATTTTTTTTATCCCTTCCAAAAAAATAAGATTTGTCGAGGTCATCAAAATAGGTATTTGTTTGTGAGATGATTTCATTGTTGGAGTCAAATCTCCGCCGAGCCATTTCTTCAGGTTTGGAAACAAGAAATAATCACATCCGGAGAATAGGGTGGATGAGGGAGCAATTTACACCCCAATTCATGGATTGTTGCCATGGCAACTGCACATGTGTGCACCCTTGCATTGTCCTGGTGCAAAATAACTTTTTTCTTGGCCAAATACGGTCAGTGGTTTTTTCAAATTCTCATTAAATTGACCCAATAAGTTGGCATAATATTGGCCATGGATTGTTTTTCCCTTTTGAAGGTAGTCAGTGTGGATTATACCGCATGCATTCCAAAAAACGTCGCCATGACTTTATTGGCTGACAAACCCACCTTGGCCTTCTTTGGCGCCGATTCACCCCGAGAAACCCACTCTTTTGACTGCTGTTTGGTCTCTGGTGTGTGTGGTGGGTCCACGTTTCGTCCACGGTTACGAAACGGCGCAAAAACCCATCTATATTGCGGTTGAACAACGCCAAAAACTCCTGCGAAATTGTCACATGATTGCGTTTGTGGTCGATTGTGAGCAAACACGGCACCCATCTTGCGGAAAGCTTTCTCATACCCAAGTGATCATTTAAAATTGAAACCACTGAGCCATGTGAGATGCCTGTGGCTTCCACAATCTCTCACAGTCTTCAGTCTTCAGGCCTGCTGGCACAAGGTTTTAACCCATTGTGCCACCAGGGGCTCCTTGATTCCTGATAATTTGGGGTGGGGGGCTCAGTTATATTGGGCCATGAGAACCAAACACTTTGTGTTTGAGACAAGTATGTATTGCAATCCAATATCCCTTAATATCCACATGAGGAGGCATGCTGCACCAGCACTATGCAATCCCATGCTGAAGAGCAACATTGAACAACACATGTCAGTGACTGGGTGCTACAGTGCTCAATACAGAACCATAATGCTGATGCATGCTTCTGCCACTTTTAGCATAATATATCTGGGGAATAATTCATCCTGCATGCATGGCGTAATTTACTTATGCTTATCTCTAAGGCAGTGGTTCTTAACTTGTGGACCATGGACCACCAGTGGGCTGCAAGGATGAAAATCTGGTCGGCAAGCCTCCATCCTCTATTTTATTTTATTTTATTTCAGCTCCTTTTGCACCGCCTACCACTCCTTCCCTGTCTCTGACTATGGCATATGTTCTGTATCAGAAACTAGAGTTGACGTGGTCTATCCAATGCAATTTTCTGAATCAGCACTCTAAACCCAATCTAAAGTTGACCCTTTTGGTACTAATGTTTGAAAGTGGTCCCTGGTCAAAGTGGTCCTTTGTCAAGTGATCACTGGTAAAAAAAAATTGTTGGGAACCATTGCTCTGAAAGAATGCCATCTTTTGTCAGTCTTACATGCTATCCTAAATCGGCCACTTTTAGGTGGTGTTTCCTACCTAACTCTTAAGTAGCAGACACAAAGTAAATAAATAAAGGACTCGGTACTCTTAGCAAGGGTGGTGTGATATAATCAGCAAATGGAGCCCCTGGTGGCACAGTGGGTTAAACCCTTGTGCAGCAGGACTGAAGACAGGTTGCAGGTTCGAATTCGGGGAGAGCGCAGATGAGCTCCCTCTGTCAGCTCCAGCTCCCCACGCAGGGACATGAGAGAACCCCCCCCCCCAAGGATGGTGAAACACCAAAACATCCGGGCTCCTGGGCAACATCCTTGCAGACAGCCAATTCTCTCACACCAGAAGCGCCTCTGACACGGGGAAAAAATCAGCAAATTTTGATTAAATGTAAAAACCTAGTACTTTAATTGCATTTTCAGTTGTGAGTTTTTATCCCTGTCTTCAGTCAGTCCAGTGATAATTAGCTGGTGAAAAGAAAGAGATAACATCCCCAGAGATAATCCTATTGCCTTTCTTGACTATTCAGCAGAAATACAAGCCTTTTGCTCTATAGCTGGGATCCCATGTCACAGACATGAGGTCAAATGGCCAGTATACTAGCACTTTGCTTTCCTGGTAGTGCTCTACCAGTCATGCAATATTCATGCAATACTGTAAGGTCAGACAGCTGGGGTGTTTCCCCAACCGAATCCCAGAGCCAGCCTTTGATCTGAGAAACTTTGTCCCCAGAATATTTACTTAAGGTTATCAATCTTGTTAAATTATTACTTGAGACAACAGAACCTGGCAAGTCTGACTTTCCTCAGCACCCAGACTAACTGCTACGCTGCAGCACAAGGGCATTTATATGGGTGTCGACGGGATCATTTTCATTTATTAACTTCCTGGGTTTGCCTGTTGTTTTATACAAGTCCCAGCAGTCTTATGATCAAGTAGAGGCAGGCATAGGCTAGAATTGCTTGCATAAATCATGTGTTCTCTTCCATATGGTTCATAAAAACAATATATGCAACTATTGTAAGGTTTTCTAGAGGCTTGGGACCTTTGCTGGTTAACTGTCCTAAGGCACTGGGAAGCAATCCATCTAATATTGTTTTCCTGTGATCATTAATGGATTAAAAGTCAAATGCTGAAATTGGTCATTGGAAGTCATTTAATACTACACACTTATAGCACCATGATTCCACTTTAATTGCCCTACTTCCATTCCATGGAAACCTGGAGATCTGCGGTTCAGGGAAGGATGCTTATAACCCTCAGCTAGGGAACTCTTCTGGTGCTTCCGACCAAACTACAAACCTCAGGACTCCATAAGATGCAGCTGTGGCAGTTAAAGTAGAATCATATATAAAACTAGCCATTCCCTGCCACACATTGCTGTGGCCCAGTCTGTGCATACAGTATGTGTTGTGTGTGTATATATATGTGGATGTGTGTGTGTGTGTGTGTGTATGTGGTTTTGTGCATGCGTTGTAATGCACTTTTTATTTTTTGGTTTTTAAAGTCTCTTCTGCTGTGTTTTTCAGTGTTTTTATGACTTTTATGTTACCTGAATTATTTTTTTTAAGTTTATTGTAAAATATTATAGTGACAGTGTATTATGCTGTGCTATGTCTCTCCTTAGATGATAACCTAATAGAACACCAGTGAAGCATTCAGCAACAGTTGGGGAGTGTTGGGGGGTGGGGGTGGAGAGAAGGGTTAATTGCAGCAATAATATGTTTCATGCTTATGTCTATGTTTGATGTTTTTATAGTTTTAATGGTTTTTATCTTATTGATTTATTATATATTATTATTGATTTATTATTGATTTAGATATGTGATATTTTTATATGTGTTGTAAACCGCTTTGAGTCCCCCCAGGGGTGAGAAAAGCGGCATAGAAATGAAGTTAATAATAAATAAAAATATAATTTCCACTAATGTTCACTCTTCTTCCATGCATATGGGTAAAATATTATTTTAAACTGAATGGGTTTTCATTTTAAAACAATAGCTTTTTTATTCTTTTTGTTAGAAGTTTGAATTGTTTTAATATTGTGTATAGTTCAGTTCTATTTTAGCATTTATTTTAATTGTTCTTTTAAATAGAAAGGCAGCTTGATTCCCAATTTTGGGAAAAAAGAATAAAGATAAATATAGTAGTAGCAGCCTTTGTTGTTGTCATCTACTTATAATTCTGCTCAAATCTCTGGGTTCACAAGTGGGAAGACACTGCTGGACAATACACTCCTTTGGCATCTGCCAGATTATCACTATTACAGATACTCAGCATTACTCCGTTGGGCAGAAAGAATGCTGGGAAACTGTCAGAGGTGTAAACTATAGGTGTCTGGGAAGCTCTCGTGCATGGAGTTATTTTTATGAGAATCCAACCTAACCTACAGAAACAGAGAGGAGATATCTACCATTGATTTATTAGCAAATTTATCACTTTTTAAATGCTTGTAATCTTCTAAAAATATATTTTCTAGACTCATTGGAAGTTTATCTTCTCGGACAGGATAGGGAAGAGAAGGCTGAGAGGAGACACGATGAGGGCCATGTATAAATATGTGAGGGGAAGTCATAGAGAGGAGGAAACTTGTTGCCCTGGTGCAGGGGTGCTCACACTTTTCCAGCATGCAAGCTACTTATAAAACAACCAAGTCTCAAAGATCTACCTACCCACTACTCAGAGAGCCATTAAAGCAAAATATTAGGAAATTTATTTCAGTGAGAGCCATATAATATATTTTAAGACTGAATTCAACTAAATGTGAGTATAATAAGCCCCTGAGCATTCCTCACAAATGGCATGGGAGCCATACACACTGTGCCTGCAATCTGCCTGCGATCTACCAGGACACCCTTCGAGATCTACCAGTAGATAACGATCTACCTAATGAGCACCCCTGCCCTGGAGATTAGGACGCAATAGAACAATGGTTTCAAACTACAGGAAAGGAGATTCCACCTGAACATTAGGAAGAACTTCTTGATTGTGGCAGCTGTTCAGCAGTGGAACTCTCTGCCCCAGAGCCTTTGGAGACTTTTAAGCAGAGGCTGGATGGCCACCTGTTGGGAGTGCTTTGAATGCAATTTTCTTCTTCTTGGCAGGGGGTTGGACTGGATGGCCCATGAGGTCTCTTCCAATTCTATGATTCTATAATTTTGCTTATCTCTGTAAGATTCTAATTTTGGATCTTTTAAAAAAGTCTAATAAATCTTTCACATAAAACACAATGGAGGGGTGGGTGAAAATCAATAATCCTAATATGTATTTTGAGTTAATGGATGTTTCTCCCAGAATAAAAAATGAACTTATTTTCTGTTTTTCTTTCTTCTTTTTCCTTCTTCCCATGCTTGCAGGCATGTGGCTGACTTCAAGCTGCAGGGGCCTGTGAATCACAGCAGAATGGCACAAGGCTCTGCAACGCATGACATTTCCGCTGGCTGACAGCCAGTGTTTCCCTTGAACACTCTTGATGCCCCACCCTGTCGCAGGATGCCCTGCCCAAAGTCAGATTCAGGAAGTGACAAACAGATTTTGTTTGAGAGTAAGAGCCTTTGGTGGGATTGAAAAGGAAATGAACGTGAATCCAATTGTGATTTCAGGAATGTTAGTATTTGCCCATCCTTGGCAGACCTGACACACTCCCCCCTTCAAACCATTACTCCAGATTTGTGATTAGATTAAATTCAATTTATGTGCTTCAGTATTAATATTAGGAATGAAAAAAACCAGAAAATATTTGCTTGCATCTGAGGCTTCTGGGTGCAGCCTTTACATTTTGAGTGATCAGTTCAAGATTATAGCTGAGAAAACTAAATTAATATACAATATTTAGTTCTGTTTTGTTTCCTACTGGTGGTTGGGATGCTTTGATCACATAGTGACATATTAGACTTCACCTTTCTCTACTGAACTACTAGCAAAAATCCTATTATTTGGTTTTTACCTCTTGCCTTCTAAGTTTCTGGTATCTCACCTGTCTCAGTGGGCACTAGCTGCCACTGTTGAGCATGTTGTATGGACTGATGGGATATGCAACTAAAACCTGTTAATTTATTGTGTTGTGTTATTGGTTTTCATGTTCATTAAAACTCTAAATGCTAGGGAATAGTTATTGGGTTATTGGGTGTGTATGTAGACAGTATTGGGTGCACATGTAGACAGCTCTCCCCATAGGTTACTGGGCGCTGTTTTGAGTTTAAATAATTGTTTAATATCCTTGTGGTTTTATTTTTTATTGTATTGTGTGTTTATTTTTTGCATTCTGGGCACATTGTGACATATGTAAGCCACCCCAAGTACCTTTGGGGAGATGGAGGCAGGGTACAAAAATTTATTCATTTACAGTATTTATATTCCGCCCTTCTCACCCCACAGGGGACTCAGGGCGGATTACAATTACATGGAAAACATTCAATGCCTTAGGCATACAACATATATAGACAGACACAGAGGCAATTTAACATTCCAGCTTTCTGGCTTCATGAGGGTATGCTCGATTCCGGCCACAGGGGGAGAGGCCACTTCACCTCCACTTGTGACATTGAGTCCTTGATGGAGTACTTCCTCATTCTTACACACACTGCTGGAAGATTTTATCTTGTGGTAAATTAGTTACATTAGCTTCCCTGCATAAAGCAGTACCTACATTTCCTATTTGACAGATGCAATTGTCTTTCGGGCTGCATAGGTCAACAGCAAGCGAGACTATTAATGCTCAGGAGCTCACTCAGACCAGGACTGGCTTTGAACTCATGACCTTTCAGTCAGTAGTGATTTAATGCAGCTGGCTACTAACTAGCTACTCCACAGCCCATCCAAATTATAGCTTCAAGTTGCCTTTCAATTTATGGTATTATATGGTATTCATAGGTGATTTAATGAGTTCCTTCCTCTGAAATAGAGCAAATAGCACCTGTGATTTATAATCTGTCTCTCATCCAAGTACTAACCAGGGCTGACTCTGCTTATCTTTCAAGTTGAGATCAGATCTGGCACTTTTAGCATATTGTTACATACTTATCAGAATTTTTATCAAGATGTTGCAGATACTTGCTTATTCAGTAGATCTCTTTATAACAGGGAATCTAGGAGATCTCTTATTCACAGAATTACCAGAGTTCCAAGGTGATGTGATAGCAATTGACAACAAAAACAGAAACAGTAGGCTGTCATTACTTCAAGCTTCATCATTACCTTGTAGCTGTTTAGTTGTCAGGGCAGAATAGTGGATCTCAGTCTCACATCAGTTCATTGGAAATAAATGCATATAACTAACTCAACCAGACAACTGACTCTATCACTATTTGCTGCAAGCATTTAACTGGAAGTTAATACCATTGAAACAGAGTGGCTGCATTGGAAGATACCTCAAAGGTCATCTTTACCCCCTGCTCAGAGCCAAACACACAGCCACAGGTATATAGGTCCCCAGCCTTTCCTGTCTTCAACTCTGCTCCACTGCTGGGAGAGCCGATAAACTATGTTATATCTTTATGCGACACATGCATTTGACTTGGTCCGTGTCATTTCCTGGGGAGGTTACCAACGCTCAGAAGCAGTTCTGCCTGGACTAGCAGCAGGAGACACAGTGCAAGGCACTTGCTCTGCACTGATAGATACTTGGGGCTGAATGGCATGCAAGCCACCACTTGCTGAATTCCACTGAGCCCTTTCTGCGTCACTGGCCCACAAAGTGAGTTTGAGGTGTGGTACATATGAGGCATAGTACCTTGACCTGCTCTGTAGATTTTTTTAAAAAAAGACTCCATAATTTTGCGGTTTTGCTTACAGCTGGCAAGACAGATACTGTCGGTCTTTTTCAATACATGGGGAATTATATCTCATTTGAGCCACTTTTGGGTATCCCTTCAGCTTGGTAGGCAGGACAAGCTCTACCACTAGGCAGAGTGTGGCATTGCCAAAGGCACTAGCTTTTGCGTGTTTGTGTTTTTTAATGTTTTGATTGTGATGCCAAGAACAGAGAGATGGAGCATTCCATCTCAGAAGACAATACTTCTTAGGTTGTCTTTGGATACTGTATACCTTGTATTGAAGGGGTGAACCAGATTTCTTTTGTCACATAACCTCGTGTAGGGAAATACCTTCATTTAAACCTACTGATTAGAGTAGCTATCTTGGCATGTAACTGCAGTATATCCAGTGAAACAGCGGTGCATGTCAATAATGTCTATGGGAGCATGGACATGATTTAGCTATTTACTCATTTATTATTTATTTCATTTATAACCCGCCCTTCTCTACCCCCGAAGGGGGACTCAGGGCGGCTGACAAAAGGCAACAATTCGATGCCATATACATAAGTACAAAACTACAACACATCAAATACAACAACAGATTAAAATCAATGAAATATCAGTACATAATCCCCGTTCCACATTCTTAGGCTGTCCAAGCCAATCAGCAGTCCGCCTCCACAACATTGTCATTACTCAATTGTCCATCCGCTGCTCCAAATCAACCAAACGCCCAGTCCCAAAGCCACGTCTTTAGTTTTTTCTAAAGTAAGAGAGGGAAGAAGTTGATCTTATTTCGCTGGGGAGTGAGTTCCACAGGCGAGGGGCCACTACCGAGAAGGCCCTGTCCCTTGTCCCCGACAAATGAAGGTGGGATGGAGAGCAGGGCCTCCCTGGAAGATCGTAAATTTTGAGATGGGACATAAGGGAAGATACGTTCAGACAAGTAAGCTAGGCCAGAACCGTAAAGGGCTTTAAAGCTAAACATGCAGTGCAGCCATGGTGTGTAGTGTCAAACTGCTGAGATTTTAAAAACTAGCTTAGTAGTTCCCAGTGTTTCGTTATCCAGAAGTTTTATTTATTTATTTATTTATTGTTCAATCTTGTATTCCGCTCCTCCTGGCAGGCTCGGGGCAGATAACAGCATATAAAATAGGCCAACATGTAACATCCATGCGGCCATACAATAAAATATAAAACTTAAAACACTTAAAACTTAAAACGCATATACATCCCGAGGTGCAAGATGGAATACAGTAACATATCCTTAGACCAAAGGTATCGTTGTACAGGAATTACGCTAGGCTGCTTTGCCTAGGAGAAGGCTAGTCTAAAGAGGGCAGTCTTGCAGGCCAGCTTGAGTTTCCGGATTGTCGATAAGGGAAGGCCAACGTAGAGGGCGTTACAGTAGTCCAGCCTCGAGATGACCGTCGCCTGGATCACCGTGGCCAGGTCGTCCCTGGAAAGGTAGGGTGCCAGTCGCCTAGCCTGACGTAGGTGGAAAAATGACGTCCTGCTGACCGCGGAGACCTGAGTCTCCATGGTCAGCAGAAGGTCCAGTTGAACACCTAGGCTCTTAACAACAGGTGACCGGCTAAGTCGCTCGCCATCTAGGGTAGGCAACCGGCACCCACCCAGTCCAGGCCGACCAGGCCACAGGATCTCCGTCTTCGACGGATTCACCTTCAGCCGGCTAGCACGCAGCCATCCAGTCACGGCTTCAAGGCATTGATGGAAACAATCGGGAATTTCAGCTCCAAGATCTCTTGACACTTGGCCAAACTGGCTGGGACCTCTGGTTAACTTGAAGTCCTAAACACCTGGAGGACCAAACATTGGGAACTACTGAATGAGGTAATGATTTCCCTCTGGTTTCCTTATTCTATCAGAGCTTAGCCAAAGATCCCGCTTCTGCCTGTTGCATCAGCTCTTTAGGTTTATTAGATTATTTCAATAAGTTTAACATTACGGTATGCACTACTGCAGCTGAGACTGGAACTTTCCATGTTAGCGCCTTCTGGGTAAAAGAAATAAATTGTTCAAGTTGCTGAAACAGCTTCCACATCTTGAATCGTTGTTGTAAAAGCTTAAACTAAAACCTGGAAGAGATTCATTGCCTCATTGTCACTGTAACTGTGACAATGAGGAAAAAGATATAAGAGAAAATTACATTTGTAGCATAAGCTTTCATGGACTCCAGCCCATCAGATGAAAGGTGAAGCCCACCAAATCTTATGCTAAAAATATTTTTTCTGGCTAGCCTCAGATGTTCTACATAATTCCTTTCTATATTTTTATGCTGAGAAAGACTAATATAGCTGTATTGCTGAATACTGTCATTCTGTCACTGCAATTCAGCATCTCTTTAGTATTGTATAAATATCCACATGCAGAGATATGCTGTCACAGCATTACAAACCTCATGCAAAATAGCAGCATTGCAGAACATATATAAAGACATAGTGCCATTATACAATGTACATCTACAACGTGAAATGTTGCTGTGTGTGCCACTCTGCTTTTACTGCTATTGGCAGATTACTGTATATACTCAAGTATAAGCCAGGCCTACGTTTTCAGCCCCCTTTTTAGACTGAAAAAGCCCCCTTCGGCTTATCCTTGAGTCAAGGTTATTTAGTATTTTACTCTATTGTTGTTATTGTTTTTGTTTTTGTTTTTGTTGTTAATATTACATTTATTATTTTACTCTATTATTACATTTATTATTTCACTTTATTATTATTATGATTATATTTATTATTTTATTCTATTATTACTATTATTATTACATTTCCATTATTTTACTCTATTATTATTTTTATTACAGTTATTATTTTACTCTATTATTATTGGAAGGATACTTAGGCAGATTTCCACTGAAGAAGGTTAGAATAATGGTGTAATCAGAGTTGGACAGTATTATCTTAAATTACAGTTTTATGTAAATATTTATAAACATTTAACCTACGGATCCCTCAATTAATATAATTTTATTGGTATCTATTTTTATTTTGAAATTTACCAGTAGCTGCTGCATTTTCCACCCTCAGCTAATACTTGAGTCAATATGTTTTCCCAGTTTTTGTGGTAAAATTAGGTGCTTCGGATTATATTCGGGTTGGCTTGTACTCGAGTATATATGGTATGTCGCATGCATATGCCACCAACAGGATGCCAGCCTCTGTGCGTGTATGTGAGTTTGTGTTATGCATATATATTTTATGTATGGATATAACTACCATAGTCATAGGAAGATGAGAGATGGATGGGGAGAGAGATGGAGAGAGGGATCAAGAATGTTGTCTGGATTGTCTTTAGTTCTGGGTACTGGCATGATGATATCCGGACCTCCAGAACTGATCATTGTACTACTGATCGGCAGGGAGGACAGTGAATGGTAAAACCACAAAACACTAATTCACACATAGGGCACAACAACCTATGGGTCAAGGAAACCCAGGGAGATGCAAGCCACAAGTTTTAGGAAAGCTGTCAACTGCTCTGTGCCATAGGATGATGATGTTAAACAGCCACTTGAGCCAGCAAAGGATTTGCCACATCAAATCAACTACATTTCACACAACGACTTTGAAGCCTTTCCTTGAACTGCTCTGTTTGCTTTCCTTGGATAGAAGTTCAATGCATTCAAAGGGTTGCCTTTTAGATCCAAATCAGCAAAGCATACAGTATGATTGAATTATATATATATTGTAGATTTGTGGTTGTATTTTCTCATAAACCAGAGTGCTCTGGTTTTCATATGAAAGGCAGATCTAAACATATGATGTGATCTACATGTAGAGCGGCTGGTGAAATGTTAGGATTCGGCAGCATTTCAAATGATGATGAATTAGTTATGGGTGAGAGAGTAACATTTAAGCAGAAATTGCCATGCCAGAGTGTGTTAGTAGTGTGGTACTCTTGACGTCTCCCCCCTGCAAGGAATTACTCAGTAATACAGAAAGTAGTGAGGGGGGAGTTGTAACAAAAAAGGAGGAGATGGAAGTGAAATGTGAAAGCACACTACATGGTCAGCCAACCCCCCCCCCCCCAATATTTCTTGCTTAATAAGTCATTGGAACCAGATGAAAGTCCAAATTCACCCTACATAATCTTCCATAAACCAGATGACACCAGCAAGCATGGCCACACTCTCAGGTGCCTGGCTGAAGCTTGGCAAAGCGTTGTCACTTAACAATGTAGGAGAATCCCTACAGATCAGAAATGGAGAGAAATCCCATGCCCATCTTCCATTAGCTTGGTGTGTATGTGTGTGAAGAGAACCCAGATCTCCTGTAGACCACATGAGCACTGCAAGTTGATGTTATTTATTTCTCAGTGTGTTTCATTAGTTTGAGTGTTGGACTAGGACTCTGTGAGAGTTTGAATTCCCACTTGAGCAGGAAAACTCACTGGACGGTCGTGGGCAAATCACATTCTCTTAGCCTAAGAAGAAGTCAAAAGCAAACTTCTGTTTTTAAAAAACCTTGTTTGGGGTTCTGACATTTGTTTTTTGTGAGGTAGAAAATGCTATAGACCTTGTGCATCTGCAACTCCTAGGATCCCACGGCATTGGGTCACGGCAGTTGGGGTGATGTTGGGCTTCATTGACTTTATAGTGTAAATGCATCCTCAGGAGACAATTTGTTAAAATGCATTGCTCATATCAAAAATCAAAGGGCTCCAAAACAACAACAACAACAACAACAACAAAACAGGAAAAATCAAAGGGCTCCTATATAATTATATTTTTGGTAGCATTGCACCTGGAAAATTACAATGTGTAATCATATATGATGTCGTGTGTGGAGGATTTATAGCCTATTTCGGCTCATGCTTTGTTGAAAGTAGGTCCTGTGGAAAGTGGGAAGAGACATACTTACCTATGTTAAAAAGCTTTATAGACACTAATTGAAGTAATAGCAAAATGGTTTCATCTGGCTAGTTGGATATTTGAATATACTGGAAGGTTGTGCACTAAGATTAGGGTTTTTTTTCTTTTTTGCCTACATTTAAAAATGTGCCTTACTATGGCTTTGTGTATAATCCTTTTCTGTTATGGGTTGTATTATAATAAAGATATATTTACACCTTTAAAAACCCCACATCTTGTTAAGAATAAGAATACCCCATGATTTTAGTGTGTACCTTCAAGCAGTTTCTGACTTATGGTGACCCTAAGGCAAACCTATATGTTTTTGGGGGCTGTGTTGTAGTTCAGCAAGCATCAGAGGATTTTTCGGAAGGGTCAGAGGATGAGAGTGATTATGGGTTTTAAAGTGAGGAGTCTGTGAGTGATTGGAGAAACTTGCAGGCAGATGAGGCCGATGTTTTGGATTCCTGTGCATTTCCAGGCAAGAGGGGAAAGTGAAATTTCCAGTTCCCTTGAGAAAAGGCTTTGGGCCGATGGGGAGTTTTCCCTGGAAACTAGATTAGACCCGAGAACGCAGGGAGTGAAAAACAGGCAAACTAGATATTCTCAGAAAATTTGAGATAAGACCCTGAAGTCCAGATGTGTCAGGTATGATGCCATGGGTGTCTTGGAGGGCTTAAATTAAGTGGTTTGGTTTCAGGCCTCTCAGAGGAGGCAACATTGCTATGGTCCAAGAATTCTCAAGTTTCCTCTGCCTGCTTATGTCTATGTTTCCTTGGAAGTGTTCCTGTTTTCATGTTCATGGATTTATGTTTGGAACACTGCTGTGGAATTTGGTGTCCTGGACTTTTATGTTCCTTGTCATCTTGGGTTTACTGCTATTTTGTATTTTCTATTCTACTGACTCTTTTGGAATTGCTCTTCCTCCTTTTTATGTACTTTATTTAATAAACATTTTAACTAGAATTACTGGACTCTAGTGTGGTGCTGGGTGAAAAGGTGTTTCAGTGCTAGAGTGCAACAGGCTGAGAGTGTGTGACTAACCAGTGGTCACCCAGTGTTTCCATGACTGCATGAGGAATCAAATCCTCATCACCTGAGCTGTAGTCCAATGCTCAAATCACTATATCATGCTGACTCTCCATAATAGGTTGACACTGTATTTGTTATATGTCAGAAATCATTTACAGGGATGATAGACTAAGGTTAATATCCCCTCTACTCACCAAATGGCCAGGAAGAACCCTAAATTGGTACTGTACTTATTTACTGTCTGATCTTGACAAAAGGGTAACGGAACAGGTGGCCAAATTTCTCTTTGCAGCGGCAAAAAGCCGCAAGTGCTTCATTAATAACTTGTAAACACTAAGAGTGTAACAAAGAGTACTCAGAACACTTACTATTAATTGGCAATCAGTTCCTGTTTTAAATGATAAAGACAGTCATTCAACCGATAGCGAACTGTGACACTTGTTCTTATTAATCATAACCCAAATGCAATGTTATTAATTTCTTAAATGTTGTATTCTATGGTTCTATTTTCACCTGACTTAGCCGATGGTTTGTTGACCGAAATAAAGGCTACTGACTGACTGACTGAGAAATCATTTCAAGGCACACAACAAAACCAGCGGTTCTTCCTCCTTGTGGAGCCTGTTCACACATTCAACAGTAGCAACTTTGAAGTTTGCATGCATGTACTCTATAAGTAAGCTTTTTGGCTATGATGCTTAATACCTGTGTACCAATCCACAGCACCGTATTTGGATTCCTGGATATCTTCTACAAGCACAAATGGAAGAAATAACTGCATATGGACAGTTTTAAAGTGTACAAGGAGCTCACATTCCTCAATAGAAAAAATGGCAGAAGAGTGACAGACTTGCAGTGGATCTCCTGTCCTTTCAAAGGGCTCCTTGCTGTAAAGTGAATACATTTTAGGATCTCAGCTAATGGCATTATATCCCACAGGGCAAAAGAAGCTACTTTCCTAGCTTCTTTCCATATTATACTTTCCAGAATACATTTCAAGGGCATATTAGCAGCCCTATATTTAGAAAAACCTCAAGGCCAAATCCTACTGCTTTACATCACATAGACAAGTCGGGAAAACACAGGACCATTATATGTTTCCTGGAATTATTTTTAAAAGATGATTGTAAAATATTATAATGACTATGTATTATGCTGTGTTATATCTCTCCTTGGATGATAACCTAATAGAACACCAGCAAAGCATATAGCAAGAGTTAAGTGAATTTCTACTAATATTCACTCTTTTTTCCATGAATATGAGTGCAGTATTATTTAATCTGAACGGGTGTTCAAGATTTTTATCCTTTTTGCTAGAAGTTTGAATTGTTTTAATACTGTGTATAGTTCAGTTCTATTTTAGCATTTATTTTTGATTAGTTTAATTGTTCTTTTAAATAGAAAGGCACATTGATTCCCAATTTTGGGAGAAAAGAATACAAATATAGTAGTAGCAGCCGTTGTTGTTGTCATCTACCTGTAATTCTGCTCAATTCTCCAGGTTAACAAGTGGGAAGACACTGCTGGACAGTACACTCCTTTGGCATCTTCCAGATTATCATTATTAGATTACAGATACTCAGCATTACTCAGTTGGGCAGAAAGAATGCTGGGAAACTGTCAGATGTGTAAACTATGGGTGTCTGGCAAGCTCTCGTGCATTGATATTTTTATGAGAGTCCAACCTAACCTACAGATACAGAGAGGAGATATCTACCATTGATTTATTAGCAAGTTTATAGCTTTTTAAATGCTTGTAATCTTCTAAAATATATATTTTGTACACTCATTGGAAGTGCATCTTCTCAGACAGGATAGGGAAGAGAAGGCTGAGAGGAGACATGATGGCCATGTATAAATATGTGAGGGGAAGTCATAGAGAGGAGGGAGCAAGCTTGTTTTCTGCTGCCCTGGAAACTAGGATGCAGAACAATGGCTTCAACCTACAGGAAAGGATATTCCTCTTGAACATTAGGACTGTGAGAGATTATTAGCAGTGGAACTCTCTGCACCGGACTGTGGTGGAGGCTCTTTCTTTGGAGGTTTTAAAGCAGAAACTGGATGGCCATCTGTCAGGATGCTTTGAATGAGTTTTTCCTGCTTCTTGGCAGGGGGTTGGACTGGATGGCTCACAAAGTCCCTTCCAACTCTATGATTCTATGATTGTAATCATAGAATGTATGGAGGGTTTCCAGTTGAGAGAGGCTAAGGCTGGATCTACATTAACCCTATATCTCAGGATCTGATACCAGATTGTCTGCTTTTCCTAAATTATCTGGAAGTGTAGACTCATATAATCCAGTCCAAATAAAATAATCTGGGATCAGATCCTGGGTTATAGGGCAATGTAGATCCAGCCTAAGATAGCCAAAACGGAGAGAATTGCCAATCTGTCAAAAATATTCATGTAGACAATTCTGTAGAACAGGGAACACCTGGATCAGCAAAAAATACCTACCTAGTTTAGTACCCTGTTGCCATAGTGGCCAACAGATACCTAAGAAGTCCATAAGGAGGATATGAATGTTGTATGGCTCCACTGGAAACAGATTACTTTAGACTGCTACAATGCAGGGCTTGTCTTTGCCAAAATAGTTCCTTAGGCGGCTTATGACCTTTAATGTGTGCCATTTCCTCTTGAAATGTTCATGTGAGTAAGAGGAAAAAAATTTCATGCCTAAAAAGAGGGGACAATTGCATTATATGTTTTATTATTGAAAATATTTGAGATATTTGGTTTCTTCATTTTTTCGTCCTTCAAAATACATTACGAGATATTATTAAAAATTAAAGAACAGTATTAATTAAGACTGGCATTGAATATTAATGAAGAATGGCATTGAATATTGATTTTTAGTTGATGAGGCACCAGCAGCCTTTGGCTGAGAAGGCTGAAGACATTGTGAAACTACATCTACCATGATTTCATAATATTGAGGGATGGTTCTTAAAGTGGTCTCAAACTGAACTAATTATGCATAAGATGCATCCTACATATTATATACTTGAAGAGGTTATTCTGAGATTAAGGGGCAGTACCTAGCTTCCCCAAGACCCATCTTTGACATTAGAGGGTACCTTTATATGCAGAAGCTTTCCTCAGCTGACATCTAAGGACTAAAACAAGGGTTCCCAAACTCTGGTTCTCCAAGTGCTTTGGGCTTTAGCTCTCTTAATCTCTAACCATTGACAAAAGGCTGCTTGATGTTCAAAACTCTTGGAGAACAAGAGTTTGGAAATCACTGACCTAAATCTATGATTAATCCTGAGTAGAGTTGAACCAGTGACTCAAGTGGATTTATCGATGTGTTGACTCATCCCTCAACTGTTGATTCAGTGGAATTAAGTAACAGGATTCTGAGTTACAATAGGAGCATTGGCTTCACTGGCATTCGGTCACATGGAAGTCCTCTTGGTACATCTATATGTGAAGGATACTCTGATCTTAGTTACAGCGTCATCAACTGGAGTAGTATGATGCCAACAACCTGAGATAGGACAAAGAAACACAAGTCATTTCCTTCTTTTAAAGGCCCCATCTACACCGACCACATAATGCAATTCGATCTTCATTAAATGGTCAGTGTAGATGAGGCCAAAGAAAGAGATTGACAGAAATCTCTTTGCCTTTCTAGAACATCCATGTGGTCCATTTCTGCATCCAAACCTTGGAATCCCTCCGGATCCTTCAAGCAATATGCCTCCGATAACCTTCTTCATGGTAAATCAGAGCATAGGAAACTGGATTATACTGAGTTAGATCATTGATGTAACTCAGTTTGGAGAAGTTTTTCAGCCTAAAGCTTCTAGGATCATCCTCATATGACTGGGAAATTCTGGGAATTATAGTTAAAAAAAATAACTTTCCCACCCCCTGTCTACAAGCTCTCGTGGAGTCCTTTTCTCTGGAGGTTGGACCATTAGTCAAGAGTGCTTTGATTGTGTATTAGATGGCCCTTGTGGTCTCTTCCATCTTTCTGATGCCATGATTCTATGCTCTGGCAGAATTGTAAATGACTCTTCTCTCTTCCTTATGAGTAAAATTATCGACACAATTGTTATGACTAAAATTCACCAAGGCCACCATGGCTTATAAATGATGTTGATTATTTTGATGAACTCCCTTCTGGCCTTCTTTGGCATAAAGGCATTGGTGATAAGTGATTCCCATGTTGTGGTTTGATCAGTCCACTCTAGGCTTTGTTCCAGCCCTAAATAACTAATCCTGTTTTGAGGGTATGATTTGATGCCTTGGATAACTTCTTTAAAGTTTGGACTAAATCTTAAAATAGATTACCTGTTCACAGACATGGTCACTATTGGCTTTCATGCTTAAAGCTACAGGAAAGCCAAAAAATGTAGTTAAGGGGTACATATATACTTTCTTGGAAAAAATAGTTAATAAAGTTCTTAATACTTTTTAAAAAGCAATGGTTTAATGATAAACTGTTTACAGCAATATATGAAGGTAAGAAGCACCATGTTTACTGATTAGTAATGTAGCTTCCTTATGAATAATAGCTTTCTCATTTCCCAGTCACCTTTATGTGATGGTATACCAGTTTGATATGTTTCTCTGCTACCGTCCTAGAAAAAAAAACCACACACACACACACACTTTCCCATCTTACCAGGCCTGCAGAAGCCCATGCGTAATTGCTGAGGGATTTAGAGCTCTCCAGGCTCTAACAATAGCATGCTTCCCAGCCAGAACCTTCTTAGTTAGGACTCTGGTTTGTTTCCTGTTAGGGCTGTTTCCTTAGCAGGCTCATTAGATCTTGCTTACTTAATGAAGTCAGGCATTTCACAGAAAAGGGAGCTTCCAGCCAGCTCAAATTTGGCTTCTGGTTGGTTGTCTGAGTATGCTAACGTTCTGGGATAAATTAAAATGAGATGGATCAAGTGGAATTTTTTTAAAAAAATCATAGATCTGTGTAAAGATGGAGTCATACCTGGGAAAGGTGTCTCCCCTGCTGCTCTCCATCGGCCTCCTCATACTAGAACAATTTCACCCAAGATTACAGTTGGAAAATGTGTCATCAAGAACATAAGAGTGTGGTCAAGATCGCAAAAGTGATTAATGAGGAAGGATAAATAAGATAGGAGATGCTAGAGCAGTTTGCTTTTGCCTGAGTCTCCAGGGAAGGGCATCATTCTGCCCCCTTCTTATTATTGCATGTTGAATTGTTTTGCAAAGTCTACAAAGCTTACAATAAAGGCAGTGGGAGGAGGACAGATAAACTGAGAAATCTTAAAAGTAGCAGAAAAGATGGGATGACATTGGATTAACTGGGTCTACTCCTGCCAAATCAGGATAGTTAGAGTATATGTAATAATATAATAATAATCTTTATATATCTACCACCATCTCCTTGAAGGGACTCAGGGCGGCTCACAAAGCATTCCAGGGTGTACACGTATATCATACAACAGGTAAAAATGGTACAAAAGTATAAAACAAGTCACATAAAATTATAATAACAATTGCTGTCAACACATGTAGCATAAAATCAAAATAATACAATTTTAAAACAACAATAGATAAAACTAATTGCAATCAATTCACAAGGTGTCAAGTGTCAGCTTCATATGGGTCCATTTAGCCTACTCAAGATCAAAGGCCTGTATGAACACCCATGTTTTCAGGTTGGGACGGAAGGATTAAAGGGTGGCTAATATAATCTCTTTTGGGAGGGTATTCCAGAGTCGAGGGGCCACCACAGAGAAGGCCCCCTCTCTCATCCCTACCAACCGTACTTGAGACAGTGGTGGGATCAAGAGAAGGGCCTCCCCTGTCGATCTCAGAGCCCGCGCCGGTTCATAGAGACATGCGGTCTCAAAGATAGGTTGGACCCGAAGCGTATAGGCCTTTATAGGTACTAACCTGCACCTTGAATTGAGCCCAGAAACTTGTTGGAAGCCAGTAGAGCTGCTTCAGCAGGGGCATGGTATGTTCCCTGTAGCTAGCTCCAGTTAATAATCTGGCAGCTGACTTTTGCACTAGCTGCAGTTTCTGAACTGTCTTCAAAGGCAGCCCCACATAGAGTGCATTACAGTAGTCCAATCGGGATGTAACTAAGGCGTGGACCACTGTGGCCAAGCCAGGTGTAAAACAACATGTAAAACAGCTTTCTCCAACCCTGTCTTTCCAGAGATGTTGGATAATTCATACTGTTTCCAGCCAGCATGGTTGTAGGTGATATGGTTGACAGTGATAGTAGCTGTAATATATCACATCTTAGGGGCTATAGCTAATTATTTTAGACAAGAATCAGAATTCTGCAGATACCATGTTCGGTTTGGAGCTGTAGCCCAAAAAGGTAATGCTTCAAATATCTAGGCATATCTCTACTACATCCAGTGATGGTAGAAAGCAAGACTGTAACTCTAGATGTGATTGGATGGGAAAGTGACAAGGGGCAAGTTGATTGTCTTAAATCTTGTGATCTTGTTTAGATCATGGTTTCTCATCACCATTTTGCAGGCCATACACACTTTACAACAATACGAACATGGAGGAGACATGCCATAGCCGGAAAAGCAAGACGATGATGATTCCTGAAGTGAGTAACCCATCCCCAGTGGCAGCTGGAGGCTGTCCAATCAGTAGGACAGTGCATCAGCTCTTGCTTTTAGTCTGGTCTCGAAAGATCCAAAGTTCTGAATTGTAGCCTCCAAAAGGTCTGGCAATTTAGATACTTTCTTTAACGTTTGAGCTAAAAAAAACCCCAACCCAACCCCCCAAAACCCAAAAAACAAAAACCCTCCTCATCCTGGAATATGAATCAGGCAATTAGTTTGCCTGCAAATTCCATTTATTTGGAATGTTTCTGCAGGAGCAACCCAGGACTGCTTACTCCAACCTCCCTTCCTGGAGCGTGCAAACATTATTGCTATTGGGAGATCTCTTTCCACAACCAAAAAACCTCCTGCCAGCTCTACTAACACCTTTTCATCTGCCAGTTCAAGTAGTGCTGTGCTGGGAAAGGGGAGTGGAGAAGGAAGTGGAATCAACAAACAGGGAGTTTGGCCTGGATCCCAGAGCTCACTCTGTTAATTCAGAGTGGGAATTAATGTTGGCTGGCTGGCTGTTCTGTACTGTGTGCAGCATTTTACTTCACAAGGTTTCCAGATTGCAGAGGAACCTGTTAAGGACTCTGTGTGTGTGTGTGTGTGTGGGGTGGGGGTGGGGGGATGCTGGCAGAGAGTGGAAGGGAATGGGGTGCTTCAATGTAGTTGAAAGGGAGAACTGCTTTCATTACCTAGGTTGAGGTGACCTTGCCTGGTGTTGCCAAAACAGTGGGCCAGTTGGCTCACAGCCCAGCAGGGTTTATGCGAGGAGGAGCCATTTGTAAGAATCGGGTATAGCATGATAAAAACTGACTCCAGGAGATGTGATTCAAGGGATAATGGACTTATCTACACTGACCATTTAATGCAGTTCAAAACTAGCTTCAAACTGCAGCAGACAAACAACAAATGCGCACAAAAATGTGTGAAAGAAAATCTCCTTATGTGCATCAGTGCTCTGTGGTTTGTGTCATCACCATCCAGGATACAGAATCATTGGCACAGTGAAATCTCTTTCTTCAATATTGGTTTGACTTAAGTGGTCAGAGTAGCTGTACCCAATGGGAACTAAAAATATATGAGGTTATACTAAACAAACAACCAAAAACCAAACAAAATTGTTCATGTGTCCAGAAGATTTCTGGCAATTTCTGGTTACACTAAAAAGGTAAAGGTAAAGGTTTCCCCTTGACATTAAGACTAGTTGTGTCCGACTCCAGGGAGTGATGCTCATCTCCATGTCTAAACTGAAGAGAACATAAGAACATAAGAACATAAGAGCCGACATTGTCCGTAGCAACCTTCAAGGTCATGTGGTTAGCATGACTGCATGGAGTACTGTTACCTTCCTGCTGAAGTGGTACCTATTGATCCACTCATATTGGCATGTTTTGGAACTGCTAGGCCGGCAGAAGATGGGGCTAACGATGGGGGGGCTCACCATGTTTGTGGATTCGAACTGCCGACCTTTCGATCAGCAAGTTCTGCAGCTTAGCGACCCCTATCATGGGCTTTTCTTGGTAAAAGGAGGTCTCCCCTTGTTTTCCTGTGATGCTTAGTCATTGCAACTTGCTCAACATCACCCAGTAGGTTTCCATAATTGAACAGGGATTTGAGCTTTGGTTTCCCAAAATTTCATAAAATCTCATCAAAACCATTTTCCCTCCCCAAATTAATAACAAGTAACAATGTTTTTAGTTATTTCATTACTTTCCAAGAGGAACTTTGTTATGTTGTCTTTGCCCTTCAGAATAAGGTGTTACAGGTAATTCGTAACAAATGAATTGCAATCTCTACCAGGTAGAGGAATACGGCCGGTATAGGCTTGCTACAGTGGTACAAAGGGGCATCCTTGCCTATAAAGCACAAAAGCACTCCACAAATTCAGGGGGAGAGTTTACGAAATCAAACCAATCTCAGTTTCCCTTTCCATAGTGAGTTTTTGTTCAGTGTTGAGAACTGCATTGCAAAAATGCTAATGTTATTTGCTAGACTATGAATATTTTTAAATGATTTTTTAAAAATTCACACTTCCATAGACTTGTCTCACAGCCAGATTCATGTTTATGCAGATGGCAGTTCTGCTGGCTATTTAACCGAAACAAAGAGAGTGTGTTCCCCATTTATTTTGTTTTTAGCAAAATGGTACTTGGCAGCAAAAGGTTTGGCAGGTATTGCTTCACTAAAATGTCATTTTCTCTGATTCTAAAGTGAAGCCTCTCTCTGTGATTTTGAATGAAGTGATTTCTGTTATGGTTGTCTTTGAGGCTTGGTAACCTTCCAATAATAATTTATGCCAGTAATTAAAATGCCTGTGTAGGATCACGCTGAAATTGATGGATGGTCTCTATACAGTCTACAATGAGAGTTGTGTGTCTTCTTAGCCTGTTTGCCTAATGAGTTTCTAGCGGGCTGGCATGACCCAGGGCCTTTTAGAACAGTTGTTATCTTTCCAGTTGTATTTTGGCCATAATCTTTCCTTACAGCCTCTGTCTGGATGGTACAATAGGTTAAGGCATGGCACCTTCAAGACTATTCAGTTTATAGTGGCATAAAGATTTTGTGAGCTACAGGAACATTTCGTGAGATTTTAGAAATAGTTTTTTTAAAAACAAAACAGGTGAAATATTGCAAAAACAAATAAAGTGTTTTGCACAGTGCAGCCAAAAAGGCAACTGTGATGTTCACACTACCATTACCAGAAACAATCTCACTAAGATTGATGGGATTATTCAGGACTAAGTTATCATTTTGCATAGGGGGCCATTTTCATGGTGATTTTCTTTCTCCTTATGGAAATAATTGGTTGACAAAAGGGTCTCTCTCTTTTTTTTAAAGTGGGCTCCTTGTGACAAAGACAATCCCCTGAACATCTGTGTTACGGCGATTTCAGAAAATTCTCAGCATTCTTGAAAGGAAAATCTGACCAATGCTTAGCAGCTGCTGCTGATCTGACCTGCAAGAGGTCTGATACCCTTCTCGCTGCTGCCTGCAAAGTCTTCTCAGCCAATCTGTGTGCAGAGTACAAACTTAACTTTGTAATTCACAGTGAACCCTTTGATTTCAGTCTGCTGCCAATCTTTGAAGGCTATTTGCTATCTTTCAGCAAGCATGGTGATAATAAGTGTGCTTTACAGGCTGGAAAAGGAAGGCAAGTGTTTCACTTACAAAGAAGTGGCATCAAGGTTCTTAAACACAAATATGTTCACAGCAAAGATGAATAAAGAAGAAATATAGAGATATGAATTTCGGATGTGCCAGGAAAAAGGAAACATATTCAGAATAAGGTGGTTATTAAATGATGAACCTCTGATCCTGAATAAACAATACCTGATTGAAGGCAGCAGGTGTAATTTTGCCACATTTCAAGTCAGGCTGTATTGTAATCAGGTAAATTCAGGGCAGGTCATAACCTGGAAAAATCATCATGGCTGAACCATGTTAATTGGATAATTTTAGCAAATATACATTTCCTACTAAAGGCTGACTTGTCTGAAGACACCAATGCTGATGGTACCAATGCTGTATCTTGAGTGTAGATGCAATTTGACTCCACTTTAACTGTCATGGCTTAATGCTATGGAAGCATGAGAACTGTAGTTTTTCTGCCAAATGTGCCTGCACCATTTGGCAGAAAAAGGCTAAAGACTTGGTTAAAGTTCAACTCGCAGGATTCCATAACGAGACATGGTAGTTAAAGTTGTGTCAAACTGTACTAATTTTACAGTGTAGATAATATACCTCCTAGATCAGAAAGCTATAGGTAATGTAGGCTGCATCTACACTACATGCAGTTTGAGACCACTTTAAGAACCAATGCTAAGGAATAATGGGAGTTGTAGTTTGGTGAGGCACTAGCACATTTTGGCTGAGAAGGCTTTGTAAAACTACTACTACCATGATTCCATAGCATTGAGCCACGGCAATTAAAGTATACAGAGATCCTCAGGGAAATGAAATGGGAAGGATGAGGACTACAGCACAGATGGAGGAAAACTTTTATGCAACAAGATACGGTATAGAGGGCACCTTCACTCCTATAAGGTGGCAATATATGCAGTGAATTTCTCCTTTGCACGCATTGTGTCTGCAGATTCATATCCAGCTGAGCTGTTCAGATTGGTGAGAGGCTTAACCCAGGTGCCCTCCCCTCCAAACCCACTGTCAGAACCTTCAGTCGCCCACTGCGATTCTTTTAACAACCATTTTGCAGATAAAATATCTTGCATAAGAGCTGGTTTAGATCCTGGTCGTTGCAGCAGAGGCCCGCAATGAGGTGTCCAGCAGCTCTGTGAGTGGGATTACACTGGATCAGTTTCAATTGGTAAGTACTGTGGATGTGGACAAGCCACCGGGGCAAGTAAGGAAAATGACCTGCTTTCTTGATCCCTGTCCCTCTTGGCTGGTCATCCAGGGAGGAGATGCAATTAGATATCAGATTAGATCTCTTAATGCATCTGTCAGGGAGGGGAATTTTCCATCCTTTCAAAAGAAGTAGTAGTTAGACCACTACTGAAGAAGCCCTTCCTGGATCCCTTGGACCTTAGTAATCATTACAGATCAGTCTCTAATCTCCCTTTTTTGGTAGAGGTGATTGAGAAGGCAGTTGCCCTTCAGTTCCAGGTGGTCTTGGATGACACACACTTCCTTGACTCATTTCAAACCAGCTTCAGAACAGGATATGGAATTGAGACTACTATGGTCGCCTTAGTGCAGGGGTGCTCATTATGTCGATCGCGGAGGCAGAACTGGTCGATCGCAGCCAGGGCCGGATTTCTGAGGGGCGCTTCTGCATCCTTCTGTAATGCCCGGAGAGGTTGGGAATTGGAGGTACTGTGTTGCAGTGATTCCACTTGTACCTCTCAGGTAGGTACCAGATGGTGGTGCATGGGGATAGCTTCCTCCCAAAAGGAGCTGTCATGTGGTGTCCCACAAGGTGCCATTCTATCCCCAATGCTCTTTAATATTTACACGAAGCCACTCAGAAAGATCATCCATAGACATGGGGTAGGGTGTTATCAGTATGCTGATGACACCCAAATATATTTCTACATGCCTACAAAAACAGCCTCAGCTAAGGATAGTGTGTCTCCTTTGAATTAATGCCTGAAGAAGGTAATGGACAGAATGGGGAAAACAAATTGATTTGGAGGACCTTAAGATGGGAGTGAATACGCTGGTAACCTTAAGACTGGACTATTGCAATGCGCTTTACATTGGGCTACCTCTGTACCAAGTTTGGAAACTCCAGATGATTCAAAATATGGCAGCCAGATTGGTAACAGGAACATCTAGGAGTGAGCATATTACACCTATCCTAAAGTCACTCCACTGGCTGCCAATTAGTTTGGCATAAAATAATAATAATAATACACCTTAGTGCTCTATCTAGCCTTCTATCTATCCAGTTTGGGTATCTCTAGATGGTGGATAAAAAATTCTTATATCTTTCCATTTCTTTTTGCAACCTATATATTCATGGATTTGCATAACACACTCTTTCTAGAAATATTGCAGGCTTCCTTTCCTCTCTCCCATTCTCCCTCTCGTGGATCATGTGTCACATCCAATCTCATTCAACATCTCAGAAATTGATTTCCACTCATTTCCACTGAGGCTTTTTAATTACTACTTAGGCAAAGGGCTAAAGCACTTTAGCAATATTGCATTACATTACAATCACTTTGTTTCATTGCTTACATCCCTCTCTTCCTCACTTCTCTGTTGAATCTGTTGACCCATCTACACTGACCATTTAATAAAGTTTCAACTGATATTGAAGAATATGGTTTCGCTGTGCAAACGATTACTTAAAAATTCTAGAACAAGTCTCACAATGAGATGGTGATTATGCAAACCACAGAGCACTAATGTGCATTAAGGGATTTCTTTTGTATGCTTTTACGGCAATTTGTTGTCTGGCTGCCACAGTTTGAAGCTAGCTTTGAACTGTATTCAATGCTGTGATGGCACGCTCAAGCCTTTGGGAAAACTATATTGTCTGGCTTTACTTGGGGCTATCTGTATACCTTCTGTTAAGATTAAGACCCTTAGCAGACAGAGGCACTTCGGGCAAGGTGAAAAGATTACCAAATGAGTTTACTGCAAACAAGATGAATAAAGGGTTAACTCCACCTGGGACTGTCATAGGTTAACTTAAAACAATACAATACAATACAAAGGGAGATCTTGCTGGTTGCAATCATCTTTCTGGAGTCTTTCTTGCCTCAGGTGCAACGTGATAGTTATAAACTGCCTTAATCTTCTTTCCTGTGAAGCTTAGACTGGTTATAAGCTTCTTTTGTCCTTTGGACCGGTGGTATTAAAATACTGCTAAATGCAGCAGGTGCTAAAAATGCTTGTTTGGATTGCTTGGGCCTAGGATTCCAGACAATATCCAAGCCTCTGTACCTCTGCTACAGAAAGAAGGAGGAGTCCAGCAAAAAGCTCTATACAGGGAAATGGAATAGACCAACTAAGACTGGCCTCTGGGGGGATTTTAAACTCCACCCAAAAACGAATACAAAGGAAGTTATTGGGAAGGCATATAAACAGAGGGAACTGAAGCAAAGGAGAGGAGAAGGCAGAGACAAAACTTCACAAATGCTCAGTGTAGTTGGGACCTGTGTGTTGGAAACAACATCTGTGTTTACTTGGTCTTTTCTGCTTTCAAGACAGTAGAAATAGATGAGCAAGAACATACATATTTAGTTTTGGGAAGTATTGGGTTAATTTAAACTAACCCAGTCGGGCTGAGAGAGGCGGTATAGAAGCATAGCAAATAAATAAATAAATAATCCGGAAGGTAGGAATGAACACCCCTTGATAGTGCTGGGAGCTTCCAGGAATGAGGGGAAAAAAAACATAATATGGATCTCTGAAATATAACTAGTTTGTAATAGAATGAAATCTGAGCCTTCCAGAGACTTTCCCCCCGTAAGACTATTGTTTATTAACTTTGTATATACATCCCACCTTTCATCCCAAAATGAGACTTAAGATAACTTGCAAATTAAAATACAGTACAATTTAAAACATGCTTACAAGCTGATTTCAAATTATGGTGACCACACGACATATTAAAACATACTAAAGATCAATATTTAAATGGAATTAACCAATATTTAAATAATGTAAAACATACGGTTCAAATGCTAAAAAACAGTGTTTAAAAGTACAGTTTTGACTCATTTCCCTCAAAGCTTTCCCATTAAAATCTTTCATTTCTTAAAAGCCTATCAGAATAAGAAAGGGTCTTTGTCTTCCAAAGCAGAGAAGGGGCCATTCTGGCCTCTCTAAGAAAGGAGTTGATGCCCAAGGGCACCAACTGAGAAGGCTTCCTCTCACATCCTACCGGTTGCATTTGCATTCCTACATACTTCTTTTTTGAGACTTGTAGCCCAAAGAGGCAACTTCCTTAAGCTTTGCTTTCTACAATAAGCTGAGAAGCAGCATTTGAAAATAAGCATTTACAACATTGATAGATTTTCCTTCAAATGTTGGCAAGGGAGATTTGAAAATGCTATTAATGTTGTTGTTATTTAAGATGAAAGATGAAAAGTTTCTGATGGTTGTGATTTCCCAGATTCTGCTGATGACTTCTCCTTTGCAAACTTTTGCATCAGAGAGAAGGCCTTTTTGGTAGCTGCTCATAGACTCTGAACCCCACTCCCTAGACCAGGGTGGTCAGTCCGGCATCACTGCCCTTGCTTGCCTTTTGTAAGCGGGTATAAATATTACCCTGTTATTGGGTATTTATGGACTGATGAGATATGGACTTTTGGATATGGTGTGATTTGGATTTTAGGGTGGGTGTGGAGTCTTCTAGGGTATTAGCTATTCCTCCTAATTTGGTGTCATCTGCAAACTTGATAAGTATGTCCTCTAAACCTTCACACAAGTCAATAATAAAGATGTTGAATAGCAATGGGCCCAGGACTGACAATGGGACAGGCATTCTGTTAGTCCAGTGGTTCTCAACCTGTGGTTCCCCAAATGTTTTGGCCTTCAACTCCCAGAAATCTTAACAGCTGGTAAACTGGCTAGGATTTCTGGAAGTTGTAGGCCAAAATATCTGGGGACCCGCAGCTTGAGAACCGCTTCATTAGTCGCTTCTTTCTAGGATGAAGATGAATAATTGGTGAGGACCCTTTGCGTTTGGTCACTTAACCCAGTGTTTCCCAACCAGTGTGCCAGCGATCATTAGGTGTGCCATGGGAAATTGGAACCTCCAGGAAGGGGGGGGAGTCTAGTGTGTTGAAGTATAAAAACCCTAAGAAACCTACCTCGATAAACACCCCCCTCCCCACCTGTTGTCTACTTGGTCTCTCCCTCTCCATGCATTGGGAAGGCCCGCCTCCCTTTCCCCAAGTAGAGACCTCGTCTTGCCTCTTGGGGGTTCTGTGTGGGAGGTTTGGCCCAGTTCTATTGGTGGGGTTCAGAATGCTCTTTGATTGTAATGGAACTATAAATCCCAGCAACTACAACTCCCAAATGTCAAGGTCTATTTCCCCTGAACTCCATCTGTGTTCATATTTGGGCATATTGAGTATTCATGCCAAGTTTGGTCCTGATCCAACATTGTTTGAGTCCACAGTGCTCTCTGGATATAGGTGAACTACAACTCCAAAACTCAAGGTCAATGCTCACCAAACTAGCATTTTCTCTTGGTTATGGGAGTTCTGGTTCTGTGTGGCAAGTTTGTGTCTTTCTGCCATTCCTGCCAGGATATCTATATTGTGTTCATCGAAACAGGTCCAAGTTTCACATTGAGTGTATAAATACATTTAAAAAACATATTAACTATATGTATTACTGTGTTAGAGTGTTATTTTGTGTCATTTTGGTTGGTGGTGTGCCCCAGGATTTTGCAAATGTAAAAAGTGTGCCGCGGCTCAAAAAAGGTTGGGAAACACTGGCTTAACCAATTACAAATCCACCTAACAGCAGTATTAACTAGCCCACATTTTACTAGTTTGTTTGCAAAACGATCATGGGGGACCTTGTCAAAGGCCTTACTGAATTCAAGATATTATATGTCCACGGCATTCCCTGCATCTACCAAACTTGTAACTCTATAAAAAAAGAGATAAGACTAGGTCTGGCATGACTAGTTTTTGAGAAATCCATGTTGACTTTTAGCAATCACAGCATTCTTTTTTCTCAGTGATTTACATTGTTTTAATTTGTCTTGTACTTATTGTTAGCTGCCTTGCATACCTACATCAGGAGAAAGATGGGATAAAAATAAAATAAGTAAATAAATTCCAGTGAGCACATATTATACAGGTAATCCCTGAATACATCTGACTTACAAATTACTCATTGTTAAGAACGGGTGAGGCAATGGGAAGTGAGAGAACTCTACCCCTCGAAAGGGAAATTCACTGAAAGAGTTATTATCACAGGGAAAAGGTGTCTCCACTGAAGCTTTATCACAAATCCTTGTTTTCACGACAAGCCAAAATTTTCAAAACCAATTGTAACAGAAACTGAAAGTGCGGTGGAGTCTTCTGAAAAGAGGCGCAGACACCAAAACAAACACCACAGTGTTGCTAATCCTTCCCTCTGCTACCCAAAGCATGCATGCCTATACACACACACACACATGCACACACGAACAGAGCTGGCGTTACACTTTAAAATGTACCTGTTTTGACTTACATACAAATTCAACTTAAGAACAAACCCACAGAACCTATCTTGTTCATAACTTGGGGACTGTCTGTATATACTTAAAACATTGGGGATGAGATGAAACATTCCTCCCCAAGCATATATTCAAGAAATTCAGTCGATGTTGCATTCCTCTAATACAGAGCTTCCCAAACATGTTGGTGACATACTTTTTAGATATGCATCAGTTTGCAACACAGTAATCCAGTTTACTGGCAAACTAGGGGTTTAACCATCCCCTTATAAGAGATGCAGACACCTACATAAATTGTAATAATGATTTATCCATATACTAATGCAAATGCCATTAAACAAAACAAAACAAAACAAAAAACAACAGTAGCAGCTTCTGAATGTGCCCCAACCCCAAAAATACTATAATTTGGACAAAAGAAAACAAGATGGATTTATTCTTTTATAAAGTTGCCTTTGCTGGAAAGGAACTTGCTGAAAACGACTCACTTATGTAGGTCAAATGCGTGTAGTACAATCTAAAGGGGATATTTGTGGCTGAGCTGAAAATAAGGGAGGAAATGGTGCATTTGGAACAACAAGCTCTTTTATACAGCACAGAATCCCCTAGGAGCTGAGAAAAAGAAAGAAAAGAGCCTGGCATGGTTTTGTTCCGCAAAAGAGCTTTCTAAGGAGGAGCTACTGGGCAAAATGTTTGTGGCTCCATCAGCACCATGAGTTGGAAAGCAAACCCCTGCCAACTCAGTGGTCCAGCTGGGCAAGCACTGGCCCATCAGCAGAGCATTTTGCAGCCATCTAACCATGGCCCTCTGCTTGCCTCGCTCTTCTAAAGAGCACTCCCTGCAAGATTTGCTTTGTTGTTACCACAAAGCCCAATTTCCCCTCTCCCAACTTACACAATAATAATCAATAAATCTTAATTTATTTGGGGAGGCAGTTCGACTGGAATACAAACTCCTGTTTATTCTGCATCAGCTCAAATTACTTATTCATTCAAATTGTTGTTTGCTCTAGGTGTTCATTAAATATAGTCGCAAACTCCAATGAGACAGATCAGTGTACATTTGGAAAGCAAATAATTTTCAACTTATCTAGTATTTTGATATCTATGATGAGGCAGTAAATGACAGTGATTAATGGATATTAGATCATGATGAGAATAGATGAATTTTGCATGTCAGTTTGTCTGTGCATTTAAATCTAACTATACCCAACTTATTCAACGAAGAAATAATTTTTTTGGGTTGTGTATTCGTCCAGAAAGGATTTTTTTCTTTTTCATGGATTATTTATCATAATGATAGGTGATTGTACAGTATGGTCCCTATACCAATGGGGCTATGTTCCTGAACATACTACTATTACTACTACAACTATTACTATGGAAACAGGAAACCATGGACAATAGTAAACCTATTTAAATAAATGACTTCTGCTGGAAGTTATCATAGAGTCACCCTGGAAGACCTAGAAAATTCCCAGAATGGTTTCTTCCCTGGGCATTTCCTAAATCCTCTAGTGGGATTCTATGATAAGAGAAGCGTACCATAAAATCAACTGGAGGTCTTAAAAATTCCTAGGGAGGGCATATTTTGTCACACATGGGCAAGCAATTAAAATATTTTGAAAACACATTAAAATAGTCTTTGAAATAATCTAAATGTAGTCTAAAACAACCATAAGGGCTGTCTACACCCCAAAAACAAATCTTAAAAATAATTCTGTATCTACCTTGATTTTGGTGATGTAGGAATCCATAGCTTATGACTATTTAAAACGTCCAAGTGGTTCTTTTAGCCTTTAATGTATTTTTAAAAGCTCACTTCATGCCCTGCAGTTCCAGGGGAAAAAATACTGTTTTTTAAAAAATGTGGCATCTCTATTGGGGTGGCATCACAGGAGGGGGAGGGGTCAGGGCAGGGCTGGTGGGTGGCAACCAAATATATGACAGCCCGTGTCCTTTTAAATTAGCTTCAGTTGTTTTCAATCCTGTTCAGTTCCTGATACAGTTTGTCCATTTTTAATAAGAGAATGATAATGACAAACATATTAAAATAGAGATATATGACTTCACTGATTGAACAAAGCAGCAAATATGGATCCAGTCAAATGATAGTACATTATCTGCATCTACAGTATCTTGCCTCTTTGAAGAGTGGCTGCTCTATGTTCTGCGAGTTGTTCTGCTTTTGCCTTTTCTCTTTGGCCACTTTTATACTGCCATATAATCTAGATTAACAAAGCAGATAATCCCCATTATCTGCCTTGAACTGGATCATATGAGTCTACACTGACATATATTCCAATTCAAAGCAAATAATCTGGATTTTATATGGCAGTGTAGAGGTACTCTGATCCCAGCTTTCTTCCATTTCTTGTTCTGCAATTGGTGTTTTATTATCCTTTTATTATTCTCTTATCAACCCTTATCTCATTTAGTCTTCAGTCGTCTGCTATTTCCTTTTCCTCTATTAGGGAGACCAGATTATGGAAGGGAATGAGCGATTGATGATGCTCGTGTTGTTAGCTGTGTGTTTGGTAGGAATTTATTTACTCTATTTATACCCCGGCCTCCTCACCCTGAATGATAAGCTACTTGCAATTAATTTCTTTTTTCAGAAATAATAAGATATAACTAAGACACCCTGTCTATGCTCTTTGCTGAGATATATTTTCCCTTTTCCTATAGCCACTGAGGCTAATGTTCAAGATATTCTTATAGCTGTTGGGTGCAGGATGTTGTCTTGTGCTGAGCCTCATATTGTTGCAACCTCATGTTCTGTTCTGGGTGCGAAGGCAGCCAAAAGATGAGTCACCACCATCAACAAGAACAATAATAAGTTGTTTCTTGCCTTTCTTTGTGGCTTAAGGTAGGGTACAACATGGTTAAAATACACAGATAACATATAATATTATAAAAATTCATATATCAAAATACACAGAACAAAGACACCAATAGTAATATTCCAAATTTTAACTATGTTGATGGTCTGGAGGTTCCTCAACAATGTGGGACTGATTTAGTTAGAAACATACACCATATTCTTCCATTAAATCTGGGTCTTGGGACCAAGGTAGATCGAATCATTTATTTTATTAAGTAAAATATCTGTGGGGAAACTTTATAAGCTGCCTAGTTCTGTAAAACCTCCATAACATTGTTAACAAGCATGCCACATACATAGTCACCCCCTGAGTTCCAATTACCCTTTTTTTGATTAGATTTTTTGTGATTAGATAGTTCCATGTTGCTGTGCTATATATGTGAACTGGTCCATCAGACTCTCACATTGAGTTGCCTGCCCCACTTTTTCCCAGACCAGTGGTTCTCAACCTGTGGGTCCCCAGGTGTTTTGGCCCACAACTCCCAGAAATCCCAGCCAGTTTACCAGCTGTTAGGATTTCTGAGAATTGAAGGCCAAAACATCTGGGACACACAGGTTGAGAACCATTGTCCGACCTAGACAGATACAATCATGTCTTTCAGTCTGATTTTGGAAGAGGTTCCAATGTTCTTGTGAACAAAGAACATTGGAACCTCTTCTGAATTTCACTAATGGAACTGGAAGGATATGTGGATGATAGCTTTCAGCATCCCCCAGCCAGCATGATAAATTCTGGTAGTTATAACCAAAAAGAACTTGCCCTGGGTAAAGCCAGTTGCATTGAGTTTTTGTATCCAACTGTCATGACCCTTTCTTTACAAGACCAACATTGGTCCCATCTACATAATTTAATGCAGTTCGAAGCTAGATTCAAACTTCAGTGCTCAAAAAACAAATTCCATGAAAGCACATGAAAGAATATGTTCAATGCACATCAATGCTCTGTGGTTTGTGTAATCACCATCTGGGCCGCAAACTACGTAGTTCTAGGATTTCTTTCGTTATCATCTACACAGTGAAACCGCTTTTTTCCAAATACCAGTCCGAAACTGCATTAAATGGTCAGTGTAGATGGGGCCATTGTTGAATCCACAGATATAATTCCATACTCTAGCCCAGGGGTCTTCAAACTAAGGCCCGAGGCCCGGATATGGCCCTCCAAGGTCATTTACTCGGCCCTCGCTCAGGGTCAACCTAAGTCTGAAATGACTTGAAAGCACACAACAACAATCCTATCTCATCAGCTAAAAGCAGGCCCGCACTTCCCATTGAAATACTAATAAGTTTATATTTGTTAAGATTGTTCTTCATTTTAATTATTGTATTGTTTTAAAGTAGTTTTTTGCACTACAGATAAGATATGTTTAGTGAGCATAGGAATTCATTCATACTTTTTTCAAATTATAATCTGGCCCTCCAACAGTTTGAGGGACTGTGAACTGGCCCTCTGTTTAAAAAGTTTGAGGACCCCTGCTAGGGACCACATAATAGAAAATTTTTCTTGTTTGGATGTGGCTTGGTGTGAAAGGGACCTCTACAGATTGCAATAGCTAAAATAATTAATTCTCTCTGTTCCTATCACAAAGATTCCTATAGCTGTCTTACCACCTCATTACATTGATGTTTCTCTCCGCCTCTCAGCGCTGCTGGTACACTGACAGCACGGAGTCTGCTGGAGCCCATCAAATGATGTAGGGCTACTTTTGGTGGGGCTCTGTTAGGCTCCATGCTGACAGTGTTGAGAAGCAGAGCTCAGAGGAGTCCGGTGCACACCTGACTCCTCATAGAAGAAGCCGGAGAAGAAGCCGCGGACAGCCCAAAAACATTGTGGGATGGGATCCTATCACCACCAATGTTAAGGGGATGAAGGCTTACTCTGTCCCATGATATCCCCTACTGTCCCCAGCTTCTCAACCTCCATGTGATGAGGTTCTCAGAACATATTGTCAGCAAGCAGTCAACACAGATTGTCTCTGGGGCGGCTGCTGTTTGTGGAAACTGTTGAGAGACGCATGGGGAATCGTGAGAAAAGGCCGTGAGAAAATATAACCAAGGAAATTTTTTTGCAGAATATCTAGCCATATAAACACCCTACTGTACTGCAAATCAATTCTCTGCTCCTGTTGCTGATGTAAACTATTTTTCATCCCGTCAGACAATAGTGTTTCCTTCACAAGGAGTACAAAGGTTTCGTCTATTGCCTCTCGTCATTTCCTAGGCATGAGGGCAAATAAGGTTTGTCTTATCTCAAAAGCTTCAAAAGTTAGCAGCCTGGCTTATTTTGGAAGGCTGTCTGTCTGTGTGGGAAGACTGTCTGGGTTAACAGAAGTTGCAAATGTCATGTTTTTCATCAAGTTTCCCCTTTTCTCTTGTTTCAGGAGCTCTTTTCCTGTTTCCAGGATACTTTTATTGTTTAAGTTGCTGTTAAATCAGAAGTATGTGAAAGTGAACAGTCTAAGGTATATGCCAGGACTTGCCGAACATACTCCTGATGCACTCTTGAATGTGTCCTTCTCCGCACACCTTGCTTCCTTTTAATCAGAGATTACGCAAAATTCTGGATATGTTATGACTACCCTGTGCTTATCTCAAATGTATTCTGCCTGTCACCTGGGTGAATATTTGTTCTTTGTGTCTCACACTAAGGTGTGGTTTAGCGAGAATTTCGGCCTTCCTGCCTGTTCAAAGGGAGCAGCTAAACAATACTTGGATGCTACATTTTCTTAGAATAGTCTTGTTGAGATGCCAGCTAACCGTGTGTCATGAGATTCCTTGGGCACCCGTTGGTCAAAAGTCTTGACTATGTGTGACATTGTACTCCTCAACAATAAGAACAGGTGTGGAGTTTTTGAAAGGGCAAAATGGGGGAAAATGTACTTCATTGTATTTTGTATAGCTATGTCTCTGCTTTGAATATGTTATAAGACGTTAAGGCAATGACCTGAGAACCATGATATAGACATGATATAGACATATAGACAGATGTGGTTCTGAGAGCTGAAACAAACCATTTATGGCTGTTTCTATATTGCTCTGTCACTTCTTCCAGCCAATGGATTCTAGTGTTTTCTGTGAATGAAATGGTCATTGTGGGGCCAATCATACTGCACAATTATAGTATTATATTCCACTTGAACTGTCATGGCAGCAATTTAAAGAATCCTAGGTTTATTGTTTGGTGATGCACTAGGACAGTGTTTCCCAGCCTGGGGGCCGGGACCCCTGGGGGTGGTGGTGAAGGAGATGACAGAGGGGTCATCAAAGACTATCAGTATTTTCTGTTCGTCATGTGGGTTCTTTGTGGGAAGTTTGGCCCAATTTTATTGTTAGTGGGGTTCAGAATGCTCTTTGATTGTAGGTGAACTATAAATTCCAGCAACTAAGACTCCCAAATGTCAAGTCTATTTTCCCCAAACTCCACCAGTGTTCACATTTGGGCATATTGAGTATTTGTGCTAAGTTTGGTCCAGATCCATCATTGTTTGAGTCCACAGTGCTCTCTGGATAGAGGTGAACTACAACTCCAAAGTCAAAGTCAATGCCCACCAAACCCTTCCAGTATTTTCTGTTGGTCATGGGAGTTCTGTGTGCCAAGTTTGGTTCAATTTCATTGTTGGTGGAGTTCAGAATGCTCTTTGATTGTAGGTGAACTATAAATCCCAGCAACTAGTACTCCCAAATAACAAAATCAACCCCCCCCCCCCAAACCAATATTCAGATTTGGGTGTATCGGGTATTTGTGTTGAATTTGGTCCAGTGAATGAAAATACATCCTGCATATCAGATATCTGCATTATGATTCATAAAGCAGATATCTGATATGCAGGATGTATTTTCATTGCAGTTATGAAATAGCAACAAAAATAATGTTATGGTTGGACGGTCACCACAACATGAGGAACTGTATTATGGGGTTGTGTCATTAGTATGCCATTGCACTAGGGCTTTCTGGCAGAGACTTCTAAATGCCCCTCCCTAAAATGCCAATCCCATATTTTTTTGATAAGGCCAATTAATTGATCAATAAAATCATTTCAAAGACCCACAGGATGTTGCCATGGGAGTTGAAGTTGAAATACATTGCTGTCATTATGTGATCGATGCAACACTTTCTGTCCTTCGGCACGGATCCCATCATCTACATTGCTATATAGTGCAGTTTGAAACTATATTATATGGTCAGGTTGGATCTACACTGTCATATATAATGTAGTTCCAGAATGCAATTTAACTGCATTGAATTGGATTATTTGAGTCTACACTGCCATTATAATCCATTTCATTGCAGTAATTATATTGCAGTGTAGATCTGGCCTCATTGTAGACTCATATAGTGCAGTTGAATTGCTCCGAACTCCATTATATGGTAGTGTAGATGGGGTTTCAATCTCTGTTCACTTAATCGAAAGGCTTGGGAGTCTCTGAAGAATTAATGCTGCAGGTTGCTACCATTTTTTTAAAAAAATCATGCCTCAATCCGTACGATAAATACCACAGCATCCCTCTTTAATCCAACTACTTGCCAAAAAGGAAGTTTTTCTACAATGTAATTTGCCATTGGCATATCATTGCAGTCCCTCTCTGTACTAGCACATCTTGCCTATTTGAATATTCTGATCACTTAATCAGAAATTTCAGTCTTAAGCATCAAAGATAATATTGCACTGCAGTGTAATTAACCCAAACCTAATCTTAAAATAGGCCTAAATCCTGGATAAATCCAGCATTAGGATACAAATAGGTAATACTGCTTTTATCAGTGCAATAACAAATCTACAAATATTCAAGGTAAACTACTTGATATCCAATTCATGAGATTTCTAATCTACTTAGACGGATCATGTTCTATGATTTACATGGAATTAGGAAGAAATATGGCGGGTTTGTAATTGCATGGGGGTGATGTTACATTCATCTCAATCCATGGAATGCTATTTAAAATGCCATGGTTGTGATTCTTCATAGTTCATGTTTAGTGAACCAAATATAATTCAGAAAACTCCCATCAATCATAGATGGTATTGAGGACCTATTTAAGCAAAAACATGTGTGTACTGGGAGGAGGTAAACATAATACTCATCTGGCTATTTACTATGGTTTATTGAAACAAGTTAAGATTAATGATGCAAAGAATACACGTGGATTTTCTTGTACTTGGTGAAAAAAGGATTTTTGACATTGGAAAATGGTCAGTTGCGGCAAGATTTCTTGGACTGCAAAAAAATAATTTTGTGAAAAATGTTGCACAAAACAATGTATTTAGCACAAATGCAGATCAAGCTTCTGCATCATCAAACATAACTGTCAACATTCTGCCTAACTGTAAGGTAAAGGTTTTCCCCTGACATTAAGTCCAGTCATGTCTGACTCTGGGGGGTGGTGGTAATCTCCATTTCTAAGCCGAAGAGCCAGCATTGTCCGAAGACGCCTCCAAGGTCATGTGGCTGATATGACTGCATGGAGTGCCATTACCTTCCCACCGAAGTGGTATCTACTGTTCTACCTATTGATCGAACCGCTAGGTTGGCAGAAGCTGGGGCTAACAGCGGGAGCTCACGCCGCTACCCGGATTCAAACTGCGACCTTATGGTCAGCAAGTTCAGGAACTCAGTGCTTTAAACCACTGCGTCACGGGGGACCCCTGTATATCTAACTGTAACAGCCCCTGTATATCTCAGTGTGATCCTCAATAGGGAGAGGACTGCAAACATCATTTCATAATTTACAGAGCCTCAGAAAGCATTCCACTGTGGTGCTTCTGGGCTGAAAATGGTTGGGTTGCATTTGGTTATTAATAACAACAAATACAATTCCCCTGCAGACTGTACATCCAATTGACAATCTCCTAACTACTGAAGAGGATCTCAGTTGATGTGTATTGAAATCCAGGGCTCTGCACAAAAAATATACTTTTGTGTACAAATCTTTCGTATAACTGTGTTATGCCTGAGAAGGCCATTGGTGGGAACAAGGGAGAGGGCCTTCTTGGTGGCTGACCCCAGACTTTGCAACTCCTTCTCCAGAGAGGCCAGGATGGCACCATCTTTGCTCTGCTTCTGGTGGCCATCCAAATCTTTTGAGCTATCAGGCTTTTGCATACTGATGAAAGCTGAGCGTTTAACATATGATACACTGTTTACTGTTCCCATGCCCAGTCCTTTAGTTGACCATGCCCTTTTGGTAGTCCTAGCCATTGGTTTTATTGAACCTTGTCTGATGGACTTATAGTTGCAGTTGGTTTAAGTTTTTATTGTAGTGTTCTAGTATGTTTTTTGTGTTTTATGATGTTTTTATTTGGATCTGTTTGTATGATTTTTTTTCTTGGCAATTGTATGTTTTGTCTCATGGTGGAAACCGCCCTGAGTCCCTTCAGAGAGATAGGACAGTATACAAATAAAGTTGTTGTTGTTATTGTTGTTGTTTAATGTTGTGTGGTGCCAGTATTACATTTGTATAGAGCTAATTTGAATGCACTTAAATATTTTAATGTTTACTATTTTAACTTATAAATTGTTAATTGTTTAAAAAACTTTATAATTATACATTTATTGACTTGAACTTGTATTGTTTTAATATCCTTCTTGAGTCTTGCTATGAACCGAAAGGTGAAATACAAATTAATAAAAAAATAACATTTTTGTGATACTTTTATTGGGATTTCTATTTTGGGGAACCAATCTCATAATCTATGCTTCCTGAACATGGTGGGGATGGAGGGAAGAACGGGCAAGACAAGCTAATTTACTGTATTTCTTTGATTCTAGGAAGCAGAAGATTCCCCCTCCCCACATAAACATATCTAAAAATGGACTGTGTCTTAGAATTGTGAGTGCTTTTTCTATATACATATAGAAATAAAACTTTTTTCTGTCAGTGGTACTGAAATTAGTGTGCACCATACAGTCAATGGCACCATACAATTAGTGTGCACCATACAATCAATGGCACTGAAGAAATGCGGTACTTTCTTTCTGTTTTCCTGGCAGCTGCTGTTACTTTGCCTGTTGTAGACAGGTACAGGCAGCTAGAGTAAGATAGGGACAGAAGTATACTATTATTTCCCAATTGAAGCTTTATTGCATTGTTTACTTCAGACATGCTGCTACAACCCATCAACTGAAGAACTGTGTGTCTCCAATACTTCACTATCTTCCCAATGCCAGGGCTGTACCAGCAAGACAGAGGACGAGGTGGAATAAAAGACAGGTTGCAGGACTTTGTGGAAAGGAACTTATTTGTTATTGGAGGTATGTCTGTAGTTGCTATCCTTCTCCAAGAAGATCTAGTGAAGGAACTTAGCCTCCAGCTTTGTTGACTATAAGTTGAATATAGACTCAGACTGTGATCTGCAATTTATATTTCTATGTACAGCTTCTTCCAGATACTGGGTGTTGACATAGACATTTGTTTCTACTCAAAGATTCCACATTTTTAAGGCATGAACCATGCCCCAAAATTAAATTAATCAAGGCATATTTTGGCAAATTCCTGCTCCACCTACTTCTCTGGCAGGGAGCGTTGTCTAGAAAGCCAAGGAAGCTTTAAAAGATGGTGATTACAAGTAACTTGCTTAATGTAGAAACAAAAACAAACAAAAATACTTAATGTAAAACATACCAAAACACTTGGCAATGGAATGGCATTTTGCAAAATGAGTGTTGCTACCTGACCAAGTCTTGCCCTTGAATAGAACAGTGCAAAGCAATTGCTTCAAGTAAAATCTCTCATGGAAATAATTTCATTCATTCTTCCTGTCTCCATCTTTGTGTGTATCAGATTTAAAAATGAGCTTAAACCTAACCTTAAAAATTGTGGCATATACACCAAGGATTGGGAAGCCCTAGCCCGCAAGCATCCTAACTGGAAGTCAGCTGTGACCAGCAATGCTGTAGAATTTGAAGAGGCCCAAATGGAGAGTGAAAGGGAAAATGTGTGAAGAGGAAGGCAACTCAAGCCAACTCTGACCAAGACCATCTTCCATCTGGAACCAATGTTCTCACTGCGGAAGAACATGCGGATCAAGAATAGGTCTCTACAGTCACCTACGGACCCACGACCAAGACCTTACACTTGGAAGGCAATCATACTTGGATACGAAAGATCACCGATGATGGTGAGGTATTACTGCAAATTTCAGGCATGTAGCCAGGGGGGGCTTGGGGGCTTCAGCCCCCCACCCCCAAATTCTCAAGGTGGTCTGCGATAAGGCCTTACTGGTACATTATTTAAACTGTTATGTGTATTTATATCATGATCTGATCACCATGCTCAATATATCCCATATGCATGGGGTATTGGGATAACAATACAAAAGGTTTGCTAGGGTAGACCCTCTCCCACACAGATTCAGCCCCCCCGAATCAAACTCAGCCCCTCCCGAATCAAAATCCTGGCTACGGCCCTGACTGCAATGAAATGAGCAAAGAAGTGGTGACATTTCAACTCAAAGGGCACTTTGGGTTTAGGCATTGTCTTCCCAGTTTGTTTATAATTTATTTATTGTGTCAGAAGCAAGTTGAGGGTACAGTTAAAATGCATTTTAAAAGACGAAGTTAAAAAAAACTTGGCATTATGCTAAATGGCCGTTGACCAGAAGAGGGCCACTTGGAGTTCCTCTGGTGTCACTGTGAGAAAGTCCTCCATTGTGCATGTGGTAGGGCTCAGGTTGCATTGTAGTAGGTGGTCTGTGGTTTGCTCTTCTCAGCATTCACATATTGTTTACTCCACTTTGTAGGCTCATTTCTTAAGGTTAGCTCTGCATCTTGTGGTGCCAGAGTGCAGGCTGTTCAATGCAATTTCAAAGCTCCCTGCTTGAGCAGTGATGGCACAATCATCAGCATAGATGAAATTCTCTGTCCCTTTTGGCAGGGGCTGATCATTTATAAATATTAAACATTGATGGAGCAAGCTTCCTCCACTGAGGCAGGTCATTCTTCTGTTTTCGCCATCCGCTTCTCTGTTCCTGGAACTCAACAAAAAAGCTCCTGTTTTGTAGCAGATTTCCTATGGAGCAAGTGTGATATTATAATTTTTTTTCCTCAGGAGAAGGCGATAATTTACAGTATCATAAGCTGCTGACAGATCTATGAAGACAGCTCCTGTGATCTGCTGCCTTTCAAAACTATTTTCTATGTGCTGAGTCAGGTTCAGCACTTGTGGTTTGCAGCCTTTGCCTTTCCTGAAACCATAGACTCATACATGGATCTCTTTTTTCCATAATTCTATGCTAAATAAGTCTCCCCAAAACTTTGTAAACATGGCACAATAAGGAGATTGGTCTATAGCTTTTTATAATGCAACGACTCATCTGAAATTTTGTATGAAAGCTCGTAACACAACACAGTTGTGAATTACAGTTTCAAGTATCCAACTGAGTTTGTTTTGAAGGTGATGAAGAAATATAGGGAAAAGTACATTATAATGAATCCTGTAAGACTGGTTTATCAGATTGAATGCACCTAGAGAAGGATTCTGTATTCCATGGGAATTTATGCTGTAATAAATTGATTAATCCTAAATATGGCAGAATTGAGACCCCTGATCATTTTCAAGGTAGTGAAGAAAGAAAGCAAAGTCTGCCATGATACTTACGGTGTTGCAATAACGTACAGTGTTGCTAAGTTCTGTCCTGCTGCACTTTAAATCAGACGGATGATGATTGACCCCGTAAGGCAACACCCTGCTGGGAATGCAGTTAGAGCAACATGTTACAGCTGAAATGCTACTAGACTCGCAGTGTGCCCCTCCCTTCCCCTTTAGTGCCCTCCATCAGTGTTTTCTGTGATCCGGAAACTCAAGTCAGTGCAGAATGCTGCAGCTTGCCTGCTTGTCGGCGCGCCGACCAGGTGTCATATCACTCCCATCCTACAGCAACTGCATTGGCTTCCAATAGAGTACCGGCTTACGTTCAAAGTGTTGGTGTTGACCTTTAAGACCTTATATGGTCTAGGGCTGGTGTACTTGAGGGACCGCCTCACCCCAAATGTTCCCCAGAGATCACTACGGTCTAAAGAACAAAACCTTCTTGTAGTCCCCGCTGTCCAGACTTTCCATCTGTTGTCCACTAGGCAGAGAGCGTTTTCGGTGATCGCTCCGACTCTTTGGAATGTCTTGCCGGGGGATGTTCGGGCCCTCAGAGAGCTATCCTCCTTTCGGAGGGCCTGCAAAATAACGCTCTTCCGGCAGGCTTTCAATCTGGTGGCCTATGATAACTTATGTTGACTCTCTTATGCTGGTTGGAACTTTTGTTTTAAAACCAATTTTATTGTTGTATACTATGATTGTGTTTTTAGGTTATGTAAACCGCCCCAGCCTGCGGGGAGGAGCGATATAGAAATAGAAATAATAAATAAATAAATAAATAAATTTTCGACCTCTCTCATCAATCTCTCCCCTCCCCCTTCAGTTCCATACCTGTTACAATATCCTGTGTTTTAAAATATATTTTTATACTGTTTCTAATCTAATTTTAAATAACTGCTTACTGGGGAGTTGTCCTTCCTCTCTCAGGGCACTTGCGCCCGCTTTGTGCTGGTCAGTGACGGTAATAAAGTTTTGTATTGACAGGATACTTCCAGATGAGGTTTTCACTTTGAATTTACAGAATTTTATGACAGTATCCATAAGTCACTCACATGTTTTCTTTCTATTTCATCTTTTCTTTCTTATCAGATAAAGGTCACTAAGGAGAAAATGATGGTAGAATTGCACTGTGTTTTTGACTGGTAGTGTTAGGAGCCTCCTGTTTGGAAACACCTTGAGATTTTTGAAGTGTTGTGTACATTTATGCCTTGTTTTTCTCTTTGAAAATCAGGCGCCAGCTTGACTCTTGCCTCTATTTGCAAAAGTGAGGGGGGAAATCTTCAAAATAGTTTGCAATGCGTTATCTAAGACGGAGTTTTTAAAATACCAGGTTTGTTTAGTCATTTTTTGCTTCAGGACAAAAATGTCAAAAGTTGCAACTACTCTAGATTGATTCATTTGTTGACAAGATTGACGATTCTGGCTTCAAGAATCGTGGATTGGTTCAAAGTTGATTTTATCAGACTATGCATTTATCAGACACTACACTGCCATTTTTTAAAGATTAAGGTTTAAAAATAATCTCAGTCTAAAAAAATTGTAAGTGCACAGCTGGGGAAAAATGAATTAGATCAGTGGTTCTCAACCTTCTTAATGCCACAACCACTTAGTACAGTTCCTCATGTTGTGGTGATCCCCAATCATCAAATTATTTTCGTTGCTACTTCGTAACTCTAACTTTGCTACTGTTGTGAATTGTAATGTAAATATCTGATATTTAGGATGAATTTTCATTCACTGGACCGAATTTGGCACAAATACCCAATATGCCCAAATTTGAATACTGGTGGGGTTGCTGGGTTGATGTTGTCATTTGGGAGTTGTAGTTCCTGTGATTTATAGTTCCACTACAATCAAAGAGCATTCTGAACTCCATCAATGATGGAATTGAACCAAACTTGGCACACAGAACTCCCATGACCAACAGCGAATAATGGAAGAGTTTGTTGGGCATTGGCCTTTAGTTTTGGAATTGTATTTTACCTGCATCCAGGGAGCACTGTGGACGCAAACAATGATTGATCTGGACCAAACTTGGCATGCATACTCAATATGCCCAAATTTGAACCCTGATGGAGTTTGGGGAAAATAGACCCTGACATTTGGGAGTTGTAGTTGCTGGAATTTATAGTTCACCTACAATCAAGAGAGCCCTTTGAAACTCACCAATGATAGAATTTGACCAAACTTCCCACATAGAACCCTCATGATCAATAGAAAATACTGGAGCACGCCTGCTCTCCTCCCCTTATTTGGAGTCTCAGAAACAGCCCTTCTTTTGGCTGAGAGGCCATCTGAGAGGATGGTCAATCACAGCAGCAGAAGAAACAAAACTGTTCATTTGGAGGCTTGTACACAGAGGTAATTGTGATGTTATTAAGCTCTACTGTTATAAAGTCTAAATTGTTTTCTTCAGTGTTGTGGGCACTGCTGACTTGGAGGCCTGGTTTTACAAAGATAGCGCTTCCATACAGCGCATGTGATCTTTCTGCTACTAAGATCATTCCTGGAACTTTTGGTCATTTCTGTTGTTTATCCTTGTGTGTTTCTTGGACACATAGCACATCATATTTCTTATCCCGGCACAGTTCATAGAGCAGTTGTTCTTTGGCAGCTGACATGCTTTCAATGTTGATTGAGATTATTGTCATGGTTGGTCCTGAAAAGGTTCATTGGTTGGTTTGCTTGTTTGGTTGCATGCTGCAAGTTGCTTCTGGTTGCTTCTGGAGTGAGAGAATCAGCTGTCTATGAAGACGTTGCCCAGGGGACGCCCGGACGTCTTGCAATCCTGCGGGGAGGCTTCTCTCATGTCCCCCCTGACACAGACTAAGAATGAGTGATAAATATGACAGAACAATAATATAATGGATAGCCAACAGCTGTATTTCAGAGAAATGAACTGGAAAAACAACCTCTGAGTATTGCTTGCCTTAGGAAGCCCTATAAAATTCATGGGGTTGCATTAAATCAACAAGCAACTAGTTACTCAGTACTGACTAGCCCAATGACTGGAGCCCCCAGTAGTGCAATGGGTTAAACCCCTGTGCCAGCAGGACTGCTGACCAAAAGATCAGCGGTTTGAATCTGGGGAGGAGGATGAGCTCCCATCTGTCAGCTCCAGCTTCCCATGGGGGGACATGAGAGAAGTCTCCCACAGGATGGTAAAACATCTGGGCGTCCCTGGGCAATGTCCTTGCAGACTGCCAATTTTCTCATACCAGAAGTGACTTGCAGTTTCTCAAGTTGCTCCTGACATGAAAAAAAAGTCCAATGACTAGTTCAGCAGCCGTCATCTTCCATAAATACACACACACAAATAAAACCTTCCACGAACACAAGCCATTTTGTCTGCCTGTTTGAGTACAGTTACAGGCTAATATTGATGATGGAGTTATCAAAAATAGCAATCAATCAAATACAGCAGGAAATCTTCCTCAAAAACAGCCAAGAGCTTTGTTCAAGCACTTTCCCCCAACTCCAGGGAAGCAGAATCATTTTTTAAAATCGTTGAGCAAATGACAAAGCACATGTTACATGCAGGAAACAACTGCTTCCTTTCTCTCCTTTTTTGGGGGCATGTATAAACAATAAGGGGAGAGTTATACAAGGCAAAGGGCTCTCCTCTATAACATTTTGGGTGTTTATCTTATGCCAGTCACAATAAACACCAACACGACTTCCCTTGCTTTTCTTTTGGAACAGTTTATCTACTCGAAGCAGGGTAAATAGAGAAGATAATAATTTATAACTATATCAGACATATGTTAAGGGAAAAATGCTCTGCGAACTAACAGTGAGGTGTTTATATGAACAATTTGCTCTCCAGTTAATAACACAGAAGGCAAGGATATGATGTTTATTCACTTTATAGAAGATTGGTTCATCTTCTCAGAAGCAATATTACTCCAGAGTCCAGGAATGCTAAGCTCTTTAGCTTTGGCACCTGTTATCTTGACACCTGGAAGATAAAGAGTTGGGTGATCATGGTCAATAGACTAGCTCATCACAGACAACCATTTTTCTTTATATGGCCATTATGTTCTTTTTTGTTTTATGTACATATTCCACAATGTTTATCACATGAAAAGAATTGTCACCATTGAACATCAATAGGATTTTATAAATAAAAGAGCAGGTCACATTCCTGGCAATCACATGAGAAAGACTGGGAGTCCTTGGAGGTACTCTAAATGCTCCGACCAGACCTGATACTGAGGTCTATTAAAAGAAGTGGGGTTGTCTCTATTTTGGAAAGCTGCAACTCTCCTGGAGGCATTAGGAAGGCCATATCAACATACAAAGTTGATGATGCAATTATAAAAAATATTTGAACTCAGGTGAAGTTCAAACCCCTGAGCTGTCCATGTTTGGAATTTGGGGTTGGGTTCATACTGATTTGCTTTAGAAGTATTTATAGGGCAGTTCTATATGTGTCAGTGAGGTGTTCCAGAACTGTAGTTTCACAAGATCTTTAGCCTGCTCTGCCATAGCATTGCACCATGGCAGTTAACATAGGCCAAACTTCATTAATTCTACTTATTCACTTACTTAGGCAATCCCTTGTAGTCCAAGGATGATGGTCCTCCAGTTTCGCTGCACTGGTGGTGAGTCCGTAGGTGATCTGCATCTTCTCCCTCAGTGAGGGCATTGGTTTCCAGGTGGAAGGCGGTCCCGGTCGAGGTTGGCTTGACGTGCTTTCCGCTTGGCACATTTCTCTCTTTCATCCTTCATTCGTGCCTCTTCAAATTCTACAGCACTGCTGGTCACAGCTGACCTCCAACTGGAGCGCTCAAGGGCCAGGGCTTCCCAGTTCTCAGTGTCTATGCCAGAGTTTTTAAGGTTGGCTTTGAGCCCATCTTTAAATCTCTTTTCTTGTCCTCCAACATTCTGTTTTCCATTCTTGAGTTTGGAATAGAGCAACTGCTTTGGGAGACGGTGTTCGGGCATCCGGACAACATGGCCAGTCCAGCGGAGTTGATGGCAGAGGACCATCACTTCAATGCTGGTAGTCTTTGCTTCTTCCAGCATGCTGACATTTGTCCACTTGTTTTCCCAAGAGATTTGCAGGATTGTTCGGAGGCAACGCTGATGGAATCGTTCCAGGAGTTGCATGTGATGTCTGTAGACAGTCCACGTCTCACAGGCGTATAGCAGGGTTGGGAGGACAATAGCTTTATAAACAAGCACCTTGGTATCCCTACGGATGTCCCGGTCCTCAAATACTCTCTGCTTCATTCGGAAAAATGCTGCACTTGCAGAGCTCAGGCAGTGTTAAATTTCAGTGTCAATGTTGACTTTTGTGGAGAGGTGACTGCCAAGGTAGCGGGAATGGTCATTTTCTAATGTTACACCATTGAGCTGTATTACTGGTATTGGAGAGGGATTGGCTGGTGACTGCTGGAAGAGCACTTTGGTTTTCTCTATATTTAAAAAATGGTCAGTGAAAAGTTACTTTAGCTTGATCAGAATATATGTAGTTGAATAACAGATTTTGAATACTTCCAGTTTAGATTCTTGTAGTTGTCAATTTGTCAATAAAGAAATCATTAATTAAAGCCCATCATTTCTCGGCCTGAAATAATGATGCTGAAACAAATTCAACAAAATGCTGTTGTCAAAAATAGATTCCATTTTATTAGAACTTGAAGATCAAGCAGGAAATAACTTTTACACCAATTGGAAAGTATTACCAGTACTGTGATTACTCAGGAAATTTGGCACCAGGTCTTTCCTCCTGTGCTAACCTTAAAGGAACTCAGGCTAAACAAAACCTATAAAGATATGTGCTCGCAAAGTTGGCAAAGAAAGTGTCTTTTATTTATAAAATCCTATTGATGTTCAATGGTGACAATTCTTTTCATGTGATAAACATTGTGGAATATGTACATAAAACAAAAAAGAACATAATGGCCATATAAAGAAAAATGGAGTAACATAAATTGGAGGGTAGTGGGCTCCCCTTCTTTGGAAGAGGGTAGGTATCCATCCATCATAATATGGATATGAAGATGGAAAAAAGTGCAAGTATTGCATTATTGTCATTATATAATGTTAAGAAATTGGGGAAAATAGAGAAGGATGCAATAAATAATATGTTAACTGCAGCAAGGTTGTCGATAGCAAGGAACTGGAAAGATAAGATGAACATACAAATTGAAGAATGGTCTAAAGAACTATGGAAATTAGCAATAAATGGTGATTTGACATGTAGGTTAAAAGTTAGAAAAGGGAGTACGGAAGGTAAATGACTTTGATGAGGTCTGGGGTAAATTTATCGAGAATGGTTTAAAAGAAGTGGATGGGAAGTTACCTCCACAAGAAGAAATGGTATTTTGGAAGGAGAATGTAAATTGAAGTGGCTCAGAAAGGGGGCACAGAGGTGAATAAGATAAGATATAGAATATATATATACATAGTTGATGTAATGAATTAAGTGTGACATATAAAAGCATGGAAGGTACTGATGTATGTATGTAACCTAAGATAACTGATGTATTTTAAGAAAACAATTAAAAATTATTTAATAAAAAAGGAAGAGGATAGGTAAAGGTAAAGGCTTTCTTCTGGTATTGAGTCCAGTTGTGTCTGACTCTTAAGGTTGGTGCTCATCCCCATTTCTAAGCCAAAGAGCTGCCGTTCTCTATAGATGCCTCTTAGGTAATGTGGCTGGCATGACTGCATGGAGCGCCTTTACCTTCCTGCTGGAGCAGTACCTATTGATCTACTCACATTTGCATGTTTCTGAAATGCTAGGTTGGCAGAAGCTGAGCCTAACAGCGGGAGCTCAGGCCGCTCTCTGGATTCTAACCTGCAACCTTTTGGTCAGCAAGTTCAGCAGCTCAGCGCTTTAACCCACTGGTGGACATATTTCAGGACTGCATGCTAAGGAGTTGGACTAGTTGGCCTTTGCAGCCACTTCCTGCTCTAGGATTCTATGAAGGTCCATGTGTTTTGCTTGCACTCTCAAAATAAGAACTAATTTGGGTGTAAAAATTACTGCCTGACATGTAGACTTTTTTTGATGGTTCTCCATATAGGTCTGTATAAACCCCATAAACCCCAGGGGAGAAATGAGAAGAAAACAACAGGTTGTTATTGTCTGTCTACTGTCACAACAGCATTCAATTGTATAATTTGGTAAATGTGCCAAATTAAAGATAAAATCCTTAAAAGCTTTCATAACTCTTATTGTGAGTCAGGTGAAATATAAGCTTTAAAAACCATACGTAGGATTTTAGAATTACGAAAGAGCAAGCATTTTTCTACCCACTCCACAAGCCATTGTTCATTGATAGGTCCAGTCCAGATCAATGAGTAAGGCCACAAAAATGCCAGGCTTCTGCTGTCTAAGCCCGAAATATCACAGAAACACAAAAGAAAAGGCAATAAATTGTCCATTTAAATCTGGCACAACAGAGTGGCAATTGTGTTAACTAGAGATTCATCGTGAAGCTGCTCCCCAGTGAACTGGATTATATTCAACATTAGGCAAATTGTGGAAAGAGGAACAAGCAATAGAACTAGGTTTTCAGATCAGTGTGCTACACTCCAACAGTGTTTGCTACACAATCTTTCGCATACGAGTCCAGTCTTTACTATATTTTGCATCCATTATTGCTAGATCTCTCTTATCCAGGAAACCTTGGAAATGAGAGGCCACTAGAATTTTGATCAACAATGAACTATTGGAGACTAGTTAGTAGTCATCTGGTTTAGTAGGGGTCCAGTTGACTTTCCCATTGAGATGTCTCAATGGTCGAACAATAGTAGACAACAGCGACAACCAAAAATGATGGAAGTCAAATGCAGAAGGAAATCAAGATACTCATAAATCCATTATTGGCCCTAAGAAATGTTTCACTTCTCCATACAAGTAAGAAATAGTTTTGACCAGAGGAAAATAGCTATTACTAAAAGGTGCCCATTCTTTTGGGAGAAACTGAGTAGAGTGCCACAGGGTTCTGTCTAAGGGCTATTACTCCTCAACACCTTTTAAAATCAATTAGATGACAGTCTGGAGTCACTATGGAAAATAAGAACAGAATTTTGGAAGTTCTAGAAAATTGGGTAGAAATTAATAAAATGAAAGTCAACAGAGACAAGAGCAAAATTCTACATTTCGACCAGAAAAGCCAAATGCATAGGCAGAAAAAAGGTGGTGGGAGATATACAGTATAACTGCAAGGCTACTTGTGAAAGGGGCTCTGAATGAGAATAATCAAAACACAAAGTTGAAAGAGACCTCGTGGGCCATCCAGTCCAATCCCCTGCCAAGAAGCAGGAAAATCGTATTCAAAGCACCCCTTGACAGATGGCCATCCAACCTCTGTTTAAAAGCCTCCAAAGAAGCAGCCTTCACCACACTCCAGAGCAGAGAGTTCCACTGCTGAATTGCTCTCCTTACAGTTAGGAAGTTCTTCCTCATGATCAGGTGGAATTTCCTTTCCTGTAGTTTGAAGCCATTGTTCCATTGCGTGCTAGTCTCCAGGGCAGCAGAAAACAAGCCTCCTCCCTCCTCCCTATGACTCCCTCTCACATATTGATACATGGCCATCATCATGTCTCCTCTCAGCCTTCTCTTCTGAATGCGAAACATGCACAGCTCTTTAAGCCACTCCTCATAGGGCTTGCCCTCCAGACCCTTGATCATTTTACAGTAGTTCCCCTCCTCTGGACACATTCCAGCTTGTCAACATCTCCCTTCAATTGGACACAGTGTAATTCCAGGTGTGGTCTGACCAAGGCAGAATAGAAGGGTAGCATGACTTCCTTGGATCTTGGCACTGTACTCCTATTTATGCAGGCCAAAACCCCATTGGCTTTTTAAGCTGCCGTATCACATTGTTGGCTCATGTTTAAATTATTGGCCAGGAGGATTCCAAAATCTTTTTCACACATACGGCTATCAAGCCAAGCACCCCCCATTCTGTATCTGAATTATTGTTAATCTTAATTTGATCATGAGTTAGTAGTGTGGTGCTGCAGCAAACAAGGTGAATGCTGTTTTAGCTTTAGTTTCCAAGGCAAGGAGCTGGAGATAAGGAACAAGCACAGTTTCCAAGGCAAGGGAAGGAATCATGCCATTATATTCTGTGCCAGTTAAGCCACATCTGAAGTAATGTGTTCAATTCTGGGTTCATTATTATGAGAAAGCTATACACAAGTTGGAGCAGGCTCAGAGAAGGGCAGCAACAAGAGGAATGTAAAACAAAACAAACGAGGAGAGGTTAAGGAACCAGGCTTGGTGAAGACAAGACTGAGGGGTGGCATGTTGCCCTCTATAAATACCTCAGGGGCTGTCACAGAAAAGAGCAGGCAGGTTTGTTTTCTACTGCCCCAGAAGCTAGGGACCGAATCTAATAGTCCGGACGTTTCAAGTGGATAGATTTCCATGGAATATGGAGCTTGATAGTAAGAGCAATTTAGGAATGGAATCAATTGCCTAAAAGTGAAGTTTCCTTCTCTTCAAAAAGAGAAGGTGGAGGTGCTTTAGTTGGAGATAAGGAACAAACTGTCCTGCATTTGACCCTTGCTTGTAATATATGACACCTGACAACCTGTTCACACTAGGGAATGAATCCACTTTAAATCCGGTTTCTGCTTCCTGCAGAATTCTGGGCTTTGCAGTTTAGTGAGGCTGTTAAAGGCTCCTCCCTAAACTACAAACCCCAGAATCCTGCAGGAGGCAGAAACAGGATTTAAAGTGGATTCACTCTAGACCAGGGGTGCCCACACTTTTTCATCAAGCGAGCTACTATATGAACAATCAAGTTGAAAAGATCACCTGTTGTGCATGTGAGCGCGCGCGTGCACGCGCACGTTCCTAATGCAGCCTTCCGTCCGTGCGGGGCTTCTTTCTTGCCTGCCCACGAACTCGCCGCCGCGCACACCCGGGAAGGGGATCCTCCTTGCCTGCGCGCGCGCTCTCTCTAAATGTCTTCGTTGCCTTCCTCCTTCCTGCTGCGTGCTTTCACGAAGCAGGAAGTCCCCATCCCGTCCTGCTTCTTGCGTGCATAGCAGGCCCCTCCCACGCACGCAGCAGAAGGGTATTTATAGGCGCACCCCCCAGCGCTCTGGCCAGATATGGCTTCGGCGGCGGCTGGGAAGAGGGGCCGCCTGGCTGCTGCCTGGGCCGGGAAACTCAACCGAGAGAGGGACCCACGTGAGGCTGGAGCCTCCCCACGGCAGCCTCCCCACTCCCTCGAGGCTTCCTTACCTGGGCAGGAGAAGGAAGAGTGGAAGAGGTGCTCCCCCAAAGTGAAAGATGCAGCGGGGGGCGCCCTTCCTTCCTTCCTTTCGAGGGTGTCACTCAGAAAGGACGCCCAAGTGGACGGCTGGCAGGAAGGAGGACCCCTCCCACTGGTGGCAGTCCATGCCCACGGGGGAGAGAGGGTGGCTCTTCCTAGCCTTGCTCCCCCCCCCCCCAGCAGCAACCAATGGGCGGTCATGTCACCACACCATGCGTGGCAAGACGAGCGCCAAGGCCCGCCCACTAAAGCCTCATTTTGGCAAAAGAAGCCCCACGACTAAAGCCGCATGGCAGGAGTGCACCATCTGGCTGGTGAGGCCCAAAGATCACCTGGAAGAGGGCCGAAGATCACCTAGGTGCTCCCGATCACCGTAATGAGAACCCCTGCTCTAGACTGTGATGAGGTCCCTATATAAAAGCTTCATTTCTGCGTAGGCTGTGAACTTTTAGTCGTCCTTGTACCCTTTTTAACCAATGGGTTATAAATACTTTGGGATAGCTTTTTCACATTTTAAAGCTGGTAATTTTGTGTGTGCGCAGATGTTTCCATTCAAAGTAGTATGGGTTAATACCAAGTAAGCAGCTTTTTTCCTGGTTAACATATTGAATATCACTTTGTTGTGCAGTGCAAGTCAGTTTAATACATTCCCTCATCCTGCTCCTTTATTCTCCTGCTTCCTCGGGATACATCAATTTCTCTCTGGTCACAGTTAACAGATGCTCCTGACACAACCCACTCCCCTCCTTCTCTATGACTAGCCATCTGCAGTTCAGCTGCTTCCTTTGGTAATTCATGCCACCCAGCCTGTTGAAACCATTACAGTCAATGGAGCATTCTGCCAGTGGCACCAAAATGTTTATTTTTCTTCAAAAACATGCAAGTACTTCTGAACAGAGACCATAATCTTATTGGTATATTCCAGCTCAAGAGTGGGCTCATTGGATCAAGTGTCCACTAGTACATTTTGCTATTTGTATTTCTTTACAAATTGATGCTGACCTATAGTGACTTTGTCAAAAGATTTTACTGGCAATAGACATTTGCCACTGTGTCTGAATATATCTTAGAGTACTTGGTATTTCCTGATGGTCCCCCTTTGAAGAACTAACCAGTTCTGGTGATATTAAGTTCAGACAGGACAGATAGATGAGTGCTATTGGTTCAATGGATAAAGGAGGCTGTCCCGGTTGTGAAAACGGTGCCTGGCCGCTGTGATGCTCTGGATAAGGACAAACATATTGGAGTTGAATCCAGACAAGACAGAGGTCCTCCTGGTCAATCGCAAGGCTCAACAGGGTATAGGGTTACAGCCTGTGCTGGATGAGGTTACACTCCCCTTGAAGGCTCAGGTTCACAGCTTGGGAGTCCTCCTGGACTCATCGCTGAGCCTGGAACCTCCGGTTCTGGCAGTGACCAAGTGGCCTTTCACATAATTAAAATATGTATGCCAGTTGTGTCCATACCTTGGGAAGCGGGCCGCCCCCGCCAGCATCCTCCGCCAACAGCCTTTGCAGCAGGCAAGGAAGGAAAGGCAAAGCGCGGAGAGGAGCCCCTGCAGATCCCCAGCCTCGCCGCCCACGGCTCCCCTGCCTTCCTCCTCCTCGGATTTTGGCGCAGCAGGACGAAGAGTGGCAGCTCGGAGGCCAGGTGCGTGCCAGCAGCCCCATCTCTTCTCCTGCCTCTGCCAAAAGGGCAGTGTCCTGGGTGAGTGGCCTCCTTTCCCGCCTTTTTCTGCCTCCTCAGTTGAGAGAGAGAGAGATCTCTCTCTCTCTCTCTCCTGCCCCAGGCTGCCGCCGGGCCCTCTCCCCCGCCCAAGTGGAGGAGGCCTCCTTCTGGGGCAGGCGCCTGCAGCCAGGCGCGCTCTCCTCCGCCGGCGCCTGTCTGGGAGGGAGACCTCGCTGGAGGTTTCCTCCCAGAAGCACGCTCTCCTGACATTTCGCCCTCAGGGGTGGGCTGAGACAACATTTTTGGGGGGGGGTCCATGATCTGTGCCCCCTTTGGCTTGCGCCCCTAGGCCATGGCCTTGGGTGGCCTTATGGGTAATCTGGGCCTGTCTTAGGTTAGTCATAGGTTGGAAATGACTTGAAAGAACACAGCAATTACAGTTAGAGGTGTGATATTGCCCTATTCAATATACGAGGAATCTATAGATCTATATCTGGAGGCATTTGTAAAATTGACAACGACTTGTTTTCTGAGGTATTGACAAAGCTTTGCCACTTATCATCATAGAATCATAGAGTTGGAAGAGACCTCGTGGGCCATCCAGTCCAACCCCCTGCCAAGAAGCAGGTCAATCATGTTCAAAGCACCCCCAACAGATGGCCATCCAGCCTCTGCTTAAAAGCCTCCATAGAAGGCGCCTCCACCACACTCTGGGGCAGAGAATTCCACTGCTGAACAGCTCCCACAGTTAGGAAGTTCTTCCTAATGTTCAGATGGAATCTCCTCGTCGATCTTGTTGTTTTCTAAAGGCCTTTAGGGGGAGGCAGTCAAGAAAACTGTGGGAGCATTGCAGGTAGGAAGCTCCAAGCATGAGAATTAGACTGTCAGCAACCACATCAACCAGTGGGATTCCATCCAAGTGTAGTTGCAAGGCAGTAGGAGCTAGCATGTGGGTGTATATCTTTTGATGCCTGACTGTGACGACATTTGAAGTCATGGAAGCAATGAGTTATGGGTGTTGTTAATACTCCACATTCACAGGCTTTTAAGGATATTCCTGAGTGATCATTAAAGCATTTGAAAATATGTATGTGTGTGATTTTGGTCTTAAGCTCTGCAAAACCTATTGTGCTGATGTGTGAGGTTTGCAGATTTGCCTGGCTGTATGAGTCAGTGAATGTTGATCTATTTGATATTAAAGGATTGCTGGCTTGTGACTCCTGCGTTAGCATTTGATTCATTAGGAATTGTTGCTTAATTCTCCTGCTGCTTTCTTCCACCCACTACTTGAGTACACAATGCTTAACACATACCCAGGAGCCACAGTTGAAATACTTCATGAAAACGCCACCTGAGGGGATGGATCTTCTTCAGCTCTGGCGTGTGGAGACAGAGCGCACCCAAATATTTAGGTGTTGGCTCACTGTAGTCATGACGAAGAAATGTGCTTAAGGAGGAAGGAAGCCTATGTCTGGCATTTGAGAAAGTGAAGCTGTGCTCTCACCAACCACAAATTGATTCTTAGCTGTGTCCAGAGTAGACCCATTGAAAATTGAACAAGACTGAAGTCAGTCTCAGCAAACATGTTCAATTGGTTTCAATGAGTATCTTCTAGGCATGGCGAAGTTTGAATCCAACTAAAAAATGTACCGGTTAACCTGTTTCGCATCTCTCCTTATCTGAGATCACGATTTACAGACAAGAGGTCTGTATTTTACGTATTAAAGGAACACATGCACCAACAAATTCTGATTATTTCCCAATCCTGACAGGTCAATACATGGGTATACATTACTGTTGGGAATCCTGCAGTCTCCCAGATGTTGGGGACTGCCAAACCTAGCAACTCCCAGCAAGGTGAGGAATGTCAGGAGCTTGTCCAACAAATTCTTGTGAGCTGCCAATTCCCACCTTTGGTCTAAATGTCAGAGCAGGGATAGTTCGAGTACAGGGGTGTTGTGTGGTTTCTGAAGCTCTTCCACACAGCTGAATAAAATCCCACATTCTCTGCTTTGATCTGGACTATACGGCAGTATAGACTCAGATAAACCAGATCAAAGCAGATATTGTAGGGGTTTCTGCCTTGATATTCTGGGTTGCATGGTTGTGTGGAAGGGCCCTGGGCTGTATGGTTGTGTTCTAGCAGCATGCGATTCCGGCCGTGAAAGCCTTCAACAGTTCTGGCACCGTTTACCTTATTTCTACTATGCATTGGATCCTGCCAGGGAGCTTATAAAGTCTGTATTGACATTAACTGTTAGTCTTAACTGTGAAAAAGACTACAACGTGTCAGTCTGAGACTCCTGGAACACACACTAGAAACACAGCTTCAGGAAGACAAACATGGAGTGTATGCAAACATGTTGTTGCTTGTAACAAAAAATATTATTCTTATACTTGAAAGTAGGAGGAGGAGGAACCTACGAAAAAAGTTCATGTACATTTCTCCCCAAACGGCTGGCACATTTCTGTTTCACTGATAGCTTTCCATTCAAAATTAGGAGCCCCCGGTGGTGCAATGGGTTAAACCCTTATGCTGATAGGACTGCTGACCAAAAGGTTGGTTATTCAAATCCGGGGAGTGGGGTGAGCTCCTGTCTGTCAGCTCCAGCTTGCATATTTGTCCAGAAAGGATTTTTTTCTTTTTCATAGATTATTTATCATCATTATAGGCAATTGTAGAGTATGACCCCCCATATCCATGGGGCTCTGTTCCTGAACGTACTACTATTACTACTATTAAAACGACGGAAACAGGAAACCATGAACAATAGTAACCCCATTTAAATAAATGACTTCTGCTGGAACTTATCATAGAGTCACCCTGGAAGACCTAGAACATTTCTAGAATATTTCCTTCTCTGGGCATTTCCTAAGTGCCCTTCCACGCAGCCCTATACTCCAGAATTGGTTTTATTGCTTTGTTTTATGTGTCCTGTTGGTTGTTGATATGTTTTATGGTGAAATTCAATATGCTGTAAACCGTCCTGAGCCAGTCGGAAAGGACGGTATACAAATCGAAATAATTAATTAATTAATATCAAGGCAGAAAATCCCTCAATATCTGCTTTGAACTGGGTAATCTGAGTCCACACTCAGATGTGGGATTTTCTGCCTTGATATTCTGGGATATAGGGCAGCGTGAAAGGGCCCATAGTCACCTAGTGTGACTCTATGATAATTTCCAAGAAAGGTTTACCATAAAGTGACCTGGAGAACTATGGGAGCCGTGGTGGCACAATGCATTAAACCCTTATGCAGCTAAACTGCTGACCTGAAAGCTGGCGGTTCAAATCTGCAAGATGAGGTGAGCTCCCATTTGTCAGCTCCAGCTTCCCACACAAGGACATGAGAGAAGCCTCCCACAGGATGGTAAAACATCAAACATCAGGGCATCCCCTGGTCAACATCCTTGCAGACAGCCAATTATCTCACACCAGAACTGACATGTAGTTTCTCACGTCACTACTGACATGAAGAAGAAAAAAATCAAAATTGGAACAAAATAAAAGCTTGAGGAATGGAAGTATTGAGCAGTGATCAAAGAACTAGTTTGTGACACACCACAATGGAGGAAATGCTTTTTTTGAAATAATGCCATTCCTGAGTTGTTTTGAATAGTTTGCTTCCCTCCATCTAGTGTGTAATGTGCACATCAGTAATTAATGCTTGCTTTGTCGCTTCTTTGGTGCTTCTGGATAAACTGGTGAATCACTTGAAGTCAATGAACCCAGCACAACTATTCCCATTGTTTGCTCAGATCCCGTGAAACCCCCTTTGCCAAACTGATTAGATGGACTGTTCACTTGCTAAGTTTGTCTGTTCATGGCAGCAGAATGAAAGCAAGATTTTCAAAAAAAATACAAGTATAACTCCATAGAAAATCTGAGTCCCTTCAAAAAAATGTGCATTCCTCAACAGTCCTTTCTTCTTTCAGGGATGGTTACAAGCTAGCATAAAATTCACATAACTTCCCATACGGCATATCCTATTATTTGGCAAAGTCTTTTGCCCACCTCCCCCTCTACCTTTTAAAATGCTCCTTGCACAAAACAAAATAGTGAATGAGCATTGCTTGGCAGGGGGCGAGAGGGAGGATAAGCACGTTATAAATGAGAGAATTGAGAAGAGAAAGCCTTTACGCCTACGAAATAGTTTTTTAAAGTCCTGTTTTTAGCCCTCAATCCTGTAAAATTTCAAGTAAATTTATCATATTCTATTTCAGTAGCTGCAGTGGGTAAATTAAACTCTTTTGTAAATAAATTGAAGTATAAAAGAAATACTCTTTAGTCTTAAAAAGCCGTAGGTAGAAATAAGTGGGTACATAATTGCCATAAACCATTTATTTTGTGTTTATGAGAATACATTTGGCGCTGGACAATTTGTATTCTTGGAGACGTCTCCTTCAATTTTATAATCCACTTTTTGATACTTGCAACATTTGTAGAATTGTGAAGGAGAATGTTAGCCAATGGAAAGTTTTGTTTGCAAGCATGTGTTAACCTGGGAAAGTTCCCGGGAGGTGGGGGTCGCTCTTTGTCTGTTTGTGTCATTGATGACAAGACTACACAAGAACGGCTGGCCTAGTTTATCCATTGTAGGAAGTAGGATCTGGATTTTTGCCCCTGCTTGCTGTTGGAAGATGCAGTGCATCAGCTTCCAATTTACATCTGCTTACAAGCATCCAAGGATGCATCTACACTGTAGAATTAATGCATTTTGACACCACTTTAACAGTACAATTCCTATCATTCCACAGCATGGAGCCATGGCAGTTAAAGTAGCTCAAACTGTATTAATTCTACAGTGTAGAATACACCCAAAATAAGTGGTATGCAACTGCAGAGGAAATGGAAGCAGTTTCTCCTCATCACTTTGGCTAAGTTTCAGCCAGTTTTCTGATGTAGGATAGAAATTTTGGGTGGTAGAGGAGATACACTGTTGCATTTGAGGCCACTTTAGAAAACCTTTGGCCTGTTTTGTGTGGGGGGGGGGCTGAAAATTTGTGTGTATGTTTTTTTGAAGTCCCCACTCTGGAGGCTGTGGGAACTTCAGGCTAGGCTACATATGTCGGGTCCAAAGGGCTTCATTTGACCAGCAGTTCGTTTAGTCTGCAGAAGAGACATGATAGCCATGTATAAATGTGTGCGAGGAAGTCATAGGGAGGAGGGAGCAAGCTTGTTTTCTGTTACCCTGGAGCCTAGGACACAAAGCAATGGCTTTAAACTACAAGAAAGGAGATTCCACCTGAACATTAGGAAGAACTTCCTAACTTTGAGAGCTGTTCAGCAGTGGAACTCTCTGCCTCAGGGTGTGATGGAGGCTCCTTCTTCAGAGGCTTTTAAACAGAGGTTGGATAGTCATCTGTTGGGGGTGCTTTGAATGCGATTTTCCTACTTCTTGGCAGGGGGTTGGACTGGGTGGCCCACAAGGTCCCTTGCAACTCTATGATTTGCCCATCTCGGTTTAAGACTACTTCAAATATATACTTATACATGGAATAATGATGCAAATATATGTTTGGAGAGGCACACCTTGATGGCTGGGAGAATCTGAAAATAATAGTACAGAAAGTTAAACATAAATTCAATTAAGTTGCCCCTTTTATTTTAAAAAATAAAACTTAATCAAAAATGAATTCCCACACTGCATTACACTTATATCATCCCAAAACTTTAAAACCATGGTACCAACCCAGAGCGCTTCCAAATGTAATAACTCCATAATCTGCTTTCCGTAGATCTTCTCCAAATGCATCAAACCAGAATCCAAAAAAGAATGTCAGCTTTGAATGGTATTCTGCAGCAAGATCTGAATACCTACAACTAAATAATTGTGTGTTTGTAGCTCGTTGTCAGGAAAGCTGTTTATGATTATTCCTTTGCTGATATTTATTTACTGTATTTTATATTTTTATATAAATATATTTTATATATTTACTATATTTTATAGTAAATTTTATATTTACTGTATTTTATATATTTACTATATTTTTATAATTATATTTATATTTAGACCTTTTAACTATGCTCAGAAAAAGGGAGGATATTGAAAATATTATGAACCTCCAAATTCTTGCGTAAAACCACTGCCTGCTCCAGCTGAGGGAGCTTGGCTTTTCTGGTAACTAGTGGCAACAATGCGGAAGTTTTGCTTACACAGGGAAATTAAGCCCTGGGGTGGTGCAAACCGCTTGGGCCTTCATTTACCAACACGTCCAAGGCTCTGCTATGTGCTGACACAGACCTTTAGTTGTTCTACCTCAGAAGGGGACGCATGCTATTTATCCATCAATCCTTCTCCATATCAGGACAAGAAGGAATGCATGAAGCTTAGCACACTATCAGTTTGTTTTCAGTGCAAATTTGTGACTGAACTGAAATGAGGCATGGTCCATTTCATGCCAGATCATGAAGCAACACGAGGCAAGTGTTGACATGCATTGAAGAACAACTTGTGGGTCTTTCTAGCATGCACTCCTCATGACAAATATCTTTTAGTAGAAGATATATGAGCTGAAATGCCCATCATGACCTAAAGGGGTGAAAGCAAGAGATTGTAAAACGGTACAGACTCCTGCTTTCTTTAGCACAGTATAGCTAAAGAAGTCTGTAACTTACTCGTCTTACATATGACAAGATGACAACTCCCATCAATCCTTACCACTGGTCTAACCAATTAAATCCTATAATGTTTGCAAAACCACAAGTTCCCCACAATGACTGGCACAGAGCACAGAAAAACAACAGTCAGAAAAACTACAGTGGTTCTCAACCTGTGGGTCCCCAAGTGTTTTGGCCCACAACTCCCAGAAATCTCAGCCAGTTTACCAGCTGTTAGGATTTCTGGGAGTTGAGGGTCAAAACATCTGGGGACTCCCAGGTTGAGAACCACTGGACTACTAGTTCATACTGTCCAGGCTTGGGAATTTAACTTTTTAGACTACACCTCCCAGAATCCACAAGCCAAGATGCCCACCCTAGAATAACACCAGAATGTCAGTAAAAGGCATAGAGGGGCTTTATGTGAGTTGACACTATAGCACGACCCACATATCCATGAGTATGTTCCAAGATCCCCCATGGATACCAGGAACAGTGGATATCATCAAATTCTACATTTGATTATATTTGGCCTGGAAGCACACCATATAATGCCATCAGAGGACATAGAGAGGACCACAACCACTTCCTGGGGGCATTAATTTTTTTTTTTGGAGCATGCGTCAGCAAAACTGTGGGTATATTGAATCTGTGGATAAGGGTTTTGTATTGCCTTCTTTTGCAGCCTCTTCCTCAGAGAAGCTTGTCAAGGTCACTGTTTTCTAGAAAACGATAAAACCAATTATATTCCACCAGGCATTTTGACAAGGCTAATTTTATTGAGTTGGCTTAGAGTACATCTATAAAGTAGCCTGATTCCAATTGATTTCAGTGGATCTACTCCAAGCATGACGTAAGTCTGGTTACAACCTACAGTATTTTCTCTGTCTTTCCCTCTATACTTACATGCTGTTTTCTAATCTGTTTTTTTAATAACTGCTTCACTGGAGAGCTGTTTCCCCTTTCCCAGGTGCTTGTGCCCTGCTTTGTGCTGGTCAGTGACAGTATAAAGTTTTGTTATTGTTGTACTTACATGCGCATGCACACACATACTAACAGAACTTGGAAAACTACAACACTCATAATCCATTAGGCAGCATTTTAATAATCATGGTGGAGCCCTCAGTGGCGCAATGGGTTAAACCCTGTGCCAGCCGGACTACTGAGTGAAAGGTCAGAGGTTTGAATCTGGGGAGTGGGGTGAGCTCCTGCCTGTCAGCTCCAGATTCCCATGCAGGGACATGAGAGAAGCCTCCGACAGGATGGAAAATGTCCCCTGGGCAATGTCCTTGCAGACGGCTAATGCTTGCAGTTTCTGAGAGTTGCAGTCCCCCAGTTCTATACCCCACCATTTCAAATTTGTCTCGATTTATCTTATGTGAGTGGAATGTAAATTTGTCTCAATTTATTTTATGTGACTGTATTGTAGTCAAGTCATATTTTGTTCTTACTGTGAGCCACCTTTGGAGAAAAGGATTTAGGGGAATAAAAAGTAATAAATACATTTTGGAAAAACGGTCATTGCCCAGCCTGGCTTCTCAGTGAAGGGAAGCTGTAAGTCTTGTCTGCCAGCTTGTGCTCTGCTGTCCTTGCTGTGGGTTTTCAGCTGCCAGTTTATTAACAGCATGTTGGTTGCCTGCCAAACTGCGCTTGCAAGGCGTGGGCCTGCTGGGGCTCCGTATTGACCTGCTGCCATGCCAGCAATGATTTCCTTCCTCATCAATGGGAGAATTCTTTCTCCAATGATAGGGTTGAAACTGAAATAAAATAGCCCATTCTAAAGGGAGCGGGGAAGGTGGATGGGGAGCTGGAGCCAAATGTGGCACTCGGTCCTGGCTTCTGGAGGCACTCGAAGAACAGTCCCTTTCATTGTTAAGCTCTCATCAGCCATGGGGAGAACAAGTGAAGCAAACCTAGGATCATAAAATCATACAGCAAGAGTCTCGCTTATCCAGCATAAAAAGGCTAGCAGAAAGTTGGATAAGCGAAAATGTTGGATAATAAGGAGGGATTAAGAAAATGCCTATTAAACGTCAAATTACGTTATGATTTTACCAATTAAGCACCAAAACATCATGTTTTACAACAAACCGATAGAAAAAGCAGTTCAATACACTGTAACATTAATATATTTACAAATTTAGCACCGAAACATTGCAATGTATTGAAACAACTGTGGATACAGGCAGGTGGTAGACTGCATTCGATAATACAGAACTCTGGATGAGCGAAGGTTGGATAAGTGAGACTCTACTGTAGTTAGAAGAGACCACAAGGGTCATCTAGTTCAACCCCCTGCTATTCAGGGACACACAGTCAAAGCACTCCCGACAGATAACCATCCAGTCTTTGTTTAATAAACTGCAAAGAAGGCGAGTTCACTATCCAAGGAAGCATACATTTCACTGTGGAACAGCTCTTATCATCAGGAACTTCTTCCTAATGTTTAAGTGGAATATATTTTCCTGCAAGTGGAAGCCATTGCTCCATGTCTAGTCTCCCGAGCAGCAGAAAACAAGATTGCCCCCTCCTCAATGTGACATTTAAACATGGCTATCATGTCCCTTCTTGAGTATCTCTTCTCCAAGCTAAATGTAACCCGTTTCCTAACCCACTCCTCAAAGGGCTTGGCTTCCAGACCAAGTTTCCTTTCTAATATGGATGATGATAAATGCACCTATACATTGATCCTAAAGGCTGATAGTTGCAAATTGCAATGCAGTTTTTTTTAAAGAAGCCATTAATATTATGGCCTTGAACATGGACACAGAGGTTAGGGGGGAATTTCTGTGAGATATGCCCAACAACATGTTGCTTTTCTCTATTTGAGGTATGGGGATTATGGGGAACATGGGCACTCTGAAGGTTCCTAATGGCATGGCCCATAGTCGAGGATTATAAGCATTGTAGTACAGCAACAGACATGTCAGATTTATCTGCCTTTCTTTGCATCTCACCTGTTTTGTCAATCCATCTATATGGATTCTCCTATATGGGGGGAAAAGAATAGAATAAAATGTATTTGTTGGGTTTTTAGGAGTATCCCAAGGAAGCACCTGGTTTCTAACACCTGGACTTGGTGACAATTATTTTCTTAATATAAACTAACAATAGACCCACCATTAGAAAGGATGGAGCAGAAACAGTGGGTGCATAAATTACATCTCGTCACTGAGTAATGCATCATATTGCAGTGTGCAGTGTGCATTGATAGATTACTTATTTCATCCATTTTGGCTCTACTCCAGTTGTGGTCATGTATATTACATTTGACTAGTGCAGATGTGTCCACATGAGGAGATACATCCATCATGATCAGTGGGGCCTGAATGAGCATCAGTTTGGTGACACATTGCGGTTTTGTTCTATCCAAGCCTTTGGTGTTCTCATACTCATGTCCAAAATAGATAGGGCTTTCGAATACTTACTTGTCATGAGGATGTTGTTGTTAACTGTCAGCATGCCGACTCTACATATGGTGACATAGTTTTTTAAATTTAAGGGTAAATTAAGCAATGTATTACAGTAATTGCATAACTGCATGCTATATGGCAATGTCCCCATCTCTCATTCCATAGAAATAACAGCTATAAGGGTGCAGCCAAGGATGAGATCATAGCAAGAGAACTGGTGTGTGTGTGATATTATTCTTCATGCAATGGCTGCCGTTAACCTATCCCACCCAGAAAATGTCATTTGAGAAAGGTTGTATCGCCACATCTGACCAGATGTTTTACCTACAAAAGATGCTAGGTTTGATCTCTGGCATTTCTTCATCTGTCTGGAAAAGCTCCTGACTGAGGACCCACATCCGGACTGTTGTTGACAATACTGAGAAAAGCTTACTAGCCTTACTATGGAGCCCCTGAGTAGTGCAATGGGTTTAACCCTTGTGCTGGCTGAATTTGCTGGCCAACAGGTTGGCAATTCGAATCCGGGGAGCGAGTGAGCTCCCGTCTATCAGCTCTAGCTCCCCAGGCTGGGACATGAGTTAAGCCTCCCACAGGATGGTAAAACATCAAATATTCGGGCGTCCCCTGGGAAACATCCTTGCAGGTGGCTAATTCTCACACAACAGAAGCGATTTGCAGTTTCTCAAGTCGCTCCTGACACACACACACACAAACAATACCTTTATAAGAAATACTACACAATTATAGTACTGTGATGCCACTGTAATGGCTATAACTACATCCTATGGAATCCTGGGATTTGTAGTTTGGTCAGAGGCTGGCAAAGCAGTCTAAAGGCCCTTCTAAACTACGGATTCCATAGGATAAAAATATAGCAGCTAAAATGGCACTATAACTCTGTAAGTATATGTTTCGATTTTAACATTAGCATTGAATTTTTGCTGTCTGCTGGTCTGAGTTCCTCTGCTGAGGTTGAGAAGATCGGGATACAAAAATTTCAAATAAATAAATAGTGTGAAAGGGCCTTGGGAAAACTACAGCTCCCTTATCCAGCATGCCTCAAAAGTAACTTCCCCAAGCACTGGTATTTTATGTGTGTTGTGGTCCAAAGAGTTATTTGTTGGGCTGTGTGTGCACTTTGGTGGTGATTGGGGGGTCAGAGAAAATAGGCCAATCCAGTCTTGAAATGAATGGAGATTCAGTCAGTCGTAAACATCTTTTCCATTTAGGCACGACTGTATATGTTTTATGGTGTCTTTAAAATATGTTTTCAAAGGTTATTCAGTGCAAATGAAAAGAATTATCGATTAAAGCATGCAGATGAATGTAGCCTAAGTAGAAAGATTAATTAGGGTGCACCAAAGTGTAGATGATGGCAATGAGCTTGCCTACAATAAATCAATCCACATTCCAAAATCATGTCTATTTATATGATAAAAAGTAGCACTAAAGATATCAGGCTCGTGGAGACTGCTACTATTCCAGTTGTTTTTGTAAGAGCGGGATTATCTAAAGTTGTAGAAAAGATGGAAACAAAGGGAAAACACAAACACAATACTTTTGATTATTACATCAAGGTATGAATAAAATAAAATCTGGTAAATAACTCTGGGAGTAAGGATGCATGTAGCACTCACATACAGTTCTCTAATTCCTGCGAGAAATAATGCTACAAGCACGGCTGAAGTCCGCCTGTCTGCTGAGCCTTTTATATTTTCTTGAGTTTGTAAATAATCAGATCACTTTGCAAAGACTTCATCCATCTCCGGCACTTGGCCTTTCAAATAAAAGGGCCAAGCAAAAGCTATCTTCAGCAGAACCCTTAGAGGAGGAGGTGAGCGGGGAGAAGATGAACTTTATTCCTCCAAATAGAGGCAGCTTACAAATTAACTCGAGTATGATATAGTGAAAAAGACACACAAGAACAACATTAGTACTATGTATTGTCAAAGGCTTTCATGGCCGGAATCACTGGGTTGTTGTGAGTTTTCAGGGCTGTATGGCCATATTCCAGAAACATTCTCCCCTGATGTTTCGCCTGCATCTATGGCAGGCATCCTCAGAGGCAGGGCCGTAGCCAAGATTTTGATTCGGGGTGGGGTGGGGGGCTGAGACTGGGTGGAAGAGGGTCTACCCTAGCAAACCTTTTGTATTGTTATCCCAATAACCCCATTAATGTGGGATATAATGAGCATGGTGATCAGATCATGATATGAATAAACATAACAGTTTAAATAATGTACCAGTAAGGCCTTTTTGCGGACCACCCTGAGAATTTCGGGGGGGGGCTGAAGCCCCCTTAGCCCCCCCTGGCTACATGCCTGCTCAGAGGTTGTGACCTCACAATCTCTGAGGATGCCTGCCATAGATGCAGACAAAACATCAGGAGAGAATGCTTCTGGAACATGGCCTACAGCCCCGAAAACTCACAACAACCCAACATTAGTACAGGCTATTCCCGAGCTATGAACATCCGACTTACAAACAACTCCTAGTTAAAAACAGGGATGAGACAACATGAAATGAGAGCAATCTACCCCCTAGGAAGGGAAATTCAGTCCTGAAAGAGCTATTATCTTGGGGAATAGGTGTCTCCACTGATCCTTGTTTCCACAACAAGCCAATTTTCTCAAACTCCAATGATCAGAGAACCAGAAAGTGAGGCAAAATTTTCTTAACAGGGGCACAGACAGCAAAACAAACACTAGAGAGTGTTAAGCCTTCCCTGTGCTATCCAAAGATAATATATGTGACGGAATGAAAATCACATGTAGTTCACGTCTTTACCAATCCACACACTGTCTTGCTAGAGAAAAGATATGCTGATGAGCAGTAAAGAATAAGATGCTTAATTTTTTATGCAGAACAACATATATACAGTCATGTGAACAGTTGCATTGACTCACACAATGTCCTTTGAGAGAGATTCAAATGGCCCTTAGATGTCTATGTGAAGGATCTTCTCCCAGCAGCCCAGAAGCAGAAAATACTGTCTTGGTAAGCTCCTGCACAGAAAACTTTAAAATGTAACTGTTGCCAAAACTCCCAGGCTTAGCTAGTTTCTCGGGCGTAGCCCAACCAATCAGCTTCGTGCTTTGCATTTTTCAGTGAACACACTCACTAACCGATTTTTACATGCTCCAACAATATATATGGAGTTACACTTTAAAATGTACCTGTTCTAGCTTACATACAAATTCAATTTAAGAAGTTGGGGACTGCCTTTATTCAATTATTCAGAATATTAGAACAATGAAGAATGTGCAATTTAAAAGATCAATAAAGTATTATGGAATAGTACCATTAAATCAATACAGCACTCTAAAAACATTTTAAAAGACAGATTACACTAGGAAACACAGGATGCCAAGTTGGAGAAAACTGCCTTAGGCATTTGCAGCAGAAAAGGTCAACACAACACCAATATACCTATTAGCAAAGGATGTGGAACCACTCAGAGTTTCATGTTAGTTTTGGGTTTTTGGCTTGAGCAAGCACAAGGAGCTCATTCATGAGACATGTTGTGGCTTAGCAGCCAATGCGTTGTACAGATTGGGGATTCGAAGAGCAGCCAAGGATGGGAAAATCCCACTTCAAGTTAATGCTCAGCCTTTAAGTTCAATGTGTGACCATGGGATAAGTTTAAAGATGTTGAGGTGCAAACATCTGTCTTGTGTGACAAAGTTGGACATCCTGTGACAGCAACCACTGAGTTTCACAAGCAAAAGGTTGACAGATTAATTCAGGATGATCTTCGTATCACTCAGAATTTCAAGCATAATCAGCATTTCTGTTCCCAATAATGAAAGAAGATCTGTGGGGACATCATTATGCTTCTGATGAAAAAGTTGAGAGAACTGTAAGATGCTGGTTGTGGAAACAGAATGTCGACTTCTTCCGTGACGGCTTCAGAAAACTTGTTCATTGTTGGCAGAAATGTATCCAATTGTCTGGTGATTATGTGGAAAAGTGAATGTTGGTAGTTAAAGAGCACATTCTAAGGATTATTTCTGCGTTTGATTTATTAAAATATTCCCATCCAAATTCAAGTAATGAAGGTGGAGGCAATACTTTTCATTCAACCCGTGTACATACACATAGCAAGCTGGGCTGTAAGAAAGACTATTTTACTTTATTTGTAGACATTATATACTATAGTAGGTCCTCCATATCCAAGTATTCAACCTTTCACACACATACACTTCGATTTTGCTATTTTATAGGAGGGACACCATTTTACTATGCTAGCATTTCTCAGCCTGGGGGTCGGGACCCCTGGGGGGTGGTGAGGGGGTGTCAGAGGGGTCGCGAAAGACCATCAGAAAACACAGTATTTTCTGTTGTTCATGGGGGTTCTGTGTGGGAATTTCAGCCCAAATCTATCATTGATGGGGTTAAGACCGCTCTTTGATTGAAGGTAAACTATAAATCCCAGCAACTACAACTCTCAAATGTCAAGGTCTAATTTCCTCAAACTCCACCAGTGTTCACATTTGGGCATATCGAATATCTGTGCCAAGTTTGGTCCAGATCCATCATTGTCTGAGTCCACAGCACTCTTTAGATATAGGTAAACTACAACTCCAAAACTCAAGGTCAATGCCCACCAAACCCTTCTGGTATTTTCACTTGGTCATGGGGGTTCTGTGTGCCAAGTTTGGTTCAATTCCATCGTTGGTGGAGTTCAGAATGTTCTTGATTGTAGGTGAACTATAAATCCCATCAACTACAATTCTCAAATGACAAAATCAATCCTCCCCCGACCCCACCAGTATTCAAATTTGGCATATCAGGTATTTGTGCCAAATTTGGTCCAGTGTATACATCCTGCATATCAGATATTTATATTACGATTCATCACAGTAGCAAAATCACAGTTACGAAGTAGCAACAAAAATAATTTTATGGTTGGGGATCACCACAACATGAAGAACTTATTAAGGGGTCGCAGCATTAGGAAGGTTGAGAACCACTGTACTATGCCATTGCATATAATGACTCGATTATACATAAATTTTGGTATCCTGGAACCAAACCCCACTGGATAATATTTCCAATGCCAACAAGTTCCTCTAAAGCAGCTTACAGAGAAATAATGACATTGAATAAAACATAAAGTATAGAATAATTAAAAATTAAAACTAGATTAAAACTAAAAAAATAAAAGCATTAGAATTAAAACCTATTTTAAGGATCATGCCACGCCAAGCAGAAAAAGAATCTTTTCATGGTTCACTTCAAATGCAATGAAGGATGAAGCCAGTCTTAGCCTCAGTGGGATGGAATTCCACAACTGCCATAGAAAAGGCCCACCCTCCTCTTCCTGTCAATCAACCCTCTTTGGGCGAAGGGACATAAAAGGAGGGGGTTAGAGGGACAGTGGTTTCCAAATAGCCAAAAGGCTGCCACATAGAGGAGTTAATGGACTTATTCTTTAGTACCACCCTAGTTTCAGTTCTTTGAGTTGAAGATGCCAGCCACAGATGCAGGCGAAACATCAGGAAAAAAATGCTGCTAGAACACGGCCATACAGCACAACACCCCAGTGATTCCGGCCATAAAAGCTTTCGACAATACATGAAAACCTATATCTTGCCATGAAGATAAACCGGGCAATGAAACTGAGGCTCTTTCCACACAGCTGAATAAAATCCCACATTTTCTGCTTGGAACTGGAATATAAGGCAGTGTGGACTCAGACAATCTAGTTCAAAGCAGGTATTGTGGGTTTATATATCTGTGGAATAATGTCCAGGGTGGGAGAGAGAACTCTTGTCTGCTTAAGGCAAGTATGAAAGTTGCAAATGGCCACCTTGATTAGCACTGAATGGCCTTGCAGCTTCAAAACCTGCCTGCTTCCTGCCTAGGGATCCTTTGTTGGGAGGTGCTAGCTGGCCCTGATTGTTTCCTGCCAGGAAATTCCCTGTTTTTTGAGTGTTGCTCTTTATTTACTGTCCTGACTATAGAGCTTTATAAAACTCTAAAATGATTTTGTTTGTTTTCATGGTTTCCTCCTTTCTGTTGAAATTGCCCACATGCTTGTGGATTTCAATGGCTTCTCTGTGTAGTGTGACGTGGTGGTTGTTAGAGTAGTCCAGCATTTCTGTGTTCTCAAATCAAAGTTTTGATTTGCATTCTGTGACCACTATATGTCAATTCTATAGCTGTGCTTGGTACAAGTTTTCATATGTGTGTGTGAGAGAGCATGTTTATTTTTGAAATTTAGCAATATACTGCATTTTATGTTAGTTTTTGAATTTGTTGTAACTCTCCTCCAGTGATCAGAAAAGGTAGGTAATACATAAAAAGTATTATTAGTATATTATGATCACCGTGAGTGGATGCACCCTGAGTCCCACATTGCAGCTGCAAAGGAACTTGCTTTCTAAACTCTAAAATCAGGGCAGTAAATAAAGAGCAACACTCAGAAAACAGGGGAAATCCAGACAGGAAACAATCTGGGCCTGCTAATTACCTCCCAATAAAGGATTCCCCCAGGCAGAATGCAGCCAGGCCTTGAAGCTGCAAGGTTATTCAATGCTAATCATGATGACCAATTGGAACATCCACACTTGCCTCAAGCAAACAAGAGTTCTTTCTCCCACTTTGGACCTTCCACAGATATAGAAATCCTACTTGCCTAGTTTCCAACAGACCCCTCAACCTCTGAGGATGCCTGCCATTGATGCGGGCGAGACATTAGGAGAGAATCCTTCTGGAACATGGCCAGACAGTCCGGAAAACTCACAGCAACCCAAAATGTATAATAATAATAATAATAATAGTATGCGCTCCTTCTATTTTTATCAGTTTTATACTAATTTATGCAATGCTTTTAATATGAAATCAATAAGTGTGTGGATGCACCCTGAGTAGTTGATTCCCATCCATATTGGAGCTGCAAAAAGAGGTCGCTTTCTAGAAAACTCTTAAAATAAGGGCAGTAAATAAACGGCAACACTAAAAAAACCCGGGAGAATTCCAAACAAGAAACAATCTGGGCCAGCTAACACCTCCCAACAAAGGATCCTCCCAGGCAGGATGCAGCCCGGCTTTGAAGCTGCAAGGCAATTGAGTGTATTTTTAACTATTTGTATTTTTAATTGGTTTTCAATCTGTTTAATGTATTATTTATGGTTATAATTGTAATTTTTAATTGATTGTATATGTGGGGGCATTGAATTGCTGCCTGTTAGCTGCCCTGAGTCTCCCTTCGGGGGTAGAGAAGGGCAGAGTATAAATAATTGAACTAAATAAATAAATAAATAACTGCTAATCAATTAATTGCAACATCCACATCTGCCTCAAGCAGACCAGAGTTCTTTCTCCCACCCTGGACATTATTCCACAGTCAGATATATGAATCCCACTTGACTAGTTTCCAACAGACCCCTCAATGTCTAAGGATGCCTGCCATAGATGTGGGCGAAACGTCAGGAGAGAATGCTTCTGGAACATGGCCAGGCAGCCCGGAAAGCTCACAGTAACACAAAATATAATAATAATAATAATAATAATAATAAATTAATATGATCAAATCCCTGAGTTGCGGATTCCCGTCCACACCGGAGCTGGATTTCCCTCCTGAATACCCCGACAAGCCCTGGCTGGGAGGGATCTATCCCTGGAGGCGCGCCGACCCTGCCGTGGATCCGCCTGACTCCCGTGGGTCTGCTCCAGAGTCTGAAGCAAAGTTGGAGGCGAGGTTTCCAGAGGGCGGGGCCTGTGTGTCGGGGCGGGGCTCTGCCCCTCCTTCGTCAGTGGGAGCGAGCGAGCGAGTCTCTGGAGAGAACAAGGGGCTCATTGAGAGGGAGGGAGCCGGCGGTGCGCCTGGGGCCTCTTCTCCGCGGGACTCCGGCCCTTCTTCCAGCAGGGACCCCTCCACAACATGCTGCCCCGGCCCCCGCCCGCCTTGTACCTGTTGTCCCTCCTGCCGGGGCTGGCGCTCGCCTTCAACCTGGACGTCGGCAACGTGGTCCTGTGGAGCGGCGAGCCCGGCAGCCTCTTCGGCTTCTCCCTGGCCATGCACCGGCAGCTGGAGCCGCAGGAGAGGAGGCTGTGAGTAGCACAGTAGATACTAGATAGGTCTCTTGTGTTTCTATACCTCTATGGGCTGCTTGGCTGAACCTCGAGAGAGAGAGAGAGGGGAGGGGGCCCCACTCAGACCTGGGTGCCTGCCCACTTTGGCGTGGATGGCGGGGGTGGCCATCGGTAGCTCTCCGGCCCCTTCCACACAGACCTATATCCCGGAAGATCAAGGCAGGAAACCCCACAATCTCTGAGTATGGGCTCAGATCACCCAGTTCAAAGCAGATCTTCTGGGATGTTGATCTTCTGGGATATAGGGCTGCTGTGTGGAAGGGCCCTGAGTCCACACTCAGATCTTGTGGGATGTTGATCTTCTGGGATATAGGGCTGTTGTGTGGAAGGGCCCTGAGTCCACACTCAGATCTTGTGGGATTTCCTGCCTTGATCTTTTGGGATATAGGGCTGCTGTGTGGAAGGGCCCTGAGTCCACACTCAGATCTTGTGGGATTTTGATCTTCTGGGATATAGGGCTGTTGTGTGGAAGGGCCCTGAGTCCACACTCAGATCTTGTGGGGGTTCCTGCCTTGATCTTCTGGGATATAGGGCCGCTGTGTGGAAGGGCCCTGAGTCTCACCTGGACCCACTTTGAGCACCACTCTTTCTCTATGCTTGGAAGGAACCAGCCCCAGCAAGGGTTGGGCTAGATGGCTTTTGGGGGTCTCTGTGAGTGTGGGATTGCGCCCGCTTTTGGAAACTTGGGACTCCAAACTCCTTTTCGCTTTCGAGTCGCGCCTTTTCCCATATCTGGGAAGGAAGGGAGGTGTGGAAGGAGGGAAGGGGGGGGGGGAGAGGCTGGACCCACTTCCGCCGGAGTGCGGCCTTGATCTTTGCCTTCCAACCCCTGGAAAGGAGCCACCGGTAGCGCAATGGGTTAAAAACCTATTGAACTGAAGATCGACAGGTCGGAGGTTCGAATCCGGGGGAGAGCGCGGGTGAGCTCCCTCTGTCAGCTCCAGCTCCCCATACGGGGACATGAGGGAAGCCTCCCATAAGGGTAGTAAAACATCCAAACATCCCGGCGTCCCCTGGGTGGGCAACGTCCTTGCAGACGGCCGATTCTCTCACACCAGAAGCGACTTGCAGTTTCTCACGGGAAAAAACAAAACAAAACCTTGGGAGTCGCGCTTAAGTGTTTGGCTACGTTTGATTTATTTGCACACTGAACCCTCGGAGAAGCCACCTGTTTGCAAGCGCATGCTCAGATCGGGGGGGAGGACAGGAATGGAGGCAAAATCATGGAACTGAGAGCTATGACCCCATTTACGCTGACTGTTTAGTGCAGTTTCAGCCCGGTATTGATCTAAAGTGCAGGTGATTCCATCTTTCGAGGCTCGGGTGGTAATTCCACAAAGCATTTTCCCCCCTTTCCCGCGCTTTGTAGGGAATGTGTTGTCTCTGGTTACTAACTAGCGTCGAGCTGCATTAAATCTTTATTGTAGGACAGGCAGGGGCAAACTTCGGCCCTCCTGGTGTTTTGGACTTCAACTCCCACAATTCCTAACAGCCTCCCGGCTGTTAGGAATTGTGGGAGTTGAAGTCCAAAACACCAGGAGGGCCGAAGTTTGCCCCTGCCTGTTGTAGATGTTGCAAAAACTTTTCTTTTCCGGAAGTGCTACCTGATTTCAAACCCACACGCGTCGCAGGGATTGACGCAGACAGCGCCATGTTAAAAAAAACCAAACCAAAACAAGATTCTGAAGCAGATTCAAAACACAGCAAAACAGCCCAGCCCACTAGGCTTGGCATCCTTAACCAAGAATGTGAGGGCTTCAGGGTGTGTGTGTGTTGGGTGTGTGTTGTGCGGGCAGAGCAACACAAGCAGCCTCCCCTGAAGGGAAGGCGAGCCTCACAGGTCAGCAACCCAGCGCCAAAGGGCGGGCCCAAAGCAAGCCAATGAGGTGCTTGTCCTGGGAGGAAAGCGACTTGAAAAGACAGGATGCCAAGGTGGAATGTGCCTGCTTTGATGACTTTTTTCCGTGTCAGGAGGGACTTGAGAAACTGCAAATCACTTCTGGCGTGAGAGAATTGGACGTTGCCCAGGGAAAGCTTCTCTCATGTCCCTGCATGGGGAGCTGGAGCTGACAGAGGGAGCTCAACCCACTCTCCCTGGATTTGAACCTCCGTTTCGTTGGTCAGCAGCCCTACATGCACAAGGATTTAACCCCCTGCGCCACCACTGAGAGCAGAAGATGAAACACAGTGGGAGGAGAAGGAAGAAGCCTTTCCTTCTCTGTGATGTCTTCAGATACAATTCTGTTGAGCGACCAGGAGACTCTAGACTTCAGTTTCTTTTCATCATGTTGCTGGTTTATGCGCTTCGTTCCAGCGAGGGAGTTTTAAACGTGTTGTAGCGTAAATTATCCTGAGGAATCTGTTTAAGGACCAAGTAGCAACAGTAAGAATAGACCAGGGAACAACAGACTGGTTCAAGATTGGGAAAGGAGTACACCTGGGCTGTATACCCTCACCCTCCCTACTCAACTTGTATGCAGAACACAATGGCAGGGTTGTATACTTTCACCTGACTTATTCAACTTGTATGCAGAAGACATCATGCAACACGCAGGTCTTGACGAATCCAAGGTTGGAATTAAAATTTCTGGAGGAAACGTTAACAGACTTAGATATGCAGATGATACCACTTTGATGGCTAAATGTGAGGAGGAGCTGAGGAGCCTTCTAACCAAGATGAAAGAAGAAAGTGCAAAAGCTGGGTTGCAATTAAACATCAAAAAACCCAAGAATATGGCAACCTGATTGATTGATAACTGGCAAATAGAGGGAGAAAACATGGAGGCAGTGACAGACTTTGTATTTCTAGGCATGAAGATTACAGCAGACGCAGACTGCAGCCAGGAAATCAGAAGATGTTTACTTCTTGGGAGGAGAGCAATGGCCAATCTCGATAAAATAGTAATGAGTAGAGACACCATACTGGCAACGAAGGTCCACATAGTTAAAGCAATGGTATATTCCCCATAGTAACCTATAGATGCAAGAGCTGGACCATAAGGAAGGCTGAGTGACTGAAGATACATGCTTTTGAACTGTGGTGTTGGAGGAATATTTAGAGAGTGCTTTGGACCACAAGAAGATCCAACCAGTCTGTACTCCAGGAAATAAAGCCTGACTGCTCATTAGAGGGAAGGATAATAGAGGCAAAGATGAAGTACTTTGGCCACATCATGAGAAGACAGGAAAGCTTGGAGAAGACAATGATGCTGGGGGAAATGAAGGAAAAAGGAAGAAGGGCTGACCAAGGGAAAAATGGATGGATGTTATCCTTGAAGTGACTGGCTTGACTTTGAAGGAGCTGGAGGTGGCCATAGCCAACAGGGAGCTCTGGCGTGGGCTGGTCCATGAGGTCACAAAGAGTCGGAAGTGACTGAACAAATAAACAATAACAATAAAACATTGATTATGTAACAGGAAGCTCTCATAAAAAACCTGTTAGGAAAGTTAAGTGAAATACCAGACATGGGCAAACTTTGGTCCTTTGGGTGTTTTGGATTTCAGTTCCCACAGTTCCTAACAGATGGTAAACTGGTTGGGATTTCAAGTCCAAGACACCAGGAGGGCCAACATTTGCCCATACCTTATCTACAATAACAGAATGAATACAGCTTGAGGCATGCCAGCTGCGTGTTTCAAACCCATGCAGCCTTAGACATAAACATGCAATGGCAGCCTTTCCTAGCTTTCGAGTGTTCTTCCTCATTAACATGTAATGGCTGTTGAAGTGTCATCCAATTGCATTCATTCTACAGGGTAGACATAGTGACAGTTGGTAGGGTTGTCTCTGAGGCTGCATCTTCACTATGGAATCAATACAGTTTGACATTACTTTTAACTGCTCTGGCCCAATTTATGGAATTCTGGAACTTGTCATTTGGTGGGAACACTAACACTCTTTGGCAGGAAAGGCTGAAGATCTTGCAAAACTACAACTCATGATTTCATAGCAGTGAGCCATGGCAGTTTAAAGTGGTGTCACATTGCATTATTTCTATAGTGTAGATCAGGGGTGCTCATTAGGTGGATCACAATCTACTGGTAGATCGCGTAGGGCAGTGGTTCTCAACCTGTGGGTCCCCAGCTGTTTTGGCCTACAACTCCCAGAAATCCCAGCCAGTTTACCAGCTGTTAGGATTTCTGGGAGTTGAAGGCCAAAACATCTGGGGACCCACAGGTTGAGAACCACTGGCGTAGGGCGTCCTGGTAGATCACAGGCAGGGTGGGAGAAAGGCTCAGTTCCGCCCCGCAGGCTCCCGACGTCGGCCAGGTGGAGAAGGAGGTTGGACTGGTTGGCCCTTGGAGGTCTCCTATTCTAGGAACCCATTGCTATTATCATCATCATCATCATCATCAGAGGCTGAATGGCCATCTGTGAGGAATGTTTTGATTGTGTTTTTCCCTTATGGTAGAAGGAGGTTGGACTGGATGGCTGTTGGAGGTCTCCTTCTACTCTAGGAACCTATTGTTGTTGTTGTTACTATTATTATTATTAGTAGTAGTATCAGCAGCAGAGGCTGAATGAATATTATCATCATTATTATTATGAATAAATTCAGGGGCTTATTATACTCACATTTAGTTGAATTCAGCCTTAAAATATATTATATGGCTCTCACTGAAATAAATTTCCAAATATTTTGTTTTTATGGCTCTCTGAGTAGTGGGTAGGTAGATCATTTTGACTTGGTTGTTTTATAAGTAGCTCGCATGTTGAAAAAGTGTGAGCACCCCTGGTGTAGATACACTGATAGGTGGCTGGGTGGAATCACATCAATAAAACAGTTATAGCCAGTGTTCCTCTTGGGTCGGATAATATATTTTGCAAAAGTAATGGGTCTTGGGGTATTGTGTAGCTTCTGGGCTGTGTTCTAGCATTTCATCCACTTCCCCGGCCCTATGATACGCTGTTTACACTATCCCTTGCCCAGTCTTTTTATAGTTTGCCATGTTCATTTTGTAATCCTGGCCATTGGTTTATTGAACCTCTACTGATGGAGCTACAATGAAATTGGTTTTTAAAGGTTTTTTTAGTGTGTTTAACAAGATTTTTGGTATTTTACGATGTTTTTAGTGTTTGTTATTTTGTTTAAGTTATAGTAAGTTGTGTTATATTGTGTTTATTTTGATGTAATTGTCTGTATGGTTTTCTTTCTGGCAATTGAATGTTTGCCTTATGTGTTGGGAACTGCCCTGAGTCCCTTCGAGGTGATAGGGCAGTATACAAATCTATTATTATTATTTTATTATTATTTTTTCCTGACATTTTGCTTGCATCTGTGGCTGGTCTCTTCAGAGGACCTTGACATCTTCAATGAGCCTTTGGTTGGATCCAATAGAGATGCTTCATAACAGTACACTTGATGAGAATACCCTTTTCCTCTCCAGCTATTGTGATGGTTGCAGCTAAACCCAAGAGGAATAGAGCAGTCTAAGGGAAGTGCAGATACTGTTTCTGCTTGTCAAAATGTCCTTGGGTTAAAACTCTAGAGAAGCTCTAACTCCACTAAACTCAACATTAATCAGGATGAAGACCTCTTTGCCTAACCAACTTCTGTCCAGTTCATACAGACTTTACTTGAATAAATTGCCTAGCGAAGATATTCATAATGCTAAACAGGATGGGTTAGAAAGATGATTTATGTGAGTTACTTCCAGTCTTTCCTCCAAAGTACTCAAGACGTTGTTCATAGTTTTCTCCTCTCTTATGATTCTCTACAACAAGGATGTGGAAGACATTGAAGTGAGCTGATGAGAGTAGAAAGCATCTCTTGACCATTGGGTAGGAGGTAGGGACAAAGGGTCACATGAATCCCACTCCTCAGTCTGTTGGACTTTAGAGATCAGAGCTCAAGTTCCTACTGACTAAGGGCCCTTCCACACAGCCATATAACCCGGAATATCAAGGCAGAAAATCCTACAATATCTGCTTTGAACTGGGTTTTCTGAGTCCACACTGGCATATATTCCAGTTCAAAGCATATAATGTGGCATTTTATTCAGCTTGTGGAAGGGGCCTAACCCATGGAACTTACTGGGCAGCCTTGAGCCACTCACTCTCAGACTGACCTGCCTTATTTATTTATTTATTTATTTATTCAATTTGATATACCGCTCTCTCTGGCGCCTTAAAGGGAGGTTGGTGTGAAGATAAAACAACTGGAGAGGAAGAGAGCTGTGTATGTTGCCTTGAGCTCCTGGGAAGGAAAGCAGGGTATCAAGATAATTGGTACATAGATTTATTATTTATTTCAATTGTTTATACCCCGCTCTTCTCTACCCCCGAGGGAGGACTCAGGGCGGCTAACAACAGGCAGCAATTGAATGCCCCACAAATACAGTCTATAAAAAACAATTACATAATAAATAATACAATAAATAGATTTAAAAAATACGCATAGTTAAAATACACATAGTTCGAGTTCTGTGATCAGAAGATTGTCCAAGGCCAGTCCATAGTCCGTTTTCATAACACTGTCATCATTTTACTGTCCGCGTGCTACCCAATATCTAACCAAATGCCTGGTCCCATAGCCACATCTTTAGCTTTTTCCTAAAGGAGAGGAGGGAATAAGTTGACCTAATTTCACTGGGGAGCGAGTTCCACAGGTGAGGGGCCACCACTGAGAATGCCCTGTCCCTCGTCCCCACCAAACATATTTGCGACAAAGGTGGGATCGAGAGCAGTGCCTCCCCGGAAGGGGAGATACATTTGGAGGAGTAATAGATGAAATGCATTTCATTCCAGAGCTGAAGAAAAGAGGAGGAACTTCTGTTTTACTTTGTCCTGGAGGCTTGGGTGAGCTGCCACAAGTGTGAACATGTGCTTCCTCTGGGTGCGGCTGACTCATGCCACTCCTGGCTTTCACCCAACAGTTATCAACTTGCCTTTGGACTGTGAATTTTTTTCCTAGTAACTTTCCTTTTTTGTGGGTATATATGCCAGGGGAGGTGCCAAAACAGACATTGGACTACTGCAATCCTATAGATGAGCTGCTGTTAACATCGCTGGGCAGGCTGGTCTTGTGAGATTGTCCCAGCCATGTCCGGAGAGGGGTGCAGGTTCCCCAGACTGTCTCAAATAACATGTGTCCAACTATGCCAACAAATCATTTACTTTCATTTAACATACCCATTTGCTTGTTAAATCCATGACAATTAATTTAATTCACCCAAATAATTATTTGCATTTGGGATAAGAATAGTCGGCTTGAGGAAATGTATAATAATGCTAAATTCATTTGCAGAAACTTCTCTAGTCTCTTGAAGGGATGGGCAACTTGGCAGCCTCCAGATCTGTTGGAACACATCTTCCACAACTCCTAACTTGTATGGACTGGGATGATAACCAGTGTTATTTAAAATCTATAAGAGAAACTTATTTGCCCACTCTAGCTGAACGATTGCCAGTCAAATGTCATTTTACATAAATCTGTCATGGCATATGTTTGTCTGATCTAGAGGCCTCTTTATCCTAGGCAAGAAAGATTGCCATAAGTTGGCAGCGGGATGTACAGATGGATATGGTGGCAGTTGGAGAGTAAATGGTGAGATCAGGAGGAAATGTAAGAGTATTATTCAGGCTTTATTATATGAGCAATAGTTAGTTACTCAATAGGTTAATGTAGGCTGTTTCTATATAATAGACTGTTATATATTTGTCACTACACGAATAGCTAACATTTTACCCAGGATGTGTGTTGTGTAATACAGGGCAAGTTCACATTTATGAACGAAGAAATAAAATTATTGCCTTGTGCTGATATGTTGTAATGACAACACAAATACTGTGTTGTTGTGAGTTTTCCAGGCTGCATGGCCATGCTCCAGAAATATTCTGTCCTGGCATTTTGCCTTGAACACTTCTGCAGATCTCTCTCTGGATTTTGTTTATGTGTTTCTAGAAAGCTGATGGAAACTATTTAGACAAGTATAATGACTGGGTTAATTGCATAGGAATTCGACTATCTCTATTTACCAAAATATCTGTCTGGAGGATATTCAGATGAAGTTTCTAAAGGGTTTTAAATAAGCCTGGCTAGACTTATTTTTGCCTCAAAACCTAGGCAGTAGGCAAATCCAAAAATTAAGTACATTAGCATCTGCACACTGTGGCTATCCACCCCTCATCTTTCACCTTTTCCATGCACAGACTTGCTGGATCTGGTAGCTAATGGATTCTGAGAACCTTCCTGTCTTGAAGTTAAATGTGGTTTTTACTAGAACGCAGAATCCCACCCCTATGATCTCATTGGCAATATGGGAAGTAATCCTGACTCACCTCATTGGATTGTTGTAAAGATTACAGGTACGGTAGTAGTTGAGTTGACAGCACTTAACAAATTAACAATGTGAAGTGCTTAGAACTTTTGTTACATAAATGTTGTTAGCTCCAAGCAGATGTCAGAAACAGTGTTTCCAGGTTCATTACAAAGTAGAGCATCTTTAATTGTTAGTTTTTTTGGTCCTGTCAGGAACAACTTGAGAAACTGCAAGTCACTTCTTGTGTGAGAGAATTGGCTGTCTGCAAGGGTGTTGCCCAGAGGACGCCCGGATGTTTTGATGTTTTACCATCCTTGTTGGAGGCTTCTCTCATGTCCTCGCATGGAGAGCTGGAGTGGATAGAGGGAACTTATCCGCACTCTCCCTGGATTTGAACCTGCAACCTGTCTTTAGTCCTGCTGGCACAGGGGTTTAACCCACTGTGGCACTGGGAGCCCCAATTGTTAGGTTGCTGCTGAGTGGTTTTGAAAATTAGTGTTTGTTCTTCAGCATTTCTCAAGGACAGGTTGCAGCTCATTCTATCCTCATAATAATTGAATGAGATGAGAAAAGCAAAGAGATGGTGATTTTCCAGTGGTTCCCTAAAGGAATTTACTATGCCCTTTCCCTCTACTCCATTGGTTCTCAACCTGTGGTTCCCCAGATGTTTTGACCTTCAACTCCCATAAATCCTAACAGCTGGTAAACTGGGATTTCTGGGAGTTATAGGCAAAAACACCTGGGGACCCACAGGTTGAGAACCACTGCTCTCCTCATCAGAATCTAAAACTCATTTTCTTCTTCCCATTGACAGATGGCAAGGAGAAGGTGGACTGGGATCTGCTGGTAGATCACTGGGTTATTTGCAGAAGCTTCGCAAAGGCTTGATGCTCCCAGTGATTGAACAGTAGCAAGAACTACACCTCCTAAATTGGGCTTCTGATACCATAAAAATGTAGGGAGAAATAGGAACAGGTTGGTGTGTAACAAGATTTGTGCAGCCGCTCCAGCTCTGGAATTCAGTATACATTCCTGGGTTGATCATGTGCTCAGAGGCACCTGCTCTGCAAACCCGTGCCCCCCTGCCTGAACCACAGTTTTGCATCTGTTTCCTCCATGCTTCTAGTGGAAAATAAATTAGATATTGTAAGTCTAAAGTCTGCCCATCTGGCTACATTCCCTTCTTCATCAGTCTTATAATTCTCAAGGTCACATGAATTCTCTAGACCCAGTATACTAACTGAAACCAGAAAATGTTCCCTATAAACTATTTCCTAAAATGAATTAGTATACAGTACATTTTTGGGATATTTATATGTCTATACACATAAAATGCAAATATTCTTTTGACCCATTTATATTGTTCTGTTCCTTTTATTTTCTAAATGACTTGCTTGCAGCTCTGATGTAAACAGAGAAAGGAATGTAGGAAAGGTCTAATGATTTCAGTTAATTATTATGCTAAAATCTAATTCCGTTAGATCCTGTGTTTATTCTTATTGTGTCCCTTCAATACATTTCTGGCTTATGGTGACCTTATCACAGGTCTTTTATGACAATATTTGTTCACCTTTGCCACCCTCTGAGGCTGAGAGACTGCAATGCCCAAAGTCACTGATGGGCTTTCCATGGGCAAGGGGAGATTTGAACCATTGTTTCCAGAATTGTAGTCCAGTGTTCAAACCATCACACCATGCTGGCTTATGAGAGATGGGAAAAAATAAAGTATTAAGTTCATACTCAATTGCCATCTCATGGTCCTTCCACACAGCCATATATCCCAGAATATCAAGGCAGAAATCCCACAATATCTGCTTTGAGCTGAGTTTTATCTGAGTCCACAATGCCATATACACCAGTTCAAAGCAGAAAATGTGGGATTTTATTCAGATGTGTGGTAAGGCCCTACGTTTCACTTAAAAGACTAGAATGAAGCTAGAAAATTCTATCTCTGATTTCATTCTCCCCTCCTTAATTTCTCTAATGGTTTAGCCTTCAATTCACACCAATTTCTCATGTTATTTCTGGAATTTTAAATGTTTTATAGACAAAGAAATGTCTAGCCTTGGTAAAATGGATTCTTTATTAAGTTCAGAAACAGTGTGCATGGGAGATCATTTGCTGAGAATGCTAGTGTCAAAAAAAGTTGCACTATTTTGCAACTTTTATCTTGCTGTTTTATGATGTATTTTTGTTTTATTGTGTTTTTAATATGTATGTGAACCACTCCGAGCCGGCCGGGAAGGGCGGAATATAAGACCGAACAAATAAATAAATAAATAAATAAAAATGCTCAAGATAATTAATCCCAGAAAAACTACTTTAGAATAAATGCTTGTTACATAATAATCATAATCATAATAACAACTTTATTTCTAGACCCCCATCGCTCCCAAAAGGGACTCGGGGTGGTTTACACACAGAAACAGGCAAACATTCACTGCCTTACAAAGTACAAACAACATCAGGGATATACAAAATAATGCACAATAGTAACACTAAAGTTATAATAAAAAATTAAACGTTGAAATCGGGACTAGGTAGCAATAAACCAAGTTAGACAATAAACTAAGACATGAATGAACATTAAATGTAAAACATATATAATTAAAATATATCATTAATACACTAACCGTAGGGTTGTCGAAAAGCAGGAAACATTTCTCCCTCACAATCCAAATGAATTGGGGTTTGGGTAAAGGTCTGGCTGGGAAGTACCCAGTTTGCTGGCTCTTTGGCATGGTTTCTCACATAATTAATAACTTAGATTTCATCTAATCTTTCTTGATTAATGAAATGAATTTCCAACATTAATCAGTAAATTTAAAAATAGATTTAAATATGTTGCCCATTTTCATTAGAAAATGTCTAACTTAATTTATTTTAATTAGTTCCTCCTAAGGGAGGATTTGCTAAGGAAGTGTGGAATGGTTAGTGGCAGTGAACTGACAGTGAAATGTTATGTTTACAAAGTGTCAGGGTAAGTCATGTAGTAACTGATTGTTCATGAATGTATTGTTATGCAGTGCCTCAAAGAATTCACGTAGGGAGCAACATGGGTTTGTGCCAGCCATTACTCTCCAGAAGTCTTGGACTACAGTTCTCATTCATTCATCTATCCTGAACATTGACTTTGCCTGGCTAGGATTGATGGGAGCTGAAGTCTAAAATGTAAAGAGGGAAGCAGATTGGGAAGGGACGCACTCTTTTTGTTCCTGTTGTTGTTAATCTTATTCCACCTTTTCTCAATAACTAAAGTGAATTTGTTGGTGTGAGATGCTGTATGCTCCCACTTTGAGACACTTTGTTTTCCTGGTATTTGAGAAGCGCAAGGTCACTTCTGCACCTGCAGAATCCAAGGGTACTGGAGTGGATGGACAGGGGAGAAAAGTATATCAGATATCTCTCTTGCTCAGGGAAAGAATAACTCTCTTCAATGGCCCTTTGTAGCTGAAAAACAAGCCTTGCGAGACACAGCTGCAGCCTTTTCATGTGTGGCTTGCTGAGTTGAGGGGGTGGCACCTGGGGGCGGGCATGAATCTGGAGAAGGTTGAAGCTGATACTGTGCATTTATGACGTCTTCAGGAGAAATGTGTCACAGAAACGATGGCTTTCTGAGACAATGGGTAGGCCTACATCCGTAGTGTCTCAGGTTTTCAGTAGTTTCTTCTCCATGGTGCAGTTGTGTTTTGTGTGTGAACTAACCCCATATGGCTATCTTGAGCTCTATTGCTTTTATTACTCCCATGCTATAAACAGATTGAGTAACCCTTGTCCAAAATGTTTGGAACTAGAAGTACTCCATATTTCAGATTTTTAAAATGTTTTGGAATACTGGCCTTACCTTATACCAGTGGTTCCCAACCTGTAGTCCGTGGTGTACAAGACGGAAAATATGGTTAGTTGCCTCAACATTACTACACCGTTGTCTCAAAACCAAGTGGCAAAGAGAGTGAGTGGTCACGTGAAACCCTCTTATAGTGCTGAGGCAATGGGAATGTTGCGATGGGAGAGGCTTACTACCCATGAGAGATTACTACCACCACATCAGCTCTGAATATGGTTTTCTGTGGGTGAGCAGGTGGAAACTATTGAATGGCATAAGTTCTGTATCAGAAATTAGAGCTGATGTAGTCTATTCAATGCAATATTCTGAATCAGTACCTCCAAATAACCAAACTAAATCTAAAGTTGACCAAAAACTGATTCGTAACCCTTTTGGTACTAATGTTGGAGAGTGGTCCCTGATGAAGTTGTCCCGAGTCAAAAAAAAAAAAGGTTGGGAACCACTGCCTTATACACATAGCCTGAAGACAATTTTATACAATATGTTTAATATGTTTGTGCACAAAACAAAGTTTGTGTACACTGATTCATTGGAAAGCATAGGAGTCACTATCTGTGCTACCAATGCGAGGACAGTATTGCAGTATTTCAAATTTTGGAATTTCTAATAAAAGACACTCAGGTTATATTTCCAGTCTGCAATTTCTGTTGATAAAAGCATAAGGGTGCCTCTCAGCTCAGAAGCCCATGAAATTGCCTCAGAAAGTTGAGTTATCCCTCTATGTACTCCCTTTGCACAGGTTGAGTGCTCTTCCCTACTTTGAAAAACTCTGCGTATTAAAAATCCAGAGCGAACTGTGTGATCATGCTAATCATTGTAAATGGCCAGGAGGACTCTCCAGATCAATTTATATTCAATCAAGAACTTGTGAGGTACTTGAAAGTGTCCTATGAAGGACAAAGCCATCAATGGCTGTTAGCCAGAATGGCTATTTATTATCTCCAGCATTGGAGGCAGACTGCTTCTCAATACCAGTGGCTGGGGGACACGATTATGGATGCATAGGTGGACTCCCTATAAGCATTTGGTTGGTCACTATCAACTGAGAGAATACTTGTTTAGAGTTGTAGGATTATCCTACTGAGTTATACATACACATGGCAAGATGTTGTCAAATAAGAAGAGAAAAAAAATAGCTGCCTAACCACTCAGCAAATTGTATACATCTTTACTTAGAAGTAAGTCCCACTTAATTAATTGGGGTTTATTACAGGAAATTGGACACAGGATTCAGTGTCTATGTTTAGTTTTTACAGTTATACAGTCAGCCTGCAAAATGCCTGCGAAAGTGGAAAAACCATGATTTAAAAAATACTTTGTTAACCAGGGAGAATACTTCTCTAGGACTCTCTAGATCCTCCAGCGTGATTCTGTTGGAAGTTGACTGAACATAGGGTTACACGGGAAGATCTACAAATGCCCTGAGATGTCATCTCTTTACAAATTTCTAGGTCCTCCAATTGAACTCTATGGTCAATATCAGATAGAGTTGTGCTGGAGAACCAACAACTTCCTAGAGATAAAATGTATTAGCCAGATCTATAAATAATCAAATCTGTAAAAGTGAAGCCTGTAAATGTGGAGGGTTGGCTGTACTGTTTTTAATAGTTTTCATGGGGTTTTTTATTTATTTTATTTATTTATTACTTAGGCTTCTATGCCGCCACTCCCGGGGGCTTGAGGCGGCTCACAAAGGCCGAACAAAACACAGTAAAAACACAATAACAGTTAAAACAACGGCAGATTAAAACACAAAATAACACAGTAATTTAAAAAGAATCTAGTGTGCAAATACAACACTAGAGATGGCGGATAAAAACATGATTTTTTAAAAATAGTTATACTCTGGGTTTTTTGATGTTAAGTTTTATGTCTGATTTCCTGGTATCACTTCTAGTAATGAAGGCTCCCTGGTTTAAACCACTGAGCTGCTGAACTTCCTGACCAAAAGCTTGCCAGTTTGAATTCGGGGAGCAGGGTGAGCTCCCACTGTTAGGCCCAGCTTCTGCCAAACTAGCAGTTTGAAAACATGCAAATGTGAATAGATTAATAGGTACTGCTCCGGCAGGAAGGTAATGGCTCTCCATGCAGTCATGCCGGCCACATGACCTTGGAGGTATCTATGAACAATGCTGGCTCTTTGGCTTAGAAATGGAGATAAGCACCATCACCCAGTGTTGGACATGACTAGACTTAATGTCAGGGGAAACCTTTGCCTTTACTAATGAAGGAGCCTATAGAAATTGTGAAATGTCTATACTGCTCCTTTATCACTAAATGTAATGCCAGGTAGGCATACTTAAGGTAACAAGAAATAGCATTTTAATTAGCAGTTCTGTTCTCCTAACCTCTGCAAAAGTGTTGGCAGTTATATAAGTAAATGGAACTCAATGGAATTTACTTCCACATAAACACTTATTGGATTGTGTTGTAAAGCATGTTACTGTGTAAATTACACATTTAAATGAAAATGACCTTGAGAATATCTTAATTAAATGTATGGTGACAAAAATCCTGTTTGGGTAATATTGTTTGCTTAAAGGATTTAAACCACATGTTTCCAGTAATGCTTTCCAAAACGGCTTGCAAAATGCAGTAAAAGTAATATAATCCAGCAGGCCATCTGTAGTCTCCTCAGCAGCACCAGGTGGAATCTGAAACTCTTAGTGATAATAAAAAGAGAATAGGATTGGTAGTATCCTGTTGGCATTTCCTGTGATAATTTGATTACATGATCTTGAGGCTTTCAATTCAAGGAGAGAGCATACGCCTGGTTTCCAGCTGTGCCCTTGGTCTGCATAGTCCTCCCTCCCCCCTCAGCTTTTGGAAAAAGAAAAGTCCTGGTCCTGTTTTCCCCTCTATCCTCACTTTCCTCTTTGAGTCAACAGTGAGAGATCAAAACAATCACAACAGAAGCATTTGTTTCACCTATCAGGGTGAATGGCTGGCACAGACTTCAAAGTCCATTCAGATGTGATGGCTATTGAGATGTGGCTTTTTAATAGAAAGGATGTTGTTAGAAGCCTTGTCCTGGGGTGGGATAAGGGTTCATCCCTGCAGAGCCTGATCATATGTATTGACCATGGAGTTCAACTGGAGGACCTAGAGATTTGTAAAAAGCACCTAGTGGCACAATGGCTTAAACCTTGTGCCAGGAGGACTGCTGACCAAAAGGTCAGCAGTTTGAATCTGGTGAGAGCAGGTTGAGCTCCCTCTGTCAGCTCCAGCTCCCTATGAGGGGACGTGAGAGAAGCCTCCCATAAGGATGGTAAAAACATCTGGGCAATGTCCTTGCAGACAGCCAATTCTCTCATACCAGAAGTGACTTTAAATTTCACAAGTAGCTCCTGACACAGAAAAAAAGTGTGGACACCGGCCTGTTTTCTGCCAGGCAACTGAGGAGATAAAGAAAGTGAGGCATGGACAAACTTTGTGGCCCTCCAAGTGTTTTGTATTTCAACTCCCATGATTCCTAACATGCCTGCTCTAATGCAACATGAGGGAGGAAGCAAGTGGAAGTTTTTAGAGATTAGGGAGACTTCACTAGAGAAACAAGGAGTTCCTGTAGAGATGAACAAGGGATTGATGTACTACTCATCGTGAGTGTTTCTCTCCATGTGTTTCATAACAAAACCATCAACCTCTGAATATAATACAGACATTTGATCATAATTCTGTCAAAGAGCTCATGTTTTGGATGTAAACCATGTAGAAGAGTTGGTACTTGTTAATAAGTTACTGTTCCTACACTACCAACTAGAATTTGCTTTATATGGAGCATATAATTCCTTTGCTGAAATAGCTTCACTGGCTCCAAGTCCATTTCTGGGCATAACGCAAGGTGCTGATTCTGAACCATAAAGCTCTATATGGTTAGGTCTATACGACTTGGAAGTCTGTATCTCCCAATATAAGCCAGTCCGTTTCTTGTGGTCTTCAGGGGAGGTCTGTTGCTTCATCCCAACAAAAAGCAAGTCTTTTCAGTGGCTGCTTCAGGCTCTGGAACTCTCTCAGGGAGGTTTTGGGTTGTCTCCTTCTTTGTTTAAACAAACCTTATTGCAGTAGTTGTACACATAGTACACTTTCACCCAGTGCATTTCAAATGTCATGGACTACAGACCCATCATCCCCAGTGACTCACAAAATTGGCCACCGAATACATCTAGAACAGTGGTTCTCAACCTGTGGGCCCCCAGGTGTTTTGGCCTACAACTCCCAGAAATCCCAGCCAGTTTACTAGCTGTTAGGATTTCTGGGAGTCGAAGGTCAAAACATCTGGGGACCCATAGGTTGAGAACCACTGGTCTAGAAGGTACCATGTTGGGGAAAGCTGACCTAAGAGGCAGGGTATCAATATATTACCCTTGCAAGCCTTGATTCTGTGTAGAGTTGTATAGTACAGGAGATTTGTCTAATTCCCAAGACTAAAGGTGGGAAAGCTTTGGGCTTGTGGCTGCTGCATCTCTAGTATTTACCAATATCCAGAGCTAGCTGCAAAATAATAAATCAAATGGGGGACGTAAGATTTTTTTTTAAAAAAAACCCAAGGGTGTCTCTGAACACATTGCTAAACCCAGGATTTATTTTTGTACCAGGACCCATTTGATTGATCTGTCACACAAAAAAAATCCAGAGTTTGGGAATATTAATTCTTTGGATTACAACTTCTAATTGCCTAGTCAGCATAGCCAAAGAAGTACCGTATATTCTGGAATACAAGGTGACTGGGGGTATAAGACGACCCCCCAACTTTTAAAGATAAAATACAGAGTTAGGGATATACTCGGCATTTAAGACTACCCCCCTCTTCCAAGACTATGCCTCGTGGCCCCCACCGCTCTCCGTTCAAGGACCTCCTCGCCCTCGCTGCTTACCTCCTCCGAAGGCCAATGGGCTTGCCAAGGCCCAAGGAAGTGTTTCCGGATGACTCCTAGCAGCGCTGGGCAAAGGCGTGCCTTGGATGTGCCTCCAGAGGCATCCTGGGAGCAGTAGTCGCCGGACTTCTACTGCTCCCAGCATGCCTCTGGGAGCACATCCAAGGCATGCCGCCGCCCAGCGTTGCTAGGAGTCGGCGTCCGGAGGCACTTCCTTGGATCTAGGCAAACCTTCGGAGGAGGTAAGCGCCGAGGGCGGAGGAGGTTCTTGAATGGAGAGTGGCAGGGGTCCGCAAGGAAAGCCCAGCGGGCCATCACCCCCAGCCGGTCTCCGTGGCAATGCGGCTGCTACTCCTCCTCCCCATGCCCTCCCTCCCTCCACCCCCTTCCTCCCTCCTCAAGCCATGCCACTAAGGGTGATTTTATTTTTTCTTTAACTTATTATTTTAATTTATACCCGGCATACTAAACAAGCCCCAACTTTTCATAAGGTTTTCCAGGCATAAAAAGTTGTCTAGTATGGTAACTGATCCAAGCTTAAAGAAAGCCACACTGGATGTTTACCTCCAGTCTTTCTTCTATCTCAGAAACCCAATTTAGGAGCTTTATTTTGCTTTTACTGAACAGTTGGAAGTCAGAAATCCATGACAATCTATTGCAAATCACCAAGTGTTCTTTCTACCTTCTACCTGTCCATAGCTTAGATAAGGTGAAGAGTAATGGCCCTTCCAAACAGGCCCTATATCCCAGAATCTGATTCCAGGTTTTCTGTTTTAAACTGGATTTTATGAATCTGCACTGCCATATTATCTGGGATAAACAGAAAACCTGGGATTAGATCCTGGGATATAGGGCCTGTCTGGAAGGGCTCTTACCCTATTTTCTTCCAAGCAGGAGCAGAATGGTTCTAAACAGGTGTGTAGAAAATTCAGAGTGGAAGGAAGTCCTCTCAACAAACCATTTCATGCTCCTCTTGTCCCATGTCATTATTTTTTCGTGTGCAACTTGAGCCACATGATAATTCATAGCAGGAGGAATACTTCAGGCTTCCTTGGCTCTTGAAAGAAATTGTCCAATAGTGACGTCACTGAAGCTATTTCAGAAGACCACTTCTTGTAATCTTTACAGAGACAATATCCTCCTCTACTCCCCTTCTGACCGCAAGGACTGAGCATATATTTAGCTCAGTAATCATCAAGTTTCTCCTATCTCTTGGTGGGTGATGTACTCCGGCCTTTTGGTGGTTAATCTTTACTGTAAGTTTCCACATGCTTAAGATTCTTTAAGGCTTGGGTGAATTGCTTATAAAGTATTTAAAATCCAGCGTTTACACATGGGACTGAAGATAACTTCTTTAAAATACGCCACTGCCGTTTCAAGTTTTATTTCAGTGTCGGTTTGGTCTGAGAAAGAAGGAAAATACTGTCAGCCCTCCATATTTGTGAGTTTGATTGTTTGTAGATTTGAGTAATATTTTCTTTCTAGGAATATCTAGATCAGTGGTTCTCAACCTATCTCATGTTGTGGTGATACCCAACTATAAAATCATTTTCGTTGCTACTTCATAACTGTAATTTTGCTACTGTTCTGATTCGTAATGTAAATATCTGATATACAGGATGTATTCTCATTCACTGGACCAAATACCCAATATGTCCAAATTTGAATAGTGGTGGGGTTGTGAAGGGGGGGGATTGATTTTGTCATTTGGGAGGAGCAGTTGCTGGGATTTATAGTTCACCTACAATCAAAGGGCATTCTGAACCTCACCAACGATAGAATTGGGCCAAACTTCCCACACAGAAACCAGCAGAAAATACTGTGTTTTCTGGTGGTCTTTAGCAACCCCCAGATACCTCTTGTAACCCCCCCCCCCCAGGGGTCCCAACCCCCAGGTTGAGAAACACTGATCTAGAGCCTTCTCTGTGACCCTATAGTCAACTTCTACTGGAAGTATTTCTGCAAAAAGTAATAATAGAGTTTTTTAAATTTGCATTTTGTCTGCTTTTGTAGGAGTCCTGCTTTCTTAATCTTATTCTATATCAAGGTGATCAGAAAGCAAACTAGAATACAGTAGTAGATCTTTGATAGCTTTGGAGAGGATTTCTGAGTTCTGATTACTCCTTGAAACTATATTAAATAAATGAAAACATGCCCCTTCAAACTATACTAAAGAAATGAAGAAAGTGGAGAAGTACCAGGACTGTATTTTTAAATGAAACAGTTATGATTCTTTCTAAATTTTTGAACCTAGGTATAAAAGTTATTAGGTTTAGAATTCTTTTAATTCTCAGGGAAGCTCTTTTGTGCCAGGTGGTACCAGGACATTGTCGGATTATTGTCATTACACCAGATATATTGATCAAGGAAGCCCTGCACCACAGTGGTAAGGAAGGAATACTCCGGTCTATACAAAACCACACGGTTTTGTTAATGACTGCTACATCGTTTGATTACAGCACATGAACTTTATTTTTGTTGCTATATATGCTTTAGATTCAGCCGCAGGACTGTATATTACATATTGTATAGATATATCTGGATACTTTATGTTTAGGTTTGTATAACACATGACCTGCTTTTGTTGTGTATATATAACTCCCAGACTCCCCCACCCAAAGGCACTGCTGGTTGTGAGAGAATTCTGCAGTTGCAGTCAAAAGAAGTACTGCGACTTTGCCAAGTTTTACCCCCAACTCTCTCTGTATTTCCACATATTTCTAGTTAATATAAGTAATGTTTCCAAGGTCTGGGTGCAGCTCCTTTCCCTTCTGTATCCTGACTCTTGCCTGCACATTTGAGTGAACAACTGGGGCAGATGTCCAAATGATGCCACTTCTTGTTAGCTTTTAGTGTATCCAGCCTCCAAGTTGGAATTAGCAACAGTTTGTCCAGTTGGGTATTTGTGGCAAGCTAGGAAGATATTTGGGGAAGAAGGGAAGAATATGAGACACTTCAGTCTGAAGCACAATCCCTGGTGATGTCAGAATAAGGCAATGGATCTGAAGCTGTGACAGTTTTAATGCTGGTTTAACATTTTACACACTAGGGCATTGTGCTGTGGAAGACATCACTGTTACGGGAATGCATTTCAGTTGTGATGGCTTCAAAATAAAAACCCACTCAAGTAGGTTATATTTATTTATTTATTTATTTATTTATTTCTTCGGTTTTGTATACCGCTCCTCCCTGCAGGCTCGGGGCGGGGATACATCAACAGAATACATGGGCAGCATGTCCTCGACATGTAGCCCTACAAATACATAAAACGAGATTAAAACACAGTCCAACGATTTCGAATACAGGGCATATTTAGCAATATGCTGACCATTGAAGCCTAAGGGAATGCCAGTCCGAAGAGGACAGTCTTGCAAGCCCTTCTGAAGGGGCTAATTCCAGGATGGCTCGGTATTGTCCGGTGAGAGTTCCACAAGGCTGGAGCTGCCGCGGAGAAAGCTCTCTGGCGAGTCGCGGATAGGTGGCAGGAGCGGACTGATGGTATAGTCAGTAGGTTGTGTTCCTCTGACCGCAGTGATCTCGGGGGCATATACGGGGTAAGGCGGTCCCTCAGGTACGCAGGCCCTAGACCGTGCAAGGCCTTAAAGGTTAATACCAGCACCTTGAAGACAATTCGGTACTCAATAGGGAGCCAGTGCAGCTGCCGGAGGATGGGCGTGATGTGCTCGCCACCGACGAGCCCGTCAGCAGCGGCGGCGGCATTCTGCACTAGCTTGAGTTTCCGGATTGTCGACAGGGGAAGGCCAACGTGAGGGCGTTACAGTAGTCTAGTCTCGAGATGACCGTCGCTGGATCACCGTAGCCAGGTCGTTCCTGGACAGGTAGGGTGCCAGTCGCCTAGCCTGTCGTAGGTGATAGAAGGACCCCCTGCAGACCGCGTCGACCTGAGCCTCCATGGTCAGCAGGGAGTCCAACTGCACACCCAAGCTCTTAACCAAAGATGACGGGCTAAGTCGCTCGCCATCCAGGGTAGGCAACCGGCACCCACCCAGCCCAGGGCGACCGGGCCATAGGATCTCCGTCTTCGAGCCCTATACATCAGTTCTGTCATTTTTATTTGACCGAGGAATTGGCAGAGGCAGCACTGAGGTGAGCATACAGCATACCAATGCATTAAAAAAATTTCATTAGCAAATATAAATCAACTGTGTGCAGGCAAGATAAAATTAGAAGTGATGTTCTCATTGTCCAGAAAGGATGTCTGAGGCTGGAAAAAGTGTGTCTAAAATTTAAATGGGTACGTGCCTAGACAGGGACCTGATGAATAGGAGTGTTGTATGTGTCCTGTTCGTACAAGCATTTGCAATACTAAACTGTGCAAGTCAGGAAGCCGTAAACTAAGTAAAGAAGTCAGTGAGCAGTCCAAGCACAGAGTAAACTGTAAACTGGAGATGCGCAACAGCAGGGTTCAGGAGTCATGAGCTTAGAATCTGACTCAGTAGCAGGTCCTGACCCATCAGATAGTACAGTGTTATATTGTGTTCATAGGGTTATTCTCTTACTAGGTGGAATGAGGTGATTAATTCTATTAGCCTACATTGGAAACAGAAGTTTGAAGACTGCTTTTAAGAAGAATTAGTTTAATTACGGTACATGTTGGAGCCATCTGTAACTGAGCAGATCCTACTTGAGCATTATCCTCCCTCCGCTCCATTCGAGATCACTTTAGTGTCATTTTCCTCAACTTTCTAAGGCCATGGTGAATGGATCCCCTAGTAGTTCCTATTTCTTGGAAGACAAGATGTGTATTGCCATTGTCACCTGCCAACCCAGACAGTTTCTATGTATGGAATGAAGAAGTGTGGGTACAATCATGTCCTTCACCTCAGGGAGCAAAACGACTAGGACTGATCTCAATTCCAGCAGACAGCATGATGTTGTAGCAAAGGAGTGTATAATATTGTGCATCTAGCATAGTCATATACTATGATACATCCAGTGTAATGTGGAAAATAGCAGATACAAACTTAACAAAAATTTAGACAGCAGTTTTATACCTGCTTAATTGCAATAATTACTATATGATTCCACGGGTCATCTTTCAAGGCAGATATGTGAATGTTAGAAACTGTTAGAAACTGTTAGAAACTGTTAGAAACTGTTAGAAACTGTTAGAAACAAGGACGGATTTGTGCACACAATGTTACTTAGATTTCTGAATGAAGACCTTTACATTTTGAATTCATTTCGCTACAAGGTGTGAGGAATGGCTAGAAGAATTTGCTTCAGCTCACATATAAAGCCTGAAAATTGAGCTTTTTCAATAGGACTACAGAAGTGAGAAGCAGATAACATAAAGTAAATGGCTTTAAGAAATGGTGCAACCTTACTTGGGAGTAGAGAATCTGCAGAATTCAATGGAACTTACATTCAAGACTTAGAATACAAGTTAACATGTATAGCAGAAATGGGGAACCCGTGGCTTTCCAGGTCTTGGTGCTGGCTTTTGACATGGAGCAGATGCAAATTGGACTGCAACACTTTGAAATCATATATTCCTGCTTTTAAATTTTCTTCTGCAATGAAAAATCAGGTTGACATCATTACAAGGTTCACAACATTAGCGGTAGTTTTCTGGAGTGAAATAAATGGGAAAAAAATCTCATCCATATTTACACCCTTGGAGGTTTGTATTGTTATTAACCATTTTTGCAAGGGAAAATGCAAATGTTTCTCATATAATGTTATTGCTATATTTTAAAAAATGTTTTAAAACAATGCTTTTGGGTTTGGAAAGATTAGCCGTTTACAAGAAACGTTGCTCAGTGGACACCCGACTGTATTTTCTCAGTCTTCAAGGAGGCTCTTCACGAGCTTAAACCTATACCTGTTGATAAACTCTACAAGTTAGCTGGTATTGTCCCCACTCATGTGTGACAGGAAGTTGCTGCTAGCTGTGAGAGAAATAAGGTTGAACACTCTGAAAGCCACCCACTGCATGGCTATCACCCTCCTCCCAGCAGACTCAAATCAAGGAAAAGCTTCAGGAGAACCACCACTCCTCTTGGTGCCCCCCCCCCCCAAGCAACAGCAGGGGTATCCCTCTGGGCAGCTAAACCAGGGAATCCCAACTGGATGGCCCCCCACGAGGGTCTTCCTCCAGGGCCAAACCAAGATTGGGCAATTTGGTAGTCTCTGAACAGACTCAGAAGTGGAGTAGACAGATCAAAAAACAACCTGGCAAAATGGCACTACCTAAAAGAATCCTTGTACAACTGTGGAGCAGAACAGACAACTCCACATCTGTATACTTGTCCACAATGACCTGTCTCATTTACAGAGGAAGAATTATTTGAGGCTACAGACAATGTGGTCACTGTTGCCTGTTTCTGGTCAAAAGATATTTAGCTGCTTGTCCTCCTCCTATTTTTATCAGTTTTATGTTTATGCAATGTTTTTGACATGAAACAAATAAATTGCTATATTGCTGGTGTATGCACAGTTAGAAAATACAGTTGAATATTCAAATGATGGACCTCCATCACTGTCGCTGTATTTGACAGTGCAAGATCTCATCCATTATTTATAATGTTTGGCTGATTGTAGTCTTGTTTTTTTGTTACACTTTTGTCCTTTTTTGTTGTGTTCATTTCTTACTACTGTTGATTTTCATTAATAGATTAGAGAAGGTTCAAGAGAGCTATCTTGGACGTGCTCATTAAAATAAATGGACAGAAAGGTCCCAGGAAAGGTAGCAGAGTGTAGACCTTTCAAGAGGAAAATGTGGGATATAGATAAAGAGAGTGTTGCTGCTACTGGGATTACTATTACTGCAGCTCCTACTGCTAGGTGGTACAGTCGGCCCTCCATATTTGTGAGTTTGACTTGATAATTCACAGATTTGCTTAATGTAATCTCTCCAGGAACCTCTCAAGCCTTCCAACAGACATTGATCATAGACTTAAGTAAAGGAACTAGGGATTATTTGGAGACGACTATTCTCTAGGCATTTATAGGTCCTCTAGCACAGTGTTTCCCAACCTTTTTTGAGCCGCGGCACACTTTTGACATTAAAAAAATCCGGGGGCACACCACCAACCAAAATGACATAAAATGACACTCTAACACAGTAAAGAATGGCTGGGGGGTGGTGGCCTGCTGGGAGCAGCTGGTGGGAGTGCCGAAGCTGGGAGAGGGGGCGGAGCCATGCCGTGCCATGCCCCTCCCCCTCCCCCCAGCTTCAGCCCTCCCAGCAGCTGCTCCAGCCTTGAGGGGGAAGTGCCAAGCCAGCGGTGGCAGAGCCAACACAATGTTGGCTTGGCACTGTCCCCTCAAGGCTGGAGCAGCTGCTGGGAGTGCCGAAGCCAGGGGGAGGAGGTGGAGCCAGGCCGCGCCATGCCCCGCCCCCTCCCCCAGCTTCAGCTCTCCCACAGAGGAGGAGCATGAGCGGTGGACGGGCTTCAGTGGGCGGGGCTCCTCCTCCATGCAGCTTCAGCGAGCGAGGGGCGAGAGTCATGGCAGGTCTTCGCCACCGCCCGGCCCTACCTCCTCCTCCCCCAAGCAGCAGGAGTTCGGCAGGAGGGGGGGAGGAAGGGGGGCAGAGAGCTTTTCTCGCGGCACAGCAGGTGGTCCGTCACGGCACACTAGTGTGCCACGGCACACTGGTTGAGAAACACTGCTCTAGCATGCTTATCTAGTTAACATCCAGTGGAAATTGACAAAAGAGTCGCATTAGAGGACCTTGACATTCCTAAAAATGTGTTCTCTTGGGTAAAAAAAAGTTTTATGAATGAACCCTAAGTGAATGGTTTTTTTCATTAACTTGGGGGTCTTGCTTCCTTAACTCCATGAAAGTGGAGGCCCGGTGGTACAAAAAATCCCTATTGGTACCTTAGTTGTGAAACTGCATAGCTCTTGATATGCACCTAGTATACTAGATGGATGTAGAATGCTTCTCTCTGCCAGGATATCCTTTTTTACCCTGAGATCTTGGCAAGAATGCATTCCTATTCAACAGGAGTTGAATACAGAAAGAAAGCTAAACTTGTTTCTAGTTCAGTAGTCCTCTGTGAAGCCATTAAAAATAGTTAAATCCAAGAATGGATTATAGAAGTCTTTGTAAAAGAAAAGCCCAAACCAGCTGTTCTGTTGTCAGGTCAGACTGATGTAGACATGTAGAAACAGATGGGGAGACCTTTGCCATCTAGCTGGAGACACACAACACAATCCCGTCTCTTTCTCAAACGTAAACCTTTTTGTTTTCAGTGGAATTGTCGATGAATCATTCTTTCTTCTAAAAGGGCCACTATTTTACACAAAGCTGTCCGAATAAATAAGGCATTTGAAATGAGAATTTGAAATTTAATGGGATATGGTAGAACTTTGCTGAAAAAGAACGTGATCATCAAATTGAGTTTGGAATTAGAAACCACAATTTTCAAAGGAGATATAGGGCCAGTGGTAACTGCACAGTGGCTGATTGGAAGGCACTCCAAAGGGTCCCCACTTCTGCACAGAGAATCATTAGTTGCCCTCTCCCTTCTTTGGAAGAATAATAATACACTAATAATACACTTTATTTATATTCTGCCCATCTCCCCTAGGGGACTCAGAGCAGATTACAGTATTTTACTTGCATAGGCAAACATTTAATGCTTTCTACAATCATATTCAATGAGCCACACAAACAAAGGCAGAGGCTTCTCCTATCATTTCTGGCTTCTGGAGGCAGTGCTCATCACTGGCTCTGGGGAGATGCTTTCTCCCATTTTTCAAGTTGACGAGCTTGCGTTGTTACCTCCTGGTTGTCTGGCCAGTAAGATTGTTTGGAGTGTCTCTTTGCCTTTTCCTGCCAAAGCGGTACCCATTTATCTACTCACATTTGCATGTTTTCAAAATGCTAGGATCGCGGGAGCTGGATCTGACAGTCGGGAGCTCACCCCGTCTCACGGATGAACTGCTGACTCTCAGGTCAGTAGTTCAGCAGCACAAGGGTTTAATCCATTGCGCCACCATGGCTCCAAGAACTTTATAAGCCCCGCAGCCTTAAGAAAGCTCAGAGAATTCTTAAGGATCTATCTTACCCGCATTTACTTTTTTGGAATTATTACCATCTGGCAGATGGTAAAGGGTAACAAAGACAAGGACAAATAGATGGAGAGATAGCCTTTATCCTAGAGCGGTAACTATATACAGGTCCTTCTAAAAAAATTAGCATATAGTGCTAAAGTTCATTATTTTCCATAATGTAATGATAAAAATTAAATTTTCATATATTTTTGATTCATTGCACACCAACTGAAATATTTCAGGTCTTTTTTGTTTTAATACTGATGATTTTGGCATACATATCTCAAAAAATTAGCATATTCCATCCGACCAAATATGCTAATTTTTTGAGACAGTATTTTTGGGTTTTCAGGAGCTGTATGCCAAAATCATCAGTACAAAACAAAAAAAGACCTGAAATATTTCAGTTGGTGTGCAATATATGAAAGTTTAATTTCTATCATTACATTATGGAAAACAATGAACTTTAGCACTATATGCTAATTTTTTGAGAAGGACCTGTAGCTTTGCATGGATGTGTCATTGAGGGCTGTGTAGTGGTGGTTGGGGTGTAGAAGGATGGGTGTGTTGTTTTGTGATGTGTCCTGGGGAAAGCATTTAATTTCGTTGTACAATGTACAATGACAATAAAGTTATTCTGTTCTATCTATTCTAAAATGAGCTTTAGAAGTGTTACCTTAAATGGGGTACCAGGGCTATCATGGTCTATTTGTTTGAGTGTTGGACTGGGACTCAAATCAAGGTTCCAATCCCTGCTGAGAAATAGAAATCCACAGGGGTGACCATGGGCAAAGCAACCCCCTTCTGGATAGATCTTGCCATAAAAACCTATCAGTCGGATGTCATAAGTTAGAGTTTACCTGAATGAATATGCAGTTGGCCCTTCATATCTGCTAGTGTTTGGTTCCAGGATCTTAAACTATATAAACATCCATGGATGTTGAAGTTTCACTTTATATAATGACGTGCAGTTCGAAAACAGGCAAATGTGAGTAGATCAATAGGTACCACTTTGGCAGGAAGATAATGGCAGTCCATGCAGTCATGCTGGCCGCATGACCTTGGAGGCATCTATGGACAATGCTGACTCTTCGTCTTAGAAATGGAGATGAGCATCACCCCCCAAAGTCAGACCTTGGGTACCCCTTTACCTTTTAAAATGGTGTCCCTTATGTCAAATGGTGAACAATTCAAAGGCTTGGTTTTTGGAAGCAAATAAAATTCAAGCAGTGGTTGAATCTGTGGATTAAGAATCCATGAATGTGTAGGATTCTTGAAATAATGACCCAAGACTGATGTTAGCAAACTTTGCACGCAGATATGTGTGGCTAAGCAAAATGGGAGCCTTATCATAGATTTCCATTGCTTTCCCAAACTTCTCACTGAAGACCTTATCCAGCGGATTGTAAATTATAAGATAAACTATTAGTTGTTAACACTGTTGCAAATGAGATTGGACTTCTGCACCTGTCAGAAGAGAGAATATCCCTATTAAAGTTTTTCTTTTGACTCTGGTCACCCTAAATATAACAACAACAGATCTTGGCTGAAATACACTTGCTGTTCAGAGAAATGTCTTTGTTTTTTAAATTCTTGCAGATTTATTTCGAAGGCCTCCCTGCCAGCTGGCTAAGCAGAGTTCTTGAGTAGGATGTGGCTGGAGATGTGTGAGGAATTTGATCTTTGTGAATTCCTCTGAAAACCGATCTGGACTAATAGGCAGATCGAAATGTAATTATTCCTTGGATTTCCCACTTCCCCATGTTTTCTACGCAATTTACAGCTTAAAAGAGAATGCCAAACCACATTTTAAAATGTAAAATATTTATAGAAACGAACACTTCTAGATAAAATACATTTATTTTATTATTAATTATATTTTTACAAAAACGGAATCACACATTATCATACAGTTTTTTAAAAAGTAATGTGGAAACAAGGTGGAATGGAGTTACGAATGAATGCTTTCAAAATTGATCTAGACAAAAAAACAGACAGATCCCTCCCTACAAATAATTGAAGTACAAGAAATATCCCTAAAACAGAAAATTAACTAGGATTGATTTTTAAAAAGCAGTTTAAACTGGATATGTAATTTAAACAGCAAATGTATTTGCACTTGAAAACTTTCGTAGTATTGGTAGACAGATCCAATAAGATCTCCATAACTGAAGAACCCATATCTGCAGTTTTATTTACCCGTGCCAAGGGGAGAATGGACTCAAAATTTGCTGGATCCATGAGGTCATTCAATGGTATGTTCCCCTCATCTCAACAAATCTCTAGTTACTCCAGCTCGGCTCTATGCTATACTGCACTGGAAGAAAACTAATTTAATGGCAGGGACCGTATGCCCAACTATAGACTTGAGAAAGTATCGTAAGGAAGGCACTCCCATTAAAAGTCCCCATATCAGATAGCCAATCATATGTTATTCACATATTTGTTTATTCACGGATGTTCTCCCTCAGAATCTTTAGATCATCCAGTGCTACCCTATGGTCAATTTCTGCCAGACATTGACTATAAAGTCACACTGTCAGAGAAAGCCCCTGTCTAGGATTCCCTATGTCCTGCAGTAACCAGGCTGGAGAACCCAAACATTCCTCAGGGCTTGTTTAGATTGCCACTTTCCCGGTCGCTGCAGTGGTGGGAGGATGTCCTGGCTGTCCAGTAATGCCAAACCCACTTTGTTGCTGATGGACCCTTACTGTCTCCTCCTTTTCTCCTTGTTGTGGCAGCCAGACATGGCTTGTGTTGGTTGCTCATTTATGGAGTGATTTTTTTTATTATGTCAGAAGCGACCGAGTTGTAATGTATTAAAAAACCCAAACAAAGTTTAAAAACTTGGCATTATACTAAATGTCCTTTGACCAGGCTGGCCACTTGGAATGCCTCTGGTGCTGTAAAAAGGTCCTCCATTGCACATGTGGCAGGGCTCAGACTGTATTGTAATACTGTAGGTAGTCTTCTCTGGTTTGCTGTCCTCCACACTCGCATGTCGTGGACTCCACTTTGTGACCCCATTTCTCAAGATTGGCTCTGCATCTTGTGGTTCGAGAACACAGTCTGTTCAGCACCTTCCAAGTGGCCCAGTCTTCTGTGTGCTCAGGAGGGAGTCTCTCATTTGGTATCAGCCATGGATTGAGGTGCTGGGTTTTAGCCTGTCACTTTTAGACTATCGCTTGCTGAGGTGTTCTTGTGAGTATCTCTGTAATAATCATCATCATCATCATCATCATCATCATCATTTATACTCTGCCACCATCTCCCAGAAGGGACTCACGGCGGCTTACATGAGGCCAAGCCCAACAATACATAGTAAAATAACACAACAGCAAATTAAAAAATACAATCACTATAACTTACAATAAGCAATAAAAAACAACAACAGAGTTTTAAAACATTATGTAGATCTTATTGGAAAACTATTTCTTGATTTAAAGCATTGGCGTGCTGGCTGATATCCGAACAGGGGAGATGTCACTGCCCTGGTCTTTTAATTATTGGCTGCTACTTCCCAGCGGATGTCAGGTGGTGCAATACCAGCTACATAGTGTAATTTCTCCAGTGGTGTAGGGCGTACACATCCTGTGATAACGCAGCATGTCTCATTAAAAGCCACATCCACTGTTTTAATGTGGTGAGATGTATTCCACACTGGGCATGTGTATTCAGCGGCAGAATAGCAAAGCACAAGGGCAGATATATACACTCTTTCTGGTTGTGATCCCCAGGTTGTGGAGTGATGCCAGTCAGGGAACATGGGATGGCTATGTTAACAGTTGTCGCCAGTTCTGCCTTGGAACTGGCCAAACTGTTTACATGGTCTAAACTCATGGTTTACTCCAGATTTTTTTGGGGGGGGGGGATTTAAAGCAACCCACAACATTGACCCACATTAGCTGGGATCAGCTTCATCTGTTCTTCTTGCTGCAGTTAATTTGCCCACCCTTTGGGCAAATGTGCTGTTAGATAGGTGCTCTGTCAGGGAAAAATATAGTATTTGTTTAAATTCACTTTTCCACACTTTTGTAGTGACCCTGCACCCCTTACCCAAGTGAATATGGAGTTCCAACTATACACATGGTTTTTGCAAAGCCTTTCTTTTGAACCTGTTCCCTCAAAGCAGGACTAATATTCCTCGGTGCAGCTTTAAACCTGGGAGGAAGACTTCAGACTGAATCTAGCATATGAACAGGCTCATAGCCAATGTAGCAAGGAAAGTTTCCTTCTGTAGATGTGATTTCTTATAGGGCTAATAAAAGACCAGACCATTTTCAATCACGTCTGGATTTTTTCCTTCTTCATTAACAAAAGTGAATCAGAACATTTCCCACATCACTGTCCCAATTAAGATGTTTGGCATCCGAACAGAAGGAAGTCTTTTCGAAAGGCCTGTAGCTTCCATTTTCGTCCTCATTAAAAATGTAGCCAGAGGCTCCACCAAACTCCACAGAATAGTCATCCAGGAAAGTTCCCAGAGGATTAGACAAACCCTCCCCAAATGTCAAGTGAAAACAGGTCCTCTGCCTGTCCGAAGCATCTCAAAATCGTATTGCCTATTGAGGGAAGGAGGTTTTATTCCAGAACTAGTAAACCCAAAGCAAAAGAGAAGCAGCATAAAAATGAGGTTGAAGAAAAGACATCTCAGTGAGAGAGTTTTTACAAGGGAGAGACACCAAAGGCATGAATTGCCTTTAACTTAAACATTTCCCCCCATTTAATAGCCTGGGCTATAAAACTAATGGGTTGCCATGGGATATTTGAAAGATAATTACAGCTCAATCCTTGCTATTGATTTCAGTGAGAATTTGTTCCCCTTAAAATATGCTAAGTACTCTGTTGAGCAGCCAGATCCTATACATATTAAGCTGGAAGAAGAGAGAGAGAGAGAGAGAGAGAGAGAGAGAGAGAGAGCAGTGAAATGTAATGGTTTGAGCACAGTACTATAGCTATGAAAACCAGGGTTTGAATCATCCTCTCTCACCCCCACAGGAAGGCAAAGGCAAACCCACTCTGAACAAACCTTGCCAAGAAAACCCTATGGAGTTGCCATAGTTTGGAAATGACTTGAAACACACTGCCACATTGCTCAGTCAGGATTTCTCCAAAGTGAGTGAGAACATGGAAGATCTCACAATAGTTCAGGTAGAATGCCTTTCCCAGAGGTGTAGGTGAGGGTAGCTACGTGGCAGTGGGGCTGACATGACGGCATTCTTCCCCTCCCAAATAAAAAATCTTCTCCAAACAATTTAAATGATCTTTCAGGCTGGATTAACACTGCCATATAATCCAATTTCAGAATGCCTATTAACTGCTTTGAATTGGATTACATGAGTCTACACTTCCATATAATCCACTTCAATACAGTTAATCTGCATCAGAAACTGGATTGTGTGGCAGCGTAGATGGGGCCTCACTCTTCACATTTCTAGCATTGACTGAATATTGTCCATATCTAGAACTCTTCTATTTATTGTGTTTGTATTTATTTGCTCATTTTGCTTGCTCCTTTTATTTGGATGGCTGAATTGTATTCTAAATATTCAGATATGATTTCCACCTGATTTAATACCACGATCCACAATTTCTTCTCTGGGGCTGGATCTACACTGTCATATAATGCAGTTTCGGGGGGTTTTTTTCATGTCAGAAGTGACCTGAGCAACTGCAAGTCGCTTCTGGTGTGAGAAAATTGGCTGTCTGCAAGGACGTTGCCCAGGGGACACCCAGATGTTTTACCATCCTATGGAATGGTCCCTGAAAGGGAAGCTGGAGCTGACAGATGGGAGCTCACCCCACTACCCAGATTTGAACCACCGATCCTCAGGTCAGCAGTTCAGCCAGCATAAGGATTTAATCCATTGCGCCTCCGCGGCTCCTAGTTTCAGAATACAGTTAATCTGCAGTCTGAAACTGAATTATATGGTAGTGTCAATCTAGCCTCAGTCTGGTTGAACTTTTAGGAATGAAACTGTCATGGTGTAAAACAGAAGTGGGCAGATGTGAGCCCCCAAATGTTTTGGCCTACGATTTATCTCAGTAAGGTTGTGTGCTCTTTAGTGCAAACACTTGGAAGGCCACAGTTTTTGAAATGAAGCATGAAATCAGATGCTTGGAGAACTTGAGGGAAGTATTCTCTGCATTTTGTGCGGAGACTCTGTAGCTCAGTGAGATACCATCTATGTTAGAGGTAGAGGGTCCCAAGTAGCTTCTGTTTTAGGATCTCCAGGATTGGCTCTTTTTTATGAGCATAGGCCAGGGAATTTTAGACCCTGGGCTGAATTTAGGGTTCCTTAGAAAACAACCCACACTTCCTAATTTCATCTTTCTTTGGTGCTTTCTCAATATTTGGACGTTTCACCCATTATCTATCTATCTATCTATCATCTATCTATCTACTTCTGAAATACCTTTTCTAAGTGAGGTGACTTGCAGTTTCTCAAGTTGCTCCTGACATAGAAAAAAAAATCTGAAATGTGCTGGGGATTTTTTGATTTCACATGCTTGCCTTTGACCATACCCATCATCAGAATATGCCTCTGGGAACCTATTTGAAGAGAACCAGCAATACTCAGCCAGATGTGACTCATCTGCTACTTTAAACACTGTAGGACTACAAGTGCTAGTATTCCTTACCATTGACTGTGCTGGTTAGAGTTGCTAGGACTTGCATCCTAATAACCTCTGGATGGTCCTATGGTTTCCACTCCTGAGCTAAAATGGACCAGTGGCCTATTGAAGATATAAGGTACTTTCCCATGTTTCTAATTTCACATTTAAAATCTGGGAGCGTTTCATATTGTACTTTTATAGTGCAATAAGTATGTTTTAGCTAGGTTCCTGTCCAGTGAAATCCTGGGAATTACAGTTTGGGGAGGGGCATTTAGAAAAGACTACCAGATAGTCCTTCTGGTGTTTCTGACTAAACTACATGTCCCCAGATTCCATAGGATGGAGCCATGGCTGTTCTAGTGGAATCGTAGTGCTAGAAAAGAGTACGCTTGGTAAAGTGGAGGGTTATAGGAAAAGAGGAAGACCACATTCAAGGTGGATAGAGACAACCAAGGAAGCCGCAACCCTGAGTCTGCAAGACCTGTGAAGAGTAGTTGACGATAGGGTGACTTGGGGTGTCTCTCATTCATGGGGTAGCCATAAGTCAAAGTTGATTTGATAGCCGTTAACAGGAGCGACCTGAGAAACTGCAAGTTGCTTTTGATGTGAGAGAATTGGCTGTCTGCAAGGACGTTGTCCAGGGCAGTGTTTCTCAACCAGTGTGCCGCGGTACACTAGTGTGCCGTGAGCAATCATCAGGTGTGCCGAGGGAACTTGGAACCTCCAATACCCTTTCTTCCCCCTCCTGCCAAACACTTTTTCTTCTCCACTCAGGCTCCCTTCTTCCCAGCCTTACTCTGCTCGCTTTGCCTCGCTTTGCTCACACTGCCGCCATTTTGATCTGAGGGGGCAGCGTGAGCGTGTTCAGGAGGGGAGGGGGGAGGGAGGAAGATGTGGGGCAAGTCTGTGCAGTAGCGCCCACACGGGTCATGTCTTCTTTCCTCCCCCCTCCCCTCCTGAAGAAGGGAGCCCGAGTGGAGAAGAAAAAGTAAGTGTTCATCAGGAGGGAGAAGAAAGGGCGCAAAGGGGGAGGGGGAGGAAAGGTCTCTGTCAAAAGCTGGCATGGGCAAACTTGGACCTTCCAGATGTTTTGGACTCCAACTCCCACCATTCCTAGCAGCCTGAGGCCCTTTCCCCTTTTCCCCCTCAGCCACTTAAGCAGGAAAGGGCCTCAGGCTGTTCGGAATGGTGGGAGTTGAAGTCCAAAGCACCCAGAGGGCCAAAGTTTTCCCATGCCTGTTTTAGGGACCTTAAAGTTGTGAGCCTCCTTCCAACATTGTGATTCTGGATAGAAAACAAACAACAACATAACATTGTTTGAGTCTACAGTGCTCTCTGGGTGTAGGTTAACTACAACTTCCAAACTCAAGGTCAATTCCCAAGCAAACCCTTTCAGTACTTTCTGTTGGTAATGAGAGTTCAATATGCTAAGTTTGGTTCAATTCCATTGTTGCAAGAGTTCAGGATGCTCTTTGATTGTGTGTTAACTATAAATTGAGCAAGACCTTTGTGTGTGTCTTTCTGCCATTCCTGCTAGGATATCTATGTTGTGTTTATCGAAACAGGCCCAGGTTTCACACTGAGTGTATAAATACATTTAAAAACATATTAACTATATGTATTACTGTGTTAGAGTGTCTTTTGTGTCATTTTGGTTGGTGGTGTGCCCCAGGATTTTGTAAATGTAAAAAATGTGCTGCGGCTCAAAAAAGGTTGAAAAACACTGGTCCAGGGGATGCCCGGATATTTTACCATCCTGTGGGAGGCTTCTCTGCATGTCTATGCATGAGAAGCTGGAGCAGACAGATGGGAGCTCACCCTGCTCCCTGGATTTGAACCATCAACTTTTCAGTCAGCAGTCCTGCCAGCACAAACAGGGGTGGGCAATTACCGGCCCTCCAGGTGTTTTGGACTTCAACTCCCAGATATCCTAACAGCTGGTAAACTGGCTAGGATTTCTGGGAGTTGAACTCCAAAACACCTGGAGGGCCGGTAATTGCCCACCCTAACCTTATATGTATGTAGTGTATGTAGTATGAAATATATTCAGAGGAAATTGCACCCTCAGGATTGCCTGTGACCTCTCAGGCTTTGTAGAAATCAAAGTGGTGACTGTTTTGGTGTCTGTTTATGTCCTGTTTTAAAATAATAAATAATAATAAACTTTATTTATACCCCACCGCCATCTCCCAGAAGGGGACCAAGCCCGGTAGTGCAATTAGAATATAATAATATAAAAAAACATAAAACAACATCGCAATAAAATGAATCAAACATTAAAAGAATAAACAGTGCAAAGTAATACAGTAAAAGATCAAACACCATTACAAGTAAGTCCATTATTTGCCTGCAGTGATCAGGTATCATTTAAACATGTTTGCTTATAATCAGAATCAAGATGAAGCAACAACCATTTGTTTGAATTTTTCAAAAACATTTTTTCCAAAGATAAAAGACTAAGTTCATGGTGTGGGTGAGTTGAAGTTCAAAAGGAAATACATATTTGTTCTGGGAACACCCAAACCTGGCAGCAAACATGTTCTGAGCATCCTTATCACTGACATGTGATGATTTTCAGCCTGATTCTTCTTTTATTACCATTCTAAAAATTTTATAAAATAAATCATTGAACATTATTTTATATTTTTGTATATGAAAAAGCGCTGAAAACTGTTGCCAGCTTCTGTATATTATTATCAGGCTAATCTGATAAACATTGACTAAGAATGATACCTAATTCAATCAAATGGAGTGTGATTGCAAAACAGAGACATTATGTGTCAGAGAGTAGGGTTTGGAGAAATGAGACTGGGCTTTTACTTGTTTTGGGAAAGAAAGAGGTAGCCACAATGGGGAATTTATGGCCCACCAATTTCAGCCTGCAGTTTCAACCCTTCCATAAGACTGGATGAACCACGAGATGTCTCAAATTCATCTCTTCCATTCTTGCCTCAGGAGGGTCCTTGTTGCTGAGAAATCTTCTGCTTTGGGCTTCCCTCCAAGGCCGGTTAATTTGTAAAGACAAAAATTACCTGACACTGTTGGCAGTAGTTGTGGGAGTCACTGGGGCCCCTAGTGCTTTTATTTTGGCAACATAGCAACTCCCAGACTACTAAAGAAGGAGTAGGAGTTTTTGACTCTATTTGTAGTTGGCTCTTTCTCATGGATCCAATGTGGCATAGTGGTTTGAGTATTGGACTACAACTCTAGAGACCACGGTTCATGTCCCTACATGGCCATCAAAACCCAAAGGGTGACTATGGATAAGTCCTAGAACCCACCTCCCCTCCATAGGCTCTCCTTAGGAGTACAATAAATCAGAAAGTCTTGAAGGCATACAAGAAAAACAACAACAGAAACAATTTATTGGAGCCAAGGCATTGTATGAGGGATGCCCTGGACAGTTGCCTGTGCCCCTAGTAGGCATGTGTGACATACAACCCCTCCTTTTCCACTACCCACTGCTGGCCCTATGTGCAGTTGTTGCCACTGCACCCACTTTTGCCCATAACAGCAACAGCCAGCCTCAACTTCTCCTCTCTTCCTCCCTTTCTTTGTGTTCTTTGGGGAAGAAGGAATCAGTGTGTGTTCTCCTCTGCAGTGCTGCAGTTAGCTGAGTGTGCATCTGCCACCATGTGCATCACTGCATCATGATGGCATTGATGGGGGTTGATCGTAACTGATGTTTGGCATCAATTAGTAGGCAACATATTCCCAATCCCTGCAGTACATTTCAGAGCAGAATAAAGGAAGGGTTGCTTCAGAAAATATAGGGTTAATGTCACTAATTTAATTGATATGAGATGTGGTGTAGATGTAGTGTCTTGTCTTTGTTCACTTTTGAAAGGGATTAGACAAACCTTTATAAATCCAGGCCATGGATGGGAATTTTGCATCCTGTACACTGTATGCAGTCTATGAGACATGAGCTGCATACAGTTCCCATGTGACCCTTTGGTATCAAGTAGTTTCTCCCAATCCCAACAGTTTCTGATTTCCCCCATTTTTGGTCCATAGCTTTTTTCTAGTCAAGTTTTTGTGCAAAGCTCTTCCACCAAGATATAACTATTCCCCTGACTAAAATGACACACTGACACAATGCAAGGCTTGAACGTTGTATCCTAGAAAGGGCTCACACCTCCTGCTTCAAGTGTTTAAGTACATAGAATCTCTGTGTGAAAGTCACACATGTTGTTTTCACTACTCTGGTTCCCAGCTCTTCCATTCCCATTTGACCTTGGAGAAAACATTGATTTACAACTGTTTTTCAGTCTTCCTCTGCACTGTGTGTGTGCACAGACTTGCAAGCACATTGTACCTGTAACCAGATGTCTTCCATCTTCAGTACATTTTTTAGTCCCCCACCCAACATTTCTCTCATCAAATTATAATACTTAGGGATGGGTTTTGGTCACCTTTTAACCTCTCCTCCCTGTTCAGAAGGAGTGGGAGGGCTTGCTGTATTCACCCTTCTTGTTTTCATGCACTCTCCCATTCTTCGCTCAAAAATACCAGACTGTGCCAGAATGCATTGCTTTCGCTTTCCATCCTATTTTGTTTTCCAGTCAAAATGACAATATCAGAAACAGCTTTCTTGGTTTAAGTGATGCTAGGAAACATCAGTCCTCTTGAAGTTGGTTGGAGGATTTCTGGGGACATCATTCCAAAGGAACTTACTGAGGCTCTGCTCTTTTGGAAAATAACAACAATAACAACAACACCTCATTTATATTCCGCCCTACCTCCCCAAGGGTACTCAGGGCTGATTCCAGAATATATACAGAGGCACAGGCAAACATTCAATGCCTTGAAACAATGAAACACAAATACACAGACAGCAACAAAGGCAACCCCTTTCATATCCAGTTCTGGAGGCAGTGCTCATTTCCAGCTCTGCATGAGGTGCTCATCTCCATTTCCAAGCCAAGGAGCCTGCATTGTCTGTAAACGCCTCCTAGGTCATGTGGTTGGAATGGCTGCATGGAACGCCATTTAACTACCCCCCCCCCCCCAGGCGGTACCTATTGATCTACTTACATTTGCATGTTTTGAACTGCTAGGTTGGCAGGAGCTGGGGCTAGCAGCAGGAGCTCACCCCATCATGTGGATTTGAAATGCCAACCTTCAAGCCAGCAAGTTCAGCAGCTCAACAGTTTAACCCGCTGTGCCACCATGGCCTCTTTCAAAGTTTCACTTGTCCCCTTTCAATGGAGAATGTGGTACCCTCTCACATTTCACAGATGAAAGCTAGGACACATGGTCAGCAACACTGGAGGGGGGTCAAGTCAGTAAACCTTATCATTGAGGAAAAACACACAAGCGAAGAGAGGCTGCAGCAGTGTGCTTTTGCTTGAGTCTACTGGGAAGTTCCGGATTCCTTCCCCTCTTTCTCCTCTCTCCCTGTTGAATCCTTTGAGCAAACATTACTTTGGAATTTTGAATTCAGTTTGCAGCAACTGAAATACGCTGAGGAGAAAAGAAGAAAGTGGGATGAGGAAACAGACATTGGGATGTTTTCATAGCAGATGGAAAATAATAATAACAACAATAACAACAACAACAACTTTATTTTTATACCCTGCCACCATCTCTCCGAAGGGACTTGGGGCAGCTTACATGTGGGATCAGGCCCAGAGACAACAAATAAATTTACCAACTGAAACATAATAAAAAAACATTAAAACATATCACAATTTAATTAAACAATTTAAAAGAGCAGGATATAAAAATCATTAAAATGTATAAAAAGTAAACCTCGACAGCCAGTGACCAGAAATATGTTGGACATAATCAGAATTAGCGAGGGCTGGGCATGGGCTTTTTCAATAAAACAGACTATAGGGCCAGGGCTGAGGGTAAAGTGCCGAGTACAATTTATCTGTCAATTAGGACTGGGTGTTCTTGAACAAGGGCCTAACCATCATCAAATGCACACAGGAACATCCAGGTTTTGAGGTCCCTGCAGAAGGCGGACAGAGTTGGGATTAGCCTTATCTTCCTGAGGAGGGAGTTCCAGAGTTGGGGAGCCACCATCAAGAAGGACCAAAGATTAATCAGGACAGTATTGGGACGCTTGGAAACAAAGGAGAAGCCAGGTAGCTAGCCAAACTTAATAAAACCAAGGAAAGTTTCTTCGTGATCTGTTTTTTTCAGAGATCCTAAAGGACAGGTTGATGCAATAAATGGGGCTAAAGCTATGTTTGCATCAAGGATGTTATCAAGGCACACTAAACAAACAAACACGATAAACTTCTGAGATAATAGAAAGAACTTCAACAGTTTGGATTGCAGATGGGGATTGCCATATCTGAATGTTGCTCAATGTTAAAAAAGCATCTGTTGATAGAAGATTATTAACGTACCAGGAAGAAGGGGGGTTCCTCTACCCTTTGCCCTGCCAGTTTCTTGTTGTTTTATTTGAGACTCACTGTCCCCTGCCACACGTTGCTGTATTTTGTGTGTACATATATTTGTGTAGGGTAAAGGTAAAGGTTTTCCCCTGATATTAAATCCAGTTGTGTGCCATTCCGAGACTCTGGTACTCATCGCCTTTTATAAGCCGAAGAGCCGGCATTGTCCATAGATGCCTCCAAGGTTACGTGGCCAGTGGCATGACTGCATGGAGCGCCGTTACCTTCCTGCCGGAGCAGTACCTATTGATCTACTCACATTTGCATGTTTTCGAACTGATAGATTGGCAGAAGACTAACAGTGGGAGCTCACCCCGTTCCCCGGATTCAAACCTGCAACATATGTGTGTTTGCATATGTGTATGTATGTATATATGGTTTTGCGCATGTGTTGTAAGCTAATTTTTGTTGTTTTGGCTTTTAAAGTCTCATCCCCAGCCATTCTTTACTGTGTTAAAGTGTCATTTTGTGTCATTTTGGTTGGTGGTGTGCCCCCGGATTTTTTTAATGTTAAAAGTGTGTCGCGGCTCAAAAAAGGTTGGGAAACACTGGACTATATCCTCCATCACCCCAACTATTTTGACCAATAGCTGTTCTAGTTGAGAGTGATGGGAGTTATAGCTCATTATTACCAGGAGAGCTGTGGATCAGAGGAAAGTACTTTATAAACGCCACTGTAGGAATTACAGCTGCTTCCCTAAATCAGCCTCTCTTCTGAAACTGAAATCCTTTTATGATATACTCAAGGTAGAAAAGAGCCCATAATAGTAACTAATAACTTTAGTGGGCTTGAATAAGAAAGCAAAATGATTTTGAGAGCAGTATGTTCTCAGAATATAATAAAACTGAGAATTCCTTAATCATGTGAAGAGATGAGAAGAGCCATCCATTCAAAGCAGCAAAATACCCTTTTAATTTTGTTGCCTTTAATGCGTGGCTGCTCTCCTCTTGAGACATGGTGGAGAAGCCAAGGGTTTGCTGCACAGCTGTCACAGAAATGAACTGATGATAGAGTTACCAAGTAATCTGTGAAAATTTACCAATTATCCCAGTAGAATACAATTAAACCGAGGGCCTTGGTACAGAGAGAATGCTTGTCAGCATGAGCCCTGGTTCAGGTATTGGAAGTGATCTGTAAAATTGTATGCTTCCTTCCCAAAACCTCTATCCTGTCTAGTGAATTTACTCCATTGCCTGTAACCTTGATTTGTACCACTGTGCAATGCTGATAAGGCTAAAAAAGATGTGGTTGTACATGTGCATCAGTTAGGTGTAAGATCCTGGTTTGTGCCGATCATGATTAACACCAGTATATATCCAATTCCAAAACATCAGAATGCTCTTTGATTGAAGGTGAACTATAAATCCCAGCAACTACAACTTCCAAATGCCAAGGTCTATTTTCTCCGAACTCCACCAGTGTTCACATTTGATCATATTGAGTATTTGTGCCAAGTTTGGTCCGGATCCATCATTATTTGAGTCCACAATGCTCTTTGGATGTAGGTGAACTACAACTCCAAAACTCAATGTCAATGCCCATCCAACTCTTCCAGTATTTTCTGCTGGTCATGGACGTTCTGTGTGGGAAGTTTGGCCCAATTCTATAGTCGGTGAGGTTCAGGTTGCTCTTTGATTTTTGGTGAACTATAAATCCCAGCAACTACAAATCCCAAATAGCAAAATTACACCCCCCCCCCCAACCCGACCAGTATTCAGATTTGGGTGTATTAGGTATTTGTGCCAAATTTGGTCCAGTGAATGAAAATACATCCTGCATATCAGATACTTACATTACAGTAGCAAAATTACAGTCATGAAGTAGCAATGAAAATAATCTTATGGTTGGGGGTCACTGCAACACGAGGAACTGTATTAAGGGGTCGTGGCAGAAGGAAGGTTGAGAACAACTCAAGGATGGCAGAGATTTTCTTACTTGAAACCACTTCAACTGCGATGGCTCGGTGCTATGGAAACATAGGGTTGTAGTTTTATGATGCACCAACAACACTCATAGACAGAAAAGGCTGAACACCTGCTAAAACTGCAACTTCCAGGAAGCCATAGCAGTAAACTATGGCAGTTAAAGTAGTATCAGATATCATTCATTCTGCAGTGTAGATATGCCTGTTTCAAGAGACATCAATAGAGGATCAGCAGCATTAATACTTGGCAATATTTTCCCCTACAAGATGTTGCTAAACACATTTTTATCGTGTTTTCTACACTTTATTAAATTGTGAGTTTGCCAAAAGATCCCCGAATAGTGTGACAGCTTAACTTATAAACAAATGCAACATTGTTAATACCTGTTTACGGAGGGAAGCCTTGCTTTTTAATTCCTGCTGCTTTTGCTGGTTATCAAGAGGTCTTGTTATGTAAAGCAAATGTGGACAAATGGTTATGCCACTAAAAAGAGAACTGAAAATGACATTTTAATGTAAAGGAACTACACTGTATGAGTCTACACCAGTGGTTCCCAAACCTTTTTGGCCTACGGCCCCCTTTCCAGAAAAAAAATTACTCACCACCCCCAAGGAATTAATTTATAAAATTTTAATAGCAATTAAACAAAGATATATGTATTAATATTTCTACCTTTTTAAGGTAAAATATAATAAAGAAAGTTGTGAATTAGAAACATTAAAGTTTGAAATTATGAAATTATTTATTGAACTTAGAATAGAAAGGTAATACAAAAAAAAGTTAAAACATTCGAAATCATCTTAATGAGAAGGATGACCCTGGTATGCTGCTACCAATCTAGTAATCCTCGGCTCTATTTTCGTCAACAGTAATCTCAATTCATCGCGATTGACTATTTTGCAATCGGTTTCTTTTTTTTGTTAATAAATTGGTTACCGCACTGAATCCACGTTCCACTAAATATGTTGAAGGACATTATTATTATTGTTATAAGACTCAATCAGTTGGAAGGGAACCCCAAAGGTATTATTATTATTATCCCTTGCTTGGCGAGAGGAGGAGGAGGGAGCAGGAGGAGGGAAGAAGAGAGAGAGACACACACACACAGAGATGGATGGTAGCCTGTCACCTGCCTTATGCCACCGCCCCCTTACAGGGATTCAGCACCCCCCAAATTCTCCTGGGCCTTCCAGCACCCCCCTAGATCGCCCCACCTCCCACCAGGGGGTGGTACCGCCCACTTTGGGAACCACTGGTCTACACTGACCATATAATGCATATTCATACTGCGTTATATGAAAGTGTACGTGGAACCTTATTTGTGACACATTACTTCCAAATTCTGGTGCACACAATGCTGTTCCCTTTCCAGAATGCATTACTCTTACAGCCTTCCAGTGCCATGTTTGCAGAATTAGTTAACTGTTCTTTATTCATGAATGAATTTCATGGATTTTAAAAACTACTGAACAAATCTCTTTATTTATAATTTATTTATGCCGCCTTTCTCTGAGAGTAGAACCCAGAGTGAGATCTTGGCGATTAAAGCTCATGATGGGTTTGTTGTAGGGTCACTATAAGCTGGAAGCAACAATTAATGTGTAATATGTAATACTGGGGACAGGAATACTACCCCGCCCTCCACATGGTGATAAAGAAAGAGTAATTTTATCTGATTTTCTCCCCAAGAATGAAAAGTCCTGGAGTTTCTTAGGTCCTTGATACACTTCCTGTTCACAAGAGTACCATAATAATAATAATAATAATAATAATAACCTTTGAGATTTAAGGGACAGTGAAACCCATCGGTATATAAGTATTGAAAGTGAACCAGTCAATCAGTTAACGGAAAATAATGTCTCCTTTCTAGAATTTATATGGAAAGAGGCCATGTACATGATTATAAAATGACATATTATTTTAATTTTTTTCAACAGTTAGGTTTTTTCCTTTGCCATTTTTTTGAAATACTGTCTCGCCATTCTTCAAGTTCACTCTGTTCTTCATCTCTCAACAGGTTGTTGGTTGGAGCACCTCGACAGAAAGCTTTCCCCACACAGCTAGCCAACAGAACTGGAGGACTGTACAGCTGTGATATTTTAACTCCAGATGTGCCATGCACACGTGTCAAGTTTGATGAGGAAGGTGAGTGCAGCCATATCTCTAAGACCTCATCTTCACGGATCATTTAATGCAGTTTTAAACTGGTATTTATGTAAATGGCTCCATTGTGAAGATGATCCCATAGGAAATCCTGGAACTAGTTTGAGGTGCGGATGGTAATTACACACAACCCCAGAGCACTGTTGCTCACTGAGTGCTTCTTTTGCACACTTTTGTGGGACTTTGTCTAGCTGCAGTTTGAAGCTAACTTGGAACTGCATTAAATGATCAGTGTAGATGGGGCCTAAATTGTTCTGCTCCAGCCAGAGTTCAACCATTACTGGAACAGTCTCTTCTTGGTGTTTAATGTATGGTTGGGACCTCTTGGAAATTATTTTTCTGCTATAAACTTCACTGTGAAGTTACTTAATTACATTGTTAAAAGGTGCTACTTGGTTACAGTCCCACAAGTTCTACAGAAGGAAGCCCCATGTATTTCCACAGGAGAACTTCCTATATTTGTGTTCTTCTGGTATATGTGCTCAGACAATATAGCTATTTAAAGAGTCTCATTGCATACATACACACACAAACTCACACTCTCTTATCCCTCTGTAAAATACACAATCCTGTCAAAATGGTGCCTCTAATAGTAATCTCGATCTCTTCAGTGCATGTACAAGTAGAAACAAAACAACCTCAGATTAGTAGTGGAACCATTGCCATAATTTGTCAAATGTATCCAGTAGGGCTGGTTGATCCAAGAAAAAAATGTTTCAAAGCTCGTTTCAGATCTAATTGTAGCTGTCATTTTGGATTATATGGATTTACGAAAAATTTCCAAAAAAAATATCGAAATTGATTCGGAAGTATTTCTGAAATTTGGAAGTCTTTGGAAATGGTGTCCACTTTCAAAAATGGGCAAAAAAAATCAGCAGAAGGGAGAGTCAGCTGTTAGCCATCAGCCAATGAGCAATCAGCAAGAAAATTCAAAAATGACATCCGGAATTTGGAATTCCAAAATTCGGAATTTCAGATTTCGGAATTCCTGTTGGGAGGGTTACTCTCGAAATTGCTTAAAAAGTTGGAAGTATCAAAAAAACTTCTGAAATTCGGGCATATCCGAAATTGTAGAACAGCCCTAGTATCCAGGTACCAGGAGTGCTCTATGTTTTCATGGAAATAGTAAAATCTGAAGAACAGTTTAGTGAACGGAATTATGGAAGGGTCCCCAAGATACAACCCATGACGAATGACTTATAGGGAATTATCATGTGGTTGTATTAATTGTGTATATGTCGGAAGGGTATCACCAGCATGCAAAGGGCATCAGCAGACTGAGGGAGAATGTTTAGATGACAGCCGTACAAAATAACTTTAGGTACTACATCCACAATATCCCATGTCAACCAATAGAAATGAAATGGAAACTGCTTTGGTATATTGGTAGGGATGGAAAACTGCAGGGTGTAGTTTAGGGGAGGGACGGAGTAACTGGAATCTGACAGTGCAACACTTTGTCCCAAGTCCCACTTGTACTGAATATAACAATTGATACTGCCACTGGGAATGTAATATTAAAGAGTTTAGTCTTTGTTCCACGTGTAGGGAAATAGTGCCATCTAAGTATAGTTTCAGGTATGACATGGCTTTGGTCAGTGGATTTCCCAACGAAATAGCTATGCTTCTGAGAAACTGTAGATTTGGTCTAGAAAACAAAACTTTGAAAGACAGAATCTACCAACCTACTCTATGATTTTGATGTTTACTTTTATTGTTTGGCAGCTGATCTGAGCAAAGAAAGCAAGGAAGACCAATGGATGGGTGTAACTGTCCAAAGTCAAGGGCCAGGGGGGAAAATAGTGGTAAGTTTTGCATCAGACAGTAAATATCTTGTTAGATCTCATATGGTCTAATGTTGAGCAATATGCTATGGTTCACTTCCGTGTCTAATTGTGCAATTCCATATACAATACCACCTGGACATTTCTCACCCCAGTACATCTCCTTCTTTGGAGCCAAATACCTGCTCTAGAGGATACTCCAGTGCCCTGGAAAATGTTTTTAGGGTGCATGAAGGAGGGGGCTGCAGAGGTCAATTTTGGCAAAAGATGTAGGACCCAGCATAAATATGCCATTGGGTTGCATTGCCTGATAATCCCTCTCACTTTTTTCTTGAAGCCTCTGTTGGTGAACAGTATAAAAATTGAACACTTGATACTTTAAGAGAGGCATGGGCAAACTTTGGCCCTCCAGGTGTTGTGTACTTCAACTTCCACAATTCTTAACATCTGGTAAGCTGACTGGGATTTCTGGGAGTTGAAGTCCAAAACATCTGAAGGGTTGAAATTTGCCCATGCCTGCTTTAAGACCTGATTTTTCATAGTAATGCTAAAGATCTTTTGAAATCATTGCACCTCCTAACTATTGCTATTTTTGCATGATTATCTCCATGTTTGCTATTGGTTTGTTGATATTTGATTTTTTTTTAAATACCATATTATTGCTGATTTTTAGTTTGTACTGCATTATTTCACAAACCACTTTAAGCCACTTTGGGGGTGGGGGAGGAGGATTTAAGCAACTAAAATAAACAATAAACTATAATATACCTTGCAGTATTGTCCTTTGTCCCCCCCCCTTCATCCAAGTAAGACCTGCTGCATTTGTCATGGAGTATTCTTTTACAGGTACAGCTGGCCCCATTGTGAATATGTTTTGCTTGATATAGTGCAAAACATAGAGCAATATAGTACGACCTGTATCTCAATGAGGGATGCATTCCTGGTCAGTTACTTAAAACAGTGAATGCATCCAAACACCATTAAATTAACTGGTTTCTACTCCTAAAACACCAAAAGGTTGCATTGGATAACTTAGATATTCCTAGAGATTCCTTTCTATGAATTTGCTGGGTCCTCCAGGACTATAGCACTGTGGGCCTCAACTCCAAATGGAGCCCCCTTAGTTCCGTGTTTGGGTCTTGGAAAATTTGGCAACAGTAAAAGTTTTCCGAATGTCACTTAGTGGCTGTTTTAGTCATTTACACAAATTTCTTATGCAATTTTTTACAGTGGATTCTGCAGAAGATGCTTCAGCTGTACTTCATGTAAAGGACAATCAACCATTTTTGCAGGCCTTGGAAATACTGATTTGTTATCAGTAAATGTTTGATTTTTATACCTATTTTATATACTACATACTCAGGGTCCCATAAAAATTCTTGGGCCAAAAGGGATCCCAAGTGGAAACATTTAAGAAGCCCTGGTCTATGGTAACATCTGTGGGAAGTATAACAATGAATTTATTTACAGCATTTTTACCTTGCCCTTCTCAACCCCCAAGGGGGGGGACTCAGAGCCTAGAGGACCTTGCAAATTCCTAGAGAGGCCCTTTTCCCCTGAGCACGAGTAAGTGAAGCAGTAGATATGGGTTCTGTGGTTACAGGGCCCTTACTGTATAGTCCAAAGCTGGCATGGCTCTTTTTCCCACGCTCTGCAGCATGTTTGCTTATCTCTGGTTTCTTGACATCTTCCAGACCTGTGCACATCGCTATGAGAAAAGACAGTACGTAAACACTGTCCAGGAGACACGAGATATCATTGGCAAGTGCTACGTGCTGAGTCAAGATCTCACTATTAGCGATGATATGGATGGCGGAGAGTGGAGTTTTTGTGATGGCCGCTTGAGAGGACATGAGAAATTTGGTTCATGCCAGCAAGGTGTTGCTGCCACTTTTACCAGAGATTACCATTATGTTGTATTTGGGGCACCCGGTACCTATAACTGGAAAGGTAAGGTTTCTTGTTTTTAGCTTTCCTGCTGTCTGTGTGGTAGAGACAGTATTCTTGTTTCCTATGAAGTAATCTTAACAGTTCCCAAAAATGCTAGACTGACATTGGCCCAGGTGATCTGTTTTCTACAAGTATGCCTGGAGTTGGCCAGCTACCACACACACAAGCACCTTGGCTTGTAAAGTGGATATTTGCAATTTGGCAGTAGTTCTCGTATACCTGGGTCCAGGGAAGTCCTCTTTTAGACAGGAAGGCAAACAACCTTGCCTTTGACACAACAAGGCATTCACCACCCCTGGACCCACCTGGCCAGTCCATCCCAATAGTTTTTATCACTCAAGATGAGCAAGGGTTGAACTTCCAAATGGTGATATGAACTGCTTCAATATGCAAATAGCACAAACGAATGAAGTCTTGGGTGATTGTCGAAGACTTTCATGGAATCACTGGGTTGTTGTAGGTTTTTTGATCTCTAAGGATGCTTGCCACAGATGCAGGTGAAACATCAGGAGAGAATGCTTCTAGAACATGGTCATACAGCGTGAAAAACCTACAACAACCCTTGGGTGATTGTTTTTGTAGACAAGGAAATATACATTGCTGTCTCTGGACTAAGGGTACATTTACTGCCTCAACGCTTTTGACTCCTGAGTGTTGTAGTTTTATGTGTTTTGCCTTTTCTGCCATAGAGTGCTGAAGCCTCACCAAACTACAACTCCCAGAATTCTTATATCATTGCGCCAGAGCAGTTGAAGTGGTATCAAAGTGCATTCATTTTACACCAGTGGTTCTCAACCTGTGGGTCCCCAGATGTTTTGGCCTTCAACTTCCAGAAATCCTAACAGCTGTTGAACTGTAGATGAATTTGGTGGGCATGGCAAGTTTTATGTAAAGAGTCTCTGGATTTGTCTCTACCTGTGTATTGAATATCTTGTTGAATGCTTTTGGTTTTTCTTGCCACACTGCTTTATTCAAGCAGCCATGAAATTTCTTCCCCTGATTCATTTCCTTAGATAATATTTATTGTCGTGTTTATCTTAGGCCTTACTATAGAGCCAGTTTTCCAAAAAGACTTACTCGAGCAGAATTGCAGGAACAGTGTTTTGTGGTCCCCCCCCCCTTTATTTTGTCCTCTAAAATCTTGAGAATTGTAACCTTCTCTGAAATTAAAACCTGGGGTTCATAGGAAGAAAATTCTGCACCAAATTCCATAGTGCACAGACAATAATGGAAAATACACTCAGCTCTCTGTTATTCGGCACATAATCTCTTGTCTGGACAGCTCCAGGAACTTGACCTTTTCCTTGCCATACATTACATGACTGATCAGTATTCTTCTAACTCTCTCACAACCACAAGAGGGCTACCATAAAGTCTTGTTTAGGAACAGACTAGTCAAACATCATGGGCTTCAATGGTAAAGACATTCTTTTGTCGTCTGCCAAGCCGATATTTTGCTTGCATAGTAACCTCATTCATGGGAGTCCATTATCGTTTCACTGAAACCTCAGAGGAGGGTGGCAGTTCTGTAGTGAAACACTTGGGTATTTACGCAGGAGATAGCTTAAGTCCCTGGCATCTTTAAAGATTCAGATCACAAACTAAGATACTTTCAGAGTAGTTCCAATTAATTATTATTGGTGGCAATAAACTATAGGTAAATGTAAAGGTTTTCCCCTGATATCAAGTCTAGTCATGTCTGACTCTGGGAATTGGTGCTCATCTCCATTTTTAAGCCAAAGAGCCGGCATTGTCCATAGACACCTCCAGGGTCATGTGGCCAGCATGACTGCATGGAGTTCCGTTATCTTCCCACCAGAGCAGTATCTATTGATCTACTCAATTTTGCATGTTTTCAAACTGCTAGGTTGGCAGAAGCTGGGGCTAACAGCGGGAGCTTACCCCGCTCCCTGGATTTGAACCTGTGACCTTTTGATCAGCAAGTACAACAGCTCAGTAGTTTAACCCATTGTGCCACCGGGGGCTATAAACTATAATAAGTATAATGAACTGTAATATCTTGAAAATGCAACTGAAAGCTACTTTAAAAAATATAATGCCTAGAAGCCACTGGCATACAGTTGAGATGAACTCTTCCTTGCATGTGAGGATGGGATAGAGGTGCTTGGAAAAAGGAGAAGACTGGCTAGGGGACAAGAGAGGAAAGGAGGAGCCTGTTGCGCTACTTGATCATACCATTATGGACTCTTACATGGTGAACTTGGACTCTTTGGAAGAAGGAGCACATTATAAGAATTTTGATCTCTACAGCATCTCTCCAGGAACTTAAAGGAAGACCTGTAGGACGGTTAGGTTGTTACGGTGCCTAATAAAGGATCTGCTGCAACACATGAAAAGACAAATAGATTTTTAAATCTATGCCTTCCTTTCATTTTTTTGGTGACTCAAATACATAGTGTGGGTTCTGTGCCGATTATGGTCTCACAAGGTGTTTCGAACGTCCTTATTTTTCAACCTGCCCTTCCTTCCATGGGGATATGATATATCTGTTTCAGCTGAAATATTGTTGATGCACCAAGCTGGCCTAACATTATGTTATGGTTAAGTATCCCTTATCTGGAATTCTGAAATCCAAAATTATCCAGATGGGGTGGCTGAGATAGCGACATCCCATTTAGTGACATCTCCAAGATACCTCATTATGTACATTCAAGTATTCCAAAATAGAAAATACGGAACACTTCTAATCCCAGGCATTTTGGATAAGAGATACTCTACCTGTGCTAATGGTTGTACGCTTTCTCTGGGCAGGGAATACAAAGTGACAGTGGGAGCAACAGAAGGAGTAACTGCTAACTCTGAGCTGCATGTTTCCAAATTCAGGGATCGGGGGTGGCGGGGGGAAGGTTATGGCTAAGGCACATTAACGAGTTGAATAACATGTTTGCCTGTCTGGTTCTTCCAGAGTTGCTCGGCTTGAGGGTAGCTCAAGCTGAGATGGTAGATGCCTCCTTCTACAACTGCCTCTGCCAATGTTGACATCCTTTCCTCACTGCAAGGTGTCAAAATCACAAACAGAATTCCTTCTCATTTTTTATTTGGTACCTACTTTCTTCTTCCCAGGACTTGGCCTTGGATCAATCAACTCCCAGAATCCCTTACTCAGCCTTTCCCCGGCTTTGGTGCCATCATCAATTTTGCATTCTTCCCTGCAGCTCTAGCTTCTCAATCTCTAACCTTATAGATGCCTTTCCTCCAGCATGTCTTTCTCCTTATATACCATCCCTAACCTCAACAAAACAGTCTAGATCCTACAAGTCCCAGTAGAATGAATTGTGGAAATGTTTGTCAATTATATGTTTTACTGTAAACATATTGATCTAGATCATATATTTAAGAACCTTCTTTGGTATCATCTTTTGTTGTATCATGAAATTTCAAACCAGGCCTAGAGCTGGGCTTATTACAAACAGTATTGCATTGTGGTTCCTCCTTCCTTTTCCCACAAATTATGCCATTGTGGTTGCTTTTTCTTTTGCATAACTCACTGTTTTAAGTTTTCCCTTCCCTATGTCATTCATCCCACTTTTTGTTTTTTGCTTTGTCATGTCATTCTTCCAGGAGTGGTTCGTGCAGAGCAAAAGAATCAGACATATTATGATTTTGGTATCTTTGATGATGGGCCTTATGAAGTTGGCGATGAGAGCCGGCGGGATGAGAGCCTAGTTCCTGTGCCAGCTAACAGTTACTTAGGTAGGATTAAGCTCTTCAGAGATCTCCAGAAAATCACTACCCAAGCATGGAGCTCTAGGATAAGAGTAATTCAATCATGGACCCATTGCATTTAAGCCAAGCATTTGCTGCTTGCTTTCTCCGCCTACGTTTTTACAGCTGTTTTGGATATGCCAGATGGTACTCCGGCTGAGGTACACCTCAGAGCTGCTAATATTATGAGACTTTTAAGAGCACCGACAAGGACTTACAGGTTCTTATGCCATGATTACTGTAATCCCTCACACACTGTAAGTACTGCATGAGGATTGGTAGGCCAGCATCAATGGCCTCAAGCACGTCACGCTGGGAAGCCTGTGCCATTATGGTCGGGAATGGCTTTTGTGGCACATTTGCAGTGACAGCAGCCAAATAGCATTCTGGAATTGTGAGCCAGTTCTGGAGCTTTCTTGTGGTGCTTTAAGGTGTGCTCTTGAAAGATAATGTGTGTCGCATGAAAATGGCTGGTTTGCTATTAGATGTTTGCTTTTTAAAGTGTGGATTGACACTAACAACAACAATAAAGTTGCTGGGTCTTGATGCAAACAGGAAGGCAAACAACAGCATTCAACTTTGGGACCTATGTCATTAAAGGAATCTTGAAGGAGCAATTGCCACAGTGACAGAACTAACAAGCCAGCCTTGGCTTGAGGCAGTATGCAGAATGCTTGGCTGAGGACAGTCCTTTGCTGTTAAAGACTGATCCGGGCAAAAAAGGGAAAGCTTTGGCTGTGCCTACCCTGAATGAAGATTTCTGAATTCTGGGAGGGGCTTGTTCAAACTTAGCGTGCAAACTGGGGCCATTTCCACCAACCCTCCTCCCTTCTGGATTATAGAGATGTTCATATGCTTAGTGTCATATGCCCCCCTTCCTGATGTGAACGTCTGTCAATGTTCTCGTATCAAAGGGCAACAGGTTAACATTATCCTTTCAGCCCCATTGTCCTTTCAGCCCCACAGCTTATTTGGCCACAAGCATTATTTGGCAGATTTGCATTGACATAAAGCATGAGGGGTGCCTGGCGATCCTAGAAAATGTGCGGTCTTTCAAACATCAGTTGGCCCATCAGCCCTATCTGCCATAGCCAGAAATGAAGAGTGATGGGAATCAAGAGTCCAGTGCCTAGAATGCTAAAAATACCTTGTTCCTATTCTGATGTTGTATTTTCCCTTCTTTAATTAATTCATGTGGGTCTGGGCTCTAAAAGCTGAAGAGAAAGCATCAGAAAAGAGTTTCCAGTCTTCTGAAGACAAGATTAAAATAAATAAGACAATGCCACTTTGCGATGTTTGCTAATAATAAAGTTTAATTATGAATCTTCTGTATTCACATTTCTGCACCTTTTCTCTGGAGGCTTTCCACTGTTCTGCTATCGCTTGATTCATGCTGGCCTGTATTTAAGTACATCTGCTGCTCCTCAAGTTGCCCATGAAGCACTGTGTTGTTATGCTCTCTGCTTAACCTGTCCTCCTCTCTTTTCTGCATCTTCTTTCTGTGCTCATATTTACAGGTCTTCTTTTTATGACAAGTATCTCTTATGCTAACCCTGATCAGTTTGTGTACAAAACTCTGCCTCCCAACATCAAAATAGACAAACCCACTGATGTGATGACGAATAGCTACCTAGGTTTGTGACCTCTTAAGTGAGGGTCCCTGTCATTTTGTCCATGGCATTCCAGACTTGCTGACATCATCATGATTTCCATTTCCAAAGTCATGCATGTTGTGGAAGAATTTCAGATTTGATGAGGGACTTGAGGGAAGCTTCTGGCTCCTGGTGAAAAAGCAGTGCAAATTGGGCTTTTTGGTTGCTCACTTGACTAGTTAGGGCTTGTGGTGCTTTGGGTTGGCAAGGTCAGAAGAACCACTGGTTATTTGCCATAGTCTATCCCTCAACACTTCAATATGACAATTCAGCGATCACATACAACCCCATGTGTAGGTCTGCCTAGAGAATTGGTTAAAGGTTTTTCTTTTTAGTTTTTTTGGCAGACATCGTAGATTATTATATTCTTTTAGAAGTGCTTTTACAGGCGCTTTCAGAGTTGTGCTGATGATTTTGCAACTGCTTATTTTCTTAAGTTTCAGCTCGTTGTGTGTTGTGCCCATTCAAATCTCATAGAAATCAGTGCAGAGAGTGTGATTGTATCCCAAGAATAACAAAAGGCCACTTGTCATGCTTAGCAACGCATGCCATTTTTAAGGAATCTGAAGAGCATGACTCATTTTTCAAGTGTTTACATTCATGTAACATTATGAGGATGCTATGTTAAAGTGGTGCTAATCACAGCATTTTGAAGTAGTCCAAATTTTGGACATCACTATACCTAAAGTGGACCAAATTTATATATTCCAAAGTTGGAGAAACTGGGGCCTGTGGTGTCTTTGTCTTTTCCTCCCCCCCCCCTACTGCTTGCAAAATGGTCCCATTTATGGCAGGTACATGGCTGATATATGTGAGAGAATCTGCATGGATGAATGGGAGACATGTTCTGTGCTGCTGTAAATTTGGGTGCAGATGTACAGGTTTGTGTGGGTGTGGAAGGAGAAAGACACCATTATCACAACACATTTGTGTTTCTCTTGAACATCAGCATCTCACACATTTTCTCTTTTAAGATTCTCCAGAAAGAGAGAGAGAATATGGAGAGGAAGAAAGAACAATAGTGTTGCATTGGGAAGATCTTAGTAAAGCTTTGGATCTGTCAAATGACAGCTTCCCAACCTCTCAGGGAATATGCCTGTGAATCTTTAAAAAAAATCATTCACGTCTGGTATAATATCTGTGATGTCTGCTGAGAAAACACAGGATTGTGCTTTTATGTGTACAATATGTAGAGTTTACAGAGACAGGTTTTCACCAAAACTGTGTTTACTGTGTAACATTACATACATTATTTGGCACAAAGTATATGTGTAGATAATAATAATAATAATAATAATAATAATCTTTATTCATACCCCGCCACCATCTCCCTGAAGGGACTTGGGACAGCTAACACGAGGCCAAGCCCAAAAATTACAATAATGCAAAATACATACATACAATGGACAATAACATCAAATAAAATGCATAACATCAAACAAAATACTAAACAATAACAAAATAATACAATAAAATAGACACAAATATAAAATGATAAAAGGATCAAACACAGCTGGCTGGGCCAAATGCCAAATTATAAAACCCCTGGATGAGATAGGTAAATAGAGTAGAGTATCTAGTGGGAGACTCAGGTGAGAAAAAACAATGGGGTTAATCTTCACTGAGGGATGAGATAAAGTGCATTAGAAGGACAGATTTGTACTGGGACAGACAAGGTATGGTGATTTGTTGTTCATTCCACAAAAGCACACCAGAAAAGCCAAGTCTTTAGGCTTTAAACTACTAGGATCTATAGTACTTTCAACCACCACTTTAACATAGTCACTGTTATGGATGTTTTATAGCTAATGGGAAGAAGAAGGGACAAGGATCAAAGACATGCTTCCAACCCTAACCAGGCCACAGAGGGATAGAAGGCAACCTGCCAATATTCTGCGCCTCTCTTCCCTCCCACTAGTCATGTGTGTGTCCTTCCTATAGACCAGTGGTTCTCAACTTGTGGATCCCCAGATGTTTTGACCTTCAACTCCCAGAAATCCTAACAGGTGGTAAAGTGGCTGGGATTTCTGGGAGTTGTAGGCCAAACACCTAGAGGAGCACAGTTTGAGAATGTTATGGAACATTACACTTGGGATTCCCCTGCACATCATGCTCTCTCCCATCTGAATGGAGGAGCAATGAGTGAGGCATGCCACATTCCACTGATGTTGTCTTTGCTTCCCTTGCCACTTTCAACAGTAAAGCTGTCAATTGTTCCTCTGTGTTGCAGGTTTTTCTCTGGATTCTGGAAAAGGTATCGTTTCTCAGGAAAATCTCACATTTGTTTCGGGAGCCCCCAGAGCAAACCATAGTGGGGCTGTTGTTCTCTTGAAAAAAGACAGTGATCTCCAGCGGGCGCTGTCCCTTGAGCATGTGCTGGAGGGCGAGGGCCTGGCTTCTTCCTTTGGCTATGACGTGGCCGTTGTGGACCTCAACAGTGATGGGTAAACTTTCTTCTGCTCTACTCCTTTTCCTATTCTGCTCTATGGGATGCAGGGTAGTTCCCTATCTTATTTATTTATTTATTCTAGTTTATTTCCCACTTGTCTCCTTGTACAGGACCTCTTCTAGAAAGAGTGAGAAGTTAAGCTGTTTCTCATAAATTCTGTGTCCCCAGAAACATCAAAAAATAAAATAAAATTAAAATTACACTATGTAACAAAATCTGATTTTTTTCTATTCCTGGGTTGAAAGTATTATTGCTGCTTAATTATGCAGTGCTTACTGTGAAAGTAGTTGTTTTTTAAAGGAATTTTATAAGCACACCCATTGGGGCCGGGCTTGGCACAGCAGGCTAAACTGCTGTGCTGCAGAAAAATCCTGCCGATCAGAAGGTCAGCAGTTTGAGCCCAGGCAGGGTGAGCACCCACCATTAGCCCCAGCTTAGCAGTCAACCTATCAGGCTGAAAGCAGAAATGCAAGTAGATAAAATAGGTATGCTTTTAGCAGGGATGTAATAAAATACACCCCTAAAAGGACATCAATCAGTGGAAGCTCCTCAGCATGGAAAATGGAGCGACAGCACACCCACCCCCCCATGCCCAAAGTCGAGCACAGCCTCCCATGTCAGAAATAAGATGGGAAAAGATGGGAAAAACTGCTTTTGTGTTGTCTGTCTTTGTTAATTGTATAATCGGAATTGAATGTTTGCCGTATGTGTGTTTTGTAAGCCGCTCTGAGTCTCCTTCAGGGTGAGAAGTGCAGGGTATAAATACTGTAAATAAATAAATAAACTCCAGAAACTTCATTTTTGTGGCTGCCACAAACTATGTTCAATTGGTTGAGACTATGAGATAGCAAAATGTGCTGCAGGATGTCCTGCAAAAACAGTTTTTGCAGTTCAATAAACCTTTTCCATGGTTTTATGATAGAACCAAATAGGAAATGACATTTATAATCCAGGAACAATCATGTTACATGGCGTTGTTTTTTTTTATTTTAAAAAAACTACTTGCCAATTGCCTTAATATTTAACTAAAAGGTCATTGAATATTTCAAATTCCCTGTATGCCCTATCGAAATGGCTGAGTAAGGATTTTTTTTGCTATAGAGCAGGAATCTGCAAAGTGGCTCTCCAGGATTGTTTTTATGGCTGTTCAAAAATTTAAAAAATTGCGTAGTATGGGTATAATTTCTGCAACTTTTTTTCTCCTCTTGGAAATTTTAGACCCAGGAAAGGGCTTTTAAAACAAAAAAGTGAACAGAAATAGCCCACTTTATGTCCCATAATTTAAAAAGGCTTTTCCTGGGCCTAAAATGACATGGAAAGCATTGCAATAAGCTGTTTATTTATCACTGAACACATTAAAACAGTTTTCCCACTTGCTTCACACTATTGCCTTCAACACGTTTATTGGTTTACATTGCCCTGTCTTTCGTTTTTTTTCTCAGTTGGCAAGATATTGTTGTTGGAGCCCCACAATATTTTGACAGAGATGGTGAAATTGGTGGTGCTGTCTATGTTTACATTAATCAGCAAGGAAAGTGGGAAGGAATAAAGCCAGTTCGCCTGAACGGATCTGCAAACTCCATGTTTGGGATTGCGGTTGAAAATATTGGTGATGTGAACCAAGATGGCTTCCCAGGTAAGGAAGAATGGAATTTGCTTGAGCATGGTCGGTCATTGGGACTAAAAGATGGATTTGATGAATCAGTGGGAATTTCTCCACGTTTCCAATAGCTGAGTTTCTCTATGAGTTAGTGTTCTTGAATCTGACAATACTCTTTTGTTTGTTTAGTCAGTTACTGTATTTCTTACTATATTTGCAATCTGCATTTTCAGACAGTTAAATTCATCAACCTCCCATATATTGTTTCTAGTTAGCCATATACTTTTCTGATTATCTGATTAGGCTTTAACATAGTTGTTTGCCTCTCGACTTATGTTTATATGTACTTCATTTCCATGTTTTCTTGGAGCTATTAGTTGTGTTTTTAGAATCATAAGATCCCCGTTTAAAACTACGCCTCCCTCACCTTAAATATTTTTATTCTTTTCTTTGGAAAAAAATAACAGATATTGCTGTGGGTGCTCCATATGATGGTGATTTTGGCAAGGTGTATATATTTCACGGCTCCAGGAATGGAATAAATACAAAACCAGCACAGGTACCAACTTGTAATATCTACTATGTCTAGTTGAATGAAAGTCCTCCTGGTACATTCAGTTCCTCTTAAACAGCAGCCTGCTCATTTCACCAGCGTCTGTTCTTCATTTGGTTTCTTGAGATTCCAGTTGGTATTACATTCTGTACATGAATGAGCTACTGGAAAATATCTGCTCCTAACAACTGATAGGGGTGACTGGTTTAATCATATCTGAAGAATCACAGTCCTGAAGTTTTTTCACATTGCAGAATTACAACACTCTGGTTTCACTGTTTAATAGCCCTAGTTCCACCGTATGCATTTGTCATTTAGATGGTTCAGCCAGGGAGCTCTTCTGGTGCCTCACCAAACTCTAAATTCCAGATTTCCAGATGATGCCAATGTTGGAAATGTCCCCTTATTCCACCATTTTCTCTACCAGATGTTAGGTTCTGCCTAAATCTCAATTGCCGTTATGTGTGAATATGTCCACAATCCCACTATTACCGCCAAGATTGACGACTTTCCCTTATCTCCACTTCTGTCACCAAATGTATGGTCCTCCTGCTGTGGCCACCATTGTAGGACCAACTAGCTGTCCTTAAGTTTCCTGTGCAGAGCATTATGCAACCTCTGTCCCCACTAGACATAAGCTCTCTTTATTCTCTCCTGTGCCCTGTGTCTGAATCCAGGCAAAATGTGTGTGTATAAATATTCCTGGAGCCCAAATGCATATTATATGTAAAAATACTCTTTATTGAGTATTTTTTGCATATCATATGCATTTGGGCTCAAACAAACAAACATTTCACTCAAACTCTTGGAAGAGACCTCATGGGCCATCCAGTCCAACCCCCTGCCAAGAAACAGAAAAATTGCATTCAAAGCACCCCCGACAGATGGCCATCCAGCCTCTGTTTAAAAGCTTCCAAAGAAGGAGCCTCCACCACACTCTGGGGCAGAGAGTTCCACTGTTGAACGGCTCTCACAGTCAGGAAGTTCTTCCTAATGTTCAGATGGAATCTCCTTTCTTGTTACACAATGTATGAATTGCACGATTACCTATTACGCCACACAGGTGTCCCCTATTTTTCGACTCTTTGTTTTTCAACTTCAGCAGTTTCAACAGCATCACACTTTCAAAGCCTGGTCTGCTCTTTTGATCACATTCTGCTCCCCTCTGCCACTCAGTGTACTATGTATGTTGGTATCTCTCTCTTTAGTCAGCACACTTTTCTCTCTCTCAGACTGGATCTACACTGTCATATAGTCCAGTTCAAAGCAGATAATCTTTATTCAGAAGAGTACTGTATATGGCAGTGTAGATGGGGCCTCAGTTTTATTGCCATCTAGTGTTTAGTCTTTCATTTGCAAGCTAAAAAACAACACTGGATTTGAGTTTCCAACTCTGATTTTTAACAGTGCCCTAATAATAATAATCATCATCATCTTTATTTATAACCTGCCCCATCTCCCCAAGGGACTTAGGGTGACTAATTCTTAATCTGTCGACTAAGCAGGGAATGTTTGAACTGACAAACCCAAATTTACTGTATAAAACATTTTTACAGAAAGTCCATGATATGAAAGCAGCTAAGGTGGCAAAAGTGGAATCATGGTACAGTACTATAATTTTGTTGTGTGAAGGAGCCCCTAATCTAGTGTTTTCTGTGAGACAGGCATCCCGTTCTGTATTCTTATTTTCATTAGGTCTTGTCAGCATCTTTTTACCCTTTTGTCGTATAACTAGCCACAACTGATGTGTGCTTGTGTCTTCCCCTGCATGTTGTTTTACTGCAGGTCCTAAAACCCACAGCTGGTATAGCCCTAGTGGTGGAAGAGGATGATTGTTGTAGTCCATCAACATATAGAGGACCACACATCCTCCATCTTTGCTTTGGTCCTGTTTAGATGACTATATCTTCCACTCACATATTCAAATGACATGCTTCTGCCCCAAGCAGCCATGTTTGCTGAATTAATGGGAAGAGTTGCAAGTGCAGCCTATTTCTAGAGTATCAAGTTGGGAAAGGTTATTCACAGGCCACACTGGAAGAAGAAACATTGTGTTCAATAATAAGTAGTAGTTTCAGTGGAAACAGGAAAAGTTCGTCCTGTGTTTCTGTGTGCTATTTATCACATTTAGGCTGCTGAAGCAAACCTATTGATTTCAGTAGAAGAGAAGCAGATCATGCATGTCTCTCTGTGTGTACTTTTTCCCAAGAGTCAGCCCTGTTGTTTTTATTTCTTTCATAATTTTTTCACTGAAGGTCCATATTTTTCCCTTCCCTTTGGAATCATAGTACTGTATTACTGTGTTATGAGCATGAAGCATGACCTGTAATCAATGCAGATATGATACTCCCTTTTTTGTTCCTTTCTAAATACTATTGATTATCCCACTTTCATTTATAAGTGTTACATGGAAAGGAAATCTGGGGAAAAATTGACTAATTGTTCTGAACATTCATTTATAAACTCTTAACTCAGTAAATCAATAAATGTACCAGCAGCATATAAAATCAGAGATCACTGCCGGGGAGAAGCATGAGTAGTTTTCCTATATAAACCTGGAAACCTATATGTTAGGACTGATCAAGGGCTACGAGCTGCGGTACAAGCCAGTTAGGATCAAAAAATAAGTCATAACTGGTGAGAAATGAGGCAGAACAGAAAACAAAACCAAAGATACATTCAGACTCTGTTGTTGAAGGTTTTCATGTCCAGAATCACTGGGCTGCTGTGAGTTTTTCAGGCTGTATGGCCATGTTCCAGAAGCATTCTCTCCTGACGTTTCGCTCCTACATCTATGGCAGGCATCCTAGAGTTTGTGAGGTTTGTGAACACATGAGGTTGAATGGGGTTTACATCAAATAACCATGCTTCTGTCTCAAGCAGCCATGTGTGTATACTATAGTTGTATCCCCATTTGTCTGGAGCAGTCACAGGAACATACATCTTGGTTCACACTTCATGAAGACTGCTTGAGTGAGTGAGTGAGTGAGTGAGTGAGTGGGAGCCAGCAGATCCTAGCACTATAATTCTGTGTCGTCGGACACACTATTAATCTAGAATAGTGTTTCTCAACCTGGGGGTAAGGACCCCTGGCAGGGGGGGTGTCATGAGGAGGTTTCAGAGGGGTCACCAAAGACCATCAGAAAGCACATATATTTACTGTATGGTCTTAGGACCCTCTTTGGCATAGCCATTTGGGTTCACAGTGCTCTCCGGATGTAGTTGAACTACAGCTCCCTTAAATCACTGTCAATTCCTCTCAAATCTGTTCAGTATTTTCTGTTGGTCATGGAGGTTCTGTGTGGGAAGTTTGGCCCAATTCCATCATTGGTGGAGTTCAGGATGCTCTTTGATTGTAGGTGAACTATAAATCCCAGCAACTACAACTCCTAAATGACAAAATCAATACTCCCAACCCCACTAGTATTCAAATTCGGGTATTAGTGCCAAATTTGGTCCAGTGAATGAAAATACATCCTGCATATAAGATATTTATATTATGATTCATAGCAGTAGCAAGATTACAGTTATGAAGTAGCAATGATAATAATTTTATGATTGGGGGTCACCAGAACATGAGGAACTGTATTAAGGGATTGTGGCATTAGGAAGGTGAGAAGCACTGCTGTAGGATGCCTGTTCTATCATATTTTCTTTGTGGCTTTCTTTGTTAATGGCTTTCTTTTTTCCTTTCTGCTCCCTTCCCCTCTTATCATTGATTGCTCTCTGCATTTTAAACTGTTAATGTGGGTAACCCTGCTAAATGTGCTATCTAACCATATGTTCTTTATTTTTGGTCTTTAGATCCTTGATGGCGAAGCAAACAGAATTGCATTCTTTGGTTATTCTATCACTGGAAATATGGATCTAGATAAAAACTCGTACCCTGACATTGCTGTTGGATCTCTTTCAGATTTTGTCTCTCTCTATAGGTTAGTTAGCTTACAAATTAAAACGATAAGAATATACAGGTATACCTTAGTTAACAAAAAATGTGTTCCCGGGCTTTACTTGTTTAACAGAAGCTTTGGTAGCAGAGGTAGAAATAACATAGGTTTCCGCAAAGCTTTTAATGCAAAACTAAGGGTATGCTCATGTGAAATGAAACAACCAGGTCAGATAAGCCTTGCATATATCATGTTTTCTAGAAAACACTTGAAAACTTCTTTCAAAATGCACATTTTCCTCCACAATGATTTTTATTTTTGTGATGAAATGTATAGATTTGAGTTTTTTCAACTTGCCAGAGTAGCTGATACAGTAAAATCAGTTAGAGTAGAATCCTATTCATTCCTGGGCCAATCTTTATTGTGTTAATGTATTGTTGAAGGCTTTCATGGCTGGAATCACTGGTCTCTTGTGAGTTTTCCAGGCTGTATGGCCATGTTCCAGAAGTATTCTCTCCTGACGTTTCGCCCACATCTATGGCAGGCATCCCCAGAGGTTGTGAGGTCTTGATTGTGTTGCTTATTGCAGATCTGCTGTTGCAACTCAACTCTGAAAGTCTTTCTCCGGCCCTCCTTCCCCATTCTTCCAATGCTATTGCTGCAAAAAACTTCCAGCTAGTTGGAAGATAAAAAGGGGGTGTCGGGGGGTGATAAGGTTGGGCTTCTCCAAAAAGACTTTGTGAAGTTAAAAGCTTTGAGCTAAGACGTGAGCAGAATGCAGTGCTTCTTTAACTATTGGTTGTTGTGTGGCTTCAAGTTGTTGCTGACATATGGGGACTGTGAATATGGCATAGGGGTTTTTTTTTGGCAAGATTTATTTTCCTTCGCCTCCCTCTGAGGCTGAAATGGTATGGTTTGCCAACGGTCACCCAGTTTCCACTAATCAACCCGCTACGTCACCATGATGCCTTTCTTTCACTATATACCAGCATAAAACACTTCCCCTTTACATAGTGTTGTAAATGTAATGGTTCTTTCTTGCCTTCTTCCTTCCCTGAAAATAGATCGAGGCCTGTCATAAATGTTAAGAAAACCATTGAGATATCGCCAAACAAAATTGATCTGAACACAAAGAACTGCCGTGAGCCTAGTGGGATTTGGTAAGCCATGGACTTTTCAACTTTGTTTCTAGTTTAAGCAAATTACTGTGTACTTGTAAGAGGAATGGCTATAGAAAGCACTGCACTAGAAAAGATACTTTTTGGGACTACAACTCCCAGGATCCCTCACTAGATGTGTTGGCTGCGGGGTTTTAGAAATCACCATCCAAAGAATTGCCTTTCCCAGCTTGCAAGTATGGCTACTGCAGTTGTGGTCCCCAAGACAGTAATGTTTCCAAGCTTTGAACTGTGCAGGAAAGGGAAGTTGCGCTAATTTAGAAGTCAATGAGCCAATCCACAGATCTCAATCAGCAGTATGCTGGACTCCCTGTTGGTGATGCTTCACGGCCCTTTCCGACCTGCAAGACCGCCCTTTTCAGGCTGTTTGGCTAGCCTGAACAAATATATCAGCGTAACTAAGATCAAGACCTGTGATCTGCTGGCTACTGGCTATGTATTGCGTGTTTTATTGAATTTTACTGTATGTTTTATTGTGTGTTTTTATTGCTACTGTGATCCGCCCCGAGCCTGCAGGGAAGAGCGGAATATAAAATCGAATAATAAATAAATAAATAAATACAAATATAACTACATTCAGACCTGACACTTATCAGGAGCCCACGGTTGGCCTATTCTGATGAATGGACTTGGTTCCTTTTTGCTGTCCACAGCCTTGCCATCTTTTTTTGAGGGGGGGGCATAGCCCAAAGGGAGAGTGAAACATAAAGGAGTGGAAGGGCAATTGCCACTTCTCCTCTGTGCTTGGTTTACTATTCGTTTGCTTAGTAGTGACAGATAAAGCAACTGGTAAGAGCAAGGAGGAAAAGAAGCAGCATGGACGGTGGGATCCAGGAGTTGCCATATAGTTCCTAATGTGTTGTGGGCATAAAGCTACCTACTGATATCGACCCAAGTAGGCAGTGCATGCTACAGCTCCTTATCATACCAACTTCCTGTATATATGCGAGTATAAGCTGAGTTTTTCAGTTGTATTATTGTACTCTATTATTATTATTACGTTTACAGTATGAACGTGAAAGCCTGTTTTGAATATACAGCAAGCCCCAAGGACTTCAACCCCAAAATAGGTAAGTCATGGTAATAATGCTTGTCTGTTGCTAAAACTTTATGAGTGGATGATTTCAGGAAATCCGTTTTTCCTTTTGGCTTTTCCATGTGTGCATTCAGCTGTCATGTGGAGACAATCCAGTATGTCAGATGGTTGCTCACAGTGGCTATTAATGTGACACTGTGGTCTTCCGAAGGGAAGTTAATTTAAAGGCATTTTTCAAGCTTTTGTGCTTTTTTACGGACTAGTTGCCTGATTAAAGCACATAGCATGTTTGTTTATTCAAATGAATATCTCACAACACACTTTTAAGAGCAATGAAAAGACAATTGACAGGAGCCAATATAGATCTTCCAGCAGAGAGGTGAATCTTTTAGTGAATTCTCAACAGCATTATACATTCAATTAATTACCTGCTTGAAGGAAATAGTTTTCTATTCTCCCCCTCCCCCCAGCCATCTCTCTCTCTCTCTCTCTCTCTCTCTCTCTCTCTCTCTATATATATATATATATATATATATATACGTTTTTGGGTTGCCACATTCACAGTTCATCTCTGTGTGTGTATTATTTCTTTGGTTCAAAAGGGGAAAGCCTCCTAATGTTAAGGTACCTTATACCTCCTATTTAATATGTGATATCTAATGTTCCTACAACATTCCTGAAAAGCCAGTTGGGTGCCATGTCTTGCATTATGGCCAGTGATTAGTGTGCTCCAGGCTATATGCTTAAGTGGCATGTTTTAAGATGGGTGCATGACTAAGTAAATACAGGGAAATGACTGATTTAAGTAAGGCATTTGTAGAATTATTATTTTCAGAAATACTTAAACAGATCTGTACTAATATCACAGTTAGATGTAGAACAGTTTGAAACGGATTTAGGCCCAGACTATTTGAAAAACCGCACCTCTGTATACAGACCACCACAAGCACTGTGGTCAGCAGAGGAGTCCCTGTTCTCGGTCCCACCCCCGTCTCAAGCCCAGTTGGTGAGAACGAGAGAGGGGGCCTCCTCCGTAATCGAGCCCCGCCTCTGGAACTCCCTCCATAAAGAATTTAAAACGGCCCACTCTCTCATTTCCTTTAAAAATCTCCTGAAAACTCATCTATGCACTTTAGCTTATGGAGAGGAGGGGGACTGATTACATCTGGATATATACCCCTGCCAAAGTGTTGAACACCTACCTTCATCTATTAGCTTATACCATCTTAGCTCTAATAACCCTTTTTAGTTGAACTTTTAAAAAGTTTTAAAGAACTTACTGTGTTGTAAAGTTTGGGTTGTGTGTAGTGTGCTATGTTGCCTTATGTTGTTATATTAACTTTTATTGAGTTTGTTTTCGATTTGTTCCATGTTGTTCTTGGTTCTTGGCATGGAATGTTTGCCATGGTGTTTTCTACTAAAAGCCACTTTGGGCAGGTTAAAAATAAAGTATTATTATTATTATGTGGTGCTCGAGGTCTCTTTTTCTCTATCTAGCAGGGCTAGTGTGGTTAAAACACAACTTAATATGCTTGATTTCTCCTCTTGATCCATCCCTCACCCCACCCCCAGTACTGAATTATGCATTCGAAGCAGAAAATGAGAGAAGGCAGTCAGGTTGGCCATCCAGGGTGCATTTTTCCAGGCGTCAGTCTGATCGGTTTAGTGGAACCGTGACACTTGCAGGGCAGAAGAAGGAAGAATGTGTGACTACGACACTTGTATTACAGGTATACTTCACCCTACTTCAGTGCTGCTTTTTCTTTGGTTATCTTTGTAACTTGAGATTAGTTTATGGATGCCCAGCCTGTGGCTCACGGAACACAAGTGAAAAGGCAGTGTGATGTAGTAGCAAGAACGATAGGAGCAAAGAGACCAACATTCGGATCTCAACTGCAGTACCTAGGAAGAGACCACTCTTGTGACTGTGTTTTGAATATCAAGAGAAACATTAATATTGCTCTCAAAGTAGTGTTTCTTTGCCTGATCACCACCCCAACCTACATTAGTAGTCAGTAGCTGCTTCAAGCGACTGAAGTCAGTTCTTTTTTTATTTGGATGCAGCCTATTGCTCCACCTGGCGATCTCTGTTGTCACAATCAGAAGGAAGATCCCTGTTGTGATCATTAGTGGGAGTGGGATCGAAACAATAGGCTACTGCATCTTCATTGATAAGGGAACAAACTCCAGTTGCTTGCATGACTGATGCCTAGTAAAGCAAAAGTACTCTTACTTTCATGGCAATATTGCCACCATTGTAACTACACAGGAAGCATGAATGTGAATCAGGTACAGATGTGTAATACTAGTGAGTTCCAGCCAAAATTTGTATTCTGCCTTTTTTTCGATTGAGCTCACTATGTGATATATGGCTATAGTGTTCCCCAATTTAACCTCATAACAACCATAGGGTGAGTTAAAGTGAGAAGTACAGATAGAAAAATGTCAACCTATAGATCCACAAGTGGCTTTGTGAAGACTCAGGCTACATGCTGTAAAGAACTACTGTATTATATAAATGTTATCCTCCCTACTGTAATTTACAGGATTGGTATCACATAAAATGAGGCCACTGATGGGGAAAAGGAGAGGTATCATAGTCCCAATATACATGAAGGTGCAGGGAGGCTGGCAAAGCTAGTCTCTGGTAAATGTAATATAAGGCTTGAGCCTTAGTTCTCTGAGATGCATACATGTCATCATATGTTTTGCATGAAGATGTCGAAGTGGGCCTTCCTTCAGTAGAGCAGATTTGTATCTCTAGTGTGGCATATGTACTCGTAGTTTTCTTAATTCAAAATACTTGGACCACCTCAGCATAATGATATTGGAAATAGGCATGCTGTCACATCGTGACTTTGCCATTACAACCCAGTTTTACAATAGCATTCTGCAAACTCAAAATTTCTCTGATTCCAAGCCTTTATTTGGAGACACACAAGTTTGAAGTAAAGTGGTTTGTTACCAAATTAAGTAGGAATTAATTCCATTCTCTAATCTTTTCCCTCCATATTACTTAGGATAAGATCAAAGATAAACTGCGTCCAATACCTGTGACCGTTGGAGTGACAATTAATGGCTCTGAGTCCAGCTCACTGCCCAGGAGGAGACAAGGAAGGTCACTTCCAGAACTGGTTCCAATTCTCAATTCTAATGAGCCAAGTACCATCAAATCAGAAGTACGTTTTTTCTTGTCTTTTTAATCCAGAAGGGTTTCTGTATTAGTTTGTGCTGCACTATGTCACCTAAACAACTTGCTCTACTTCTATCTGCGGATAGTTACTATTCTGTTGTTTGCTGGAACTCGTACTGAGACCAAAAAGAGTGATCTAGATTTGAGTATTGATTTGATGGAGTTTTAATGCTAATCATTTATATTTTTATGTCTATTTAACTTTGTTTTTAACTGGACAAATTATCTATTCGATTATGTTCTTATTTTAATTGTGTTTTTGTTTGATGGATTATTTGTTTATTATCTTATGGACATTTGGTCCCATGTAAGCTGTCCCGAGTCCCTTTGGGGAGATGGTGGTGGGGTATACAAATTAAATTATTATTATTATACTGACACAAAACACAGTATGACACAGCAAATGAGATATACTGTATATGCTGGAGTTCGTATCACAAAATCACATGTTAAACATTTAGGACTGTGTGATGTATTTTTGCAGATCCAAGTAAGGTGGCTTTTTGCAGTTGACAGATCGTGATTTTCTCAATGTTTATTGTTTTCATTCTCACGCTGGCTGCAATCTTTTGGCATGGCACCCAGTGTGCCGAATACCACTGGGACCACCTGTACTAGTTTATGCCAGAGCCTTAAAGTTCGATTTTGAGGTCCTGATAACAGGTTTTCTTGTTGTTTTTCATCAATTTTACTGTCACTTGGTAAATAATCCAAACTTTTTTCTTTTCCACAATCGTGATGTCTGGTGTATTGTGTTCCAAAACTTTGCTAGTCTGAATTTGAAAGTCCCACAGTATTTTTGCGTGTTCATTTTCCACGACCTTTGCAGGTTTATGATCCCACCAGTTCTTTACTACTGGCAGGTGGTACTTGACATAAGTTCCTATTATTATCGTTATTTGTTGCATTTTAATATGCACAAAATACTTCACCTTCTCAGCAGTTTTTTTCATGCCAAAAGGCATGAATTGCTGCCTTTGTAGCCGCTCTGAGTCCGTCCCCCCTCTGGGGGTTGAGAAGGGCAGGGTAAAAATACTGTAAATAAATAAAGTTTCAAATGTAATTTCAAGGGAGTGAGCATTACTACAGGCATGCTGGCTGCACTATTCAAGGTGCTGTAGTTAAAAAAAACACCTTTGCCAGCTATATATTTAACAACAGTGCTGAGAAACTGATATTTGTGTGTATTGGCAGTGAAGGCATTTTATATCAAACAGCTGCTATCATAGAATAATAAGAGTTGGAAGAGACCACATGGGTCATCTAGCTCAACCCTCTGCCATGCAGGATATAACAGGCAGTGTTTGACTGATAAAGATTTCATCCGTGTGGCCTGTATGACTCTAGGATCCTGACATCACTAGAATAATGTGGGATAGGATCTCAAGACTGCAGCTACAAGTCTCCCCGGCAAAATTATTTATTTATTTACTATATTTATACCCCTCTCTTCTCACCCCGAAGGGGACTGGGAGCAGCTTAAAGATGATGGCAGAATTCAATATCTCATTATACATATAAATAATAAATAGAACATTTCAAATTATAAAACAGTTAAAACATATAAATATAATTAAACAGATTAAAACATCATTTCCCAATCACCCCCCCCGGCCATAGGCCAAACATAAGCCTGCCAGTAAAAGTAGTCTTATGTGTTGTTACCATGGGGTAAGGCGATATAAAGCGCTAGTTAGAAGTCTACAAGATTAGAGTACAGGTGCCACAATTTTAAAACACACAAAATACAAATAATGCATAAGTTTGTGAGAAAGAAGGCAGGGACATTAACAGGAAGTGGCTGCAGAGATGGGCTGAATGGTACATTGCACTGTGCTTATTTAAATCACTGTTTTAAATAAAATGCACCATTTCAAATCTAACTGCTTGGCATGGACCCTTTGTAGGTGCAGTTCCTGAAAGAAGGTTGTGGATTAGACCATATATGCAACAGCAATCTAAAGCTTCATTACAGATTTTGCACTAAAGAAGGCAGTGAAGACAAATTTTCCTACTTCCCAATGTAAGTCTTACAGCATGTGGTGCCTTTGTATAATGAAAGTGACTTGCGATCCATTTCTTTACATACTTAAATTCTTAAACTTGACTCATGCTATTTCTCCAGGGAAAACAATGTCCCAATGCTTGTCCTCAAAGACCAGAAGGACATAGCCCTTGAAATCACAGTCACAAACAGTCCATCTGATCCAAAAGATCTCCAGAAGGATGGTGAAGATGCGCATGAAGCCAGATTCATTGCCACCTTTCCAGATAGTTTGACATACTCTGCTTTCAGAGAGCACAAAGGCTTTCCAGTAAGTGTTCCAGCAAGTGACAAGACTATTGAAAGATATTGCTGCTTGGATTTCCTTTGAATTAACATTCCTGTCCTGTTTAATGTAGGAAAAACAATTGATCTGTGGTGCTAACCCAAATGGTTCTCAAGTGGAGTGTGAACTCGGAAATCCTTTCAAGAGAAATTCGAATGTAAGTAATATTTTCTTTCATAGCCTGTGCAGGAATGTTTGGATGGGAAATAATATTTTCTGGACTTCCAGTAAGTCAGGCAGACTTCCTACACTCCTAAATTAAAATCAGAATCTTGCTTCATTCTTATACCCTTAATGAACTTAATTTTTAGTAGTACAAGAATGAATATTACTTGCTACCAAAAAAAAATGAAGTTTTGCTGTAATCCTACCATCCAGACAAGACAGAGGTACTCCTGGTCACTCTGTGACGACTTGGCCACTGGTTCTGGAGATTATTAATTAAAATAAATCCTCCCGGTAGTACTGCCACCGACCTAATTATTAGCAATCAGGATTTTAAATTAAATAAGATGTGTATATGGTAGTTCTGTTGAGTACACCCAAACACAACCACACTGTGAGGAACTAAAAGATGGAGAGATAGAGACTTCTTTAACGTTAACAATAAAACAGAATTTATTAATTAACAGCTAGCAATGAGGCACAGATCACAACGGTTCTACAGAGAGGCAACAATATCGTATGGTTACTGATGGTACTAATAGGCTAGTGCGTGCGGTTACAGATGATAAAAGCCTAAGCGTGTGGTTACAGATAAATACTTCAAAAATGCTTAGATCTAAACAATACTTAGTCAGTACTGAGTCTTGACTAAGGTATAACCCTGTCACCCTATTGTCTGAAAATAGGAGTGAACAGCTGGTTCCAAACGGGGCTTCTAAACACCAGAAGTCCCTCTGAGTCTTCCCTGCCTGAGTAAGCCTGCTGCTGACTCTCCAGCCACAGAACCCACCTTTCCCTCTTTAAATGGTGTTTAGTGACTTGCAAAGTCAGCCCTAATGGCTCTAACCCTAACTAATAGTGTCACCCCTTATGGTTGTGTCACTATAGTATATGACTTATAGTTCCTATGGCTGAGGCTTGGCTGGATATTGTCACTCCAACCTCAGACCACACCAGCAAGAGCTAAGATCTGTCTCAATCAAAGCTCTGCCCAAGACTGAGAATCTTTCTGCCAAGATCCCTCCTTTAGTCAGCTCTGCTCCACCCCTCTGGCACTCAGCCAATCACAGGGCACTCCTATCTCTGAGCAGGATTGACTCTAAGGCCACGCCCCCTCTCTGGCTATGACCTCCTCTGGCTATGAAATCCTCCAAAATGGATGCCTTCCTCTTGCCATTTATTGGATGTGAACCTTTTTGAGTCCCCCCATGGGTGAGAAAAACGGTATATAAATGCAATAAATAAACAATAAATCAATCAATACCAGTACTGTTATCAATATTTTTATTATTTTAAGGTTTCTGTTGTCTCTGAAGAATAGAGGCACCACTAGAAAGAAAAGTTTTCCTAGTAAAGATTTGAATGTATATGACTCGTGACAAAACTGACAAATTGAATTAAGAGTCTGGGAGGGAAAGCAACAAGACAACCATTTCATGGAAAAATGGTCTTTATATATGGTTGAAATGACAACGCTCACAATAAAATGGATCATAAGTTTTCCAGAGTATAAAATAACCTATTCAGAAATAATTGACTTCCAAGTTTGCTTGTATATTAATATGAATATAAGAATGCAAAAAATGAGTGAGAAAAGAACACCAATGAGTTTCTGCAATAGTGAATGCTAACATTTTAAGCATATCTACTTGTAATGTATCACCTAGTGCACATTTGTCATGTGAAATGCATGTTTTGAAATATATATTTAAGGGTTTGTCCATTTGTTCTTGTTTTAGGTAACATTTTATGTGATTCTAAGTACAACTAAAGTTAATGTCGATACAAGGGAACTGGACATTAATCTGAAACTGGACACGTAAGATTTTTCTTCTTTTCAGTTGCAAGCATCCGCTTCCTCAATACTTGCTTTGAAATTTGGTTGTGAAATTTAAGGCGAGAACAGTTAACACGCTTGTTTATCAAGATGCCTGTGTTTCCTTCCTTTGTTGTAGAACAAGCAATCAAGCTAATTTGGATACAATTACTGCCAGAGCTAAAGTAGTTATTGAACTGCTTTTGTCACTCACAGGGTAAGCATCCTGGTTAGCATAACAAATCAATGCTGGAGACATCCTTTATTATGGGCATTAAACGGTGATGTTTCTTTGTTCAACAGAGTTGCTAAGCCTTCCCAGGTGTATTTTGGAGGCAACGTGATTGGGGAAAGTGCGATGAAAACTGAAGATGACATTGGTAGTTTAATTGAGTATGAATTCAGAGTAAGTAATATTCAAAAACAGGGGGTTGGTGTTTAAATAAACTTGCTCTTGTCTTTGCCTTGTAAGACATTGTTTAAATATTTTTTTCATAACCAGAATCTCCTTTCTAGATGTTGTGGTGGTTGTGTGCCTTTAAGTTGTTTTAACTTATGGTCATCCTAAGACAAATTTATCACAGGGCTTTTGAGAAAAAATGTTCAGAGGGGCTTTGCTTTTCTCTGAATCTAAGGCCCCTTCTACACTGCCATATAAAATCCAGATTATCTGCTTTGAACCGGATTATATGGCAGTGTAGACTCAGTCATAGACAAATAATGTACTGTATATTCCGAAGCCATGGGAATGTCTCTCTCGGCATTACTTCGCGAACGAAGATTCTTAGGAAGGGCTCATCCCACGCTTTTTACAAGCGCGTTGATGACTAAAAAGGCCAATCTGAGATAGGCAAGTTTGGTTGCAGAAAGCACAGCAGAAAGTCTCCTTGGGTGATGTTGTTTCCAAGTTGCAGTTCTTTCTGCGTTGTCATTTCTCTTCGAGACCCATTTGGCGTGTCTTCTCGAAAGAGGCCGCAGCATTGTGGATAGTGCGTCTCCATGCCTCCCGATGTGAGGCCAGGGTGGACCATTGTTGGTGATCAATCTGGCCGAGCCTGAGATGTTGTTTCAGGGAGTCCTTATCTCTCTTTTTGGGGGCGCCTCTCTTGCGCTGACCAGTGGTTCATTTGCTTTGAACCGGATTATATAGCAGTGTAGACTCAGTCATAGACAAATAATGTATATTCCGAAGCCATGGGAATGTATTGCTTAATGAAACATGCTACTTAACTTGGTCCTTTTTAGAATCATGGCATTTTTTAGGATTTGTTAGTAGTAGTCGTAATATAACAACAACAACACTTTATTTTTGTTCCGCTCTATCTCCCCAAGGGGACTCAGAGCGGATTACAGCAGAGAGGCAAACATTCAATGTCCTTAATAAAGTGAAATAACAATGACATACAAATACACAAAACGGAGGCAAAGGCTTCTCCTTTCGTCTCCAGCTTTCTGGAGGCGGTGCTCAACTTTGGCCATGGGGAGGTGCTCTTGTTCCATTTCCAAGCTGATCTACTCACATTTGCATGTTTTCAAACTGCTAAGTTAGCAGGAGCTAAGGCTAACAGTGGGAGTTCACCTCGACCTGAGGCTTCAAACTACCAACCTTTAAGTCAGCAGATTCAACAGTTCAACGGTTTAACTAATTGTGCCACTGCTTCTGGCTCATGGCTCGAGGCGGGTCACAGCACAGTCAAAATACAAACATTGCAGAAATTCTGTAAACACACATATTAAAATGTATTTCTATGAAATATACATATTAAAACATATTTCTTGAACATACATATTAAAATACACAGAAGAGAGATTAAAGCACAGGACATGAGTTTAAAATTCATGCTTAAAACTGGCTGGGTAGCAGAGAGGAAAAAATTTAAAAAGTTAGAGCAGTGGTTCACAATTTATGGCCAGCTCTCCCTAAACAAACAAAATCATCACAAACATCTTGAAACTGTATGTTCATACTATAATGAGAGATGCTAAATTGCATTGCCGTGTTGTCATTTTAATCCATGTTTCTTTTAAGACGCCTAAACATATTAACATTAACATTGGAATGGCTGCTTTTATATCATGATCTTTCCTTGTTATTTAAAAATGCATGCTTTACCATGTATGTGGTCATAGGCTTACTCTGTGAGGAAATGCATCTATTTTCATCCAAACTCTTCCTGACAGATAACAAACTTGGGCAAGCCCCTGAAGACATTTGGTGCAGCCTTCTTGGATATATCCTGGCCGAAAGAACTGAAAGGAGGGAAGTGGCTGCTGTATTTGGTATCAATACACTCCAAAGAATTAGGAGAACTCCCGTGTGAACCTCCACATGAAATAAACCCTTTGAGAATTGAGGTAAATGATTTCATTTTTGGATCAAATTAGCAGTGTTCATTTTAAAATTAAGTATGGTGTTTGGTGCATTTGCTTGGCTTCTTGGATCTGAAATGAAATAACTAATAGTGCTTTGGATTCAAAGTGACGAAATTGCTTTGGTTCCAGACAGAAAGGTCGCAATTCTTTGTGGGTTATGATGTTGAAGGCTTTCATGACCAGAATCACTGGGTTGCGGTGAGTTTTCTGGCCATCTTCCAGAAGCATGTTTCACCCATACCTATGGCAGGCATCCTCAGAGGTGGTGAGGTCTGTTGGAAACTAAGCAAGTGGGGTTTATTTATCTGTGGAATGTCCAGGGTTTGAGGCAAGTGTGAATGTTGCAATTGGCTACATACTTAATTAGCATTGAGTGGCCTTGCAGTTTCAAAGCCTGGTTGCTTCCTGCCTGGGGCAGGAATCAAGGTAACTAATGGCAACATTCACACTTTCCTCCAACAGAAAATAGTTCTTTCTCCCACCCTGGGCATTCCACAAATATATAATCCCCACTTGCCTAGTTTCCAACAGACCTCACAACCTCTGAGGATGCCTGCCATAGATGTGGGTGTCGGGAACTTCTGGAACATGGCCATACAACCTTGAAAACTCACAGCAACTCTTTGTGGGTTATTCTAGAATCTAATGCCATTTCTAGCTAAATAAATAAATACCTCCCAGTTGCATTCTATTTCCTGCTTGTTATTTCTGGTTCATTATTATAGACATCTCGACATTCAAGGACAAAACGTGAAGTTGCAGAGAAGCAGATAGAAGGCGGCAAAGGGTTTTCTTTGTTTTCAGAAAGAAAATACATGACTTTGGTAAGCACATATTTTCACTCAGCTGCAAATTGCTTTTGAACCTTCCAACTTAGTTCAGGGAATGTGTGATGGTGTATATATAGCAAAATAACAAGATAAATTTAGCATTTAGTCTGTTTTCCAAAATGCCAAACTATGTAAATGTAGTAGGCATGATATTGAAAAGAAGCCTAACAGGGAAATGGAGTGGAATGGGGAAGCCAGTGTGGGGAGCAAATCCTTTAAGCTGGATCTGGCTGCTCCTTCATGTTTCACAGGTAGGGCTCTAACCTGTCAATCAACCTGTCAATCAGAGATCAGATCATGCAGCTTGCTTCTAAGTATCAGGAGCCAGGGCTAATTTTACAACCCGTATTTATACGTGTTCCCCTTAGCAAATACTAATGTTATCTCACCCTGAGTTTTTAATATTTTTATCTTGTACATGCGGCCCGCCTCGTCATTTGTGATTTTAGATATTGCATTTGTATATTGTTCTTCTTCTTCATGTGGTCTGTGAAATCCACACACATGGGTTTTCCCCCGCGCATGCGCAGATTCTCGGATACTCTACTAGAAAGATCTAAATACAAGCACCGCCCACCTTCCCATCAGCCCCAGCGCCCAGGCGGGGCTTGCTCCTCAGTCCTTTTTCCGCGTGAAGCAGGACACATCTCGGATTGCTCTCTCTAGTTTTTCCTCCTGACCAGGTCTATTCTCTCCTTTTTCATTCTCGACCAGACCCCTCTTTAGACTTGCTATGTCTGTCCCTACTTTTAAAAAATGCTCAGCCTGTGGGGTTAATTTACCTGAGGCTGATAAACATCTAAAATGCCTGTTGTGTCTGGGGGAGGCTCATCTAAAACAAGCCTGCAATATTTGCAGGAGCTTCACTACCAGGGCCCAAAAGAGCCGGGATTCGCGCCTTAAGGCGCTTCTCTACGATCAGTCTCTGGCGCCAGAACAGCTTCGCCAAGGCGTTCAGCCTTCTCCTGAGCCTTTGCCTCCTCCCCCCTCCCTTGCAGGAGAGAGCTTACTACCTCCTCCGCAGCAAGAAGACCCATTGGAAGGCCCCTCTCCTTCCCAGGGCGAGCCGCCAAAAAAGCAGGCAAAGCCTCCCAAGAAGGCAGCCCAAAAGACCAAGCACAAGGAAAAGAAAGGCAACAAAAAAGAGACACCTCACTGCCCAACCGGCCTTGAGATCTCCTATGGCTGAACCGCCAGCAGTCTTCCTTGAACTGCCTGAAATGGAGCAGGACACAGCGTCCTTCCTGCAGCTCCAGGAGCCTCCTCAATTGCTCCCCATTGATGTGCTCACGTCCCAGGTGGACCCGAGCCTTGCCTTTTCCCCCCTCTGCTCCACCCAGCGCAGCTGGCTCCAGTGCCTGAGCGATCTCCCTCCCCCGGTACTGGCTGCCCAAGCTGCTTCCCCAACACGCGGTGCCGCTCCAAGAGAGCCTCGAGGCGCCGCTCTCCTTCCTCCTCCTCCTCTTCCTCCCGGTCCCACAGCCCTCCTCCTAAACGTCGGCACAGCCGCCCCTCCCACCGTGCTTGGCCCCAGGATTACCCTTTTCCTCCCTTCCCTTACTTGCCTTTCCCTTACTATCCTCCCTATCATTACCAAGAAGGCTTTGAAAGCCCTGCGGAACCACCCCCCCCCCCGCCCTCAGGCTCATCCTCCGCCTACAGCCACTGTTGCTTCCCCTCCTCCCGAACCACCAGCTACTCCCCACCAGGTGGCAGTGCCTCCTCTCTTTCTACTCCTATTCAGGCAGAAACTCAAGAGGCTGATATTTCTGCGACTGAACCTTCCTCTGACCCCACCGCCTCTGCCTCAGTTCAACAAGAGGCTGATCCTGATCCCCTCCAAGCAGAGGAATACAAGGCATTTGCAGCATTGCTCATCCGCCTGTCTAGAGCCATCAATTTGGCAACCCCTCCCCCACCCAATGCTGTTCAGGATCCATGCTTTACCACCTCAGAACAGCGACCTCCTATGGCTGCTGTGTTACCAACATTGCCCTATCTATTACAAATACTAAAAACCACAGGTGTGGCACCAGGCCTGGTTCCAGCAACCTCCAAAAGGGCTGAAAATCTTTACAAGCTTGACCTTAAGGAAGCCACATGGCTTGCTAAACTTCCTAATGCCAACTCTTTGGTGACGGACGCTCAGCCGAGACCAATACAAAGGAACCAAATCTCCCCTTCCGATAAGGAAGGAAAAAAGCTTGACAACATGTCAAGAAAGTTTTATTCCTCAGCCTGCCTATTCGCTAGAATGGCCCATTATGGGGTATATATGAGCTGTTATCATACATACATCTGGAATAAGGTAACTCCCTACCTTGAGTTGTTGCCACCGGCTGAACAAGCCATGGCTACCGCCTTTGCCCAAGAGGCTTCCCTTCTTTCTAAGCTCCAAAGGACTTAGCTAAAAATACCGCTGATAACGCGGGGAAACTGATTGCGGGATCTGTGGCCTTGAGAAGGCATGCTTGGCTTAGGGCATCTACACTATCCCAAGACCAACGCAACCTGATTGAAGACCTCCCCTTGGATGAGACAGGTGTGTTTAACACAGAAACTAATTCCCAACTTGAACAGTCACACAAAAATAAACAAATTGTTAGTGGCTATGGTCATCGTCCTTACCAACAACGCCAAAGGTGGAGACCCTATAGTAGATACCCTTATTCCCGAGGAGGCTATTACTACCAAAACTATAGAGACAGACAGCGTCCCCAGACGCCCCCCTTCTAGTACTAGGAGGCCCCTCTGCCCTTTTTCGAGGACAGTCACGTGGCTCCAGGCCTCCTTACAATAACAGACGGCGGTTTTAACCCGTCACCTTCTCCCCCTCCCTCCCCTCCACCCACACCCCCTGCTGTTCTACACTCTCAACGCTTACATCATAGTGACACCATTCCACACCTCGCCTTCCTTGATAGACTCCTGCCTTTTGCATCAGTTTGGCGTTCCATCACTACTGACAAGTGGGTCCTTAACATAGTTCACTACGGCTACACTATTGAATTTGACTCATGTCCCCCACTTGGGCACATACTATTCACTACACCTTCACCTGCCCTATGGGAAGAAATTGACTCCCTGCTGCACAAGGGAGCCGTCTCCCGTCTCATTAGATGATACTGCCAACTGCCTTTTTCTCGCTACTTTTTAGTAGACAAACGAGACGGTGGCCAGCGGCCCATCCTTGATCTCAGGGGAGTCAACAAATTTATCAAGCCCCGCAGGTTCCGTATGGTTACCCTAGCGGTTATCCTCCCGTTTATCAAACGGGGAGACTGGATGGCCACTATTGATTTGAGAGATGCCTACTTCCACATTTCTATTGCCCAAGACCACCGTAGATACCTCTGTTTTGCCCTAGAAGGACAAGTTTTCAAATTCAACTCCCTACCTTTTGGCCTTTGCACAGCTCCCCCGCGTGTTCACTAAGTGTCTCGCGGTTGTGGCGGCTCATTTGCGGAAACGCGGAATCTCCGTATTTCCATACATTGACGGGCTTCTGATTTCTCTGACTAGAAATCAGCTCCTCTCTGACATATCATATACTTTATCTCTCCTACAGGACCTTGGACTCATTGTCAACCTCGAGAAATCTCAACTGACTCCTACACAACACATTCATTTCATAGGTGCCATGATAGACTCCAACGCCCAGAAGGCATTCCTTCCAGAGGACCGGTTCCTCAATCTCAAGCGGGCCATCACTGGCCTCCTCTCCCAGGGATATGCCTCTGCATGGACCATTCAGTCCATCCTGGGCCACATGGCTTCCACCACAAGTGTCACACCCTTTGCCAGGCTCCGGCTTCGCCCCGCTTCAGGCTTGGTTCCTTGCTGCCTTCAATCCCCTTGCAGACAGTCAGTCTGTCATCCTCCACCCCCCCTCTCCTGTCCTCCGGTCACTCATATGGTGGACAAAGGAGTCCAATGTGTGCTCGGGCATGCCCTTTCTTCCCCCTCACCCGTCCCTGTCAGTGACCACGGATGCCTCCGAGGGAGGCTGGGGAGCCCACACGCTACACCTCCAGATCAGCGGCCGCTGGTCCCCGGAGGAGATGCGACTCCACATAAATTCACTCGAACTGTTGGCAGTAGAGAAAGCCCTTCGGGCATTCTCGAACCTAGTTCACAACCGCACCGTCCAGATAATCACGGACAACACCTCTGTCCAGTTTTATCTCAACAAACAGGGTGGGACGCACTCACACAACCTTCTGACCCTCTCAATTTGCATCTGGGATTGGTGCATACAGAAAAACATCTTCCTGGTGGCAGTTCACCTTCCAGGCAAGGACAACACCTTAGCAGACTCCCTCAGTCGGACATCCTTGACCACTCACGAGTGGCATCTTCATCACAGAGAGTTCAGGTTCTTAACACGCCGATGGGGCCACCCACAGGTGGACCTGTTTGCATCCCCCGACAATGCTCAGTGCCCCCTTTCTGCGCAAGGCTAGACCTCGCGCATCCCCAGGTTGCCTGGGAGATGCCTTCCTTTTCCAGTGGTCCCTGGGCTTCCTTTACATATTTCCACCCCTCCCACTCCTCTCCAGAGTGGTGGCAAAGATTGTCTCAGACAAGGCCGATTGCATCCTCATAGCGCCATGGTGGCCCAGGCAACCATGGTTTGCCCCCTCCTCCATGCAGCCAGGGCAACTTTCTGCGCCTGCGATCCAGCCCGGACCTGCTGACGCTACAAGACGGCCTACTTCAACACCCAGACCTCCCAACCCTCCGCCTGACGGCTTGGAGGATAACCCCTTAGACCACATCTCTGATGCGGCACGCCTCATCCTGTTGGCGGCCCAAAAGGCCTCGACTAAAAAGTCCTATACCTACAAATGGAAAAAGTTTGCTACTTTTTCCGAATCCCGCCCACCCTCCCCTTTCAGCCCCTATTCCGGTGGTGATAGACTTCTTGGTTCATCTTTCATCCCTTAAGAATTCTCTCTCCTCGATAAAGTGCTATCTAGCTGCCCTATCGTGGTATAGGAGGAGAGGTGGACTCCCGTCCCTCTTTCAAGATCCTATTATCCACATGTTCCTAAAGGGCTATAAGATGATCCACCCCCCAGTTTCCCCACCACCTCCAGCCTGGAGCCTTGAACTTGTTCTTTCCCAGTTGTCTAAATCCCCATTCGAGCCCATGGCTCATGCTGATATCTCCCACCTCTCCTGGAAAACAGCGTTTTTGGTTGCTATTACCTCAGCCAGGAGAGCTAGCGAGATAACAGCCCTCAGGGCTGATCCCCGTTTATAAGGTTCCACGAAGACAAAGTTGTTCTTCGGACCGATGTTACTTTTTTACCTAAAGTTGTGTCCCATTTTCATATGTCCCAGGACATCACTCTCCCTGCCCTGTTCCCTAAGCCATCCTCTCAGTTAGAGGTGTCCTTACACTCCCTGGATGTCAAAAGGGCACTCTCCTTCTATATTGACAGGACTGCCAGTTATAGGAAGTCACCCAGACTTTTCCTTAAATATAGGAAGGATGCCCTAGGCACTCCGGTCTCCTCGCAGCGTCTGGCGTCATGGATAGTTTCCACAATTCGGTTGGCCTATCAATTGGCAGGTAGAGATCCTCCCCAACATTACAGGCACATTCCACGAGGTCAGTTTCTACCTCCCAGGCCTTTCTGCGGGGAGTTCCAGTTCATGACATCTGCAAAGCGGCAACATGGTCAACTCCTTCCACCTTTGCATCCCATTACAAGCTGGACATCCTCGCCAAGAGGGATGCAGCCTTTGGCAGAGCCGTTCTCTTCTCGTGTGTGGCATGACCCACCTCCAGGTAAATAGCTTGTTACTCACCCATGTGTGTGGATTTCACAGACCACATGAAGAAGAAGTATGGGTTGCTTACCTGTAACCATATTTCTTCGAATGTCAGGTCTGTGAAATCCACAGGAACCCGCCCATCCTCCCCACGGTCATGCCTCTTTTCGTACTGCATTTTCGCGGAAACGGACTGAGGAGCAAGCCCCGCCTGGGCGCTGGGGCTGATGGGAAGGTGGGCGGTGCTTGTATTTAGATCTTTCTAGTAGAGTATCCGAGAATCTGCGCATGCGCGGGGGAAAACCCATGTGTGTGGATTTTACAGACCTGACATTCGAAGAAATATGGTTACAGGTAAGCAACCCATACTTTTTATTTATATGTTTGTATTTTACGTGTTGTTGTTTTGATTTTTATTTTATTGTAATTTGCTGTTTGGGCCTGGCCTCATGTAAGCTGCCCTGAGCCCCCATTGGAAAGATGGTTGCGGGGTATTAATAAAGATTATTATTATTATTTGTACTGTGGAAATATATGGTTCCATCTGTAAGGATGGGTCATGTCAGATATTTGGCTGATATTGTGGTGGCTGCGCAGGTGAATATTTCCCTCCTATCCCTTTTGATTAGTGGGAGCTCTCTCCAGAGCTATGTAGTTAGATAACGCTCCTAGTCAAACAAACTTTTCCAGTCCAGAACTTTGTCATAAGGAGCACTGAAAAGGTGGGAATGTACTTCCCCTTAGGGTGGCAAGGTAGAGGAACCAGGTGCAGATTGAAGGATTCACACACACAGAGACACACATATCTACAATTGCAGAAAAGGAACTTTCACAGTGAGCATCAATGTTCTATTTTCCCCTATTGGTGTCGGTTTTGCCTCAGAATCTCCCTTCTGTGGTAGGATAGTTGGCAGAAATGTTGACTCTCTACTTTATAGCAGGCGATTCTATAAATATTTGGTTTTATTTTAATGCAGGAATGCAATGCCGAGGCAAATTGTGTCACCATAAGATGTCCCTTGCAAGGTTTGGATAGCAAAGCTTCCATCATGCTGCGTGCAAGATTGTGGAATAGCACCTTTCTTGAGGTATGTTCTGCTCATTTATTTAGCATAGCTTTGAATTCTCTCTCTTTAATTATTTGGTTTTTCTAATGAAAACATGTCTTTTTCTTCTTTCCTCCCTCCCCCTCATCAGGAGTACTCCAAAATGAACTATTTAGACATTCTTCTTGAAGCTTCAATCTTCATTGCCGCTGCAGATAATATTAAACTGGAAAATCAAGCCACTCCTGTGAGTCTGAAACATTGCTTTGATTTGCATGGCTATATATTTGATAAACTAGAAAGTGTTTCTGTATTGGAGATGAGCAGAGTGTGTCCAAAGCAGCGCACTCAAATGGCTGATCACCTCCAGTTTCAAAATATTCATAGGCTAGGTGTCATCTGTTAGCACTTGAGGACTTGCATGCTTTGCTATTGAGAACTGGTAAAATGCCATTAAGAAGGACTAAGGGCCTTATCGGCATATTTCACAGGACTGCATTGTTTTGGGGTTCTTTCCCAAATTGTAGCTGTTTGCGATGTGTTTTGGTGTGTGGAATTAAAAAAATAAAATAAAATGTCATACTACAGTTATTAAATAGAATCATAGAGTTGGAAGAGACCACATGGGCCATCCAGTCCAACCCCCTGCCAAGAAGCAGGAAAATCACATTCAAAACAACCCCGAGAGATGGCCATCCAGCCTCTGTTTAAAAGCCTCCTTCACTACACTCTGGGGGAGAGAGTTCCACTGCTGAACAAATCTCACAGTTAGGAAATTCATCCTAATGTTCAGGCGGAATCTCCTTTCCTGTAGTTTGAAGCCAAACTCACAAATTTTATTACTAATTTAATTCAGTCACATATTACAACATAAAGTGTCAAAGCAAATTGTGAAAAAAACCCTAAATGATGTGACAAATCTGAGATCATTTTTGAATTTAGAATGCCAACGTCCTAAAAATGTATTTTTAAAACAATTATTTTGATCCTCCATTTCTAGGCCTGTGGATGGTCCTTGGACTCTTATATCCATTTCCCCTCCAAATAGTTCAAGGCAGTATAAGAAATCCTCTTTTTTATGTTATCTTCAATGTTAGGTAGGTTAGCCTGAGAGGTAGTAACTGGCTCAAGATTATGCAGTGAATTTCACTGGAATTTGGACTATGGTTTAGTGTGTGTCATAATATCCTATTTAGGCTGAGTAGTGAGTGTGCATTAACATGCCATTAATAAACTGCTTGAGAAATAATAAAGTTTCTCAAAGCCTGGAGAACTCAAGCTCTTTCCCCCAAAACCTGTCCCTTCTAGATTTCTAAGGTTCATGTTCCTCTCTATGGTTACATTCAACAGGAACCTTTGGACCGAGACTGTTTTTAGACAAAGTTAATGACCACATATATGGATGGAGTTGAAATTGATTTTATTTGGCGATTGGCTTTAATGTATTTTATCTATATGTATTTTAACTTTTTATTGTGATATGTTGTTTTAATGTGTATCAATTGCATTGAATTTTTGCTGTAAAGCTGGTCTGAGTCCCTCTTCGGAGGTGAGAAGATACAAATGTTTTATATACATAAATAAATAAATAAATAAATAAAGGTTTCTGATAAAGTTTTGCACCTTCTATAAGTTGGAATTAAACAATAAACATTTCTGTTGTAGATACTAATAAAAATGACCTCTGAGCAAATGTAGCATTGCCTACTATAGCCTAATAGTTCAAAGGCAGCCTTCTTCAGTCTTCCATTTGACAACTTTCCAATATGTCGGGCCACAGCATCCATTACCACCAGCAGAAGTTACTCTAGAGCAGTGGTTCTCAACTTGTGGGTCCCCAGGTGTTTTGGCCTACAACTCCCTGAAATCCCAGCCACTTTACCAGTTTTCTGGGAGTTGAAGACCAAAACCTCTGGGGACCCACAGGTTGAAAACCACTGCTCTAGATTATCCAGGTTTCAGAAGAAAAAAATATATATGCAAGAGTGGGAAAAATAAGAATGTTTTCCAGTAAACTTCCAGCAGGTAATTTCCTAACTGGTGATATGGAGAGTCATCATCTAACAATCTTAGTCACAGTTGGATAGGTGAAAACAACACATTCGGTGGTCAAGGGAGATAAAATGGAAACAGAAATGCATTATTTGAACAAATAAAATTATGTCCTCTCTAATAACATATATATACTTTTTTTGTTCTCTGGCAGGTACGGGTTACTGTCTTTCCTGCAAAGACGGTGGCATTGTATAAAGGGGTTCCTTGGTGGATCATTTTAGTAGCCATTCTTGCTGGATTATTGATGCTTGCTTTGCTGGTCTTTTTACTGTGGAAGGTGAGTTATTTTATGAACGTGCTGGTTTAATATTTGTACACATATTGTTTGAAATCTGCAAACACATAATATTATAAAAATAATATTTTTGCAGATGGAAAAAGACCACTACCAGTTCAGTGTAGGGCAGAGATGAGCCAAACCGTGCCCTCAAGGGTCCATTGTTTCTTTTCATTGAAAATTCCTTACATACTCTCTAGGAAGCTTGGTAGGCAATTCTATAAAGTTTTCAGTTCTGCCCTCTCTGGGATATTTTAGACAGAGTAGTCTAAAATCTCAGTCAACCTGGACGTAAATTGGAAATTGGAAAACTGCCTCTCGTGACAATGACAACGCCCAGAGGAGGCCCCAAACATAGTTACATTTCCCTTTACTCCTCTAGGATTGTGGGGGCATTTTTGATCCCCCCCCCCAAAATAAACAGGTAACAAATTCAAAACTGAGAGGCATAACGAGAGTTGGGGCTGTCCATGTACAGGTCCTTCTCAAAAAATTAGCATATAGTGCTAAAGTTCATTATTTTCCATAATGTAATGATAAAAATTAAACTTTCATATATTTTCGATTCATTGCACACCAACTGAAATATTTCAGGTCTTTTTTGTTTTAATACTGATGATTTTGGCATACACATCTCAAAAAATTAGCATATTCCATCCGACCAAATATGCTAATTTTTTGAGACAGTATTTTTGGGTTTTCAGGAGCTGTATGCCAAAATCATCAGTACAAAACAAAAAAAGACCTGAAATATTTCAGTTGGTGTGCAATATATGAAAGTTTAATTTCTATCATTACATTATGGAAAACAATGAACTTTAGCACTATATGCTAATTTTTTGAGAAGGACCTGTATGTGGACACATGGGGCCCCAGTCCTCAGAGGTCACCCATCTTTTGTTTAGGGAAATAAGTTTTAAAGTAAATGCTAATAAATCCTAATTATTTGGGCTGGATGGTAATTTTAAATGCACTTTGTTGTTGTTACTATAGTTGTTGTCATCATTAACCAGAGCAACGACGGGGATCATATGGTATTGGACTACAAGTCCTAGCTTACCTACTGTAGATAGCACAGCCAGTGATAACAATGCTGGGAGATTGCTTTCGGGAAACATCTTGAATACTGCATGATTCCCACACCTGATTAAAGGGAGCAGGGGAGAGGGAGAGATTCATATTTAATATGTTTTAACTGCTTTGATGTTTAATGTGTTTTAACTGTTTAATCTGTTTTATTACTCACGGTGTTTATGCTTCTTCTGTAAACCGCTCTGAGCTCCGGAGTGAGGGTATTGAAATAAATAAATAAATAATATTTACATGGAATGGTGGCAAAATAGTAATTAGGATTTGAGGATGGCACAGTGGGGAAAGGGGTTCATTTTATCAGCAGGACCCATTGAATTTCTGGACACTTTTGGATGCAAACCCATATATTATATGTGTAAAATGTTAAATGATGAAAACTAAGTGTATATAGTCTCTATTGGCATGGCTACAAAGGCCAATATGTTGAAATCGGCAAACATATCACAAAGAAGACTGTCTCCACATAGGTTTCATTAGGTCTATATATATCGCTTAGTCAGAGTCTCTCTCTCCCTCTCTCCCTCCCCCCTCTCTCTCACACACACACACATTTTCCCATGTGAAGATGTATGTTGGGATTCTTACAATACTCAGCATTTTATTCCCTCATCCTACCTTAGTGTGTATGCAGCTGCCAAAACATTATAAGGAATGAGAGATGTACATGTTCCAGTGCTTCCATCCCTCTCAAGTATTTCAAGCTTGCTGGAAATAAAAGAGATATAGAGCCTTTAAGGATTTTTTTGTCCACAGATACTTTAAAAAGTTTTTACAGCAATTGAAATAGTGGCTGGAATAATTGATCAGCTTGATATAATACAAAGTTCTACCAGATGGAGCTCTGTAATATTTCCACTCCAACCTAATCTTTGCTTGCTGCCCCCCCCGCCCCCCATAGTGTCTGGTGGAGTTCAGGGTGGAAGCAGCATAGAAGAATCCAGCTGCATGCCCATGATGGACACATAATGATGTAAGACTTCCTATGGGCCTTCCAGTGGTCTCAGAGATTGACATAATTGATGTGCATCAGCTATAGCGACATAACTAGGTGTTTCTCTGCTAGTGTCCCTTCACTTTCCACCTGTCAGTAACAGGAGGTTTGGAGTGGGGAATGTGGTCATTGTGACTGGGCTACCATCTCCCCAAAGGGACTCGGGGTGGCTTACATGGGGTAAGCCACCCCGAGTCCCTTTGGGGAGATGCTAGCGGGATACAAAAATAAAATTATTATCATTATTACTATGAAAGATTGGAAGAGAGATCAGACCTTTATAATAATAACAACATTCACAATTGACACAAAGATAAATAGTAATAGTATGTCAGCACATATTTATGCACACACACCTTTTCATTTCATCTCTTTTCATGATACCAAAATGGGATTTTTAGAATAATTTCTATACTAGTATAGACAGCAGGCAGAACATGAGTTTAAGTATGTCATTTTCATGTACTGAATATAGTTGTCAAATATTTTAAGTGTTTGTAAATCTTTTCATAACTAATGTATAATCTATGTAACTGAAGACTTAAAGCAGTCAAGAAGGTAATCAACTACAGAAGAATCCTGATGGAAACTTGTTAACTTGGGAATGTTAATTTAAAATTGTGAAATAATTGGAAAAAAAGCATTTTAAAATGTAAATGTAAAGCCATCTGGTTCACCCTTTTATTTTTTGTTTTTCCCATTAGTCCATAATATTGACTAAAATGCCTTGCTTCCTTATAGTGTGGTTTCTTCAAGAGAGATAAGAAAGATCATTATGATGCCAAATATCACAAGGCTGAGATCCATGCTCAGCCATCTGATAAAGAGAGGCTTACTTCTGATGCGTAGTATTGATCTACTTCTGTAATTGGTAATTGATCAGTTTTTTTGTTTGGATTTGTTAGCTGCGGGACATGCTTTTGGTTGCGGTGGCTAATGACTAGAAGCTTGCTGCATCTGTTCCACTAATTGCCTCGTTTTGGAAATGTCAATTTTTGCTTGCTTGCATTGTTTATAATAATCCCCTTTCTCAAAGCACGAGGACGTAAATTCTTTTGTCAATTCTTTCCTTCGTTAAAATATTGCCTATTTGTGCATTCTTCCTTGACGCTCTGAAAGTTTTTTTTTACATAAAGTTGCCACTTAGATCCTGAATGCAGAAGGGAAGTGATCCAGAAAGCAAACAATACCCAAAGAGGCAGAGGTTCTCAACCTGTGGTTCCCCTGATGTTTTGGCCTTCAACTCCCAGAAATCCTAACAGCTGGTAAATTGGCTGGGATTTCTGGGAGTTGTAGATCAAAACACCTGGGGATCCACAGGTTGAGAACCACTGCTAGGGGCTTTTAAAAACATACTATGGAAAAGGAAAGAATAATAAATGTAGCCAAGGATTCCTGGGATCATTTCCCCATCAAAAAATATATCGGCAATATCAGATAAGATTTTGTGTAACACTGCTTGGAAAAGACTACCAATCTGAATCTACAAATTGAAGGGAAGCATGTATTTCTGTTTTTATGTATTTTAATATGCTGTTTTAAGATGTTTTAAATTTATATAGCATTGAATTTTGCTGTAAGCCGGTCTGAGTCCCTCCATGGAGGTGAGAAGGTCGGGGTACAAAAATTTTAAATAAATAAATAAATAACGTGTCTTCAACTGTGATACGCAGAAAGTAGGCTAGAATCTACTGATAGATCTCAAGGTGATTTGCAACAGGGCAAGGATTTCTGTCCTCCAGTGACGTCATATACTTTAGCATTTCACAGATGAAAACAGAGACATGTGTCACCAAGTGACATCAGAATGAGGACAAAATGGCGAAAGTAATGATGAGGAAGAACATACAAGCTAGGAGAGGCTGCAGTAGTTTGCTTTTGCCTAAGATTTCTGAGAAGGGCAAGATCCCCCCCCCCCCCCGATAATTCAGTGCACACTACTTTTGTACTCAATTTGCAGCTACTGAAGTTACCTGAGGACAAAAGGGGAAAGTGCAGAGAGAAAAACAGAAACTTTACAAAGGCAGCTGAAGAAGTGGGACTGGAGAGCATTATTCAAACTTTGCCCCTACCAAATCAGATAGTTGCGGGGTATAGGATGGGATTTGTACATAGTTTGATAAGGCACCAGCACTCTTTAGCAGAGAAGGCTAACAGTCTTGTAAAACTACAATTCCCATGATTTCATAGCATCAAGCCATTGCAGTTAAAATAGTGTCAGACTGCTTCATTGCACACTGTTGATGCAGCCTTGGCTATATAAAGTTTTAACATGTGAGACTAAAATAGTATTTGAGGCTCTCTTGCACCACTTATCTGTATGTGAATATCAAAGAAAAAGGAGAAGGGAAGTACCCGATTAAGGAATGAGTATTGTGATTGAGTTAGCTTTTGCTTTTATATTGCAGATATGAAGCAAAAACCTCTCCTAGTGTTCACTGTGAAATAAGCTTTTGCCCAGATTGATTTTAATGAGAAATAACTGGTTGGTACGCATGCTTGAGATAGCAGCCTTAAACACATGTACCTTGTTTTCATACTAGCAGTCAGTGAAATCATTTTAGACACATGTTGATGGGAGGCCATACGTCTTACCAATATATCAGGACTGGGCAAACTTTGGCCCTCCAAGTGTTTTGGACATCAACTCCCACAATTCCAGTAGGCTGTTTGGAATTGTGGGAATTGAAGTCCAAAACACTTGGAGGGCCAAAGTTTGCCCAGTCCTGATATATACTCATGTATAAGTTGACCTCATGTGTAAGTTGAAGTCAGGTTTTAGATTTTATGGATTTCAATATGACCTATGGTTAAGTCAAAGACAATTCCCTGTAGAGGAGAAAAAGTGAATGTAGCCCTCCCAGGATGATGCCTCTATTTGCTTTTCTACATTTTTAAAAAGGCCAGAAGCAGCACCATATCAGAAGTTGCAGAAGGGGGTTGTTAGTTCTTTTAAGTTTTCCCAGTATAGACTAAGCAATTGCCTTCTGCCACTCTACTCATAAAATGGGATGGTTCCATTTTTTGTAAGAGTTGACCTGAGGATACGCTGACCTGGGTTTTTGTTTTTTTGGAATAAAATATCTAGACTTATACACAGAGTAGGTTAACAAAAGCATGAAATAAACAAAAATGTCTGTGCTAGTTAAATTGGTAGCTTTTGTGACCACACTAAAACACAGAGTTAAATCTGCAGTCCCGGAAATAAGCTTTATTGAACTCAGTGGCATTTACTGCCACAGCAAGCGTGTATAGATTTAGATTGCAAATCAATCTGGATTGTGGCCTACATAAGTAATCAACAATTTCTAATCAGTCAGCGGCTTCTATAGGGCATGAGCTGTAAATGTTGAGGTTTTTATTTTATTATAAACACACCTATGTTCAGATGTTAAATAGCTTTATTAACCACTAATGCATGTCAGAAGCCTTCACTGTTATGGCTACCTTTTCCTGTTAAAAGCTGATCTTGATTCTCAATTTCTGTGGGAGTTTACCTGGGGGGTGGGGTGGGGAATCACATTTATTTTTTCTATTCTTGATCATGTATTTCTCATCTGAAGCCTGGCTACTGCATGATACTTCGTGCTCCTGCAAAACCTGAGCTGACAAAGTATTCATTCTGCTTGGAAGATTGCCAGGATGGCAAATTTCAATACCTGAATTATGTCTGAAGAGACTAACATGTTAAAAGCTGAGGGAAGAATGATAAATCCAGGGGTGATCTGAGCCCTGGCACCTGCTGATGTAACCCAGGGTCCAAGGAATGATTTGGGGGATACTTCTTCTAGGTGCAGGGAGAACACTATTGCATTCCTGAAGCATTAAAAGCAGTATTAGAATGCAGAAAAAACAGCATTTTGGTTACAGACCCACAAACACAGAAGGGTGTCTTCTTCTATGGTACATTTCTCTAAGAAATCCCCAGTTTCCTGAGCTCCTATTAGCATTGTCTCTGTAGCAAGGGTGGGGAAAGTGCACCCTTTGACCACATGGAACCCTAGGGTTATTTGGGGGGGCTCTAAGGGTAAGGAACAAGAGGCGCTGTTTTTGAAACCCAAAAAGTGATGAAAACACCTCCCATACTTGCTGAAGGTATTGAGGGAACAGCCTCCAAGGTCTTCTAAGGGGCTAACCTTCCTGTTGCCCAATCTGGCTATATAGGCATGAGGAGCCAACAGCTCTTGGAAGGAGAGACTTGTATAGTAACACTATGTAACAAAATTTGAAAAAAATGTACTGGTTTGAAAGTGTTATTTCCTCTTTAATTGTGAGATACTTACTTTGAAAGTAGTTGTTATACTCCAGAAACTTTGTTTTTGTGGCTGCCACAAACTATGTTGAATTGGTTGAGACTTGATGATGATGATAATTATTATTTATATCCCACCTTTCTCCCCTAATGGACTTAAGGTGGCTATAATAATAATAATATATTTATAACCCACCCTTTCTCCCCAAAGGGACTCAGTTCGGTTTATAAACAAAAGTAACAAAGTGGCAAACATTTATTGCCAAAATAAACAAACAACAACAACAATAGCAAAAAGAGAAAGAAAAATTATGGCAAAACATGTTGCAAGATGTCCCACAAAAACAAAGTTTTTGCAGTTTAATAACCTTTTTCTATGTTGTTATAATAGAACCAATTAGGAAATGACATTTATAACCCAGGAACAAAAATCATATTACATAGTGTAATTATAAAAGAGAAAGAGTTAGCTGTTCAAAAAGGAAAATTTCCAAGCAGCCCCTAACTGCCTCTCAGCCCTGAGCAGGAAACATTTTCACCACATCAAGTGCTTCTGTTTCATGAAAAACCAACTCTGTTCCTCATTCCAACCTGCAAACATTTTCATGTGCACACCAAAGGATTTAGGGAAATGAGTGGGAGACCTGGTTGCTCTACTCAGGCTGTTATTATTATGTGCTCTCAAGTTGTTTTAGACTTATGACAACCCTAAGGTGATCCTATTCCTCTGAAACCGAGAGGGTAAGTTTGCCATGGCTGAGCTGGGGTTCAAATTTTGGTCTCCAGAGTTCTAGTCCAACACTCAAACTACTATCTGCAAAGTTTATTATCAATCCCTGTTCCTCCATCCTCACCAAGTTCTGTGCCATACAGAGGACTTGGGAAGGGAGAGATGCCTTTGTCCATAAATACCTGGGGTTTTGCTGGAAGAGATTCCTTGTAACTTGTAATCCTGTTCAGGCTAGACCCCATAATTCACAATAATTCTGCCTTCCATTTGATCTTGCCTACGTAAGTAAGATCTGACATTTTCAACTTATCTTTTGCATAAGGACCATTGACTGAAGGCCCAGGCAGGTAGGGTCAGTGTATACAGGGTTACTGGAGTTATGTGAGCTCAATCATTCTTTTACCCCTTACATATAAGCTGAGTATAGGACTAATGGTGGTTTGATTTGGGACTACCAGGATAGTTTTATAATTATGAAGGACACTGATATTGATCTCTTAATCCAAAGTCTAAAGCTCTCCTTGAACTTTAATGGATAAGAAGTATCATCATCTTAGCTCAAAAATACATTTCTCTCTGTATGTCTGAAAGATCCAACCTCAATAGAAATTTTCTGCTTGGGATGCACTGTTTGCTGTTGCTTGGCGCCATATTTGAGCTTTCACATCTTGCATCTTCCTCTCTCTTTAAGGAACACCATTTACCTTCTGCTAGTGGAAGGACAAATTGGCATGTACTAAAATATGTATTTCTTTCCCTCCCCTTCCTTCAGTGTGGATTTTTCCAGCGTTCCAGGTACGATGACAGCGTCCCCCGCTATCATGCTGTAAGAATTCGAAAAGAGGAAAGGCAGATCAAAGATGGAAAAACGAAAATGAAAAAACAGTGGATCACAAAGTGGAGTGAAAATGAAAGCTATTCCTAGGAAAACTCCACACTCCTCTGGAACCAAAAAACTCAAATGGCCTTTAAAGTGTCATTGATTCAAACAGTGGATTGATTGAGAAAGACTAGTGTACAGAATTGGCTGCCCTTTTGTTGTAGATATTCTAACATTTATTTCAAAGCTTTTTTGTTTTGTTTTACAAATCTAAATGTTAAGCCTGACTAAATGGATCTGCATGTCTTATTTAAAAAACCCACTTTTAAAAAAACCAAACAGATTTTATGTCCAGAAGATGAGAGAGGTGTGTGCAAAAGGAGTAAAATGAAAGCCCTAACATTTCTTTTTGTGGAATAGTCCTAGATAGGGCCTCTCAAGTAGTGGATCTGTTTTCTCCACTACTATGTCCTCAGTGTTTGGCTGCAGTCAAAAGAGAAGTGAAACAACCTGGCTCAGTGGAGCCCCATTGCCAGAGAATGAACTGTGTTATATGTCTACGCTTTCTGAATCTCCTATTACATTTTCATTCAACCTGTCAGAAGTTCTTGAATCCAGTGCTGATCCCCACAGCCTATATACAAGATCATGAGAAATACAGGAGTGTTCCTATATTTCAATTCGCTGATTACTGTTATTTGAATGTGCTGGGGAAACCAGTTTATGTCAAGTTTTTTTTTTTTTATGGTTGGGAGTACTATCTTACTATGAGCTGCCTCAGGTTTGTTTGAAAAATTATATTGGGGCTCTTGCTTGGCAGAATTTTAGGAGCTCTCTTTCCTTTCCCAATTAGATTGCCTTAGAGACTTGATTTGCATTTCCTCACCTAAGAGGTCTGTTTGAGGAAGTGTTATTGTCAATGAATGTCTAAAATGGAAAGTGGGTTTCCAAATTAGTCAGGTTGTCTTCCTGACTGATATTCCAATTCTAAGCCTGGAAAGCACTCAGGAAAGCGATCTTTTCGGACTGGAGCCCCCAGTAGCCTACAGCTACGCTGATCGGTGTATACTGAGAATTATAATCTTTGAAAAGTGGCCTCAAAAGTGGATTCTCAAACATATGGAAGATTATTGTGGTTATTCAGAGTGACATGTATTCTGTACCCAACCATATTCCATTATTTCACATTATTCAGATTAAGCCTTGTCACTGAAAACAATTTTGGTGGGTCCTGGCTCTAGGGCAGTGGTTCTCAACCTGTGGGTTCCCAGGCGTTTTGGCCTACAACTCCCAAAAAGTTTACCAGCTATTAGGATTTCTGGGAGTTGAAGGCCAAAACATCTGGGGACCCACAGGTGAGAATCAGTGGGCTAGTGTCTTTCATTTTTAGAGGAACAAATTTGTAGTTTGGATTAAAAGGTCTTTTATGAGATACATCCCCACACAGGAAACAAAATGAAAGAAAATGAAACCTTATTTTTGACCAGAAATTAAGAATTCCCTTTACATATGTACAGCTTTGATGTTTTTGGTGGTGATTCCCCCCCCCCCCCCGGTAACAGATGTATATGAGTTTCTCCTAAAAGTACATGGGGTGGATCTCAGCTTTGGGGCTTTAAATTGAGACTTGATTTACTAGTAGCATTAATCTCAATGAGAACAAAGTCAGCCTCGGATCCAATCCCATATTTACAACCGAAAATGCAAATGCATGTGGCTTCGTTTCTAAATGAAAGGTGCTGAGGTTCAACTTTGTCTGGACATCATACTCACGTGGAAGCCATTATTTTTTATCTATGGATGTACACAGACTAGCTGATGTTTTATAAGTAGAGGTGCCATGGCAGTCTACATGTATTCAAAGCACTCTTTCTTTTTACGTGTTGTACCAGTCATAGAGTGGGAAAGCAAAGGAGTTAAGCCATTACAGCTCCACAACCCATAAAACTATTGCCATTGTATACAGTGGTGTTGACGTACGTATTTCAGGTGAATATGAGATCTCTAAATCTGCTCATTCCTTCTCTTAAAACATGTATGTAGCCATGGTAGTTAGTGTGATCTTAAATGTGCAATAGGACATGTTTCAATAATGTTTTTAAAATCGGTTTGTGTGAAACTGTTGCTCACACCAAATATACACAGGTCTGTTTTTTAAAGCTTGAATACTGGTTGTACTTTTTGTATATACTGTAAGTCATTCTTAAATATTTATTTTTTACTACAAATCTTTGTCTTCAACTAATGGTTAAGCCAAAGATTTTTAAATAGATTTCAAAACTAGTGAGCAATAGCATTTAAATGAGTACAGAATGATTAACAATGCAATCCTCTGAATGCCTACCCAGAAATTAGTCCCGCTGAATTGATTGAGACTTAATTTCAGGTATGCGTCTATAGGATGTAGCCTAAACATGAACACTTTCTGCCAAATGTGCCAACAATTAAAGCTTTGAATTTCAATGACTAAAACATTCTAAGAAAGCTGTTCTTTACTTATTTCTGATTGTGTAGCAAAGAAGTGTTTTTATCTTCTAAATAACTGTGCACTAATGCATACTTACAGATGTTTTATCTATAGATTTTTTATATGACTAACTTAATGGAAAATAAGGCAAAGTACTCATTGAGGCTGGGGAATGGGAAAGGTTTTCTAAAACTGGCTTTGGACAAGATTTAACTACTGCAGATGTTGTAGCACTTGAAAGGGAAAAAAAATAAGCTCCAAAATGTAACTATGGATCAGTACTGATCCAATGTTAAGACTACTGAGTAAATGTCCTGAATACCTAGATTTCAACTGTAAGTATATTCCCATACACTTTTGCTGTTTAACACTTGATTATAACAGAGTATTTGCAGTGTTTTCAAGCTACATCTTCAAAAATATTGGTACTGTTAAAGAAAGAATTACAAGTGTGCTGTAACATTTACTGCATATGAAATACATACAAACTTTACAGAATGTGTATGATATTTGAGAAGGAATGAAAACTATGCAAACCTTTAAATATTTATCTTCAGAAACCACGATGTGTGTGCTCTGCGGTAACACTACAAAATGGCATCAGTTGAGATAACTGATTTCTAAGGTTCAGTTTCTGGTTATTAATTTTAGTTTTCTGCATTCCATTTTTTGTTCGACCTAACACTTTATACTAAATCTTGTTTGTTTTTAAAGCTGCTTGTTAAACGTGGAAATTCTCTGTCACATTATTGTTCTAATGCCTGACACCATTGTACACCAAACACTACTGCTTTCTATGCCCACCTCCTCTGATTTTTTTTAAAAGGAGATTTCACAAAATCACCATGTCAATTCTACCCAATGGTAGGTAGAACCTTATTATTTAAAATCCCATCTCTGTACTTTGATTTAATCACTTGAAAAGGTAGAACTTTGAAACACTGCTGCATCTCAAAAGAAACAAAGCAAAATGCTCACAATTATGACTCTGGTGTCTTGTCAAAAAGAACAAATATAGAGGCAGTGTTAAATTACAATCAGGAAAAATGTCATCTCAAGTCACATCACTGGTATATTCATTTTACACATTGACTGTTACTAACATCTCATGTTAAATCATGGCTAAAAATGACCTGTGGATATTTCTATAAAAGCGTGAAAATAAATTTTGTATGAAAAGCTCTCTATTGGCAATCATTGTTTACTACTTACTGTACATATTTTTAATTTCTTTAAATGAGGAATAAATATTTGTTTCAGCTACTTTACACATACATTTTACATAGGAAAAATGTAGCCAATGCAGGGACAGTTACATTTACCTGGCATTTACAGTGTACAGGCAATCCCCAAGTTACAAACATGATTTAAATAATTTCTTTTATTTATTTATTTATTTAAATGTATACCCACCACTCCCCAAAGGCTCGGGGCGGTTCACACTCAAAAGACATATAAAACACTTTAAAGGTTTAAAACAAATTCAAGAAATTCATCAACAAAAACAAGGTACAAAATACAAATACAATTTCAGCTACATTGTCTTCCTCAGTTGGTACCGAAAGCCTGCCTGAAGAGAAAGGTCTTGCAAGCCCTCCGGAAAGGGAGCAGGTCAGGAATGGCTCTAACTTCTTCAGGCAACCCATTCAAGAGATTCGGTGCCACAACTGAAAAGGCCCTGTGTCTGGTGGATGACAGTTTGTAAGTTCGGATGATGGGGACTTCTAAAAGGTTTTGGTCTTCAGACCGTAGTGATCTCTGGGGTGTGTAGAGGGTAAGGCGGTACACAGGCCGTAGACCATATAAGGCCTTAAAGGTTAATACCAGCACTTTGAACATGACCCGGTGTTCAATCAGAAGCCAGAGCAATTGCCGCAGAATTGGTGCAATGTGGCATCTCACTGGAGCCCCAGCGAGAAGTCTGGCGGCAGCATTTTGCACCAGCTTGAGCTTTTGGATCAGGGACAAAGGAAGACCAATGTAGAAGGCGTTACAGTAGTCCAGCCTCAAGATGACCGTTGCCTGGATCACCGTAGCCAGGTCCTTCCCAGATAGGTAGGGTGCCAGCCGCCAACCTGCCGCAGATGGAAAAAAGCGGATCTGCTCACAGCAGAGACCTGAGTCTCCATTGTCATCAGCAAGTCTAACACAACCCCCAGATTCTTTACAGACAACGGCGGGCATAATGCTTCGCTGTCCAGAGTAGGCAGCCGGAGCTCCCCCCTACCCCGGCTACCCAGCCAAAGGATCTCCGTCTTTGCTGGATTCACCCTCAGCCAGCTGGAATGCAGCCATCCAGTCATGGCCTCAAGGCACAGATGGAAATTATCGGGAACGGAGTCCGGCCGGCCATCCATCCTCAGAATGAGAAGGGTGTCATCAGCGTACTGGTGACACTCCAGCCCAAAGCTATGCAACAGCCAAACAAGTGGTCGTATGTAGATATTAAATAACAAATGGGAGAGAATGGCTCCCTGAGGCACCCCACAATTTAGGAGGAGTCTCTCAGAAACCTCCCCTCCCCTCTCCACTCGCTATCCCTGTTCATAGAGAAAGGAGGTCACCCATTTAAGGGCTGTCCCCCTGACTCCAGTCACAGCTAGGCGGTGGGTCAAAAGTTCATGATCGACCGTATCAAAGGCTGCCGTGAGGTCTAATAACACGAGCAGCGCCGATCCTCCTTGGTCGAGCTGGCAATGAAGCTGGTCTGTGATGGAAACCAGCACAGTCTCCGTCCCGTGCCCCAAACGGAAGCCGGACTGAAAAGGATCTAATCCGGCTGTGTCACTTAGGAACTGCTGCAGATGTCCTGCTGCTGCCCTCTCAATCACCTTGCCCAGGAATGAAATACTCGAAACTAGGCGGTAATTGGAAGGAACCGAACGGTCTAAGTCCGGTTTCTTCAGCAGCGGAGATACCATAGCCTCTTTTAACCCCTCGGGAAAAACTCCTTGCTCAAGGGAGCTCTCCCAGCAAGATTTAACCAGCCAGAAGGGACACGGGTCGAGGGAGCATGTAGTTGGTGATGTGACAGGAAATGAGAAGGAATCTATCCCTGGGAAGGGAAATTGATCCCTGGAAGTTATCATGGGGAGAGGGTATCTCTACTGAAGCTTTATCACCAACCCTTGTTTGCACGACAACCCAAACATTTCAAATTCCAATTGTCATAGGATTTTGTTGACACATGGCCAAGGGTAGCCCTTAAGGATGCGTCCTTAAATGACTATATAGGAAATGAGTATATGGGAAATAGTCTGTTACTGTAGACAGGACTTTGAGCCCAGAATATAATACTCAAGCAGCAGTTCTGAACACTTGGGGGGAAAGCCACCAATCAAATGCACTTGCTTGTCTTCTTTGAAAAGTCTAAATATGAAATTTATTTGTTTCATATATACACATAGCCTGAAGGTAATTTTATACAATATTTTAAATAATTTTGGTCATGAAGCAGTTTGTGTACATTGGGCCATCAGAAAGCAAAGGTGTCACCATTTCAGCCACCCAGTGGATGATTTTGACTGTTGGGGCATTTCAGATTTTGGAATTTCAGATAAGGGTTTCTCAACCTGTATGAGAAACAAATGGAAAATCAGTCACTTAAAAAATAAAAAAGATAAATTAGTGATAAATGCTTTCCTTGGTAATTTTTAGCATCAAGTCTCCAGACATATAAGCCATTGCAAGAAGGAAAAATGATGAGATACTCCTACCACTGCTTCATAGTGACTGGCAATGTAATTCCATACACAATTTTATTCTGCAGTAGGTACCCATGTGTAATAAAGACACTACTACTAGGAAAGACAGGTATGGCCAGCGAAGGCCTTGAGGGAGAAGAGATACATACCCTCACACACAAGGCAGCACAGTGGGCTGCCATCACTGTATATTAAATATTCCTTTGCTGCCATCAAATATTTATTAAGGTTTCTTTTGCTGCCACCTTATATTATTCCATAGGCCACCTCCTTGCCAGAATGTTTAAGAAGACACACAAACTTCCGGTGAAACTAAACGAGAATATGTTGTTAATTTTGTTCTTGAACAGTAAAGATGTGCAGTGGGGTCAATAAATGTCAGACTTTACTGAGAATGGTCTTATAGCTTGAGTTTCTTAAAAGCAATGTTCCACAAACAGGTTATTCTGAACCTTTTGAATCCTTTTTCCACACCAGCACTCTAACACTACAGAGACCTACTATATCTTCTTCTCCTCCCTGAAGGCTTTAACTATTTTCCTCAAAGAGGTATCTTTTAACAACAGTTCCCAAAACTCTTCCTTCCTTCCTTCCTTCCTTCCTTCCTTCCTTCCTTCCTTCCTTCCTTCCTTCCTTCCTTCCTTCCTTCCTTCCTTCCCTCCCTCCCTCCCTCCCTCCCTCCCTCCCTCCCTCCCTCCCCTTAAATACTCCTAACTAACTCTTTAAACACGGAACTCGCAACTCCCCACTTCAAATTGACAATCCTCTGGCTGCATTAGCTCTTACTTTCCCTCTTACTCTGCCCATTTCCAGTGGCTAAGCAACACCCTCCAATTTGTTCAGCCAATCAGACTGCACTTCCAGCTATGAAGCTGTCTGATCGCTCCACCCCTCTGCTTCAGGTGTACTCACACCAGATAGTCCCAGAGCATCCGTATCAAATCCAAATGAGTGTGTAGGAATAAAAGTCCAAATAGTTCCTCAAATGTTTGCACCAATTAATGGAAATTCTAATTACGCTCCACACGGTCAATGGTAGGGCCAATGCCCGCGCTGGACCGTTTCAACCTCAGGGGCTTCTTCGGGACCGGGGACAGAATCCTGGAGTGGTATGCCTCAACATAGAGTAGTGCTACAAAGAGTATACAATATCAGTATACATACATCTTGCTCCCAAGGGAACTACTAGGGACAACCAAATAATATGATACATACCTTCTTCTGAAATAAAAATCATATATAGTATGGTAAATGCCCAATGGTCAATGTCTTGGACAAAGAGAAGCAATGATAGAATTATATATATTCATCCAAACTAAACTGAAAATCGGTGTGGTTCTTTATAAGAGAAGCTCATTTAGAGTTAACCTGTCATTCAACCCGGGAGGGGCCTCGGACTGTGAATTGACTATCCATTGTGTTTCTAATTGAAGTAATCTCTTCTTAACATCCATGTGGGGTTTGGGCTCTATCCTTTCAAGAACTGTAACATTAAAGTCTTCACAGGAGTGTTTCTGTAACTTAAAATGTAAATACAGTATCGAACTCTCATTGCCCGTCCTGAAATGTTCCTGCATTCTAGTCCGGAGTTCCCTTCCCGTTTCTCCCACATAAAGGTTGCCACAAACACACATGAGACAATATATGACATTTTTGGATCCACATGTGGACCATGATCTTATCTTGAAATTCCTGTTATTATATGGACTTTTAATCTGTTTGTGATGGTTGATTAGCTTACAAATAGAGCAGTGACCACAACAGTTCGAAACCCGGAATTGTTCTAATAAGCGGCCAAAATTTACGGACTATTGACACAATATCCTTAGAATGAGGTGAGTAGGTCAGGGGTCAAACGACTCTGTTGGTGGATTGACGTACCTTATGTTGAAAGGAGTACGTGGGATACTTTGGGCTTTCTGAAAGGCTGAGTTCAGTACTCTCTGAGGATAACCCCTATGTCATTGGTTTTGCATGAGTTGATTGGCATCATGTATAAAATCATTAAGTGATGAATTGCGTTTTACCCGTAGAAGTTGGGAGAAAGGAAGATTATTTCTCAATGCATGTGTATGGTGGGAGGTATAATGCAACAGTGAATTGCGGCTAGTTGGCATAGTATAATCCTTAACCTTATGAAGTTGACTATCCACAAAGACCGTAGGATCAAGAAAATTAATTGGAGACTCATTCTGCTCGAAGGTACATTGAATATTCTGATGCCAAGAATTAAACTAATTGATGGAGTTAAGGTAGCCTTGCAAGGTTTTGAGCCTTCTCTGACAAAGGGTGTTCAAAGCAGATGTTGTGGGATTTTCTGCCTTGATATTCTGGATTATATGGCTGCGTCTCAAAAGCCAAAAAGAGTTAGGCCTCTTCCACACATCTGAATATAAATCCCACATTCTCTGCTTTGAACTGGGATATATGGCAGTGTAGATTAAGATTATCATGAATGACTTTTCAATAATTTTAAAGCATAGGTTCTTTTTATTGCAATTTCCAGTGTGAGAGGTTATATCAGATTACAGAAAAACATTTAAACAAAGAATGACAGAGATACAGACGTTATGCAACTACATTGGATTCACAATTACATTGGTTAACAAACAAACAAAGGGGAATTACATTTTCACTCACCATTCACACACATGTACAATGCATTCATCACCACACACCCAAATATTACCATATCATTTTCTCCCTCCTTGAAGAAGCACCTGTTAGGCCAGACCCTGCTTTCTTGCAGCCTGCCAACACACAGTTCCAAAACTTCCATGACGCCATAGCATCAAAACTCCAAAATGCATCATTTCCCTAAGCACAATGCCAAGGACCACATCTCTGTTTCCCATACAGTGGACTCTGACTCCTTGCACAAAATCTAAGATTCCAGAAGCACACTTCTTCCTCTTCCCTTGAGAAAGAAGCCCCAAAGTGTACAGAATCATGCTTTCCCATAGCATATCTGACACTCTCCGCATACACCATCTCTGTCCTTCCCATGGACCAGAGAGCCGGGTGAACCAGACTCCTCAGGTTGGTCACACTTTGAGCATTATTAGACTGAGTCTTTTATAGGAATATTCTGTTGATGTCATCCCAAAGTTGTAAATGAATGATTGACGTCTTCCATCCTGGATCCATCACAGTTTCCTGGCCAGATGTTGACTCTTCTTGATTGGTGTTGACAAACACAAGGCTTGTGTTGACTTCCTTCTTAACATTGTAAACATTTCTGTTATCACTGTCACAGTTCTTATCACAGCTTATCACAGTCCAGCAAGCAGATAGTTAGTCATTGCAGGCCTTAATATTTTACTGGTGCCTCCAAAATTATTAACTCCAGCCACACATCCTTCCATTCATTCCCACACATCATATTAAATTCATATTTATCAAATCTGCACATTGAATTTCTTGTTACAAGATAATCCAGTTTAAAGCAGACAATGTGGGATTTCCTGCCTTGATATTCTGGATTATATGGCTGTGTGGAAGGGCCCTGAGTCCACACTGCCATATATTCCAGTTCAAAGCAGACAATGTGGGTTATATGGATGTGTGGAAGGGCCCTGAGTCCACACTGCCATATATTCCAGCTCAAAGCAGACAATGTGGGTTATATGGCTGTGTGGAAGGGCCCTGAGTCCACACTGCCATATATCCCAGCTCAAAGCAGACAATGTGGGTTATATGGATGTGTGGAAGGGCCCTGAGTCCACACTGCCATATATTCCAGTTCAAAGCAGACAATGTGGGTTATATGGATGTATGGAAGGGCCCTGAGTCCACACTGCCATATATTCCAGTTCAAAGCAGACAATGTGGGTTATATGGATGTGTGGAAGGGCCCTGAGTCCACACTGCCATATATTCCAATTCAAAGCAGACAATGTGGGTTATATGAATGTGTGGAAGGGCCCTGAGTCCACATTGCCATATATTCCAGTTCAAAGCAGACAATGTGGGTTATATGGATGTGTGGAAGGGCCCTGAGTCCACACTGCCATATATTCCAGTTCAAAGCAGACAATGTGGGTTATATGGATGTGTGGAAGGGCCCTGAGTCCACACTGCCATATATCCCAGCTCAAAGCAGACAATGTGGGTTATATGGATGTGTGGAAGGGCCCTGAGTCCACACTGCCATATATTCCAGTTCAAAGCAGACAATGTGGGTTATATGGCTGTGTGGAAGGGCCCTGAGTCCATACTGCCATATATTCCAGTTCAAAGCAGACAATGTGGGTTATATGGCTGTGTGGAAGGGCCCTGAGTCCACACTGCCATATATTCCAGTTCAAAGCAGACAATGTGGGTTATATGGCTGTGTGAAAGGGCCCTGAGTCCACACTGCCATATATCCCAGCTCAAAGCAGACAATGTGGGTTATATGGCTGTGTGGAAGGGCCCTGAGTTCACACTGCCATATATTCCAGTTCAAAGCAGACAATGTGGGTTATATGGCTGTGTGGAAGGGCCCCGAGACCACACTGCCATATATTCCAGTTCAAAGCAGACAATGGGGGTTATATGGCTGTGTGGAAGGGCCCTGAGTCCACACTGCCATATATTCCAGTTCAAAGCAGACAATGTGGGTTATATGGATATGTGGAAGCAGGGCCGTAGCCAGGATTTTGGTTCGGGGCTGAGTTTGGTTGGGGGGCTGAGACTGGGTGGAAGAGGGTCTACCCTAGCAAACCTTTTGTATTGTTATCCCAATAACCCCATGAAGGTGGGATGTGATGAGCATGGTGATCAGATCATGATATGAATAAACATAACAGTTTAAATAATGTACCAGTAAGGCCTTTTCGCGGACCACTCTGAGAATTTCGGGGGGGGGGGGGCTGAAGCCCCCTTAGCCCCCCTGGCTACATGCCTGTGTGGAAGGGCCCTGAGTCCACACTGCCATATATCCCAGCTCAAAGCAGACAATGTGGGTTATATGGCTGTGTGGAAGGGCCCTGAGTCCACACTGCCATATTGAAGGAGAAATTGATGCTTTAACAGAAGAAACGCCAGGAGAAAGTGCTGCTTAGAACAGGCATAGAATTAGGATAACAGAGTCAGCTTGTCAACAGCAGTCCGAGAATAGACAATTGTGATTGGCTCACAATAATATAGCTACTATTGGTCCACATAAGCACAGGCTGTGATTAGCCAGAGAACACCATGTGCTTCTAGAAAGATAAACAGTCGTGATTGGCTTAGCTCTCACCATGCGGGTTTGTTTACAAAGTTTGTGAATGGGCTAGGGAACGCGCATGGCAAATGAGGCTTCTCTCTTGGCAGGCAACAGTGAGAAGCTTGGTAGAAAAATGTAACGATTTAAGAACAGGCTGCACATAGAGCCGATAACATACAATGGAAATAAAAATTAATGCTGCGCAACGTTTGTTAGCAAATAGGAGTGAGATGCTAAGAAATGCTTTGTTTAATTGGGTAGAGTAATATGGGTTCATGAATGCTAGCCAGTAACAATGCATGAAGAAGGGAGGGACTAAATGTTGACTCCATTGTTTGTATAAAACCTGTCCACTGGGAAAGACCGGGGTTCTGTCTCCAGCGGCTGCGTTTCCGCACAGGGGGGGCAGACCCATCAGCTGATGTCATGCAAATAAAGCTGGTTTCCTGAATCGCAGTAAAATTGTCGCGTCTTTCCGTCCTTGTGCTCGCTAGGAACGGCAGCTTAAGACAAAAGGTATTGCCTTGGGAGTTCTGGGACTCCAGATACTGCTACAATATATTCCAGTTCAAAGCAGACAATGTGGGTTATATGGATATGTGGAAGCAGGGCCGTAGCCAGGATTTTGGTTCGGGGGGCTGAGTTTGGTTCGGGGTGAGACTGGGTGGAAGAGGGTCTACCCTAGCAAACCTTTTGTATTGTTACCCCAATAACCCCATTAATGTGGGATATAATGAGCATGGTGATCAGATCATGATATGAATAAACATAACAGTTTAAGTAATGTACCAGTAAGGCCTTTTCGCGGACCACCCTGAGAATTTCGGGGGGGGGGGGCTGAAGCCCCCTTAGCCCCCCCCCCTGGCTACATGCCTGTGTGGAAGGGCTCTGAGTCCACACTGCCATATATTCCAGTTCAAAGCAGACAATGTGGGTTATATGGATATGTGGAAGGGCCCTGAGTCCACACTGCCATATATCCCAGCTCAAAGCAGACAATGTGGGTTATATGGATGTGTGGAAGGGCCCTGAGTCCACACTGCCATATATTCCAGTTCAAAGCAGACAATGTGGGTTATATGGATGTGTGGAAGGGCCCTGAGTCCACACTGCCATATATTCCAGTTCAAAGCAGACAATGTGGGTTATATGGATGTGTGGAAGGGCCCTGAGTCCACCACGCTGCCCTATATTCCAGTTCAAAGCAGACAATGTGGGTTATATGGCTGTGTGGAAGGGCCCTGAGTCCACACTGCCATATATTCCCAGCTCAAAGCAGACAATGTATGGATGTGGAAGGGCCTGAGTCCACACTGGTTATATGGCTGTGTGGAAGGGCCCTGAGTCCACACTGCCATATATTCCAGTTCAAAGCAGACAATGTGGGTTATATGGCTGTGTGGAAGGGCCCTGAGTCCACACTGCCATATATCCCAGCTCAAAGCAGACAATGTGGGTTATATGGATGTGTGGAAGGGCCCTGAGTCCACACTGCCATATATTCCAGTTCAAAGCTGACAATGTGGGTTATATGGCTGTGTGGAAGGGCCCTGAGTCCACACTGCCATATATCCCAGCTCAAAGCAGACAATGTGGGTTATATGGATGTGTGGAAGGGCCCTGAGTCCACACTGCCATATATTCCAGTTCAAAGCAGACAATGTGGGTTATATGGCTGTGTGGAAGGGCCCTGAGTCCACACTGCCATATATCCCAGCTCAAAGCAGATAATGTGGGTTATATGGATGTGTGGAAGGGCCCTGAGTCCACACTGCCATATATTCCAGTTCAAAGCTGACAATGTGGGTTATATGGCTGTGTGGAAGGGCCCTGAGTCCACACTGCCATATATCCCAGCTCAAAGCAGATAATGTGGGTTATATGGATGTGTGGAAGGGCCCTGAGTCCACACTGCCATATATTCCAGTTCAAAGCAGACAATGTGGGTTATATGGCTGTGTGGAAGGGCCCTGAGTCCACACTGCCATATATTCCAGTTCAAAGCAGACAATGTGGGTTATATGGCTGTGTGGAAGGGCCCTGAGTCCACACTGCCATATATTCCAGTTCAAAGCAGACAATGTGGGTTATATGGCTGTGTGGAAGGGCCCTGAGTCCACACTGCCATATATCCCAGCTCAAAGCAGATAATGTGGGTTATATGGATGTGTGGAAGGGCCCTGAGTCCACACTGCCATATATTCCAGTTCAAAGCAGACAATGTGGGTTATATGGCTGTGTGGAAGGGCCCTGAGTCCACACTGCCATATATTCCAGTTCAAAGCAGACAATGTGGGTTATATGGCTGTGTGGAAGGGCCCTGAGTCCACACTGCCATATATTCCAGTTCAAAGCAGACAATGTGGGTTATATGGCTGTGTGGAAGGGCCCTGAGTCCACACTGCCATATATCCCAGCTCAAAGCAGACAATGTGGGTTATATGGATGTGTGGAAGGGCCCTGAGTCCACACTGCCATATATTCCAGTTCAAAGCAGACAATGTGGGTTATATGGCTGTGTGGAAGGGCCCTGAGTCCACACTGCCATATATCCCAGCTCAAAGCAGATAATGTGGGTTATATGGATGTGTGGAAGGGCCCTGAGTCCACACTGCCATATATTCCAGTTCAAAGCTGACAATGTGGGTTATATGGCTGTGTGGAAGGGCCCTGAGTCCACACTGCCATATATCCCAGCTCAAAGCAGACAATGTGGGTTATATGGATGTGTGGAAGGGCCCTGAGTCCACACTGCCATATATTCCAGTTCAAAGCAGACAATGTGGGTTATATGGCTGTGTGGAAGGGCCCTGAGTCCACACTGCCATATATTCCAGTTCAAAGCTGACAATGTGGGCTATATGGATGTGTGGAAGGGCCCTGAGTCCACACTGCCATATATTCCAGTTCAAAGCAGACAATGTGGGTTATATGGATGTGTGGAAGGGCCCTGAGTCCACACTGCCATATATTCCAGTTCAAAGCTGACAATGTGGGTTATATGGCTGTGTGGAAGGGCCCTGAGTCCACACTGCCATATATCCCAGCTCAAAGCAGATAATGTGGGTTATATGGATGTGTGGAAGGGCCCTGAGTCCACACTGCCATATATTCCAGTTCAAAGCTGACAATGTGGGTTATATGGCTGTGTGGAAGGGCCCTGAGTCCACACTGCCATATATCCCAGCTCAAAGCAGACAATGTGGGTTATATGGATGTGTGGAAGGGCCCTGAGTCCACACTGCCATATATTCCAGTTCAAAGCAGACAATGTGGGTTATATGGCTGTGTGGAAGGGCCCTGAGTCCACACTGCCATATATTCCAGTTCAAAGCAGACAATGTGGGTTATATGGATGTGTGGAAGGGCCCTGAGTCCACACTGCCATATATCCCAGCTCAAAGCAGATAATGTGGGTTATATGGATGTGTGGAAGGGCCCTGAGTCCACACTGCCATATATTCCAGTTCAAAGCAGACAATGTGGGTTATATGGCTGTGTGGAAGGGCCCTGAGTCCACACTGCCATATATCCCAGCTCAAAGCAGAGAATGTGGGGTTTCTGCATTGATATTCTGGGAGAGAGGGCTGTGTGGAAGGGCCTGTGCCTGAGGGGGCGGAGGGAAGGAAGGGAAGGCGGGCGGGCTCCTTGCGAGGCCCGGCCCCTCGTCCTTCGAGCCTGAGACACAGACGGAGCAATGGCGGCCGGGACGAGCTGAGGGGAAGGAGGCAGGGAGACAGAAGCAGCGCCCAGAGGCACCAGGCCTCTCCTCCTTCCTCTTCCCTCAGGCCCGGCCATGAGGCTCCTGCGGGCGCTGCTGCGGAGCATCTCCCCGGCCACCATCCCTCAGCAAGTGGACTTCTACTGCCGCTTCTCCCCGTCGCCGCTTTCCATGAAGCAGTTCCTTGATTTCGGTGAGTCAGTGAAGGGAGGGAGGGCGGAGGGTCGAGAGTAGGCCTGCACAGCCTGCGGCCCGCCAGGTGTTTTGGACTTCAGCTCCCAGAATGCCTAGCCATTGGAGCTGCTGGCAAGGGCTTCTGGGAGTTGGAGGCCAAGGCACCTAGAGGGCCACTGCTTGTGCAGGCCTGCTCTGGAGTGTAAACAAGAAGCCCCGCCTCTCTTCCAGGCATGGGCAAACTGCAGCCCTCCCAAGTGTTCTGGACTTCAACTCCCAGAATGCCTAGCCATTGGGACAGCTGGCAAGGGGTTCTGGGAGTTGGAGGCCAAGGCACCTAGAGGGCCACTGCTTGTGCAGGCCTGCTCTGGAGTGTGAACCAGAAGCCCTGCCTCTCTACCAGGCATGGGCAAACTCCAGCCCTCCCAAATGTTTTGGACTTCAACTCCCACCATTCCTAACCGCCTCAGGCCCTTTCCTTTCCCCCTCAGCCCCTTAAGGGGCTGAGGGGGAAAAGGAAAGGGCCTGAGGCGGTTAGGAATGGTGGGAGTTGAAGTCCAAAACACCTGGAGAAGAGCCCAAGCTTGCCAGGCATTGGCTTAATGCAATAGAACCATGGGAGTTGTAGTTTTCCTTGTTCTCGGGCCTCTGCTACAGATTGCTGGTGCCTCACCAAACTACACATCCCAGGGTCCCATAGCACCCATCCAGAGAGTTAAATATAATGTCAAGTTGCAGTCTTTCTTCAGAGTAAGGCCGTATATATATTATGTAATTGATGGTTTGTGTATGTTATCTTTATTTGCTTAATTGTGTTAATTTTATATTCATAAAAATCATTTTATTTATTATTTATAATATAATAATGTAGTATATTATAATATGATATATTATAGTATAATATAGTATGGTATAATATATTGTGTATACATATAATATTCATAATGTTGTAATGTAATGCAATATAATACTAATAATAATACTATGATGCTGTAACCATAGATTTTGTGTTACATGCAATATTACTAATAATGTTGCGATATAATTGTTATAGTTCAATGTGATATTGTTATAGTACAATGTGATATATAATATTGATGTTGTACTGTAGCAATAATATAGTTTATTGCAGGGGTGCTCACACTTTTTCAGCATGCGAGCTACTCATAAAACAACCAAGTCAAAATGATCTACCTACCCACTACTCAGAGAGCCATAAAAGCAAAATATTTGGAAATTTATTTCAGTGAGAGCCGTATAATACATTTTAAGACTGAATTCAACAAAATGTGAGTATAATAAGCCCCTGAACTTATTCATAATAATAATGATGATAATATTCATTCAGCCTCTGCTACTACTACTACTACTACTAATAGTAATAATAACAAGAACAACAATAGGTTCCTAGATTAGAAGGAGACCTCCTTCTGCCATAAGGGAAAAACACAATCAAAGCATTCCTCACAGATGGCCATTCAGCCTCTGATAATAATAATAATAACAATGGGTTCCTAGAATAGGAGGAGACCTCCAAGGGCCATCCAGTCCAACCTCCTTCTGCATCTGGGCGGCGTCAGGAGCCTGCAGGGCGGGACTGAGCCTTCCTCCCACCCTGCCTGCGATCTACCAGGTGCCCTACGCGATCTACCTAATGAGCACCTCTGGTTTATTACATTTGCCGCTCTGAGTCCCCTTCAGGGTTGAGAGGGGCGGCATATAAATATTGTGAAATAAAAATAAATATATACCCAGCTGAATAAAATCCCACATTTTGTGCTTTGAACTGTAATATATGTATATATGGCAGTGTGGACTCTGTTAATCCTGGGCCCTTCTTAACAAGCCCTATATCCCAGGATCTCATCCCAGGTTTTCTGCTTTAAACTGGATTATATGAGCCACCACTGCCAGATAATCTGGGATAAACAGAAAACCTGGGATCAGATCCTGGAATATAGGGCCTGTGTAGAAGGCCCCCAGTTGAAAGCAGATATTGTGGGATTTTCTGTCTTGATATTCTGAGTTATATAGCTGTGTGTAAGGCCCCTATGATGCACAAATGCTATACAGCAGGAGTCCTCAAACTTTCTAAACAGAGGGCCAGGTCACAGTCCCTCAAACTGTTGGAGGGCCAGATTATAATTTGAAAAAAACGAATGCATTCCTATGCACACTGCACATATCTTATTTGTAGTGCAAAAAAACACTTTATAACAATACAATAATTAAAATGAAGAACAATTTTAACAAATATAAACTTGTTAGTATTTCAGTTGGAAGTGTGGGCCTGCTTTTGGCTGATGACATAGGATTGTTGTTGTTGTTGTTGTTGTTGTTGTGTGCTTTCAAGTAAATTCAGATTTAGGTTGACCCTGAGTGAGAGCCAGGTAAATGAGCTTGGAAGGCCGGCTCCGGCTCCCGGGCCATAGTTTAAGGGCCCCTGCTATACAGCTTGATGATACAAATGCTATACTTTTATTATCCAGCTGCTTGTGGTGTGCTTTCAAGTTGTTTCTTATCTATGGGTCCTTCCACACAGCTCTATATCCCAGAATATCAAGGCAGAAAATCCCACAATATCCGCCTTGAACTGGGTCAGGGCTGTCCAACTGGCCCCGTAGCCTGTTGGACACGGCCCCACCTATGCCCTCAGCCGCCATTTTTAAATTTGAAAAAAAATTGAATTTTTTTTTAAAATGGCGGCCGGGGGGGAGGGGGAGGCGGGGAAGGGAGGAGGAAGAGAGCTAGCTCCTCCTCCTTTTCGGCGCCCCCCCTCCCTACCTAGGGTGGGGAGCCGCCGAAAAGGGCAGAAGGCGGCGCCAACAGCAGCGCGTCACAGGCCTGGCGTGACGCTCTGCTCCTTGGCACCGCCTACTCCTCCTTTTCGGCGCCCCCCTTCCTAGGGCGGAGGGGGCGCCGAAAGGAGGAGAGAGGCGCCAAAGCAGAGCGTCACGCCAGGCCTGTGACGCTCTGCTCTTGGCGCCGCCTACTCTTCCTTTCGGCGCCTCCCTACCTTGGGCGGGGAGCTGCCGAAAGGGCAGAAGGCGGCGCCAACAGCAGCGCGTCACAGGCCTGGCGTGACGTGCTGCTCCTTGGCACCGTGCTGCTCCTGGCACCGCTCCTGGCACCGAAAAAGGGCAGAAGGCGGCGCCACAGCAGCGCGTCACAGGCCTGGCGTGACGCTCTGCTCCTGGCACCGCCTACTCCTCCTTTTCGCGCCCCCCTCCCTTCCTAGGGCGGAGCGGGCGAAAAGAGGAGTAGGCGGCGCCAAGAGCAGAGCGTCACGCCAGGCCTGTGACGCCTGCTCTTGGCGCCGCCTACTTCCTTTTTCGCCCCTCCCTACCTTGGGCGGGGAGCTGCCGAAAAAGGGCAGAAGGCGGCGCCAACAGCAGCGCGTCACCGGCCTGGCGTGACGGGCTGCTCCTTGGCACCGCCTACTCCTCATTTTCGGTGCCCCCTCCCTTCCTAGGGCGGAGGGGGGGTGCGCCGAAAAGGAGGAGTAGGCGGCGCCAAGGGGCAGCGCGTCACGCCAGGCCTGTGACGCGCTGCTGTTGGCGCCGCCTTCTGCCCTTTTTCGGCCGTTTTAGGAGGGGGCGGGGCCTGGGGCGGGGCCGAGCGGCCCCCTAGGTCATCAGTGACCGCTTATCCGGCCCTGGACCCCGTAGAAGTTGGACAGCACTGAACTGGGTTATCCGAGTCCACACTCAGGTAACGTGGGTTTTTCTGCCTTAATATTCTGGGATATAGGGCTATGTGGAAGGGCCCAAAGTGACCCCAAGGTGGACCTATCACGAGATTTCCTTGTCAGTGTTTGTTCAGAGTGGGTTGTCCTTGCCTTCCTAACAGGCTGAGAGTGTGTGACTTTTTCTAAGGGCACAGAGTGGGTTTCTGAGACTGAGTGGGTTCAAATCCTGGTCTCCAAGCTTCAATACTCAGACCATTATGCCAGGCTGGCACCAACTGCTGAATAAACATAGAATCGGGACTTGGCTCTCACTGGAACAAACTGAAGGTCATAAAAACAAAAAGTATGCTGGTTTTCTAGGGATTTGATGTTCAAAATCCAAAAATAACTTCTTCCACCTGGTACAGCCCTCCCCTTAAGATTTCTTTGAGAGTAGACGGTAAGAAAAAGGCTCAACATTTCTAACAGACTTTCAAAACATTTGAATTCACTGATATGAAACACAAAATCGGTTTAAAAGTTCCAGAAGAAATTGCGATTGAACATTAACTTAATCAAAACTAACAAATGAACTGGTAGAAATATCAAATTTATGAAAAAGAACCTTGTGTATTGCATGACATTTTTATTATGATTTTTGCATGTAGATTAGAAACAAGTACAGTATCGAAAATAGTTTTTTTCATTACTGTATTATTCATGCAGGAACCCAAAGCCACTCCTGACCATTAGGTTGTACACAGCTGTTTCTAACAAACGAAATGGCAACAGCAGCTGTTCCAGAAAAACAACAGGCTTCAGAATGTTGTTTGAATTGAGAAGCCTGGTATCACAATATAATTAATTTGATTTACTCAGTGTAATGGCTGTTAGCCTCTTGTCAGACTTCTCTGTTTCAGAGAATAGTCTGATTTTTAAAGGCTGTTTCTAATTTTGGTATTTTTTTAAAAAAACTGCCTTGAATAGCCCTTCTTTCATATAACTATTGTTATCAGTAATTGGCTCTAGTATGCCAGCATTTCCTTTAAGAAATAACAGTTTTTCTATAAAGGTTTATAACCTGGGAAGCTGGATATGCAAAACTACTGGAAATTAGACCCAGGACAACTCCCCCCCCCCCCAAATTGGATACCAAAATCCATGGATACTCAAGTCCCATGATATATTTTAGTGTATTTTATATAATAGTGTTCCTTATATAAAATAGCAACATCAAGGTATTTCCTTTGAAGTTTTTAAAAACTATTTAATATTTTAATATTTTAAAGCTATGAATGCAGAATCAATAGATATGGAGGGATGACTGTATATATAAAGTGATGACATGTGCAAACTTGTTAATCATTTCTCTGTTTCACACACACTTGCAGAAAGTTTAATGTAAACATGCATATTGCTCCAGTTAAATTGAGTACTCATTATCGCTGGAAAAGCAGTACTGTTCCATGTTGTTAATCTGCAAGCATCTGGTTTGCACTGCAGTTCTCTGTGTATTTGTTTAGAAATAAGTCCTGTTGAGTGTAATGGTGCTTACTTCCAGACATAGCTAATAGGTTTTTGCCTACAGATAAACAATGTCTGATTGCAGACTTGTTTAAAGTCTTTTAAAAATGTTTCATTGAATGTGTGTGGTTTTTGTTTTTTTTATAAAAAAAACCACACAGAGAAGATGAAGTTAGAGGAATTAAAAATAGGAAAAGACATCAGAGTCTTCATAATAACAGACTGGAGATACGCACATTAATAAAAATTGACCATCCCCGCCCCTCAAATCTGCTATCTTGTAAATGACCTAAAAGATGCAGATGAGGCTGAAGAAGTATGGTATTCTCACCCTGCCAATCCAACCCCTCCAAAGTTTGTCTCACTCAAGTGCTACCTGAGAAGAGCTATCCTATTTGAGACAATGTTTGTCTGTAGGCATTTGGAAGAGTGATGCTCGGCAGAGGAAGATTTCTCCTGATCCAGTAACCTGCTTTCCTAGTCTTTCTTATTGCTATGTTAAATCATATGCCAGTTGTTTTCTTCAGAGGTCAGTGCACCTTTACTCTCCGGTACTGGCAAAAGGAAACTATTTGAATGTGATATTTTCTCTTCTGCAGAATATCGCCATGCTTGATAGGTCTTTAAAAATAATGTCTCCAGGCGACAAATAGTCACCTATCAGTCCATAACAAAAATGCTTAGTATTGACAACTGAATTCGATTTTAGCTTATATGCCCATAACTTTCTATTACAGATATCTTTCAGAACACGATTTTTTTCTCCAATAATTTGCACCATGCTATAATTGTACAAAAGATAAAAAATATATCCCAGTATCTATTAAGAAGCAGAGAAATTGTTGGCATCTGTTTATCAGTATCCTGATCTGTTTACCACTATTTTGTATAGATTCACTTAACTGTATGCAGATTCAAGCCATTTTCTCCTGTCACATTGGTATTTCCCCTCCAGGATCTGATAATGCTTGTGAGAAGACTTCGTTTATGTTTCTGCGACAAGAGTTACCTGTAAGATTGGCAAACATTATGAAAGAAATAAGTTTGCTTCCAGATAACCTTCTGAAAACACCTTCAGTTCAACTTGTCCAAAGTTGGTAAGAATCTATTTTTAAAAAACCAAAATGTAAGACAAACTGAAACCACAAGCACGTATCATGATATAGGCTTGTTGCTGGATCCAAATAGAATTAAACCTAACCTGTCAATTTATGTAAAACTTTTTGTAAATCACTTTGAATTAGTGGGACTGCTGAACAATATAAGCAGCAAGGCATACTGGACATACCATATGCCATGCCTATAAACAGGATGGGGAAGGTGGTGCCATAAGGCTGCATGTTGGCCCTTTAAGTCAGTTCTTTGTATCCTTTGATCACTGGTATAGTTATTTGACTATTGGAGTAGAATTCAAGAGACTAGAGCAGTGGTTCTCAACATGTGGGTCCCCAGATGTTTTGGCCTTCAATTCCCAGAAATCCTAACAGCTGGTAAATTGGCTGGGATTTCTAGGAGTTGAGAACCATTGGACTAGAGATTAAATTCTGGCTCTTCTGTGGAAACCCACTAGGAGACCCAGGGCAAGTCACACTCAAGCTACATGTCATCTCAAGGGGGAAAAACAATTTAACTTTAAGTCATAATTTGAAGGGACCTGTTTAACTATAATAAATGTTTTCTACCATTCTATGGCTGGGCAACACAGCAAGTCTTTAACGGAAAGCAAAAAACTAACCTTCCAAATTCTTCTCAGTCATATCAGAATGGGAGGGATGGAATAATGGTATATTTTTACATGCTTTCCAAAAACGTAACCAAAGGGAAGGAGACACTTGATGAGGATGGTGTGTTCCATATGGTCGCAGGATCCATTGTTCAGAAGTTTAGAATTCAGTGGGATTAGACAAAAAATATTAGAAGGAATAGCTAATTCTTGGAGAGTCAACATGTATGGCAAAGCCAGTCATGCAAAAATTGTGTCTTTAGGTATGTTCAAAGTCTTCAAGAAATCCTTGATTTTAAAGACAAAAGTGCTGAAGATTCAGAAGCTGTTTCTCGGTAAGCATATTTTGCCATGTTATTTTAATACGCTGTAGAAATTGATTTTCAAAATTCTTTGTAATCTAAACTTAGATTAGATTGGTATTTTCTTTGCTTCTTGATTACTTAAGGAGTACAGATGTAGAATTACCTTTGTTCAGCTGCTGTACAGTATGTTCTGAATGCATTTAGGTGATGTTTTTAGTGCAAAGTATATTTAAGAAGTCTGCAAATAGAAGGCCTGCAGGGAAAATAGGATAACGCAGGCATAGGCAAAGTTTCTAACTTGGGGGCCGTATGCTAGCACTCCCTGCTAGGAGGACTGGCTTGCCCGGTGATTAAAAGGAAGGAAGGGAAGGAGAATGGAAAGAGTGAAGGACGAAAGGGAAGAAGGAAAGGATAAACTGTACATAATTATTGACAAATGGGCAGAAATGTGCTTCTTTGTTGTCCAGATATTGTAAGATTTGCTGAAGCCAATTAGAAGCAGTGTAGAGCTATTTTACTGTTAAAAATTCTTTCTAATGCTCAATTAGAATCTATCCTACTGTAACTTCAAACCATTGGGCCTGGTCCTACTGTCTGGGGAAGCAGAGAACAGGCTGCCCTCTCTGCTCGTTGATAGCCCTTTAGATATTTAAAGAACACAGGCATGTCACTCTTCAGTCTTTCCTTCACCAGGCAGAACATGTCCAGCTCCTTATACTTTTCCTCCTCATACACTTTGTTCTCCATACTCTTACAATCTTTGTTGCCCTTTGCTGAAGCTGCTGCAACTTGTCTATAGTCGTTGTAAAAGAAGCCACTCAGAACTGAATGCTGCACCCCAGGTCTGACCAGAACAGAATATAGTGGGAATATTACTTCCCTCAGTTTGGGAACTATGCTTCTATTAATGCAGGCTAAAATAGCATTTGCTTTCTTTGTTGCAGTATCACACTGCTGGATCATGCTCAATATATGATAGTAATACTTAGATCCCTTTTACACGTAGTCTTGCTGAGCCATGTATCCTCCATACTGTACATGTGTATTTGGTTTTTGTGGCCTAAATGTAGAATTTTGAATTTTCTCTATTAAATTTCATTGTAGTAATTTCTGCTCAATTTTTTGTGTCTAGATTGATTTCATAGAAAGTCCATGTGGTTTTTCAGTTTTACAGATACTGTGATAACAATACGGAATCGTCATAATGATGTTATTCCTACCATGGCTCAGGGTGTGATAGAATATAAGGACCACTATGGTGTTGATCCAGTGACCAGTCAGAATGTGCAGTATTTTTTGGACCGTTTCTTCATGAGTCGCATTTCAATCAGAATGCTTCTTAATCAGCACAGTAAGTATCATGTTATATGTTAGGAGACAACACATGCCATGGGTGAGAGTTGTGCATTCCAAAAGGGAGGAAAAACCTCCACCTCACATACCTGCTGATCTTATTAGTATTGTCCTATTCTATATATACTAGTTTTCTTGTGTGTGTGTGTGTGTGTGTTTAATTTAATCTTCACCCTCCCAATGTAAAAAATCAGCTGTTTTTGTGGCCTGAGAATTGTGAAACCACTTTTCTTATCTTTTGTTGGCAGCTTTGTTGTTCGGGGGGAAAATAAAAGATAACCCAGCCCATCCAAAACACATTGGAAGTATTGATCCAAAGTGCAGTGTTGTTGAAGTTATACAAGGTGAGTTCTTGCAGATCTGCTAAAGAAAATACACTTGATGACAAATAGGTAATGGTAGATATTCACTATGTCTTCATCTCATTATATCTGGCATGCAGTTTTTCAGTTTGGTTGAAGTAATGCATTTGGTTTTTGTGGCCTAAGTGATTCTTGGTGCCAAAGTTGATCCCAATTGTGCATGAAATTGGAATGGTGGGACTTAGTTTGTAGTTCTAAACTAGAGAAACAGACTGTCGTCCTGAGCACACTTATTAGAAATTGGCTCCATCAAATTCAAGGGACTGATATCTAGCAAATTATTCTGCAGGGTTTTTTGTATTTAGTAAAAAATCCCCCAGCGTTTTTATCTTGGTAAATGATTTACTTGGATTGGCAGAGGACAGACAGAGCACATGGGGCTTCTGTCGTCTAGCAACCCACTTGGTTTCGATTTGTGTGTGTGTGTGTGTGACAGGAGAGACTGGTGTGAGAGAATTGGCAGTGGCCCACGGGATGCCTGGATGTTTTACCATCCTGTGGGAGGCTTCTCTCATGTCCCCACATGACAAGCTGGAGGTGACAGATGGGAGCTCACCCTGCTCCCTGGATTTGAACTGCTGACCTTTCAGTCAGAAGTCCTGCTAACGCAAGGGTTTAACCCATTGCGCCACCGCAATGGGTATCACACACTTTATTCCTCCTTCACCAAACCACTTGTTTACCTGCAAAGGATTTATGTTGATCTATGGCAAAGCTAGTGCTTAAGGACTAAGGTTGGCATTGTTTGGAGACTTGTGTTTTTAAATGATCGGGAGATCTACAAGGCCAATGATGTTCTGCTTTGTAACCATGGGAAGTCTTAATCCTCCTTAACCTTCCTTAAGGATTCTGCACTGGACTGCATTGCTCCCCAATGGTCCTTCAAGAGGGACACTGCTGGGGGGGGGGGGGGGTTCGCAATGCTTTCAGACTTAACTGTTCAATCATTACATGCCTGCTTTTAAAAAGCTAATAAACTAGTTAGCTGAGATTCCCCATAAGTTGATATATTTGCCTTGACTCTCAGTATAATAAAAAACCCATTCAAAGTAATTATTTCAATTGACTGAAATGTACATAGTGAACTAAGTTAGAATTCTCAAAATATTGAACAGTAGAAATAGAAAAACTAAAACTCCCCCCAAACCCCTTTGTGGCAATTTTAAAAACTGCTGATAGTAGTTTTTTGTAAGTTGGGAAGTGTTAACCTTGACAGAATTGTCCTGCCTTTATTGCAGATGGCTATGAAAATGCCAAGACACTCTGTGACTTGTACTATATGAGCTGCCCAGAACTTGTGCTTGAAGAGCAAAATGGTAAGCATATAAGGGGGGATGACTTACCGAAGGAAATAATACATGTTGGCTAAGTAGGATCTGCAGCATTTCCAATGCCACTTTAGTTCAGAACTACATGGCATATTTAAGCTGTGTTTGTGGTAATGCGAATCAGCCTATTTACTGCACACCAGTGACATGTTTGCTCTCCAGGCAAGTATTGATCCTGGCACATTGCCTTTATAGTTGTTAGATAAATTCCAGGGTCACTTACAGGCTAAAGATGTAGAGCGTTTAACACGTGCTCAGGTTATATCCCATAGTATGAAGTGTTTGGAGACACTCATACTATGAAATATGATATGAAGAGCCAGATGCAGTTCTTTTATCATGATTTCATGCATGAGTAAACTTGTATATTACATGATTTGTGAAAATAGTTATTACACTGATCTCTAGGGTCACAGTAATTTGGAATATGTGAAAAATACTTGAATGCTGAGGTATATTATATTTCCTCTAGAATGTACTGTATCCTATCACACGGCAATAAATTCTCCTACTTTCTCATTGTAACTGTTACACTGCGGGAAAGAGATTTTTTTTCCTTCCCAATTCTTCCCTTGAAATGAGCTCAGAGTATGTAGATTTTTGGGTCTGAGTATATTCTTTTATGAATCGCACAGCCATACAATTTAGCTATCTGGCTTTTCTTTCATTGGACAGTTTTGCAAGGCGTGTATTGGGGAAAGCCATTGAAGTCATAAGAAGATTTGGTGAGCAAGGAAAAGCTGATGCAACACTCATTGGTTATTCCTGAAAAGATGTGTTGCAATTGTGTGAATAGGGTCAATATATACATCACACAAGGACCTGTATGGAGAGTACTATGCAGGTTAACTATGTGTATAAAGTGGCATTCCTGCCTTGATGTACTGGTATTTTAAATTGATTAGTGTTAATCATTTAAATATTTACATTACTTAGAAGTTGTTTGGCAGTTTTTATTCTGCTAGCCATCTCGGGTATTTTATACTGAAAGATAAGCTTTGAAATACTTTAAATCAGGGCTGCCCAACTGACGACCCGCGGGCCATATACGCCCCCCCAACCCCTTCCCCACGGCCCCCTACCCTCCTGCAAGATATCTGCTTTTTAAGATTTAAAAAAATTAAAAAATATATTTTTTTCGAATATTTTTTCGAATATTTTTTATTTATTTTTTTCGCGGGGGGGTGAGGGGCGGGAGGAGGAGCAGGCTCCCTCCCTCCTCCTACTTCCCTCCCCCCTCTCTCTCCCTCCCTCCTTCTCTCTCTCTTTCCCCCTTTCATCCCTTCCCTTTTCCACCACTTGAAAGAAAGAGGGAAGGAGAGAGTGCACCAAGCGAGAGGGGGCGTGGCCAGAGCGAAAAAGGGGCAGGGCCGAGTTTGGAGCACGCGGGGGGGATGCTCATCCATTCCCTTTCCGGCTTCCTCCTCTTCTGAGGATTCCTGCCAAGTTTGGTCCTGATCCATCATTATTTGAGTCCACAGTGCTCTCTGGATGGAGGAGAACTACAACTCCCAAACTCAAGGTTCAGTACTTTCTGTTGCTCTCATGAGAGTTTAGGTTTGATTCAACATGGCTGAGGAATGCTTTGATTGTATTTTCCCTTATAGCAGAAGGAGGTAGGACTGGATGGCAGATTCTAGGAACCCATTGTAATTATTATTATTATTATCACCATCATTAGAGGCTGAATGGCCATCTGTGAGGAATGCTTTGATTGTGTTTTCCCTTATAGCAGAAGGTGATTGGACTGGATGGCCCTTGGAGGTCTCCTATTCTAGGAACCCATTGTAATTATTATTATTATTATTATCATCATCATTAGAGGCTGAATGGCCATCTGTGAGGAATGCTTTGATTGTGTTTTCCCCTTATAGCAGAGGGAGATTGGACTGCATGGCCCTTGGAGGTCTCCTATTCTAGGAACCCATTGTAATTATTATTATTATCATCATCATTAGAAGCTGAATGGCCATCTGTGAGGATTGCTTTGATTGTGTTTTCCCCTTATAGCAGAAGGAGATTGGACTGGATGGCCCTTGGAGGTCTCCTATTCTAGGAACCCATTGTAATTATTATTATTAGTATCATCATCATCATCATCAGAGGCTGAATGGCCATCTGTGAGGATTGCTTTGATTGTGTTTTCCCCTTATAGCAGAGGGAGATTGGACTGCATGGCCCTTGGAGGTCTCCTATTCTAGGAACCCATTGTAATTATTATTATTATTATCATCATCATCAGAGGCTGAATGGCCATCTGTGAGGAATGCTTTGATTGTGTTTTCCCCTTATAGCAGAGGGAGATTGGACTGCATGGCCCTTGGAGGTCTCCTATTCTAGGAACCCATTGTAATTATTATTATTATTATCATCATCATCATCATCAGAGGCTGAATGGCCATCTGTGAGGAATGCTTTGATTGTGTTTTCCCCTTATAGCAGAGGGAGATTGGACTGCATGGCCCTTGGAGGTCTCCTATTCTAGGAACCCATTGTAATTATTATTATCATCATCATCATCATCATCAGAGGCTGAATGGCCATCTGTGAGGAATGCTTTGATTGTGTTTTCCCCTTATAGCAGAAGGAGATTGGACTGGATGGCCCTTGGAGGTCTCCTATTCTAGGAACCCATTGTAATTATTATTATTATTATCATCATCATTAGAAGCTGAATGGCCATCTGTGAGGATTGCTTTGATTGTGTTTTGCCCTTATAGCAGAAGGAGATTGGACTGGATGGCTCTTGGAGGTCTCCTATTCTAGGAACCCATTGTAATTATTATTATTATCATCATCTTGGATTTTGGTGTTCATCTCTATCTCCAAGTCAAAGCCCCGGTCTCCTCCACAGACACCTCCAAGGCGGGGAGGGGGCGGAGCTGGGGCCGGGGCAGGGGTGGAGCCAGGGAGGGGGCGGAGCCGGGGGCGGAGGCAGACCCTTCGGCCCCCCAGGTCATCAGTAACCGGAATTCCGGCCACAGGTCCGGTAGAAGTTGGACAGCCCTGCTTTAAATAAACAAGCAGAAAGACAAGTAAACATGTTCAGTGGTTATTGGTGTGTGTTGCAATAAACCAGGTTCATCTTCAGCCTACTTACCAGTGGTTTCTTAAACATGAATAAATGGTTTAAAAGTTACAGAAAATATTTAATTGAGGCAATAGCTCTACCTTTAGCATACATCATATGTAAATAACAATAATTTAGAATGATACTGCCCAGAAAGGAAGCCTCATTCTTATGTTCCTAAAGAAAATTCTTATATAAGAATCAGTAAAGTTCCCAGTAAAGTTCCCATGAATATTACCAAATTTGTAATGCATTATAAACAAATTTCCTGTCAAAGTTTTAAATGCTTGTCACTTATAAGTCTCATACATACAGTATCTATTAACTAGAAGCACTCCTTAAGCATAGATAAGAGTTTGCTTTCAGTATGAAGTTATAAAATATATTCATGGTTAAATGTAATAGCTATAGGGAAGAAATAAATCTACTTTTCCATGAGCTGGATCTGACAATAGAGCAAAGTCTCAAAAAATATTAAGGAGAGAAATGGAACAATTGTTGAGACAAAATAAGGATATATATATTTGAAGAGAGAGGTGAGAGACTCACAGCCTCTGGTGACCAGAAACAATGTTTTTTGGACACGTTATGCCTTCACAGCTGTGAAAAGGCGTTCAGTTGATTTTTTTAAAGTAAAGAAAACATTTTAGAACATAGGTTTTGAGTTATGCTTTTTGCTAATAATAATCAAAAGTACATTATTAGATTTGTCTTTTGTGTCTACAGTCATATAAGAAAACATGCAAGCATCCAAATAAGCATGCAATTTAACATGATGTGGTTAGTGGTAGAGTTGTTCCCATCTAATATTTTGTTAAAAAATGGGAAAACTATTTTTTTTAAAATACAAAGAAATCTAATCATTGGATTTAAATTGCAGGGAGGAGGATTTTGGACTTGTGCTTTCTGAGTAGCCCTAGATCTTCATGGCTATCTATCTTTGAAAATCATGAGGTTTTGAATTCAATATTAGATATGTTGTGGTGATGGCAGTGGGTTTAGTTTTCAAAAGATGGCAAAATTTGTGGACACATCTGTAAGCTCTGGAATGTGTTGGATATTTTCTAAAATGGCTGCACTGTTTAATCATTTGGAGACTTTACTTTTCATCCCCACTTCTTTGCAGTCAAGTCACCAGGACAGCCCATGCAGGTGGTGTATGTACCATCACATCTCTACTACATGGTGTTTGAACTTTTCAAGGTTTGTACAATGTTTTTGATGTATGTTCTATTCATCAGATAGAGGAGACCCTCAGGGAAGAGGAATGTGCACTTTCCTCTCATTTAAAAAATAACTTTTGATTTTTTTCATTTTGACAAGTGTTTGAAAAGAACACATGATGTATATTTCTAACCTGAATCTTCAAAAAGGAAGTATTCTGTTGAATTTTCCATTCCCACATTGTGCCCTCATGCAGGGACACCATCCCTTTGATGGCAATTTCTAATAGTTTGAAGCCCTCCCACTCCTACAACGTCATTGTTATCTTCTAAGCCTCCAGTGAGCTGCAGTTTCTCTGGGAGCACCTTGGTTGAGATTCTACCCTCAGTGTTGCCCACACAGGGCGTAGTAGGTGTGGTGCTTCCTTTAGGAAGAAGGGGGAGGTAGGAAAGAAGCAAGGTAGGAAAATATTCAGATAATAGAAAAAATGGCTTCAGCTTGGTGCAATTATTTTTTTCCAACGGGCCACACGAGAGCCAAAAAATATTATGGAGGGCCGCACCTAAAGGTGGAACTACATTCTAATCTACATCATTTATTTATTTACTATATTTACTATATATTACACATCATTTACACATCATTAATATTAACATATTAATATATCAAGAAATATTAATATATTATTAGTATTAATATAATTATTATATTATAGTATATATATACATTATAATATATTGAAATTATAATATAATATAACATATATTATTTATTATATTATTACAGTATATTATTATAAAATTATTATAAAATAATAATAAAAACCACTAAAATAAAATAAAATTCAAGAAGATAAGGTGCGAACCAAGATGAAGGCTGACATCCTCAAGAGAGGAAGGATCCCAAGATGGAATGGCCCAATGGCCCCAGCCCAGAGGATGGCAAAGCGGACCCAGCTGCCACCGCAGCAGAGGAGAGCAGAGCAGCAGGCGATCGGAGGCTGCAGGCCTCCGCCTGCCTCGCCCCCAGCCATTCCCCAGCTGATTGCCCTGCGGGGCCCAGAGGAAGGCGTGCTGCTGCCGCCATCCCATCGCGGGCTCTGTGGGGCCTGTGTCGGCAGACAGGCCGGAGGAGCGGCGGCTTTGGAGTGCCTGCCATCCCTGGAGGCGATCCTGGCCTGCAGGGGGAGCACTCGGCCAATGTTAAGTGTGTGTAAGCCACACACACATGTACTCGTATTTGCTTGAGTCTACTGTGCCATTGAATCTAATACGTACCTCGATTTTCAAAACACTGAAACCAAAAAAAGTATTTGTTGACGAATGTAATGTGCAGCAGCGAAAGGTGCATCCTTTTTTATATGGCCATTACAATTGTTACCTGCTTAGAATTCCTTCTTTAAAAACAATTGTGTTGGAACACTAAAGTTTTCAGCAACGGAAAAGAAACCTTGAGGTGCATCTATGCTGTAGGATGAATCCATTTTAACTGTTCAGTGCTATGGAATCATGCGGGCTATACTTTTACAAGGCCTTGTGCTTTCTCTGCCAAAGAGTGCAGATGCCTCATCAAATTATAAATCCCAAGATTACATAGCACCGAGCTATGACAAATTACAGGTGACACCCCTCCAATAGAAGCTTCATGTGCTCCTGAAGCAGCTTCCCCTTTTACTTAGCACTAAGATTACCATGTTATGCAAATCTAATGTGCACACTAATTTTGGCAAAGTAATTTAGCCAGAAAAGGTGAGTGTTAGATTCAAGTAAATATGGCATGTCTCTTGACAGGACACCATCATACAGCATGTAATGTAAAATTCAATGCATTGTAAAACAAGTTTCAAAGACTTTGGCCCAAAATGTGTAAATTACGAAAGGGTAAATATTATCTTCAATACTAGTACAGTATGCAAGAGTGAAATAACGCTGCAATGTTTTATGATTTAATTGATAATTGTATGTTATTATCATTATATTAGGTTTCTGTATGTGAGGCTTTAAATTTTGCGATAATTATGTTGGAAACCTGCTGGGGGAGAAAAGCGGTATACAAGTGAAGTAAATAAATACATAAAGAAATGTTAATCTGTCTTTAATATTTTGGAAATTTTAGAATGCAATGAGGGCTACTATGGAACATCATGCTGATCGTGGTATTTACCCTCCAATCCATGTGCATGTCACATTAGGCAATGAGGATTTGACTGTGAAGGTAACAGCTTTTATTAGTCTCTCTTTTTGAAGTCCCAGTACATTATTTAAAAGAATGATTTTAGCCTTGTCTAATGGGAATATCTGCCACAGAGCCACCACTGAATCTAGAGCTTCCCAATGTCCTGCAGCCTCCTGATCTCAGTCTTCTCTCTGCAATCTTGGGATGGATCACAGTTGTTCTTGTGACAGTCAAATCAGTTTTTCAAATATTACTCCAATACTGTTTCACATATATATTACATTTTCATTTCCCAGCCCAAATGGAGAAGCAGATTTTTCCCTTTCAAAGCCTTACTCAGCTTGGGCCTAAGAAACCTGGTTTCCCTACTCCTGTTTGTACCTACACTATTCTCAAATAGGGAGGCACTGTAGTGAGGAGGTGAGGGATAACTTTCTCAATGGCCTCCTCTCTTTCCACCAGTAGGCAAAGATCTTTCTGTATATTTGATCACTTGTCACAATTATATACTTAGTCTTGAAACATTGATTAATGGAGTGGATAGAAAATACTTTAGACATATTTATTCATAAATGTAATTCAAATTTTTATGACAGGAAGTGTATATTTTTCACCAGCCATAGAATCTGTTGTATAAATCAGCCCAGGTCCTCATAATCTCTCCTGCTGTCTGTTGAGTGTGGCTGGAATGAGTATTCCTCTTATGGATTTGTCATGTAGAGTTACACATTTGTAACAAGCATATTTATGGCCTCCATGTAGTAACAGCCTCTCCAAAACCCTCCACATGGAGAGAAGGAGGTCCATGCTGCGGGCAAGAGTGGATGATATTTCCCCTCCCCTCCTGCCACCTGGTAAGGCTGGGACTATCAGATGCAGGACCTTTTTGCAGTCTTGCCAGCTGGTGAGGAGAGAGAAAATGTGATCCCTCTATGTCTCCAATCACTTGCAAATCAGATCTCATTCTCATGGTACATTTCTGACCAGGTAAAAAAGGTTGAGGGTAGAATCAGAGGAAGAGATGCTACATAATTATGTGCATGTAGCTGAGTAGCCCATGTAGAATTCAAGCCAATATTCTTAATAAAGATTGAACTAGGGAATCAATGTACATTCAAAGATTCAGTTAAGTTTTTTATTTCATATTCCAGATGTGTGACCGTGGTGGTGGTGTTCCTTTAAGAAAAATGGATCGCCTGTTTAACTACATGTATTCAACTGCTCCACGTCCTCGTGTTGAGACATCACGAGCAACACCTTTGGTCTGTATGAGTGCGAGCATTGTCAGATGACAAAATACATTATTTAGTCATTTTTTCTAGCAGAATTGTCATGTTCCTAGATCTACTGCTTGTATATCGATATGGGCTAGCAACAAATGAACTAAAGCTAGCATCCAGAAGAACACTTCTTGCATGAAGAAATAACAATTCAGTGCAAGCAAGCTGTAGCTGGATTATCTGTTACACCTGCAGAAACCTTTTCCCCATGGTTTAAATGTAGATGGATGAGCAAGAACAACCAATCCCAGGGTTCTTCCAGTATTAAAAACAAATGCAGTTTTCAAAGACTATTCATAAGTTAACACTCTGCATAAAATGTACATGTGGTTGTTTTGCACAAAATTAGAATTTTCTGCACAAAACTAGTATTCTTTATGCTAGGGTTGTCAAACTCATTTTCATTGCGGGCCACACCAGTCTTTTGGCTTCCTTCAAAAGGCCATTGGATGGATAATTTTTAGATCCTATGATCCAGTGTTATTTCGGTTGATAACACTATGTAACACGATTTTTGTTCCTGAATTATAAATGTCATTTCCTAATTGGTTCTATCATAAAAACATGGGAAAAGATTATTAAACTGCAAAAATGTTTTTGTGCAAAATCCTGCAGCACATTTTGCTATAGTTTTTCAATGTATATCTCAAGTCTCAATCAATTCAACATAGTTTGTGGCAGCCACAAAACAAAGTTTCTGGAGTATAACAACTACTTTTAAAGTAAGCACTGCGCAATTCAACAGGAAGTAACAGGAGAAAATTTTTCAGATTTTGTTACATGGTGTCATTGGAACAAGTTAATGTTTCAGACAGGTTGTGTGAGACATGAGTGTACTGTTGGAAGATGGGACTCAGAACTCCCTCTTAATCCTTGACTTTCAAAATCACTTGTTGGATTTGAAAAAAAATGCAAGATGGGATTTTTCAGTTTAGTTGCAAGTCCTCTGCCAACAATACTTCCAAATTCCCTCTTATATATACTTTGAGAACAATGCTCAGGAAACAGGATACATTTCTTCCCTGTTCTTCCTGCCAATAGTTGTTCTAGAAATGGCTATTAACTCTTAATATTAGTTCCATTATAGCACAGGAATTTTGTAATATCTTAGAGCATAACTACTACTACTACTATTATGGCACTTATGCAACTCCTCTATTTATAATTGCTCACACAAGCCGAGGCATAATTTGGTGAACAGTGAAATTAAGTAATATTTATATCAGCTGTTGTGAGAGTTTACATAAACTGCTGAAACAGATGTAAAGGAGAAATTTAGAAGTACTGCACTTTTTTAAAAAAAAAAACAAAACCAAACAACCATGAACTCTATTTTCATCTGGATCAAATTACTGTTGTCACTATGGATAAAGTAAGTGATTCATCAAATGGAGTTTATCTGGTAGCTTTCCCCCTGCCCCATTAAACACGTTAGCAGCCCATGCTATAAACAGCATTTTGTGTTGGTCCTGTGAGACGGATCTTTTATTTGGTGTAAGCCCTTCTTGGCAAATGCACCCTGTTAGTAGAATTGCCCACTGATGAGGAAAAACTGCTTGACTTGAGATTTCAGTAGCAGATTAGCTTGCAGGCATCAGCCGGTGAAACATTTCAAGGCAAGAGATTTAACACCACCTAATACTGTCAAAGAGATGTGCTAAAACAACTGGAACAGGCTAGTACTAAAAGTGACACCTTACCTGTTGGTATTAGTACTTAGGGGAACAGTTCATTTTAATTGGTTTAGGACCTCATATCCCATGAAATAAGACAAATTCAGTGCACACCTTTGTAAAGTTGTTGCCAGTCGATAAGAGAATTGCTGTGTGAGATGGACCAATGAACTGACTTCTTATAAGCAGCTTTCTGTGTACCACAGCAGCTCAACTTGCCTGATAATTATTGGTGAGATACATCTGTCTGTGACATTCCTTGCTCCTATTCTGGGGTTCTGTAATGTGGTCTGCTTCCTTACCTTGTATTGTCTTCATACACATCTGATAGTAATGATTATGGTAACCATGTTGAAATTGGTAGATACCTAATGCACATTCCTATGCTATTCTGTTACATTAGAGAATTGCATGTAATAAAGCAGAGGTGGAAATTGTGCAGCCATCAGTGGTTTTTGTGCTGCCCACTAGAGTGCCACTTCTTTGCTGAAAAAATATCCTAGCAAAAAATGGTGAAGTGTGCCTTTACATGCCTTCTCACCTTCTGTTAAGTGCTCTTCTCTCCCTGCACCTTGTTTGAATCCTCCAGTGCAAATGAAACCTTTCCAGTTTTATCTAAAGGGGAGGATATAACCTCCAGATCCTCCAGTTGTCCACCTTTTCATTAGAGAGACCCAAAGCCAGTTACAACACTCTAGTTTGAGCTGAGAATGAAACCAGTGGGATAATACTTATAGTAGTAGTGTTATCTCTGATCTGTTCACTTTTCTCTTCATATGTGTATCTAAGCAGCAGATTTGATAACTGCTAGCTATTTTAGTTTTGTTCTTGAGGTGCTTCAATTAACTCAAGTTTTTATGTGCTCCATTTCTTAGGCTGGATTTGGCTATGGGTTACCTATATCACGACTGTATGCCCAGTACTTCCAAGGAGATCTGAAGCTCTATTCTCTAGAGGGTTATGGCACTGATGCTGTTATCTTCATAAAGGCATGTCATTCACCAATTTTGACCAGACTTGGTGCCTTTTAAAATGCAGACTCTATGGAAGTTTATAGTAACACTGCCCCTCTTATTTCCTCTCTAAAGGCTTTATCAACAGAATCTGTTGAAAGACTACCTGTGTATAACAAATCAGCCTGGAGACATTACACAGCAAATCATGAAGCCGATGACTGGTGCATCCCCAGCAGTGAACCAAAAGACATGACTACATTCCGCAGCATATAGCAGGATGGGGCGGATGTACAGAGTTCAAGACAAACTGCAGTACTGCAGTTCATGCAGTACTGTGTGAATAGGGCTTATTCCATTACATCTGTAACATTTCGTTTTGGGAAGCAGTGATTGCCACAAAACAAGAGTTAGAAAATAGAACAGGAGCTTTAGAATATAGTGCAGGTTGCATTTTGAAAAGTGAATATTCTAAATGTATTCCAACCCTTCTAAATTGCTTCATTAAATGAATGTGGTGCTCAGCATTTAGATTAGATACAAAAAGACTAGTGACAGAGTTTTCAAATATTATACTAGTTAACTACCAAAAAATTCTAATGAAACGTTAATAAGTATTTTGTAAAACACCTCTGAAATTTAATTGCACTAGCACAGCACTTTCTTCTGAAGAACTCAAAAAGTGCTTTACAATGTGAGAGATATTAATAATTTCCATCCATTTTTGTCATTCGGTATTTCTTGGAATCAGTTTCTTCTTTCTAGTATTAGCCCACAGCTTCATTTCAGCTTTAAAATCTGCACATTCCAGCTAAAATTAGAGGAGTGCTTCAGTCCCATTACTTCTAATCAAAAGGTTAAACATGGCCAGAATCCTGTTGGGTAGTTATGAATGTACAGATTTTACATACTCTTGACTGTTTCATATTCATGATCCCTACATAGTCCCTAGACACCCTGAAAATCCCCAGGAACAGTTCAGCAGCCATTGAAATAAATGAGGGTCTATTTCCTTGTTTGATTGGGAAGCAGCTGGTTGTATTTATTGTCTGTTGTATCAGAGATTGATCATAAGAAGGGAGTGACAATGTCATCTGCTTGCCAAGAGATAAGAGGAACACATCACCATTGATTGTAGAGGTTGTCGCCTGATCAGTGAGGATTTTTTTGGGGGATCAGGATGGAAGTCACTATTGCACCATAACTGCACATTTTTAATTCCCCAGTAAAATTTCAACCTATAGATTTAAATCTCTATCAATGAAGTCCACATTAATGATATTTTATGTAGAATCACGAATTAGACATTTTCATCTGAATTCCAGAATTGGAAAACAGGGCCTGATCCAGCCAAAATTAAGAGTTGTTAAGTTTTGCTTGATCAGGTCTTGTTTTCCACCTCAGGAATTCCAGATGAAAATGTCTATAATTTGTGGCTTTACATTAAATATAATGAAATACCAAATAAATTGGGTTTTTAAATAGTACTTGCTTCTATAGAGCTTGCCCAGAAATACTCAGTTGAAACTTTCCCCTCAGCAGCTGTGAATATGCAGAAACATTTTTTAACCACTGATGATGACACGTCGAAAGGTGCAATCGGCATATAACTTTAGTGGTATTTCTACCTAACTGGTTACAAATTACAACCTTTCCTTATCTGTTATAGAAGTTTTTAAAGTACTTAAAAAAAACTCAGGAAAATTCTGATTAAAACCCTGCCAATCTCAAAATTGAATGCCACTAACTCTTGCACTAGATTTTGCAAAATACAACACGCTTGAAGTTGTTAGGACACTTTGGTCACTATCCTTTTACTATGCCTGTTATATATTACTTTATTTGTACATTTGACACGGTTTCTCTTAAAATACTGGTTACAGCTTATGTTTCTTTAAAATTGAATGCTATTTCATCTCTCTAAATTCTTTTCAGAAATTACATTGCTTTCGCCTATTGCTTTCATACTTATTAAACACTTGCTTATGTGCTCACAGTCTCTTTCCAGATAAGCTAAAGTACTAATATTAAATCAGCTCCTTTCCATTGAGTTGAGTTTCTCAAGTCATTCCTGGCACATAAAAAAAAAATGAGTTCAGTAGAATTCTGATATCTGGCAGTGCATTATTATTGTCATAGTGACATTTAGAGCACAGTCCTCTGTGTCTAATCAGAAGTGGAGCTTCCAGGCTGGTAAGGGATTTCAGGCTACATATGGCAGTCCTTAAGTGTGTTCCAAGAGAATACCATCCATGGAATGCAGTGAGGCTTATGCATGGAGTAAGTAGGCACAAGATTGTAGTGTGTTAAGTGAATCTAAGAAAATTAGCAAGTAGAAATTAAGCATAAAACAAGACAGTCAGTGTAAGGGGCATACAAAATTTACAAGCCCAGCTAAAAATATATAGAGCTAATTATGTTGTGGCACATTGCTGTACAATGATTATATTCGTAATCTCTCTCAGTTTGACACATATAAAATCTCAGGTCCTGTGAATCTTTCTCAGGTACAGTACTTCTGTCCAGCAATGTGATAATCAAGATGGAGAAGATCCCTACTATTCCTCTTCTTTTCTCCCATGCCCTCTGCTGCTCAGAATTGACTTCTAACTAGCTTTAATTAATCTCCACAATGGCAGTGATTAACTTTATTACTGATTGCTGGCATGTCCTTAAAGAAATAAAGAATGTAATTTTTATCTAGTTTGCACTGAATAGAGACACTGAATCAGTAGGAACTCAGAAGGCAACATTTCCCTAAGATTGATGGGTCTACTTTAATAGGCATGTTCAAAGTAGTGTCTTAGGCCATGTTCTTTAAAATATTTTATTTATGCAAAACAACCCATTGAAGAGCAACAGTAGTCCCAAATTAAATGTTTAGGTGTGTGGAAATGAGCAGGGGAGACAGAATTGTGGAACAGTTTCTTAACCATTTTATTGTATGAGATCCACCCACATAAATAGAATGGAGTGTGGGTTAAGTAATAGAGGCTGGAAACCTCTTGGTGCGCAGCATTGATGTTTGTATTGTTTCCTCATGTAGCAGTGGTAAGGGAAGGCCTGGTTAAAGCTCTCTATTTCTCCAACTCCTTTGCCTCCTTTGACACTATTGTACTTCCATTCTTTTTCCTCCCGCCACTACTCTACACTGCTGTAGTTGTGTATGTGTGGTGCACTGACAAAATTCAAATGTGTTATACAAAATAAGTTTCCCTTTATTCCAGGCTCAGATTTTTGACATGCTCAACAATTTAATCATTTTGGGATGAAGGGGAGGAGGAGATGGATTTGCCATCCAGAATGCAAGTACAGTTCCAGCATTTATAATTAGGATTCTAGCCCTCTTACAGCCTTATCTTAAGTTTGAAAATATGGACAGTCTCAAAATGAACCCAGCAACATTTGCATTGATATTTAGATATACGTTGTCCTAGTGAGATCAAGATATCAACAATAATCTTGCACATTTACACATATTCACTTGCTGCTAGTACTAAGACTAGATTTCAAAATGTGCTTATGGCTGGAAGAGTACAGTGGAAATTTACAGCAGACATTTTGTAGATTTTTAATCTGTGAAATTAATTTTGGTTTTCAAAATGGATTATAGTGATTTTTGTAAAAAGAAAACAATAAAGCATTTTTAAATAAAAAGCAGACTTCTAATTTATTGTGAGATTACCTTATGCTGTTTGCTTACAAATACTAAAGAGAGGAGGAAGAGATTCACAAGCCATGTATCTTGAGGGGAAAAAAGGTAGTCACAAAGGGAGAAGGGGATTCCTCGTCTGAACAACCCAGAATGCACCTTCATATTAATTATACCCAAAATGGGTTGATTTGAGGAGAAAGCCATACATTCTAAGACTTTTAATGTGATTTTCCTGCTTCTTTGCATGGGGTTGGACTGGATGGCCCATGAGGTCTCTTCCAATTCTATGAATCTACTTGAGCCCCAAAAGACTCCTAGGGGATAGTGACTGCCTTCTGCTTCCTGATGAACTCATGAAGCATTCTTCTGTCAAAGATGACATCCATCAATCTGTACGATCTGGAGAATGAAGGTAGAAGGCATACTCAATGGCTGCTTGATGAGTTTGCCAAGTGAGTGGTGCTGGATGCAAGAATAGAGACATCTAATGTGCAGACATTGTTCCCTGGATACATGAGATTCAAAAGAAGAGTTCCACAATATATGGAATCTCCTTTTTGGTAACAGAAGTATCCAAAATTGTAGATGTGAAGGACAGGACTTGGAAAGAAGCTTCCTGCCATGTTGAAGACATCCCTTCCAAATTCTTGCGGATCCAACTTTCTTAATTGAAAACTGCCTTTCTTTCAGACAAACATTGTATCATCTGAAAGAAAAGCAGGTTGGGCTCAAGTAAACATGGAACCAAGGAATATTATGCACTGAGGTAGCTCTAAATAAGAGTATCCCTAATTTATAATGACCTAGACCATTCAGCAATCAGATGAGTGCCTGAAAGTATGTGCTCACATGTTTGCCACAAGCAACCAGTAGTTTATGTAGGGCAGGGGTGCTCATTACAGTGATCGGGAGCACCTAGGTGATCTTCGACCCTCTTCCAGGTGATCTTTGGGCCTCACCAGCCGGATGGCATGCTCCTGCCATGCGCATGCACGTGCGCTCCCGCCGCTGCCTTCGCGGGACTTCTTTTGCCAAAATGAGGCTTTAGTGGGCGAGCCCTGGTGCTCGTCTTACCACGCACGGTGTGGTGACATGACCGCCCATTGGTTGCTGCTGGGGGGGCGGCAGAGCAAGGTGAAGGCACGCGCACGGATAGGATGCAAAGCTGTGGGAGGGATGGAGGGAATGTGTGTGTGTGTGTGTGAGAGAGAGAGCCAAGGAGAGAAGAAAGAAATCCGGATAACTTTTTCGGATCCTTTTGGAAGGCAGGCAGGCAGGCGCTGGAAGGAGAGAGGGAGAGAGAGAGAAAGAGGCGAAGGAGGCCGGGCAAAGTGGGGCAAAGCCAAGCAAGCCCCGCCGCAAACCCTGCTGCTGCCCTCGGGACTCCCATTCCAAGCCGAGACCTGGGCGAGCGAGCTATGTGGGGCTGCTTTCTTTCCTTGGTTGGGGGCGAGGAGGGAGGGCTCCGCCGTGTTCCTGGGGCTGAACCCGAGGAGGAGGGGGCTGCGGGGATGGAGACTCCACTTGCTGCTGCTGTTTGTTCTCTTGCCACCTTTCTCCGCCTCGCCCTCCCTCACCCTCGAAGGAGAAAGGCGGCGAGGGCCCACGGGAGAGAGAGAGAGAGAGAGAAGGTGGCTCTAGGAAGAGCCACCCTCTCTCTCTCTCTCCCGTGGGCATGGACTGCCACCAGTGGGAGGGGTCCTCCTTCCTGCCAGCCGTCCACTTGGGCATCCTTTCTGAGTGACACCCTTGAAAGGAAGGAAGGAAGCCCCCCCCCCCCCCGGGCTGCATTTGTCACTTTGGGGAAGCACCTCTTCCACTCTTCCTTCTCCTGCCCAGGTAAGGAAGCCTCGAGGGAGGAGGGAGGGGGGGGGAGGCTGCCGTGGGCAGGCTCCAGCCTCACGTGGGTCCCTCTCTCGGTTGAGTTTCCTGGCCGGAGCGCTGGTGGGTGCGCCTATAAATACCCTCCTGCTGCGTGCGTGGGAGGGGCCTGCTGTGCACGCAAGAAGCAGGATGGGATGGGGATTTCCTGCTTCGCAAAAGCACGCAGCAGGAAGGAGGAAGGCAACGAAGACATTAAGAGATAGCGCGCGCGTAGGCAAGGAGGATCCCCTTCCCGGGTGCGCACGGCGGCGAGTTCGTGGGCAGGCAAGAAAGAAGCCCCGTGCGGACAGAAGGCTGCAGTAGGAGCGTGCGCGCGCACATGCTCACATGCACAACAGGTGATCTTTTCAACTTGATTGTTCATATAGTAGCTCGCATGTTGAAAAAGTGTGGGCACCCCTGATGTAGGGAAAGAGAGTGACAACTGATAAAGCCAGGCAACTACTGCATCACAAATGAATACATGGGAACATTGCAGAGGACAAAAGACCAGATGCAGAAGTGATACATCTTCTCATAAAGCAGAGATCTGATCATGATGGAAAAACATGCATCCTTCTTGCATTAGCAGAATGATGGAAACGAGAGTGACCATTCTAAAATGCTTGGGTGCTTCAAAAATCTAGAATATGATGTAATCCTCTGCCCTTCTTGGACACAATGAGGCAATGGGAGAATAATCACCGATACTGATAAGAGTCCTATTTCAACATGATTGAGGAAGGGGTAGTACGGTAAACCACAACAGGAGTTTTCCAGAATTCTATGGTATACCCCACCCCCAAAAGATACTGAAATACCACTTGTATGAAGGGGTGGAAGCTCAGGCAGGACTCTTGCTGAACATCTTCAAGATTGGGTTGTCTACTGATTAATGTCCTTGTTAACTTGTGGCCTCAACACTTTTACCATTCTTAATGTCTGATCTACAAAGAACTGGAAAAGAGGCACCTAACCAACTTCCTATATAGAATAGTTTCAGGGTCCTGCACAGATACAAAAACGTTGATGATCACGCCCCATAATATTAAATGACAGCAACAAGAATGTATATTCAGTCTATCTAATTTAACCTCATTGTTATTTAAATAATATGTGGTGTAATAATTCGGTTGAAGTTGTGGACCTGGAGGACTACTGTAACTATTAGTAGAACTAGGAGCCCCTGGTGGTGCAGTGGGTTAAACCAGTGAGCGGCTGAATTTGCTGACTGAAAGATCACCAGTTTGAATGCGGGGAGTGATGTGAGCTCCTGTTGTTAGCCCATCTTCTGCCAACCAAGCAGTTTGAAAACATGCAAATATGAGTAGATCAATAGGTACCACTCTGGTGGGAAGGTAATGGTGCTCCATGCAGTCATGCCAGCCACATGACCTATATGGACAACGTTGGATTTTCGGCTTAGAAATGGAGATGAGCACCAATCCCCAGAGTCGGACACAAATTGACTTAATGTCAGGGGAAACCCTTTACCTTTACCTAGTAGAACTAACTTTGTGAAATGCCCACAAATGAATTTCTTGGTGTTCAGAAATAGACTTGAACATATTTTTTAGATTCCTCCAAAATAACAAAATACTGCTACCAGCAAGTACATGGAACTATGCTAGAAGCACCTTGATAATGGAAGACCCACTTTTTAACGTAGCAGAGGACTGTGGAAAAAGTGTCTGCAAATGGATAAGTTTCCTCAATGTTGGTATTTCACTGACTGTGTAATAAACAAGGAAGTAATCTTCCTTGTTTATTATACAGCCCAACAAAAAATATCTTGGTATCTTGGTTTTTAAGTTTGTTCCTGGGGTGATTAGAGGTGCTGATTCAGAAAATTGCATTGAATGACAGCTTCAGGTCTAGTTTCTTAGATATAGATATGATGTTCTCTGGGCAGGCAGATGGTGACTGGAAGATGGCTTATGTTCTATATCTCAAAAACTAGAGCTTAGAGGTGAAAATTGGTGCCATTTTTTAATCGTGAACAGAGGCTAAGAGCTATGTATACAAATAGGAGAAACAGACAATAGCACAAGGCTTAGAAAATCAATATATATCTATAATTCAAAACAGTGTTCAGTACATACGTGCACCTGGGAGGCGGACCAGATAGGCAAGGCAAATCCTGAGCATATAGGAACAAGGGTGATCCCCAAGGACAACCAATTCAGTTCAGAGTTTCACAATTGTGAGTCCCAAAGTTCAAGCCTCATGGGCTAAAGAGTTCCTAAGATGCTGCAAGGTCCATGCTCCGGGGTGAAGATCAATGGTAAATCCGTAGATAGGAGTGTAAGGAAAGAAGTTCAAGGATAGCTAAAATGGGAGGTATTCAAGGGAAAAATTCCAGGACGCAGGAGACAATCAATAGGCGTCTCCTCATGAAGATGTACATGTGAAGTCGCCGACGGAAAGCATTCGCAGTAATTTACGGCCGCTTTAGATCCGTTTCGCCACTTGGCTTTTTCAAGGCGTTTATACAACATAGAAGCGTCCCATATTTACCATTGTAAAGGTTCGACCGACCTAACCCCGCTTCCTGAGAAGTAGGGTGACCCGGGGTTAGGTCGGAAGCGGGGTTAGGTCGGTCGAACCTTTACAATGGTAAATATGGGACGCTTCTATGTTGTATAAACGCCTTGAAAAAGCCAAGCGGCGAAACGGATCTAAAGTGGCCGTAAATTACTGCGAATGCTTTCCGTCGGCGACTTCACATGTACATCTTCATGAGGAGACGCCTATTGATTGTCTCCTGCGTCCTGGAATTTTTCCCTTGAATACCTCCCATTTTACCTATCCTTGAACTTCTTTCCTTACACTCCTATCTATGGATTTACCATTGATCTTCACCCCGGAGCATGGACCTTGCAGCATCTTAGGAACTCTTTAGCCCATGAGGCTTGAACTTTGGGACTCACAATTGTGAAACTCTGAACTGAATTGGTTGTCCTTGGGGATCACCCTTGTTCTTATACGCTCAGGATTTGCCTTGCCTATCTGGTCCGCCTCCCAGGTGCACGTATGTACTGAACACTGTTTTGAATTATAGATATATATTGATTTTCTAAGCCTTGTGCTATTGTCTGTTTCTGCCATTTTTTAATCAACAGGTGAAATATATCCAGAAAGAGGTATAACATTTGACTTAGTCTCTGACACAACACTACCCCACAATACCGTTCCTGGACTTATCATAAAAATGCAAAATTAAAAATGGCAAACCCTACTGAAACAAATGAGATATGCTGGAAGTTGACGGCCATACTGTACAGGAAGATCCAGAAAATGCCTAGAGCGAAAGTGAACATTTCTAGGTCTTTCAACATAACTCTACTGTTAACTTCAAATGGAAGTATACCAAAATATTGGACTGGAGGATTTTGAAAATGCCTAGAGAGAACACATTTTTTTTCAGACACAGATATGGAAACTGTGGGTACTGATCTCGTGGATACAGGGATCGAATTACATTAATACATTTTTTTATTCCCCATGTTTAGTTGAACTCAAGTTATATAAACCCTTTAAATCTTCCATTTGGAAATACCCAAATTGTAATGCTCTTATTTTTTTTACAATTTGTTGCTTGAAACCATTTTGACAAAAGTGCATGCAACAAACTCCTATATAACAAGCACATTAAAAACTCCAAAGTTTCTGTTGTTTGAATGAAATTTATTTCATTTTTCAGAAATGTCATTTTAATGTAGTGATGTTGCTCCAAGAGCAGTTGCCAATGTTTAACACTATTTTAAAAAACAAATGCTACTCATGAAAAGGAAGGCTTTAATAATCTACAGAATAATATACAATGCAGAAACTCAGTGCTTTTTTCCAACTATGCCTATTGTGGTATTATTTTAAGCCTGGAAGACCAACAGCATTTTAAAAATAGCAAAAATATAATTTTGGTCCTCAGAAATCTCAAGTAGGAAAGTGTAATGCATGTATTACAGTCTGATCTTATTCAGCACTTGAACTATAAAACCTCTATACAAAAGTGTATAAAATGGATTGGTAAACTTTGAAATCCTGTTTCAACATACTTGGCAGCTTAGAAACATAGTGTTATCTCGTTTTAGAAAATAAAAATGCAAGTCATTAATTATATTACTACAATACATTTTGAAATTAAAATGAACTCTGGAAAATACAGTATTTTAAACGCTTCATTACATTTGATTAAATTAATTTTCTATTTCTTTTAAAAACTTAATTATTCTCTATACACTAAGGGCAGAAAACTATCTCCAACACAGTGATCTGATATTCTCTTTATACTAGATACCACCCAACATTATTTTGTAATCTATGTTAGATTCTAATGTTCAGAAACTGAACATACCAATCCCAATAGACACTTCAGGGAGTTGGAACAGTCAGGCATATATATACACACATTGCTTATGATAAAATTAATTTACTGTCTATTAGTACAAGTTAATGTTCTAAATATAAAAAATTGAAAATATTTCAATTAATGAATCATATAAATGAGGAAGGTAAAAATGGAGGTAAAAATGTGTATATTGAAAACTTTTTTCCTCCCTCCTACATTCACAATTATACAGTAATATACAATTATTACACTTCTTGAAGCTGAAGTAAGGTCAGATAAAACAAAGACAATGAAGCAGTATACTGGGATTGCTCCACTTTAGCCCTTGAAAATGCACCAAGTACACAGTTCTATATTATTAACTCACTTTAGCAGCTTGATTCTGCAGTGGCTACTACTTTGCCGGTTCTCCGAACTTCCTTCTCCTTCTTTTGATACTTTTCTTTCTGCTTCTCCATTTTCTCCTGTGCTTTTTTAATATCTTTAATTTTCTTCTTTATTGTTGATCGGTCATTTTGACTGGATACTCCTAGAGCCTTTAAAAGAAAAATTACATTTTAAAAAATTACGAATAATAGCCTTATTTTCAGCAAAAACCAATTCTCTCACATCAGAAGTGACCTGTAGTTTCTTAAGTTATCCCTGAAAAAAAGAAGAGAACAAAAAACCCCAAGTACACTTTACTGTTAGAAGTGAATCCTCAAAACAATTAACTTCAAAACATGTGAACTGTAAGAACAGCTACTAGACATCAGCACAAGGTCATCCAAACTATTTGTAATGTGTAAACTATAAAATACAAATATAGTGGATTCTTGCTATCTGCTGTGGTTCAGTCCCAGGACCTCCCCCCTGCTGCCACTGTGGATACCAAATTTACGGATGTCCAAGCACCCTTATATACAACCATGTTGTAAAATACTGCCCCTTATATCAAGTTACAAAATAAAGCTTCGCTTTTTGTATTTTTAATGGAATAGGGATGGTTGACTCTGTGGCTCCATGGTACAGAGGGCCAAATGTGTATAGAAGAAATAGATGTATTTGAAGATCCTAAAAGAGAGGGTATTTCTTAAGAACATAGGCACAGAAAGAGAAACATCTGCTTAATATTTATGGGTGGCATTTTGTATTGAAGCTACTGTATATGTAACCTAAAATTATGCCTTTGCTCTGTATTCACTTTTCCTATGTAGTGATGATTGTGGCATTGTGTTACAATTGCAAATGACTTTCTACATCTACTTGACCAGGCCTCAACCACTCTGGGAAAAGGAGGTCTGTCCTGCTGGCAACTGGGATGCAATATATTGATATTTCCACCCCCTTTCCATCAGTGAATGCCAGCATATCCATCGGAAGCAAGACACTGCCTCAAGTCCTTGTTAAAACTTCATTCTCTGGAAGGAGTGGTGGGTGGAAATGACATTCACCTGAAACTTGAACGCCAGCAGAACTTGAACGTCAGCATCTGATACCTGGTAAAAAACAGAGGGTGGGTGGGCCAGGATAATTTACTTAAGTGACATATGTGTAACTAACGAAACTATTTAGAGTGAATATAACTTTAATACATTGGATGAAGTTCCGTATAAAATTGGCTAAGGGTGAAGTTCTGCCAGTATATTTGGGTAAAGCCTGGGCTTAGCAGAGAGGATGGAGATGGACAGCCTGGCAGGCTCATGAAACTCTTTTATGGCACAACCCCCATGCTAGTCAGTGATCAGATGGAAGAGCTTTGCCATCTCTTACGCTGCCAACCAAACTGCACTGCTGTAAGAAGTAGATCTTCAGACATTAAACTTCAGTTGCAGTAGCATAAGGGCTCTAACAGAATTGATTTGAAAGGATGGGATTGTAAGATAACATTATCAATATATAGGATGCTTCATAGTAAGGTGAATGGTAATGATAATAGAATGCCCTTCCACATGAAGTGAATATGATTTTAGTTTAAGCAGTTCAATACTGAATTGGTAGAAATCCACAAACAAGTTGGTCACACCTAAATTAAATCCCACTAGCAGCTGAACTCGCTGACTGAAAGGTCACAGGTTCTAATCTGGGGGTGGCATGAGCTCCCACTGTTAGCCCCAGCTTCTGCTAACCTAGCAGTTTGAAAATATGAGTAGATCAATAGGTACTGCTCTGGCGGGAAGGTAACGGCGCTCCATGCAGTCATATCAGCCACATGACCTTGGAGGTGTGTATGGACAATGCTGGCTCTTCGGCTTAGAAATGGAGATGAGCACCAACCCCCAGAGTCGGACACAACTGGACTTAATGTCAGGGGAAAACCTTTACCCTTTACCTTTTTAATTACAATGAGTAATCATTTCTGGTGGATCTATTCTAAGTATGACAAAGGACTAATCCAACTGAAGGGGCTTTAAATTCTACAGATAGGAACCAGTGACCTGAATATATTAAAAAATATTCTTACTGTAGCATTCAAGCTAAAATCTAAAGAATAATAACTTTGGACTTGCACTTCCCAAGAACAGCAGTCTCTTCTACTACCGGTATTACGCAAAGGCTTCACTCCGAGGGAACTTGCATTTACATTTTGACACAAGGGCAAAAGAAACAAAGCTCTTTTTAGATACAAATAAGCTCTTGGATGCATCTATAGCAACATATGGGGTGAACATATTGGGTCTGCACTGTAGAGATTTGGATTCAAATTTTTACTGAACCATCAATGTCACTAGGCACTAGAGGCAGCTACCACCTTTTAGGCCAATCCAACCTCACCTGATCATTTATAAGGATAGGAAAATGACTTCACTCATAAAATTCTAATCTTTTCAGAGGAAGGGATTGTTACAAACAAAATGGATAAAACTACTCAATGTCTGTATGCTTCCAAGTTGCCTATCAACTTATGGCAACTCCATGAATTTAATGCTGTTTTCTTAGGCAAGGAATCCTCAGAAGTGGTTCTGCCATTGCCTTCCTCTGAAATATAGCCTACAGCAACTGGTATTTATTGGCAATTTCCCAATTCAAATACTAAACAGGACTGACCCCACTTAGCTTCTGACATCAGACAGCATCTGTTACCTAAATATATTAAAAGTGATAGGGTCACCATATGCTGGAAACAACTTGAAGGCACACAACAACAGTGTAGTATAGTTTTCAAACAGCAGATGGCAATATAGGATAAAACTGGAAATATTTTTTGGCTATTTTTGAACATATCAACAACATTCCATAAATTTCAAAGCTCCCTATTTTATACCAATATAAAATCTTTTAAAGAGTTCATTTTATGTAATAAAAGTAGGCTGTAATTCTATATCCAATTACCAGGGAGTAAGACCCCACTGAGACTGCACAGATTCCTACAACTGTACAATCAGTGTAAGAAATAAACTTGGAAAAGCTATTTTGCAGTCCAATCCAATCCAATCCAATCCAAAAAGCCTTATTAAGGCCAAAGGGGATGATTCCTTAGCACTATGACAGACAATTATTAGGTACAGCGTAGTGGTCAAGCACTGAATCATGATTCTGAAGATCAAGGTATGAACTATGTCTCGGTCATGAAAACTCACACATGATCTTGGGCAAGTCACACTTTCTCAGCCTCAGATGAAGGCAAAGGCGAGCTCTCTCTGAACAAATCTTTCATAGGGTTGCCTTCAGCTTGCTGTAAGCCACAAGACACACAACAACTGTGCAAGACAGGAGGCCAAATGGATGTATAATGTAAGTTCTTCACACTCTCAGTGCCTTACATATATAGATCGCTCTGCACTCACAGTTTAACCTCAAATTTTGTAGAAATAATAGCATTTGTGCATCCTGCCCCCTCTCTTCTTACACTATATATACCCTGTTATTTTCCACTGGTGGGATATTGTTTTAATATTATTTTGGCTGTTACACTGGTTTTCTGTTTGTGACTTCTTAATAACATCAACAAAGGACTTCTTAATAACATCAACAGTGAAGATTGGCCAATATCTTTTCTAAGATACTATGGCTATCACTTTTCAAATGTCAAAAGGAATCTTCCATATTTACAAATGTTAGGGATAAAATGAAACTACAGTATAAAATGAAACCACAGTACTTTCTTGAAATAAGCTAATACCCTTAAGCAGCAGCAGCTTCTAGGTACAAGATATCCCCTTAGAATTTGAAGCCAGCTATGTATAGGGCAGTGGAAACAAGCATAAAGGATCTTTTAAGAAATAAACCAAGGAACACCAAAATAGATGGGATGATTATACTAGTGATATATAACACATATACCACTCAAATAAGAGAAATCATACACAAATATTGTTTTGCTGCAGGAAATTTCCAGATGTAAATCAGTAAAAAAAATCATGGTTCTTTCTGTTCATATATATATGGATTTATTTTCTTTCTGTGCACAGCCAGTTTGAAACCTATAGAGCTAAGCTGAGTGTTTTGGCATGAGTCTTATTCCCTAAGTTCTTTCTGGAGTAATTGATTACAATTATTCAGCCTTTCATACTCTGAGTGTGTGCACACAACTTCAGGTTGCCTGTCAACTGATGGCAATTCCAGACACAAATATTAGTGTATTAGGCATGGTTTCTTGGGAGTATTAGTTTTACACCCGATGAAGGGCAGAGAGTAAAAAGGATTTCCTTGTGCCATGAGAAAAAGTCTGTGTTGTCAAGCATAACAAATACAATTGATCTGAACTGAACTTACTTTCAACTTATCACTGTCAAGGAGCATCAACTGGTGCCCATCAATATTCTTGACTGTAAATTCTGCAATATACTGCTCCATGTTCATTCCCATGAGCCAATGGCATACTTGTTGGTTTGTCCATTCAGAAATGGGTCTACTGTGCCATTGGTTTTGTTTCCCTGTAGTTGATGGCTCTTCATCTGAAGTCTGGTCAAGAAAAAAAGCAAGCACATTAGCATCTACTTAACCTACAGTTATTTAACTTACTATTTGTAATAAAACATGTAGCATTGCTAATGTGTAAAATCCTCAAAGTTTGACAGCATTTTTGTAAGCTGTTGAATGGCTGTAATTCAATAAGGCATTTATGAACACATAACCATCATAGTTACGTTGGTATGCAACAACAGCTTGACCACTTCCTCCTTATTCTCACTTCCCAGAAAGCAGCCAATGCGAGCAGCAGGGATTTGTTCCTTTACTAATTGGAAATCAGCTGGCCAACATGGCCACTCTCTTCCATGAGCAATCTCTTGATGTGACCGACAAAACAAGATCCCTATCATAATTCCACTTTCCCCTGGAGATCACTTGTGAAAGGAGGGATGGGACATCCATCCATTGCAGTGGCTGCTCTTTGGTAAGCAAGGACTGGGAGAAATCATGGTTCATACGTATTCCCTACATTATGTAGGGATTGTGAAAATGAACAAATGTGTAACTCTATGTTACAAATTTGTAATTGCCTTAGTACATTTACTGCACTTCAGCAGTAAATGTACTAAGTTATATACATAAATGATCCTGTAATTACCTAGAAAGGAAAAAGTGTATATATTAAACTTCTACATTGGCTATTTCAGCACCAAGATTGCCACGGGTCAATTCATAGATCACAGGGGAAGAGACTGAAGGTACAGTATTTGTCTAACTTTTCAATTACATAACAATTAATAAGTCATTAACATGCCTAACAAAATTACCAGAAAAACATCCTCATTGAATTTTCTATACTTTTGAAAGATGCGTTTTAGATCCTAAATGCAAAGGACTGGCTGCATAAAGGATTTAGAATGCTTTCAAAAATAACTGAAGGAATAACTTTATTTAGTAATGAGCACTAAGATCTCTCTATCCTGTTATCACACACGTCATCCATGTATTGTTGTGTTCTAGGGCTCTCATCTGATAATGAGGATACAGTTTAACCAAACAAACGCAGGATGTGCCAAAACCAGATTTACTTAAACTGAAATATCGAGTCTTAACAAGGTCTGGCTAACAGAACTGAAATATAGCACACAGCTGAGATACTGCAAATTAAAGCCCCAAGTTCCAAAGATACAATCCATACTCAAGGTTCCAAAGTCATGCCAGGAAATCAAGGTTAAACTGAAGTTCTACATTCAAAGGTATATAAAAGTCCATTAAAAAAGTCAGGAAGTCAGTCCAGAGTTCAGATTCAAGTTTTCAGAGTATAACAAGGTCCAAAGCATGGTTTCAGAATACTGCAGAGTCCAAAACTGCTGGGTCCAAAAATCTAACCCAGGGGTAACAGCCAAGATCCAGGACAAGAGTACCAAAGTACAATGTTACTGCTACCAAAAAGTATCCCTTCCATGCTCTTTATCCAGAGATTGTCAACTGTTGCTCATTTCAGTAGGCCTTCACAAATAATCCCTGAAGCCTGAGAAGCATTCATCAGGAAGGGAAGGTCATCTTGAGCTCTTTCAAGCAGACAAGTCAAATTAACCCCTTCCAAGCACTTAACAGCAGCCTAGCCAAACCAGACAAGCTGCTGGCCATTACACATATTGTATCATCAGTATACCCATAAAAGTAATGGCACTGGTTGGTGGATTTTAAAAATCTATTAAGTTCTTTTGTTTTGCACCTAAAATGCAGCTTATTTTACGAAAAAAGCATCAATAACATAACCATATTTTCTCCAAATGGCTTATTTTGTAACTGCACACTTCTTTCTTTTTAAGTGGTTTACCTATTTAATTAAAACTACTGAAATGATAAGCATTAAGACAATAGCTTTGGCCACATAAATTACACTAAAGCACAGGATTTTTTTTTACTATTTGCCTAAATATTTAATTTTCTTTCAATTTCAGTAACCTCTGCATCTACATATACAATTAAAATTGTAAATACACACAAATAGAGTATCTAATGAATTGTTGAGTGATGCAGTTTAAAATTTCACAACATATTTACAAATATGTTAGCAATGTGTTTAGTGAGGATAGGTAACAATATATACATTAAATTAAGAATAATTAAGGGACAAATAAAGTATTAACATGTTTGGGGTTTGCTTACAAAAGGTACCAATTCCATCTGAACAAATTTTGCAGAAATTGGGGGAAAAATCTGAATACATGCATTCTTTTATTATAAAATGCAATTTCCCCAGCCTTGTACCAAAGTGATTTGATACGTTTTGATACTTTTTATCTGTACATAATATTCCACTCCTAGTCAACAATAACTTGTTTTTCAATTTTTTTGGATTTGGTACCTTTTGGAAACAAACTTCACCATTACATCTGTAGCAGGAATGTTTTTAAATGTTATAACAATGTTGAAGGAATTGCCTACCATTTCATTTTAAACAAATTTAAATGGCAGAATGAAGTCTAATGGGGATACAAACAATACACATAGACACACTGAAACTCACCTCATTTGAAGAGAAGGCTAAAGTGTGTGAACGCCCTGAAAGATTTGGTTCTGTCACTAACCCTGCCAGATCACAACTTGGTTTGCTATGGTATGAATCATCTATGACAACTCTACTCTGCAAACAAGTAAAAATAATACTTTGTTAACTAGTCCTTGGAATAAAAATACATAATATTATTATTGAAAATGTCTAATCATTTAGCGAACATTTAGCTATTTACACTGGCCACAAACTATTGTCACCAAAGTTGCAGTTCATAAGTGGATTGGTTCTTACCAAACTGGTATATATTTTCAATGGTGAAGTTATTCCCTAGAGTCCTACATGTGTCTTAGAAAAGCCTGGTTAGAAATGGTCATTTGAATACAATTTGAAACCCTACATGCTACTAATAATGCCAGATTTTGGGGACTCTCAATTATTCAAGAGACTATTTTCACTGTTGCTCTCCACATTGTAGTCCCATGTATCACATGCCAATCCGTTATGTAGAAAACTCTCAATTATTCGAGAGACTATTTTCACTGTTGCTCTCCACATTGTAGTCCCATGTATCACATGCCAATCCGTTATGTGGAAAACTTTCAAGGCACAGAAAGAGATTTGGGGGGCTTAGAAGCAGGTTACCACCACTAGAAAGCACAGACCAGAATGTCTGTTCACAAAAGGAGGATCCATACTTCAATATATAAAGGAAAATTCCTTCTTTTATTTTGGTCTTCACTATTACATGGCTCCAGATACTTATAACAGCGAACTGAGCTCCTGAAATCCCAAAATTCTTAAAAGCTTCCAAATAAAATGCACCAACTATTTAGCCTTACAAAGTAGTTTCTGAAAAGAGTTGAGTTCTTGCACATAGTTCTGCATGTATTAGAAGGCAAGCTGACCCTTCTAGGTTAGAACACATCTTACATCTCTTGACAGCAATACCGTTGTTAAGAGTTCCTTGCTGCGCCTATCCATGAACTATGAGGCAAGTCTGGAACAAGTCTGGAACATTTTATGAACTTCCACATATTAACTTTTCACAAATCCAGCCCCAAAGGCCCCAAGATTCATTCTTTTAAATGAATTGTTTTTAGCTGTATTTTATGTTTGTGATTAACACTAAAACGAGTGCTTGTTGTAAAGCTGCCCTGAATCCCCCCCCCCCCCCCGTGAGAAGGACAGGGTACAAATGCACTAAATAAATAAATAAATAAAGGTAACAATTGTTATTTGTTTCCAATGCTCCTCAACCAAGAAAAGAATTGGTAACAATTGTACCTAGGACTGAAGAATCAATCAAATGATTTATAAAATATTTGCCCACTATCTTTTCAAGAACAGTTCACCCTGGCATATGGAGAGGAGGAAGACTAATAAATAGATCTCCATATATAACATCATCCAGATATATTAAATCCAGTCTAGTCACTGGAATTGATCTCAGACTGTCAGTTATTGGCAACCATTTTACCTCTTAATTAAGTTATTAGCCATTTTAAATTGTTATTCTGCTTAAATTCATATTATGTGATTATGTCTGTTAAGGTTGTCAAGTTTTATTTTTTGATTAATTTCTATTTGGTATTAAGTTTATAGTAATGGCTGTTCTATTTTTTGATGTATCTTATTTTGATGTAATTATATATTATATATATTTCTTTGTTGACACTGAATGTTTGCCATATGTGCTGGAAACCGCCCTGAGTACCTATGAGATAAGGCCGTCTAAAATAAAGTATTATTATTATTATATTTTTAACCAATGCATTTAATTATCTAGTAACTAACATGGCAAGTGTGCATGTTACACCTTTGCTGTAATGTGCTGATTTAAATACTTTGTGCTGAGAAAAATGCTGATGAAATAATACTATTCATTTCATAACGTCTATCCATTACATTTTATTTTTAAAACTTTCTGGATTTTAACTCTTGCATTAAAATGGGGAAATACTGGAGGGACTCCACTGGGGAAAAGGATATAAGTTTCCCAAGTGCTCAGAAAAAAATTGAATGTATTTCAGCCTGTGCATGTATTTCAATGGCCTTCTGCAATGGATACATAAAACATAAATACGAATGTAAAATTAAAAATGTTAAGTCTAACCTAAACACACACACTGTCCAAAAATGTTAAGACAACATCTCTATAGTGTTGATAATTAGTTATTTATTATTTATTTATTAAGTTCGACTTAATATACCGCTCTCTCTGGCGCACAGAGCGGTTCACAAGAGTAGGTACAGGTAAAAACACATAAAACACATAGAATGCAATAAAAACAATTCAAAACCCCCGAATTAAAAACATGTTGCAGGCCAACTGCAATAACAGTGGCATGCTAGCAGCGGACTAACAGGTACAAATGAAGTGGCAGTTGGCTATGGGCCGAATGCCTGTCTGAATAGCCATGTTTTTACTGCTCTGCGGAACGGCAGAAGGGCCTGGGTGGCCCATATCTCTTCAGGAAGGCTGTTCCACAGAATTGGCGCGGCTACGGTAAACGCCCTCTAAAAGATCTCTAAAATGAAATGGGGTGTGCGCCTTATTTCAGTATTGTTGCAACACAGATGACAATACATTTACAGTTTTTATAGCGCTTATACTCGATAGTTTCCTAAACTAAAATAATTGTATTTCATTCCACAAATTGCTTTTCATACTTTAGAGAAAAAAAGTTTTCTTCTAACCAGCCAGACTTCCTTAGAGCAGTTCATCACTACGAGTCACATGCCACAGGACAAACAAGAAATACTGAACTGCATTCAATAGCACAAAAACCAGCAAGACTACAAAAGACAACCAGCTCAAGCACGACACTTATGAATGAACCTTTGAAATGTTTTGTGAAAGCAAAATTAAAGCATGAGATTTTTTTAAATGAGCAAAAATGAAAACAGCATTTTCAAAAGTGGAAGAACATTTGTCATGGTGAAATGATACAAATAGGTACAACCCAATAAACGTAACATTGATTTAATAAGATTTAGCAGGTCTCTTAATGTATTCAATCTTATAATTATTTACAAAATAGGGTACATACTGAATTCCAGATACAGCCATAGATCTAATGTAATGCTAAGCACAAAATGTCCTCCTTTTCTCATTGTCCCAAAAAACTACTCTGAAAGGGTTTCCAGCCTGACAGAGCAGATTTTTAAGACAAGCTGGTTGGGTGTTTCCCTCCCTCCCAATTCTGTTGACAATACCGTGTTTCCCCGAAAGTAAGACAGCGTCTTACTTTCTTTCCCCCCCGAAAAGTCCCCCTACGTCTTACTTTCGGGGTACGTCTTATATAAACCAAGACGTGCCCGTCGCCACGCCCACTCCGCCGCCCGACACGCCGCGCCGCGCCGGCCCATCGGCCGCGGCACACCTCCATGGCGCACCTTTCTGCCAGGCCTCTCTGACGCTGCGCCTCTTGCTCTCTTCCCCTCCCTTCCTTGGACGAAGAAAGGGAGGAGAAGGGAGCAAGAGGCGTGGCGGCGGCGTCACTTTGGCGACGCGCCGCCGCCACGCCTCTTGCTCTCTTCCCCTCCCTTTCCGCGTCAGAGTGACGCGCCGCCGCTTCGCCACGCCTCTTGCTCTTTCCCCCCTCCCTTCTTCGTCCAAGGAAGGGAGGGGGAAGAGAGTAAGAGGCGTGGCGAAGCGGCGCTGCGTCAGAGTGACGCGCCGCCGCTTCACCACGCCTCTTGCTCTCTTCCCCCTCCCTTTCTTCGTCCAAGGAAGGGAGGGGGAAGAGAGTAAGAGGCGTGGCAAAGCGGCGCTGCGTCAGAGTGACGCGCTGCCGCTTCACCACGCCTCTTGCTCTCTTCCCCCTCCCTTTCTTCGTCCAAGGAAGGGAGGGGGAAGAGAGCAAGAGGCGTGGCGAAGCAGCTGCGTCAGAGTGACGCGCCGCCGCTTCGCCACGCCTCTTGCTCTCTTCCCCCTCCCTTCCTTGGACGAAGAAAGGGAGGGGGAAGAGAGCAAGAGGCGCCGCGTCAGAGAGGCCTGGCAGAAAGGTGCGCCGCGGAGGTGCGACGAGGTACGGCTTACTTTCGGGGTACGGCTTATATTAGCCGACCCCCCTGACACCCCCGATACGTCTTACAATCGGGGGTGTCATACTTTCAGGGAAACACGGTAGTAATTCAATTAGCAGAAGTACACACATGGATCTTAGGGAAGAAGTAATTTTTAAAAATCTTGACTCTACACTTTTCAGCAAAGGGACCTCCCTTGTCATCTAATCTGTTGTAATTTGAAAAAGGAATCTTATAGCATAGTAGTTATGAAGTAAAGATGTATATATTTCAAACTTCTGGGAAGGTAAAAATCTCTAGCTTTCCAAAAATATTGCACTGTGCTTTCCAAACAGGCTAGCATAATGGGGAAATTTTTAGGTATTTGTCACTTCTTAAGAAAAAAAAAGAGATAAGGTCTGTCATGAAATCATCGATTTTACGTCCTATATGTTATGTTCTTTATACATTGACAGCAAGCTAGTAAAGTCCTGCACCTCCACCCAAAATCGGTATGCTTTGGGGAGCTAGTTAAGAGATTTTTAAAGAGAATAAACAATTTACTGATTTCTCTTGCACATTTAGTTATTCGATTCAGCTGTGTTGTGCTTTACTAATCATAACCTACATTTAAGAGAGAAACGGTTCTCATTTAAAAGAAGTAGGAATGAAGAATCGAAGTGAAATTAAACATAAAACAAGTATGCTCAAATGACTGTAAACTGTAGAGGCTTAGAACAAAGTACTACTTTCCACACACACAAAAAAGTTCCTTTTCTTTAAAGAAAGCTTTGGTGAAACGAAGGGCTTCCACTGGTGCAACACAGGAGAATAGAATTTTCATTTATCCTTCCTTCTACTTGTAGGATGCTATGCCATCTGAAAACTAGTGATCTGAGGGATATTCTGGCTCAGCATCAGACATAGTTAGAAGAATTAGAAAACAACAACAACCACAACAATCAAACAAACTCCGAATACGGGCAGTGACTGGAACATATTGTGCACAATTCAGGAACCTTGCCTTTTGGCAAAAGCAAATTCGGAATCCATTCCTACATATTTAAAAAAACCCTCAGATCTCTTGATTCTAATATAAAAGCAAATACATTTGCTATGTGCTTTTTTTCTTCACATCTTGTGGGAAATATGTGATAAGTTTTTCAAATTCTCATAGTAATTGTACTTTAAAAATCAGTAATTTTATGGGAGAATGCCTAAGAAAATCACAAATGGTTTGCTTTCAGTTTGTACATATGACCCCAAAGCATTCAACTCCTGAGCAACAGTCATCATTTCTAAATGTTCAAAATTTAGAAAAAAGACTACACGTACTTTGTTTCTGTTCTTCTCTTGGCTCTGTTCCAAGACAACATCATGCCCACTGTGGGAAAAGCTCAGGGTACTACTAGAACTATGTTCTCTATGACTATCTCCAAACCAAGAGAAAGGCATGCAAGTAGGAATTGGAGAGTCTGAATCTGATGCAGATAAATTGTTGGCAGAGTCTTCCAGTAGTTCTCTCGAACCCCTGAAATCATGTAAAATTTTCATAAATAATCTGCAGAAATCACAGCAGCATAACTGTAGACCATTAAATATATTTTACTACTGACCATATTTATTAGTTCATCTTGATATGTTCACTTTTCAGTAGAAAATTTAAAGCATTTAATATACAATACTTCAAAAGGAGGGATTACTGTGTTTTACGTATTTCACAAATATAGGTCATTTTTTTCAAACTAGATAAAGGTCTAGTTTAGAACCTTTAAAAGGAAGCGGAATTGTACGTGAAATACCTCACTTTTTAGAATGTTGTTACTCAAATCATTTACATTCACTGAAAATCATTTACATTTAGAAAAATGTTTTAGATCCAAATCAATTTTTTGACTTGGAATGCGTAGCTGAAAATGTAATGTGCATCTATAAATACCGGCTGTCCAGAGAGCCCCTTGTATTTTCTTTTTCTTGCTTCTTGCCTTTGCCACCAGATTTTCGTAGGCCCCTACAATCAAGAAAATAGTCTGAACATAGCAAATTTGGAGATTTCACAAAAAAGAAAAGAAAGATTTTTCTTAAGACATTTGTGATGCACCATGAACTAATGCAGTAGTTGCCATGCTATGTCAAATTACAAATCACTGTGTTTTTCACATTGCAAAATATTCTATAGTAGAACAGAGTATAGTAAAGATATAGATGCTATAGAAAACAAAATGTGAACTTGTATTTACATAAGATAGTAAACAAAACATATTTATTCTACAAAGATAGATGCTTTCTTGGCTGTCACTAGCTGAGCTGTTTCCTTCAATTTAAAGACTGAGCAGCTGCAGCTACAGCATTTCAGCACATCTATGAGTTGGCTTGCTTTGGGTTAGAATACCTGGGACAGGTAGAAAAGGAATCTTTATTAATGTGACCATGCATGTGACCTGCCTACAGTGAAAATATCCATTAATTTTATCATTATTGACAAAGATGGGCCTGAACCTCTTTTTCTACATTTGTGAATATGTGTGAATGCAAATATACATATGAATACATCGTGGGTATCTTGTTATAATAATTATTTCAAATTCTAAACAAAATGATCTAGTCCCATGATACAACTTCTCTATTTTGTCATTATGACTTTTTACATATTTCTGTACAGGTTAATACTATAAAAGTTTGTTCAGAAGGTGCTGATTTCCTGTTATCTGCCATTTATAGTTTTAAAAACTCAAATACTAAGTATTAGACTCCTGTATTCCGTTTCAGGCTGAAACTTGTCCTGTATCTATTTGCGGTGTCCTTATTCTTGTTCATATGAATCTTATGTTTCAAGTTGTCCTGCATTTAATTAGTTTTATCAGTTTATTAATCTGTTTGCAGTTGTGCATCTTTTACCACTGAGCCAATTGGGTCTTCGGACTGTAATAAAGTTTTGATTGATTGAAATACCAAGTTTACTAAAAGTCTCTTGTGGCACAATGCAAATTATGAAACTTTATTACAAAAATCCATTGCACAGTTACAGTGGTTTTCTCAGTTTTAATTTGGACATACACAACTATCCCCAAATACCAATAATTCAGATAATCATTTAGCTCACTCTGTTATATTGCAAAATTGCAGTTCAGTCACTATAACACTAACCAAAAGCCTACCCAAAATCTGGAAAACGCCTTTTGGACTTCGCCACTAAAGCACCTTCACTTAATTCAGTCTTTTCTTCGAGTTTTTTCTCATCTGTGTTGAAAAAAAAAGATATGCGACAAACAAGTTTAAGGATCATATGTATGTAAAAAGAATGGAACCTAGCAACATTAAAAATATGTATTGATTTGTTTCACTGAGTTGACAGAAGATAACTAAAGATACACTGACATGGCAAATGCAGATGCAAAATCTATTTCCGTCACATTAAATTTAATGTGACATTTCACAGTGCATTAGAAAAAAAATGTACTGTGAAATGTTCACTTTAGAAAAAATAATGTACGTGTATAGGTACTTTGACAATTATTTAACTTAATCTCATAAGGCAAAACTAATACTTACATAAGAACATAAGAACATAAGAGCCATGCTGAATCGGGCCTCAGCCCATCTAGTCCAGCATTCTGTGTCACACAGTGGCCCACTAGTTGTACACAGGGATCTCTAGCAGAAAGGAGGGCAAAACCCTCACCTGCTCCCGACCCCCCACACCCAGTACCCGGGGAAATCCTGCCTGCCTCCATCAACACAGAGGTGGCACTTGGATGTCCATTTCAGTAGCTACTGATTCCCTTGGTATCCATGAATCTGTCTAATCCTGCCTTGAAGCTGTCCAGGCTGACCGCTGTCACAACCTCCTCTGGAAGTGAGTTCCATAACCCAATGACCCTCTGGGTGAAGAAATATTTCCCTTTATTAGTCCTAACTTTCCTACCTTGGAGCTTTAGGGAGTGCCCCCTAGTCCTAGTGTTGTGTGACAGAGAAAATATTTTTCTCTATTCACCCTTTCTATCCCATGCATGATTTTATACACTTCGATCAAGTCACCTCTTAAACGCCGTCTTTCAAGGCTGAAAAGACCAAGGCGTTGCAACCTGATTTCGTAAGGGAGCTGCTCCATCCCTTGGATCATTCTTGTTGCCCTTTTCTGTACCTTTTCCAGTTCCGTTATATCCTTCTTGAGGTGCGGTGACCAGAATTGTACACAGTACTCCAGATGTGGCCTCACCATAGATTTGTAGAGAGGCAATACAACATTTGACGACCTATTTTCGATTCCCTTCCTGATCATGCCAAGCATAGAATTTGCTTTTTTTACTGCTGCTGCGCACTGGGTTGACATCTTCATTGAGCTGTCCACCAAAACCCCAAGATCCCTTTCCTGGTTTGTCTCGAAAAGCTTTGACCCCATCAATTGGTAGGTGTAGTTGGGGTTCTTTGCCCCGATGTGCATGACTTTACACTTGTTTAGGTTAAAATGCATTTGCCACTTTGTTGCCCATTCACTCAATTTCGAGAGATCTTTCTGGAGCTCTTTACAATCATTTTTAACTACCCTGAACAATTTAGTGTCGTCTGCAAACTTTGCTACCTCAGAATTTACTCCTACATCCAGGTCATTAATGAATAAATTAAAAAGTAACGGACCCAAAACTGAACCTTGGGGTACGCCACTTCTCACCTCTTTCCACCCAGAGAAATGTCCATTTATTACCACCCTTTGTTTCCTACAGTTTAGCCAGGTTCCAATCCAGGACAAGACCCGTCCTCTGATTCCATGGCTGAAGAGCTTATTTAGGAGCCTTTGGTGAGGGACTTTGTCAAAAGCCTTTTGAAAGTCAAGGTAAACAATATCGACTGGGTCCCCTTTATCTATGTGTTTATTTACACCCTCAAAGAATTCTAACAAGTTAGTAAGACATGATTTGCCTTTGCAGAAACCATGTTGATTTTCCTTCAGCAATGCCTGTTCTTCTATGTGCTTAGTAATTTTTCTTTAATAATGGTTTCCATCACTTTGCCTGGAACTGAGGTTAGACTAACTGGCCTATAATTTCCTGGATCACCCCTGGATCCTTTCTTGAAGATCGGAGTTACATTTGCCTCCCTCCAGTCCTCGGGTACAGTGCCTGATCTTAGAGAAAGGTTATATATTTTGGCTAGAATTTCAGCAATTTCACACTTGAGTTCCTTAAGAACTCTGGGGTGGATGCCATCTGGCCCTGGTGATTTGTTGACATTTAGTTTAGTAAGGCATGTGAGAACATCTTCCTTGTTTATCTCTATCTGGTTTAATTCATTTAATTCCCTCCCTGAAAAAACTGACTCAGCTGCAGGCATATGTTGTCTGTCCTCCTGTATGAAAATGGAGGCAAAGAAGTCGTTTAGCCGCTTGGCAATCTCCTTGTCTTCACTTATTGTCCCTTTCTTACCATTTTCGTCAAGTGGCCCAACTGCTTTTCTAGTTGGGTTTCTACTTCTGATGTACTTAAAGAAGTTTTTGTTATTTTTTTAAATGTTCTTAGCTATATGTGCCTCAAAATCTCTCTTGGCTTTCCTGACGGTTGCTTTGCATTTAGTTTGCCAGAGCTTGTGTTCCTTTCTGTTCTCCTCAGTAGGAAGAGCCTTCCATTTCTTAAATGAGTTTTTCTTCTTTCCAATCACATCTTTTACTTCATTTGTAGGCCATGCTGATGTCCTCTTGGACTTTCCCGGCCTCTTTCTTATTTTAGGAATGCATTTTAGTTCGGCTTGTTTTAAAGTATTTTTAAACAGTTTCCAAGCATTTTGGAGGGATTAGATTTGTTTTACTGTTCCTTTTAGTTTGTTCTTTACTATTTTTCTCATTTTGGTGAAATTCCCTTTTTGAAAATTTAAGGTCTCTGTGTTAGTTTTCACTGACAGTTTGCTATCCAAACTTAAGTTGAAGGTTATTGTGTTGTGGTCACTGGTACCTATGGGCTCAGTTACAAGGACATCTTGAACGAGATCTTGTTCATTAGTTAGCACCAAGTCCAGGATCCCCTTTCCCCTGGTTGGTTCCATGACCATCTGCTCAAGGGAATAATCAGCTAGCATGTCGAGGAACCTTATCTCTCTTTCGTGCTTTAATGCATGAATATGGGATTTTGCATGCATGAATAGTGTTTATTCATGCACGCAAAATCCCATATTCATGCATTTGAAATATTTGAAATAAATAAATAATAAATTAATATGGGATTTTGCATGCATGAATAATGTTTATATTGACTCATACATGGAAGAATTTGTAGCTAAGGAATACTGCATACTGCAGTTGACAGTGTTGTGTGACTTCTGTTTGTTAGGAGAATACAACTGCTTTTTATATATTTAAAAGGGATTGATCAGTTGATCTTGATACCAAGGAGGTGTTTGCATGCTGCCTATTGGTATTCAAGATGAGAAAACCTGGGGAAAAGACACAAAAATCCTGGGGGAAACCTTTAATCAGATATTTTCTCCTGAAGGTCTTTTCCCCAATAAAAATAGGAGAGGTGTGGAGATGGAATATGGAATTATTTTTAGAATGATGAATAAAATGTTTAAGGTGTTTATATATTACTTCTCACCCCAATTATTTCTTTAAAAATGTATATGCAAGACCATGCACATTATACATTGTACAATATATTATGGCAACTTCTGTTTTTTGTTTTCTTATCTCAGTTCATGTTATAGATGTGAATGCCTTACGCCAACTCAGCACTATGGAGTACGTAAAATATTTTTGCTTGTTTTATTGACAATGGTATTTTCTTTTGCTTTTATTGCTTTACAGAGAGGGTGCCTCTCATAAAATTGGCAAAGGCTTTGAACTTCCTTTTAGTTCAGCTGTTTCATATAGTACATGATCTTATAGCTTCATTTGTAACATATGTAAAAATTTAAAGAAGCACATTCAACTTCTTTCTGATTAACTTTGAACGTTAACCAATCATGCTGCTTTTCTACCAGTACCACACCAATGCAACTTTTTGGAAAGGAAAGTTGGAATAATAAGCCAAGGTTGTTAAAAGCTTTAAAATAATGTTTTTCAAGTTACCTTTGTTCATTCTTCCTTTTCCTTTTGATTCTCTGGACTTTACGTTTCGACAGTATTCTGAAGGAGAATTTGGAGCAGTATCATCATTTGGGGCTGGCTGAATTACTCCAGAACTACTCTCCGTGTGTGGCTTATAAATAGGAGAAGAGTGTACAGAAATTGATGGACTTGATTCTAACAAGCTTTCAGTACTTTCAGCACACTCATGTTTATCAGTGCTCTGATCTACATCACTCTGCTGTGATGAAGTGATCTTCTCTGTCACCACTGAAGAACCAATTGCAACAGCTTCCTCTATTTCATCATTTTTATCATCCATGCTCTGAAAACAAGTTAAAAAGCAACATTTAATGTCAATTTTAAATAATATATAACAAAAGATTCTAAATGGCCATATTTTCTAGTATGTATTTTTGATTTAATGATACTATCACCTTAAGTCTTTCATGGCTGCCTTGTTAACCATCGTCATGTTAACCATGCCACTGGTTGGGACCCTTATTTTCTGCAGACTGTGTATTGATCGGCTGTGCACTGACCTCTACACGCACACACAAAAACTCGAGCACAGATGTCCTCCAAGACAAATAAAACCAAACCAACCAAAGTCCCAAGGCAATCAATGAGTGGTGATGGGGGCAGGACAGTGAAATCTTGAAGCCCCTAGTCATAGACTGGCACATGGGCAGTGAATATGGATTCAGTCACCCTACCTCAAGGTCCGAAGCAGTTGAGTAGTTTGGCAGCTGTATTCGTAACTGAGCAGCCCTTTTTAGGACCCACTTTGATTTAAACAGACTCTGCGTCTCTTATCCCTGACTGGACTGCCGTGTCTATAAGTGTCACCACCATACAGCCAAAAAACATGGAACGTTAGGATATTGTTGGACAACACAGACAGTGAGCACCCTGAATGCAAGACTCCTCAAGTGAGCTGGGACACACGTAGCAGTGCTTCAGGAGACCCAGATAGCAGGAGAGGGACAGCTGTAGGAAGAAAAAGGGGGCTACATCTTCTTCTGGAAAGGACTGCCTGAAGAAGAATGAAGAATACACGGAGTCAGCTTCACTATCAGAAATGACCTGGTGAAGCACTTATCTAAAGCACCTATCAGTATTAACGAACGACTCTCAATCCACAATGACCATCAAGATCACCCCCAAACACAGACTCCAAGGAAGAAAAGTGAAAAATGAACACCCAGGCCCTTCAGGAATCCTCCAAACAAGCCCTTCTCTGAACAACACTCAAGGATCATCTGCTCATGGAATACCCTGAAAATGTAGAGGAACATTGCAATAAACTTAAGATCGCCATCATCACAGCCTGCAAAGAAACCATTGGATATCAAATATAGAAACATCAAGGCTAATTTGATGAAAATGATAAGGAGATTCAATGGCTAAGTATGGCAAAGAGACAGAAATTGTGCTGATAAGAAAAAGATCTACGCTAGCGCAAAAGCAGAAGTCCAAAGAAGGACCAGAGAACTCAAGAACATCTGGTGGGCAAAAAAGGCTGAAGAAATCCAACACTTTGCAGATGTCCACGATGCTCAGGGATTTTTTTAAGCCACAACGTTAATCTACGGACCAAGATATCATGGCATACACCCCTACACTCATGAGATGGAACTTTTGAAGGACAAAAGATCAATTGCACTACGTTGGAAAGAGCAATACCATAACATTCTGAACCACAGCTCCAACAAGGCCAAAGAGGTTATCTTGCAACAAACTGGGTATGAGCTTGCAGCACTGCCTAGTTTGGAGGAAGTCAGCAATGCCATCAGCCAACAAAAAAATAACAAAGCCAGTGGACCTGATGGGATCCCTGCTGAAGTTTTTACAGAGGGTGGACCTGAGTTGGCACAACACCTTCAAAAAGTGTGGGTGACCGAGAAAATCCCAGCAGACTACAAGGATGCCACCTTTTCAAAAAGGGGGAAAGAACAGACTGTGGAAACTATCGAGTTATCTCCCTTTTAACCTCTGCTGGGAAAATCCTCTCAAGAATCCTTGCAAATCGCCTTCTACCTGTCTCAGAAGACACCCTCCCTAATCCCAGAACGGCTTCCGCCCCTTCAGAGGAACAGTAGATACAATCGTCATTGCACAATAGCAACAAGAAAAATGCAGAGAACTAAATCAACCTCTGTACATGGCATTCATTGACCTTGCAAAGGCATTCGACATAGTGAACTGCAGTGCTCTCTGGACCAACCTCCAAAAATTGGATGCCCTGACAAATTTGTGAATATTCTGCAGTTTCAATGACATGATGGCAACAGTCTTGGACAGCAATGGCTCCCAAAGGTGGAATCAGGGTCAAACAGGGATGTGTTATTGCCCCAACCTTATTTTCCATCTTCATAGCTATAATACTTCATCTTGTTGATAGGAAGCTTCCCACTGGCATGGAAAACATATATCAGACATATGGCAAACTATTTAACCTCAGCAGACTGAAAGCCAAAACCACTTTAAACACCTTTGCAGAAGCATACGAGAAGCTCGGTCTCTCACTGAACACCAAGGAAACCAAGGTGCTCTTTTAGTAGTCACCATCCAATCCCTCTGCAATGTCAGAAATACAGCTTAATGGTGTAACAAAAATCAACATTGACATGAAAAACAAGACTGCCTGAGCATTGAGAGTGCAGCATTTTTCCAAATGAAGCAAAGAATTTTGAGGATCAGGACATCCGTAAGAATACCAAGGTGCTTCTTTATAAAGCTATTGTCCCCCCAAACCTGTTATATGCCTGCAAAACATGGAGTGTCTACAACTCCTGGAACAATTCCATCAGCGTTGCCTTCGAAAAATATTTTAAAACTCTTAGGAAGACAGGCGGACAAATCTCAAATTACTGAAAGAAGCAAAGACCACTAGCATTGAAGCGATATTCCTCCACCATTGTCCGAATGCTCGATCACCATCTCCCAAAGCAGTTACTGTACTCCCAACTCAAGAACAGAAAACGGAATGTTGGTGGACAGCAAAAAAGATTTAAAGATGGGCTTAAAACTAGAAATGTGCCAAGATGAAGGTGCATCAAGCCAACCCCAACTGAGACCACCTTCCACCGGGAAACCGATGGCCTCACTATGAAAGAATATGCAGATCAAGAATAGGACTCTACAGCCACCTATGTATCCACCACCAAGACACAACACTTGGGGGACCAGCATACTCGGACAACGAGGGACTGCCTAAGTAAGTAAGTAAGTAAGTGTGTATTTTCATGCATTCGAAAACATATTTTCTTCCATTCTATACCAATTTGGCTTATTTTTATTTGTTAGTAAGAAAAGAACACTGCTATTTACTTTTTAATTGTTTACATTGCGTATTTAACATTCCATACAGAATGTACCTAAAAAGCAAACTTCCAAGTAGAAAAGATGACTTTATTACGCATTTACAAAGACGAGCTGCTTACCTGTAACTGTTTCCTCGAGTGGTAGTCTGTGAAATTCGCACATATGGGTTTACTTCTGCGCCTGCACAGTCATTCAAAACCTTCTAGAATCTTGTATATGAAACATTTTGGCGGAGGCCCTGCCCACTCTCCCCAATACTATAAATGCCCGAAGGCGGGGGGCTGAGCCTTAGTTCCATAGCCACCAGCAGCAGCTATGATAGGTAGGCATGATCATTGCGGGGAAGATAGGCGGGGATGTGCGAATTTCACAGACTACCACTCAAGGAAACACAGTTACAGGTAAGCAACTTGTCTTTCCTCTTAGTGGAGTCTGTGAAAGACACACATATAGGTGATTAGTAAGCTACTAACCTGAAAAGGTAGCTAATCTGAACTGGTTCCAATATACCCAATTAAAAGAGATATATAAGAAAGATAGACCCAGAGGATTTGACCAGACATCAAACTTTTGGGATAAGCTAATGCAAAAAAGGAAAAAAAAGAATCTCTCTACTATATAAAAAACTTTTAGAATGGGATACGGAACCAGAACTGATAAAAAATAGTATGATACAGTGGGCAAATAATTTTGGTCACAATATTAAATTAGCTACGTGGGAGAGAACTTGGAAGACCCATCTGAAATACACATACGGTTATGACCTAAAAGAAAACTATATGAAAATATTACATACTGTAGGTGGTATACTACCCCATTAAAGTTAGCCAAATATAGTGGAAGACAGGACTCGAGGTGTTGGAAGTGTAAAAAAGAAGAAGGAAACTTATATCATATGTGGTGGGGATGCCGGAAAGTAAAAAAAAATTGGAAGAAAATACATAGAGAAATGCAGATATGCCTTGGTATTAAGTTTGAAATGAAACCTGAATATCTTTTGTTGGGCCTGCTAGATTTTAAAATAGAAAGGAACTTAGAAAAATTGTTTGTATATTTTATCGCAGCTGCTAGACTAACGATCGCAAGACGCTGGAGAGAAAAAGAGATACCAACTCTGGACGATTGGAGGCTGAAAATCATGGAAATTATGAAGATGGACTGCTTAACAATGTCTTTAAGACACAATATGAACATAGAAAAAAACAGACTGGACACAGGTTACAAACTATTTGAGGAAAAACAAGATAGACTGGATAGTCAAGATATGAAAATCAGAAATATAGTCTAGATTTATTTTTCTTTTCTGGATATTTGGTAGCTAGAATATGCTGTTTGGAAAAGCTACAATAGTTATTTTTTGTCAGTTAGGGAAAGGCAACCTTGATATATTGTACAACTAATGGAAATCACGCCAATTTCTTTTCTTTCTCTCCTCTTCTTTATTCCCTCTCTTTCTCTCCCCTACCCGCCCTTTACCTCTATCCCTTTCTTACTTTCTTATTTTAACGGTTGTGTTTTTGTTTTATTTGTTGTAAAATCAATAAAACTATTTTTTTTAAAAAAAGTAAGCTACTAACCTTTGGAGGAGGGATCATGCCACACACGAAAACAGCATGGCTCTTCCAAAAGCTGCATCCTTTCTCGCTAGGGCATCCAATTTATAGTGAGTGGCGAAAGTCAGGGGTGTAGACCAGGTCACTGCATGACAGATGTCATCAATGGGAATCCCCTTCAAGAAGGCTTGTAATGTGGAAATCGCCCTAGTGGAGTGGGCTGACACCTGCTGCGGAGGGTCCTTCTTTGCGAGTTGGTATGCCAGACTGGTCATCGAGATGATCCACGAGGCCATCAGTTGGCTGGAAACTGGTAATCCCAAGGAGTCCTTCCTATACTTGAGGGAAAGCTTCATGGATTTTCTCTGAGGAGCAGTCCTACTGGTGTAGAAGGCCAGAACTCGCCTGACATCCAGTGAATGTAGGGCCATCTCCAGAGGAGGATGGATTTTGAAAAAAAAAAAGCTGGTAAAGAGATATCCTGAGATAGGTGAAATCGGGAGACCACCTTTGGTAGGAACCTTTTCTTTATAGAAGCGTATGTATGGGGGAGCTGCTCTCAAGGCACAGATTTCGCTTACTCTTCTGGCCGATATAATTGCCACTAAGAATGCCGTCTTCCATGACAGATGAGAGATATTGCAAGTGGCCATGGGTTCAAACGGTGGTTTCGAAAGCTGGGATAGGACCAGCTCCAAGCTCCAGGCTGGAGCAGGTGATGCAACTGGCGTGTGAAGGTTGGAATAGTCTTTAAGGAAGAGTTGTATTAGTGGGCCATGGAAGCACAAGGAGCCACCTTTCTGTCGTCTATGCCAGGAGATGGCCGCTAAGTAACATTTTATGGATGACAGAGATAGTCCTCTATGGGAGAGATATACTAAGAAGTCTAAGACTATAGTAGTAGGGGCCAAAAACTGGTCCAAATTAGATGGTTGAAGGAATTCCAGAAAGCAGGATCATTTATAACTGTAAGCTTTCTTTGTTGTTGCCTTCTGGGCCGCATTGATAAGCTGCTGGGCTACCTCGGACAGCTGTGCCGTGGTTGCACTCTTCATGCCGTGAGGCGAAGGGAGCAAAGGTCTGGATGGTGGACTAGTCCCCGGTGAATGGAGAGCAGATCGGGCCGGTAGCATAGGTGGAGATTCTCAGACCATTACATGTGAAGAAGGGGAGCAAACCAATGTTGATGCGGCCACCACGGGGTGATTATTATACAGTCCACGTTGTCCACCATCACTTTGGTCACCAACTTGAATATCGGGGGATCGGAGGGATTGCGTAGAGCAGTCCCAGGGTCCAGGTGAACATTAAGGCGTCCCCCACACAGCCCGGAGTTACTTGGGGGCGAAATCTGGCACAGAACATCTTGCACTGTGTGTTTGTTGTTGACGCAAAGAGGTTGATGGATGGTTATTTTGAAATAGTCTATGGTCAAGAGGTGGCTCCTTTAGCCCAGCTGTTGGAGTTGGGAGGGGAGGAAAAAGTGGAGTGGAAGATACGAGCCCGGGAGGATTGGAAGGAAGTAGCGGAAGCTTTAGAGAAGGCACAGCGTTCTTATAAGATGTTTGGTGACCGGAAGAGGCGAGAAGGGGAGGAGTATAGCGAAGGGGATTTAGTGTGGCTGTCCACGCAGAATTTGAAATTGGGTTACCCATCCAAGAAATTGAGTCCAAAGTATATTGGGCCTTTCAGGATTGAGAAAGCGGTGAATAAGGTCTCCTATACCTGTAATGAACGCTGAATATCCGTAAAGATGACGCGCAGGCAGCAGCTCGATCTCACAAGATTTATTCCAGGTATCAATACCTTTGAAGCCAGAACTGGCTTCACCAGGCACACACATTACTTATATACAGAACACGCCCCCATCACCTGTCCATCACATCAAAGACCCCCCATGGCTTGCAATGCACAGAAGAGATTTCATCATTTCCCCTCTGACTCAGCAGTCCCAATGTCCAGTGGATATTTTGTCATATCCTCCCTGAGTCAGCATGTCACCAGTCATTGCCATTCATGTTGGTGTGGTGTGGCCCAAGGCTCATTCTCAGCACTGTACATGCTTCCAAGGTCACACCTGTTCAGGATTACTTCTGTTGGAAGGGTCTAAGATTAGAGCACTCTTTGCCCTAATCGACAGATCATTACAATACCCTTTTATTGCCCAAGAGTTTAGGGAAGGTTCATCCCACATTTCATTGTGGTCTTCTAAAGAAGTATGTGGGCCCCTTTCATCCTCCGGATTGAATGATGTTTCATTTTACAGGGGGAGGACGTGGTGGAGGAGGCCGTTATGTCAGGATTGGGAGACTTGAGCTTGGGTGAAGTTCAAGCTCCCAGCCTGGCATGAGATTGCACCGACCTTTGCCCTAGTTCTTGGGTGACCTTGGCTCCAGTTATATAAGACTGTGCTGAGTCATGTGGAAGTGAGGTAACTTCCAGATGTGTGCAAGGCTGCGGAGGGAAGTGATGTAACTCCTCTGAGCCTGGACATTGGACAATTGGACTCCTAATGCTGATTCATGGGGCCATGAGGTCACATCCCTTTGGACTGTGGGATATGCTGAATCACCGGATATGGTGCAACCCTGCCTGGACATTGCATGGGCAATGGGAGGGGGGGGGGGGTGGGGGTATATACGTGGTGGTTTGGTGGTGGGCAGGTGCTTTTGCTTCACATGTGTCGTACCTGCAATAAAATCGTGTTGGACCGTGCTTCAATCTACGCGTGATCCTTACCGAGTGTTGGAGAGTCGTTACAAGAAGGCTTCTCGAATGGGTCCCACTCTATTTGTTGACATAGAACTTAACCATCGTGTTGTCTGTCAGGATTTGAACCGTGTGGCCCATGAGTTGCTCTTGAAGGTGCACAGGGCCTTCTGTACAGCCAGGAGCTCTAGGTAGTTGATGTGGTAGTCCATTTCTCTTCGAGACCACCGGCCGTGGATTGTCATGTCCTGTAGGTGCGCTCCCCAACCCTGCATCGAGGCATCCGTTGTCAGCCAATGGGATGGGCGCAGTTGTCTGAACGGCATGCCTGAGAGCACCTGAGTCCGTTCTGACCACCACTGGAGAAAGGACAGCACCGATGGTGAGTGTCAGTTTGTGGGTTGAATTCCTGAAGGAACCAGCTTGCAAATTGGGTTACTGCCATTGTGGCAGCCATGTGGCCCAATAGGGACTGGATGGCCCACGCTGAAGTGTACCTTCAGGCACATAAAACGTCCACAGCTGACCAGATGGCACAGAACCGGTCTACCGGGAGATAAGCCCTTGCTGTGGTTGAATCTATCACCGCACCGATGAAGTGGATGGGTAGAGTCGGAGTAAGGTTGGACTTCTCGAGGTTGACCATTAGACCTAGTGCCTGCAGGAGAGATAGGGTGAAAGCAACATCAGATTGGAGGCGGGATTCCGATGTGAGTAACCAATTATCCAGGGATTGAAACAACACAACCCATCTTTGGCGCAAATATGCTGCCACTACCGACATACATTTTGTAAATACACGAGGCACTGTGGCTAAGTAAAAAGGGAGAACATTAAAAGAGAAGAACTTGTTGCTCAGAGCGAAGCTAAGGAACCTGCAACGGTCTTACCTTATTAAAACATGGAAGTACGCATCTCTAAGATCAATAGTTGCAAACCATGCTCCTGGGCTCAGGAGGGGGAGGATGGCTGAGAGGGTTACCATCCAAAACTTGCAGGGCTCAATGAAATAGTTAACACCTCTAAGATCCAGGATAAGCTGGAGTCCACCACCCCTTTTGGATATGAGGAAATATCTAGAGAAGAAACATTAGCCAGTTTCTGCACGATGAAGTCTGGAGATGGCCCCTTTCTCAAGGAGAGAATGTATTTCTTCCTACAACTGGGGTGAGGGTTTGGTGGTTTGATGTCGCCCACCGGGGTGAAGGCATGGGTACTCCATAGCCATGCTCAATGATAGAAAGGACCCAGGAGTCCGTAGTTAAGGAGCTAGAGGGTTGTAAAAGGCTCTGTGGGGTGGTGAGGCTGGGTAGGTAGTGTATAGTGAAGAATTGGGTAATAAGGAACAAGACTCAACGGAGCCAATAATCAAACTTCGGGGGCTGGAGAACGGATTCCTAGCCCGCAGACTAGATGCGGCGCTTCTGTTGGTATGGTTGTTTACCTCCCCCCGCAGAGGCCATCATTGGGATGCCCCTCGGAACCGAGGTGGAGGCTGGTTCCAGGACCTGCTGGCTGAGTGCAGCTTGGGGCGTTGCTGAGCTCGGGCCCGGTGGGTGGGCATGGCTTGGCTGAGGAGGCGTGTACGCTGCATCCAGGTAGGCATGGCCTGCATATTGTGGGCAGAAGTCAAGATGGCGGTAGCAGCCCCCATTGGGAGGGGGCAGGGTATACTTGTAATGGCCGTGGTCAAAGTAGTAGTATGGGAGCCGCCGGCGTGGGGAGCCTTCCTCAGAGCAAGGAGGTCTTGAAGGGCTCAGGGACCGGGAGTTCCAAGAGCTCAGTGAGGGAGAGCGGCGTCGGTGCCGAGGCACGTGGCACGAGCAGCACTCTTGGGAGCAGCCCTGCTCCTTAGGCTTCATATGCCTTTCGGTCCCAGACAGCACAGGCTGATGAGGCTGTGAGGCCGAGGGAGTCGCCATACCATTAGCTGGAGAAGGCACCGGAGGTAAGTTTGGCGGGGTAGCACCAATATTGGTGTCCTCGGGTTCGGCTCCAGCTGGGTTTTCGCCCACTGGAGTGAGGGTTGTTGGTTCCGATTCCTTCTGGAGAGGAGGAGAGGAATGTGGGACTGCACCTTGGTGGGTCAGGCTGAGAGCGGGATGAAGGCTCGGGGGGGGGGGGGGTGTTACTGCCGAGTTGCCTCATTTCTTATGCTTCTTATGGCCCTCTTTGGCCTTGGAGGCAGATTTTATCAGCTTGGAAGGCTTGAGCCTTTTTGCTGCCATGACCCTTGGCTCTTCTCCCGCCTGCTACTGAGGCTGAGGCGGGCCTGTCTCGCTATCGGCTCCAGAAGAGTGGGGCGGGAAGCGGTTCAGAGGGTGGCCTTTTAACCGTGCAAGGCCCATTTGGGGCCAAGGCGTGCTCGTAAAGAAGCTCTTTACGCTTGGCTTCCCTATTCCTCTGGCCTGGGAGTAAAGGCCATGCAAATTTGGCAAGACTGGGGGACATAGGATTCCCCACGCAGAGCAAGCACATTGAGTGCCCATCGGTATTTGGCAAGTTAGTGCCACGAGATCCTCACTTTTTAAAGAATGCGGTGGTGCCCATGGTAAGAGACAACTGGCCTGAGAGTAGTCAAAATTCCAAAGCCAGTCAGTAGGGAGGAGAGTATCTCCATAGTCAGGAAGAAAACCGAGGCCGAGAGGATAAGTCAATCAGTACAAAGTCCAAAGAGCCGAGAAAAAAACCGAAGACACTAGAGAGGTTCCAACAGGCTGCTGAAGCTGCGGAAAAGGGAACTAAGGCTCAGCCCCCGCCTTCGGACATTTATTGTATTGGGTAGAGTGGGCGGGGCCTCTGCCAAAATGTTTCATTTACAAGATTCTAGAAGGTTCCGAACGACTGTGCAGGCGCAGAAGTAAACCCATATGTGCGTCTTTCACAGACTCCACAAAGAGGAATAAATATTACTTTATTAACCATTTCTTCCATGACTCAGTACAGTCATCTTTCTCATTCAGGTTATTTGTGTTCTAAGAATGAGGAGAGATCTTCCACAGAATTATAGTAGATAAAGCTAAGTTCTACTGAATTCTATCTTGGATGTCCCATTTCCCTTTACATTCATTTGTATTCAAGGGACTTAACAGAAAAGAGTTCTTTTCAAAGTCTTCCAGAGAACTAGCACTTCAGATCTATTTGCATTTAGAGTAAGGTTAATATAACCAAAAAAATGCTTAATAATTAACGAAATTCACTTGTTTATTTGAAAGCCTAGAAGAATAAAGGGAATGCTACACCTTATGAGATACCCACCAGAAATGTTGAGTGTTTGATCTTAAGTAGCAAATGGTACCTGTACAATATTTTACTAAATAAAAAATAAAATGAACATTGTACCTGTGAATGTATATCTTTTTGTCCAGCTCCAAGAGACTCTTTTAGCTTTGACCGAGAAGGTGGCTGGCGTTTTACTTTCAACGCAAGCTGAGCTTTTGCTTTATGGGCACTGGTGTCTAACCTCGGTGTGTCTCCAACAAAGGTATCAAAATCTGTAACAAATTCACATGTATCTTAGAAAGAATACCCCAGGAGTGAAATAATTCTCACCCACTGTTCAACCTCTGTCATCAAAATTACTTAATGTTCTTTCAAGAATTAAAATTTAGTTTTAATTAACTCAATTAACACTTTGTGAATGTAATGAGAGTTTAATTGCTTTTTAATGTTACACTCATATTTTAATGCATTTACATTGTAACTCTCACTAGTCCCTATCAACCAAACTAATGGCAAAGGATGATGAGAACTGCAGTCCAGCATAATACCCAATCCCAGCTTTGTGATGTTCTAAATACTGCAGAAAATTCTGCATTTCCACATAGTTATTTTCCCACTGCTATCCAGATTTTTTTTAATGTATGTCTTTTTTGTTTGTTAGTTTTTATGCTAAAGCTTTAAAATGAAAAAGTAGCTAGGAAGATTGAATTCTTTTCAAGCAAAACACATAAGTGATTAAGAAATAATGAGATTGTTCAAAAACTTTTACTTACCAGAAAAATCTAATTTCTCCACTGATAACTCAATTTCCGGAACATTATCTTTAACTTCAAAACATTCTGTCAGTTTTTCAGGATTTTGTATGTCAGTTTCTAACAAAATGCTATTTCCAAACATATAAGGGAGTTTCTCATATATTTTTAATTTGTCTTCAAGTTCTGTAATCTGAAATATTACAATACAATTTCAAAACCCAAGAAGAACTTTATCAACATTATAAAACGCCATGTTTAAAAAATCTGTCTTACCTTCTCTTGCATTACTTTGAGCTGATTTGCATGTTCTTGGTTTCTCTCTTCAAGAATCATTTTATGGTCGTCTTCTTTTTTCACGAGTTCTACTTCTCTATTTGGGAAGAAGCAAAACGTATTTTATAATATTCAACATTTTGTAATAGTTAACATTTCTACCTGGAAAAATATATTTATTGGGAGAAAGAAAGCCCTCCTCTATTAAACTAAGCTCAGCAATTTGTAAGCTTAAATAATGCTTCCCATTCTACTTATATTAAGGCCTTAAATACATTCCCTGTTGTAAATACACCTGCATGTGTTTAATTTCCTTGTGTATACAGCTAGTGGCAAGTCTTCAGTGATCAACTTGTTGAGAAACTCTACTGTAGATTCGGCTTATATTTATTAAATAAAAATATGTAAATTGAATTCATCCCTATATGGCAAGAGAGTGTAGAGTTAAAATCAACTCTTAAAAATCTAAAACTAAGGAAGAGTTTCTAAGTCAGGTTTAAGAAAAACACACAAAGAGTACAGTCCCACTGGGAAGCTATAGCACATGAACTACTATGACTAGGAATGCATCTACACCAGGGGTGCTCAGAATGGTGATCTCGATCACCTGGGTGATCTTCGGGCCTCATCCTGGTGATCTTCAGACCCCTGACCAGGTTTTTTGCTGTTGGTCCTCTTCACGCGCCCCTGCACACTGCAAAGAAGTCCTCCGTCGTTGCTCCTCCCCGCTCCCTTCTCGCGCGCCGCCTCGAAAAGCTCCAGAGTCCAAGAGGCAGAATGGGCCCCCTCTTTTGGATTCCTCCTCCTCCCTCCCTCCTTCTCCAGCGACTCAAAGTCGTAGGAGACCAAAGGGGGCGGGCCTGGATGACGCGATGCATGGCTGACCCCGCGCACATGCGCAGAAGTGCCCATTCTGCCTCTCGGACTTCTCGTGAGCTCTTGGAGGTGGCACGCATGCTGGCGGCGTGGAAATAGGAGCAATGACAGAGGAGAAGAAGAAGGATGCTTTGGGGTAATTTCCTTACCGCATCTCAAAGGTCGGTCTTTTTACTTTGGGGTGGGTGCTTGATTGTTCTGTGGCATGTCTCTTTATTTTTAATGTTTAAAAAATGGCCTTTTAGCTCCAAAGCCTCTCTGCTTGCTTTGTTCCTTGAGCAATATATGTTGGGGAATATGGAAATGTGGGAGAAATGGGGTGGTTGGATGTATTTTTGCATGCCCCTTTGTTTACCTTACTGAGTATTAAATGGCCTTGCAGTTCAAAAGCATCTCTTCTTACTTTCTGGCTGATAATATGTGTGGTAATATGGCAGTGTGGGAGAAATGGGGTGGTTGGATGTATTTTTATGCTCTGTTTTATATTGTTGTTATTAAATTGAAATGTTGGTGTTTTATAACTTCATTTTATGTCAACTGCCCTGAGCCTGCTGGAAGGAGCGGTACATAAAAATGAATAATAAATATAAATAAATAAATAAGAAAATAGTTATACGTTTTACATTTCTGGGTAGGTGATCTTTGGGACTTGGCTTTTTAATCAGTAGCTCCCATGCTGAAAAAGTGTGAGCACCCCTGATCTACACTGTAGAATTAATGCAGTTTGACACTACTTTAACTGCCATGGCTCAGTGCCTTGGAATCGTGGAAGTGGTAGTTTTAAAAGATCTTTAGCCTTCTTTGCCAAAAAATGCTAGTGTCTCACAAATTCATAACAGCATAGATGCACCGTTGATTTTCCCTGTCCAGGAGACACAGTAATTGGAAAGATCAACCAAAGTGGTCCTGGTCACTCAAAAGTCAGAGTCCACCTGGGACTCCAGTAACCGAGATAAATCCAGAAGTATTCCCATGCTACAAGTCTGTTCCCTCAGTGGGAATATCCATCCAGAACAGTCACTTACCCAGTTCCCAAATCTAGAAACCACCAATCTACCTTATCATGGTTCAATTTCAGTTTAGTGCCCTTCATCCAGTGCATTAAAGCATTAAGGCTCCAGTGTAACACCTTCTCAGCCCCAGAGACTACTTAAATAACACCAAGTGCAGTCAATGATCTCACCCAAAGAGTATGTGTAAATATTAAGCATCTCAGAGGATAAAATTGAAGCCTGTGATATCCTATAGCTACAGAACTGAACAAGAGTCCTCTAGTGACATTCTCTGAAACTGATCCTAGAGATAAAGTAGACAGAAATAGATCAGTTTGTTTCTCCATGAATACAGAGTTGCCAATCTATTACATACATAAAGGGGGAGATATAGCTCTGAATACAAGGAGGCTCCTTTTTAAGGAGATGACACACTAGAGATTCCTTCATAGTAGCAAGCATCTCTATCTGACATATGGAGGTATTTACATTCTCCCTGGACTCACCAAGCAATATGGGTCAACCTGGTGAAATCGACTGACTGAAACATGCTGTCTGTATCATGAAGCTTCAAGCAACTAACTATTTCAAAAACTTTTGACCAGATAGAGCACCAGACATTTCCAAAGACTATGGCAACTGAGAGGGGTTTCCTTTAAAATCCCATTAGCACCATCATTGGAAAGAACAGGTGTTGTCTTTCTATAGACTTCAAATACCCATTGCCTTACCGTTTTCTGATTATCATTCTTTCCCCCTTCTGTTTCTCTCCAAAGACTCCTCAATGACCTTGTCTATTGTTACTAGTTTTTGCTGTTTCAAGAATAGTGAACTAAAAAGTTTAATTCTCTTTTCTTGGTCAGTTTCTCCCTGGTGCTTAAAATGAAAGACACCATCTGCATGCAGCTGTCATAATCTAGGTAATAATGAACTAAACTTTTTTGTTGTGTCTTGAAAATTAATAGTCTATTATAACTTTGTGCATTTGAGGGAATCAATATTAACTGGAATACAAGATTTCAAGAGAGATGCTGCTGAGGATGTTTTCTGATAACACCAATTGTTTAAAATTTGCTCTCCCCCTCTTTTCATCTTCTCATCTGATGGATTCAATGTGTTTTATATTTTTCAGATCACTACATCATACAAAATGATGTACTGATCGTTTTTGTTACTATGGTTGCACATCAAGGCGCTAGGATCCAACATATATGCATAGTACACATACAGTATATACAAGAAATGACAACACAGATCTGCATGATCTTCTGAAAGAAAATGATAATGAACTCACTTCTGCTGATATTCTTTGAGCAATTTCTTGGCTTTGTTGTATTTTTTCTCCAGGGCATCATACTGTTCCTGTGTTTCTTTAAGATGCTCATTTACTGTTTTACATAAGCTTTGCGCTTCTAACCAATAAGTTTCCAACTTCTTCATTTTTTCTTTGTTCTCATCTAATGTTTCCTGGAGCTGTGATTTACTTAATTCCCATTCGTTCTTTTCAGCTTCAGAAGCTTTTAACTTTAAAAAACAATTAATCAGAATATTAAGTATGCTACAATTGTTGCTCACACCAATTCATACACATTATTCTTAAAGTCAAACTCATTTTTTTCCAATACAGAGCAAAATTAAAAACATATCCAGCAAATATATCTTAGTTGATATTCTCTCAATATACAAATGTTAATGACAACAATGGAATAGTAACTGTATACATTTCTGGAAACCCATCTGAATAAAACCTGTGTAGGATAACTCATCTCACTTCAGTTTCATCTCCAGCTAGATTCAAAAGAACCTGATAACTAATCTTCTAAAATTCAGACTTCATTCATTGGTATGGGAAGCACTTTTCACATTCTTTATAATATCAAAGGCCAATTTATGTGTTATGTTAATTTATTTTACAAGCAAAATATCTAGATTTTTATTGCTACTGACTATATCACCTTATTTTTTTGCTGGCACAAGGAAAACTGCATTTATACTCAGCCTTTATTTACATAAAGAGGCAACAAAATTCTAGACAATTCCTATATCTTATGTCTGAGTAGCTCTTAAAGATATTTAAAACATGCAAAGAAACATACATTCTATTAGATATTTGGCAAAATATCAGTAACCTCTGTACATACTGAATGCTTTGCTAAACCTCTGATTAATAGGTACTTATTTTTTAAAAGCACTGTGAGAAACAATATCTCAGATAAAGTAATTCATTTATTGCAAAGTTTAAGACAAAGTAACCCTTTTGCGGCCTGCATCAAACAATTCTATTTCTTTTAGAAGCACAAAGACAGAGATCTGGACTTCCTGAATGTGGGGTAAAAGATCACAGTGAGGAATTGTACCTCCCTTTCCTTCTCTGACAAACAGAGTGTATTGAAAAATGTACCTCTCATATTGCAATGGAAAACCTGCTTTCAAATGTAGAAAAGCCTTCTTTGACCAGAGATAAGAAATCAGAAGGCACCACATAGTTCTGTCCTAGGAATAATGGACAAAGGACAGAAGGTGCTCCTTCCACAAAGAACACATTGTCTTTCTTACAAAAAGGGAAATGGGAGCAGAGATCAATGTGCTGGAGAGACATGAGGAAAACAAAAAACTACCTCCATTTATCTAACCCACTTATCCTATTCACTTGGATATGTCTGAATGAACTGGCTTGTCTGGGCTTCAAACTTTTACTATCTGAAACAATTCTACAAACACATAATGGTCTCAATCCAACATCATTTATTTTTTTATCTACCGTACTTCTAACCCGCCCTTCTCAACCCCAGAAGGGGGACTCAGGGCGGCTTACATTCAGCCCCACAAAGAGGCTATTTCAACAATACAATAAAATCATTTCAGCTTGTCATATATATCTGCATGCAGATCTATGGTATACCAAACCATTTATCCTCCTTACAGCTTACTATGAGGCTCCTAAAGCTGCCCCAAAAGGCCTTTCTGTGCTTTGTGCCAAGCAGGTAGCACTACAGAAGCTTCTCATTATCTCCCAACTGTCAAAATAAGCAATGTATTTTACAGCACTAGATGGCCACCATGGATCTGGTTATGGGAGTGTAACCAGATAGTTATCTGATCCTGCCTGCTCTCGAAGAACCGAATGGCAACTTCAGACATTTTACAGGAACTTTGGGATTAAGGCTTTGGGTGCTATGGAGGAAAGGAATACAAATTCCTACAGCACTAGACTTAGGGACACTTATGTATGGCCCGAACAGAACTCAGCCCGTATTTGTAACAAAATTGTTGTTTATTGAAATGAGTGAGCGCAGGGTAGTTGGTGGGGAGGTTTTCCCCTCCTTCCCGTCCCAGGTCCGCTTGCCGCGGTCTACCTTTGCACCCCCCTGCCCCTTGAGGGATGGGGGGAGGGATGGGGACTTCCGGCTCTTTGTGATATCATGGACCAGTCCACGCCACAACTCCCTGTCGGCCGTCACTACCCCCAGCTCCCTCAGTCAAGCCAGTCACTTCTAGGATGCCATCCATCCAACCTGCCCTTGATAAGCCCCTCTTCCTTGTTCCTTTTATTATCCCCAGCATCATTATCTTCTCTAAGTTTTCTCATTATATGGCCAAACTACTTCATCTTTGCCTCTAATATCCTTCCCTCTAGTGAGCAGTCAGGCTTTATTTCCTGAAGTGGTTGGATCTTCTCGTGGACCATGGCACTCTCAGAATTTTCCTCCAACACCACAGTTCAAAAGCATCTATCTTCCTTCGCTCAGCATTCCTTATTTTATTTATTAATTTATTCAGTTTTGTATGCCGTCTTTCCCCGAGGGCTCAGGACAGCTTACAGAGAGTATAAAAACAAACTTTAAAACAACTGAAAAAATTAAACTCTTAGCTAAAAACTAGAAAACTATTTACAACTGGTTAACCAAATCAGACCCCGAAAGCCTGCTGGAATAAAAACGTCTTGCACACTCTCCAGTCACGGCTTCAAGGCACTGTTGGAAATTATCAGGTACAGAGTCCGGCCGGCCATCCATTCACAGAACGAGCTGTGTCCTCAGCGTACTGGTAACGCTCTAATCTGTAGCTCCGAACCAGTTGAGCGAGAGGTCGCATACAGATGTTAAAAAGCAGGGGGGAGAGAATGGCCCCTTGGGGAATTCCACAAACAAGTAGAGACCTCTCCAAAACCAGGTCTCGCCTTTCCACTCGCTGCCCCCGATCGCGGAGGAAGGAGGACAGCCATTTCAGGACTGTCCCCCGAATTCCAGCTACGGCGAGGCGGTGGGTCAATAGATCGTCGTCAACTGTATCAAACGCTGCCATTAGATCTAATAACACAAGCAGATAATCCACCTCGGTCAAGCTGGCATTGGAGCTGATCTGCGATGGCCACCAGCACGGTCCCTGTCCCGGGCCCGATACGGAAGCCGGACTGGAAGGGGTCAAGCCAGGCTGTGTCCTCCAGAAAGTGCTGCAGCTGCTCCGCTTATGGTCCAGCTCTCACATCCATAGGTTACTACGGGGAATACCATTGCTTTAACTATGAGGATCTTCACCGCCAGTGTGATGTCTCTACTCTTCACTATCTTATTGAGATTGTCATTGCTCTCCTCCCAAGAAGTAAATGTCTTCAGATTTCCTGGCTGCAGTCTGCATCTGCAGTAATCTTTGCATCTAGAAATACAAAGTCAGTCACTGCTTCCATGTTTTCTCCCTCTATTTGCCAGTTGTCAATCAATCCGGTCGCCAGAATCGGGGGGGGGGGGGGGGTTAACTGCAACCCAGTTTTTGCAAAAAAAAATTGTAACAAAATACCAAATGAAAAATAACAAAAAGAACACCTGGTGCCAATATTTTGAGAATGTATGTAAAATCATAGCTTTACAAGCATTAAATATGAAGGAAAGGTATTACATTTTTATAAACCTACCTTCTCTTTAAGTTGGTTAACTTCAGCAGTTGTAACTGCATGTTTTAACTGAAGCTAAAAAAGGTAAAAAAAATGCTGAATGGGGTAAAATAGTAAGCACTTGAAACATTTTGAGACTTGTAATTTTGTCTTTTGAAAACCTTTCTAGCACTTATTTGTGCAACAAAGACATAGAATATTGTGAACTTTTACATTGAAGATATTCCTTAAATTCAAGTGGTCTATATTGAAGTTTTAGCAATAAAGCAAAAACAAAGTTCTTCTGCATACAAATATTTGTTTCAGTTTTCATAAACACCAGAATGTAAATGGCTATGAAAAAGTCAACACTTCTTTTTATTTGCAATTATTTTGAAGCAAATGACACACCACTAATTGTTCCCAAAACTTTCATAGTTTGAGTGTTGGTCAAATGTGGCCAAGACACAAAACAAAAACAACCAGAAAGTCCATGAATGTAAACAGAAACACTTATATAGATTAGCGTTGTTTTTATTCCAATTCAAATCTGTTTAACTGATATCCAGAAGTCAACTGAATGAAGACGTGCATACTGAATGTTAATGTTGTGTGCTTTCAAATCATTTCTGACTAATGGCAACCCTAAGGTGATTCTAATACAGGATTTTCTTGGCAGATTTTGTTCAGAGGTTTGCTTTTGCCTTCCTCTGGGGATGAAAGAATTTTACTTGCCTGCAGTCACCTAATGGGTTTCCATGGCTAGTGGGGATTTGAATTCTGGTCTTTAAGTGTCCTTGTCCAACACTCAACAACCATCATACCACTTAGGTGTATCAGAAGAAATCTCCAGGTTTAGCAGTAGAAACTGCTAAAACCTATGCTAACATTCATGAAAACAATCATTTCAGGAATGTTTTGCTCACCGATTCTCAGACAGAAATGGCATAAGATGTAAGCATAAACTTATCATTAATCTATCAACAACACCATTACTGTCACTATAGAATAACTAGTCCAAAATAAGATACATATAGAGTTCAACATAAGCAATATTCTATTTTTATTTTTACCAAATAGCAGAAAGTGGACTGTACCTCTTTGAATTTTAGCATAAATTGTGTGGAATCCATATCTAATGGTAAACTTATATCTTCACTTTCAGGAAGGTAAAATACTTCCACAGATTTTCCATGTAAATGTGATTCAAATGAATCTTCGTCTTCATCATAATCATCGTCCTATAAAGGAATCAAACATGATTTTAAGGAAGATAAATATTACCTTTTACCACTGATGTAAAATAGCTACCGGAATACAGAAATAAAGCAATAACATTATTACTTTATGTGAGCATGCTACAATTTATAAATGTTTTGGTTCAATTTTAAATCTTTAGTTTTTTAGCATTTTCATCCAGCACTTATATGGGGAAAACGAAAGGACAAAAATAATGCAATTGTCATATTTCATTGAAGTTCTTGGCTAGTTTATCTCATTGCGATAATATGTTCAATCTTTGATTAATAAATGATGTGTAAGAAGAGATTTCTGGTACATCCAACTTAACTGCTCCCACTTTGCTTCTCCTTTCACATCAATTAGTAAACAGAACTGAAATTAAGCCAAGATACCCACTGCATCTAAACCTGGAACCCCAGGTTTCGGTGGTGACTGGGAGAGCATTTGAACAATTAAAACTTGTGCGCCAACTGCGTCCGTACCTTGGGATTTATTGGGAAGTCCGACTTGGCCACGGTAGTCCACGCTCTGGTTACATCACGTATAGATTACTGCAACGCTCTCTATGTGGGGTTGCCTTTGAAAACTGTTCGGAAGCTCCAAATGGTTCAAAGGGCGGCAGCCAGATTGTTAACAGGAACGACGCTCAGGGAGCATACAACTCCTCTGCTGTGCCAGCACCACTGGCTGCCAGTCTGCTACCGAGCTCAATTCAAAGTGCTGGCCTTGGCCTATAAAGCCCTAAACGGTTCTGGCCCTACCTATCTGTCCGAACATCTCTCTTCTTACGAACCATCTAGAAACTTGGGGACTGCTCTCGGTCCTGCCATACTCACAGATGCGGCTGGCGGGGACGAGAGACAGGGCCTTCTCAGCGGTGGCCCCCAGCTATAGAATGCCCTCCCCGGGTACATTAGATTGGCCCCCACACTCTTAACATTTTGTAAGAAAGTAAAAACTTGGTTATTTGAGTACTTGTTTCCAAACGCAGTGTAGTTTGACCTCTGATCTTGGAATGGATGGATAACGCAACTGGACAAAGAACTGGTAACGAAGCGCGGAGAAGTTATCGTTTTATTATGTTTTTACTTATGTTAAAATGTTGTGATTTTAGCTATGTTATTTTTATCTGTTTTTATATTGTTATGGGCACTGAATAGTGCTGGTTGAAATCCACCATGAGTAGCCCTCAGGCTGAGAATGGTGGTATAAAAATGAAGTAAATAAATACATCAAAGATTATTTTATTTTATTTACAGTATTGATATACTGTGCCATTCTCATCCCTGGGGGGACTCAAGGCGGTTTACAACATTTTAATGGTAATAATTCAATGCCAACATACATGTAAAATAACATAACTAAACAGTAACATATAACTAAGACTATGAATTAAAATCATTAAAACCATGAAACATAAGACATAAATAACATATAAATATTAAGACAAAGCATTAAAACACCCTAGTATAAATATAAAAATCACATGATCCCAAATCGTAAACTGTAGCGATAAATTGGTTTAAGAAAGTTGTCCTTATAAGACAACATTCATAAACCAATTTTAGATAAGGAGACTTTGGGATAAGTGTACTAACATGCAACTCACAGGAATTAAGTTTGTTAAACCTGGCTTATATCTTAAGATGACATTCATTCTGCACTTCACATTTTAAAGTAGCCTGAAAAAACCGGGCTAGCTGGCCCAACAACATTTTGTAGAAGGTCCAACATATGTACAATATAAACACAGCATTACATTTTAATTTATACCTGTTCTGTATCATCTTGGGCATATTGCTGCTCATATAGACATCTTTCTTGTTCCAGTGTTTCACTGATAAGACGTGCAACTTCACTTTGAGTTCCTGGTTTTTCTCTGCCAATCAGAAACCTAAAGAAAACAATTGCCTGTCAATTTCATACAAAAAAAAGTTTCCTGTTCTCCAATAGGATCTCCAACAGAAAATAATGTATTTTTTCCATCAGGCCTGTTTAGTTAATTTATAAAGATGCACATACCTGACTGTGCCTTTTGTATTTTTTAGTACAGTTGCAGCAAAAAATTGGGTAACTCCTACAAGACTTATGTCATCAACCTCTACAATCTGATCATTTACTTGGATTCTGCAAGGCAAAGAACACAAGGAATTTAAGATCAACAGAGAAAAAAATGCCCCAAAAAAGGGATTTTCTAATTTATAATTTTAAATGGACATTACTTAGCTAGGAATGTTACACATATTCAAGACATTATAATCCCACACAAAAATAAATGGGGAAAAATAGTCTGATTGTACATAGATCTACCATCTTGCAGGATAAATGTAATATATTTAGTTAGGATTAAATCCCACTGAAATTGATGGGCTTATTCTTATAGGACTGGTCACATGAGTGCACTTAAGCACTCTGTCAGAAGCAGTAGTAACAGTGATGGGAATGAGGTGGCCTTCCAGACTCTGCTACAGTCCTCACAGCATTCTTGACCATAGGCTATGTTGGGAATACCAGCCCAGCAACATTTGAAGAACTACATGATTCCGATCTTGGATTAAATCTATTTCTAATGAGGATCATACTCTTATGTAAGTTGTTAACTTACTGCTATTTTCTCTACATCTTTATATTAGCTATGCCTCCTACGAGCTAACTGATGGACCTATTAAAGTGTCTTTCTTTTGATGCCTCTTCATGACAACAGATTAAACGCAATTGTCAGATCTGCATAGCCATTAGCCAGTATGGCTGGTTTGATCCATTCCACACTGTGCAGATAGAGATGATAACTTTGAGATATCCTAGGTTTTGGATGCGAGATGCGGAACAACATGCTAGCCTACTGTGTCACAGTTTAAAGATGCTTGTTAGAAGTAATATCTACTTATCCAGGACAGAGCAACTGTAAAACTAGCACTGTAGGATGCCTAAAGAATGGGATGTTCATGCCTCCTCTATGTACAGTTTAGTATAGTCTCCAATAGCTGTTTCTGAGCATTGGGATGTCTTTTAAAATACATTTGACACAGTTGTTGGGACAGAGAAATCAGATGAAATCAGAAATATTCAAATTTCGCAGGAACGACAATGTGTTCCATTTACACTAAGGCTTCACTGAATTCACGGAGTCCATGTTTTGTACTTCCCCCACTACCACCACCTTCTATGCCCTACATTTGGACGATCATCACCTGGTTTAACAAGCCAAGATATACACTATCCTACAGCATTCCTCTTCTCTCAAAATTTTATGCAACTCGACAAACAAACCAGAAGGCATTACTTTTATTGTATGAGCAGTCCTCGAGTTACAAACATCAGGCTTACAAATGACTCATAGTTACAATCAGGGTGAGACAACAGAAGGTGAGAGAAATCTACTCTTAGGAAGGGAAATTCAGTCCTGAGTTATCATGGGGAAAGGGTGTCTCCACTGAAGCTTTCTCACCAATCCCTTTTTCCACAACAAGCCAAATTTTCCAAAATCCAGTCATCACAGGGCCAGAAAGTGAGGTGAAATCAAACACTACAGGGGTGTTAACCTATTCCTATGCTATTCAAAGATGTGTGTGTGTGTGTGTGTGTGTATGGAGCTACACTTCAAAATGTACCTGCTCCAACTAACAAACGAATTTAACTTAAGAAAAAGCCTAAAGAACCTATCTCGTTCGTAACTAGGGGACTGCCTGTAGTCTTGTTTCATTCCTATCAGGTCTGAATTCTGGAAGACATCAGAAAAAGTCTCCAGAAGTGGACAACATTCTCATCCTTCTCTCTGCTTATTAAGACATGATAATTCCCACTAGTCCTTTTTTAGCATCTCTCCCCCATAAGGTGTTGGGTTCAAGAATAAATATGACATAAAACAAAATTGGCATAAGAGGATTCCTTTTAAAGAAACTGTTCTTCAAGTTACACTTTGCAGTCTTTAACATTTTCAGCTATATTAAAGATCCTTTATAATAATGAGATTTAAAATAAAATCAGTCCAGGATTCTGATTTTTACCATAATTTCCCAAGAGCAAATATTGCAGGGAAGTGTGATACAAATGTGAAAGCTTTTATTTTCATTATGCTTCAACAAAGGAGGAAGTGTAAAAAGCAAATATGCCCAACAATCTTGTAGCAGGAGTTTACTGTTGCTACTTACATTAGTGTCAAGCCAGTAAAATGTCATTATAATAGGGAATGGTAAAACATGATGCATGTTTCTGCTATTAAGCCTGAATGGTTTCTTGCCAAAAAAAACACCCCTGCACATCCTACAAATGAAAACTTAACAAGTGTAAACTTACCGACCATCTTTCTGAGCAGCTCCTCCCTCAGTTATTGTTTTTACAAAAATTCCCAGCTTTTCAAGTCCCTGGTCTGCACCAACTCCCATTCCGATTATACTGATACCTAAGCCACTGTCACCTATAGGTTACAAGAAAACAAAAGACTATTAATTTTTATTTAATGATTTGTTGTTGCATGTACAAAACGCTGCAAACTACTTTGATATAACTTTGCAATAATGGAAAAATAAACATGTACAACTATGACATTTAAAAAAGAAGTTTATTTACACTTACCCTATTAATGGTAACCCACTAAGCTTCTACTTGTTTTTGTACTTTTATGTACTGTACAATATTATATTTGATTTAAAAACTGATTATCTTAGCTATTCAGATATAAGACCTTAAAAACAGATTTAAGTTTTGCAGCTCGCAAATATTTAGGAAACAATCTTATTCTAAATTGACTATGATGACCCTTACAGTGAAGCCCTATACACAACTATCAGAAGAATCTTATCAATGTCAACAGAGGTTGTTCGAAGTATTGGAGTCAGGTGTCATCAGAACACTGATGATAACTATTTCTATTATTCTTTCCCACCTAATTTCAAGGAAGGTGTTTCTGTGCTAAGCTGGTGCCTGGCCACTATAATAGTGGATGAATACAAACAAGTTGAAGCTTAAAGCAGATAAGACAGGGATGTTTCTGGTCAATTGTAGGCAATCAGGGAATAGTGATTCAGTCTGTGCTGGATGTCTGGAGCTTTAGCATACTCCTGGATACAGCCATGTACTGTTTTTTATCTGCTTTGAAGTTAAGACTTTAGTTTTCACTTCGCTGTTTTAATCTTGATTTTGTATGTTTTAACTATATGTGTTTTACTTTATTCTGTTGGGGTTTTTTGTTTTATTTTTTGGCAAGCAACCTTGATTCCCAGCTTGGGACAAAGGCATGTTAAAAATAAAGTGGGGAATGGATGGAACAGACTTTACACCTAGGGTAACGTGAGAATAGGCTTGCAACTTAAGTAGTATACATTGTATAGATCCCCTAAGAACAAACCTTGTATGTTCAAGTCTAATAAACAAACTTCTTTTGAGTGTTTGAACATGAAAAGAACTGCTTTAACCCAAAAAAACCTTTTTTTAAATGTGCACCTTTTTCAATTTCCACAGGAAAAACCTCCATTTTTTCTACCCTTTTCTCAAGTTCATATTCTGCTGATGCTGCCACAGGGTCAACCTCTTCATTATGTCTATCATAGTCTTCATTTGAATAAGTAGTGAACACCTGAGAAAATAAAAGATTAATAACTTTTCACTAATGCAGATTGATAAGATGCAAATGCACTCTATTTGTATTAATCTGCTTTATATTGTCTCTCTTCCAATGCTTCAGAACATGTTTAAAAAGCATGCACAGCTAAAAACATATTAAGTTACACTGAAACAAAATTAAACAGATAATCCTGTGAAAACTACCAAAATAAAGCAATAATTACATGCACATCTGAGGGAAAAATGTAATGCAGGAGCTGTCAAAAGCCCATTCCTCAACAGCTAATCAACAGCTGTCAAAGGTCTGTCTGAACAAAAGGGCAGATGGACCAGACACAACCAGTTTTCTTTGAAAAGAATATCCAGTCTAGGTGCACCTATTAAAAAGGCCTTTTCTCTACTGCCCTCAAATGAACCTGTGAAAACGAAAAAATAATGGATAAAACACTACTTTAGAACACTTCGTTTTCATGTTGCTTGCAATCTTGCTAATCAATAATTGTGTCCAAGTATTCTGTACCAATAATCTCAACTTTGTGCTAAAATCAAATTCCCATGCAAAAATTCAAAATTAAAATTTAAGAGCAAAAATAGATACATAAATAAGTAAATACTGTGATAGGACCACCTTAGTATCGCCATAGACCAGAAACAACTTGAAGATATGACATGAGCATTTACCTTTATTGTTCATATTATTTACTCACACATACCCCCCCCCCCCCCAAGGAAATTAAGATTATGAGGACTAATATAAGAAGGCTGTTAATGCTGGGACAGGGAGAAACAGTAAGCACAAGTAAAAAGAGAAAATAACACTGAGTCCCCTAGGGGAGAAGGGTGGAATATAAATAAAGTATATTATTATTAAAGCTTTGCAGAACAATGAAGTTTTATTCTTGACTGCCAACTGGTTTCAAAAGTCCTTAATTGCTGGTGAAACCTATGGATCTATGGTTTTTCAACATGGCAACAAGGCTTTCTGCTTTCCTATGTTTTATTCTTCACACGTGCTTAGTAAGCGAGTCCAGACAGAGCTAGTTTTTTTAATCTTGCCTGTTGTATATAAGCACATATGTGTATAGGAAGATCTCCTAGAGCAGTGTTTTTCAACCTTTTTTTTTTTTTTAGCCGCGGCACATTTTTTACATTTACAAAATCCTGGGGCACACCACCAACCAAAATGACACAAAGTGACACTCTAACACAGTAATACATATAGTTAATATGTTTTTAAATGTATTTATACACTCAGTGTGAAGCCTAGGCCTGTTTCGATGAACACAACATAAATATCCTGGCAGGAATGGCAGAAAGACACACACAAAGGTCTTGCTCAATTTATAGTTAACACACAATCAAAGAGCATCCTGAACTCTTGCAACAATGGAATTGAACCAAACTTGGCATATTGAACTCTCATTACCAACAGAAAGTACTGAAAAGGTTTGCTTGGGAATTGACCTTGAGTTTGGAAGTTGTGGTACTCCTACACCCAGAGAGTACTGTGGACTCAAACAATGTTATATTATGTTGTTGTTTGTTTTCTATCCAGAATCACAATGTTGGAAGGAGGCTCACCAGTTTAAGGTCCCTAAAACAGACATGGGAAACCTTGGCCCTCTGGGTGCTTTGGACTTCAACTCCCACCATTCCTAACAGCCTGAGGCCCTTTCCTGCTTAAGTGACTGGGGGGAGGAAAAGGGCCTGAGGCTGCTAGGAATGGTGGGAGTTGGAAGGTCCAAGTTTGCACATGCCAGCTTTTGACAGAGACCTCTTCCTCCCCCTTCCCCTTCACACCCTTTCTTCCCCCTCCTGCTGAACACTTACTTTTTCTTCTCCACTCGGGCTCCCTTCTTCCCAGCCTCGCTCTGCTTGATCTGAGAGGGCAGCGTGAGCCTGTTCAGGAGGGGAGGGGGGAGGAAGACGTGACCTGTGCGGGCGCTACTGTGCAAACTCGCCCCACATCTTCCCCCCTCCCCTCCTGAACACGCTCACGGCAGCGTGAGCAAAGTGAGGCAAAGCGAGCAGAGCTAGGCTGGGAAGAAGGGAGCCTGAGTGGAGAAGAAAAAGTGTTCGGCAGGAGGGGGAAGAAAGGGTATTGGAGGTTCCAATTTCTCACGGCACACCTGATGATCGCTCACAGCACACTAGTGTGCCGTGGCACACTGGTTGGGAAACACTGTCCTAGAGTACTATCCCATTCCTCCACAGCTCAAGCTATAAGTGTTTACTGCTGACATGCAGCTGGAAAGCAACTTGAAAGGTCTTTTTTCAGTCCTCTTTCACCATCCTCTCAGTACCAAAGCTGGAAAAAACATCTATCTACTAGACAAAAGACAAGAAAAGAGCCAGGAGGCTGGGATCAGTTCCCATGAAAACTTTGTAATACAGAGCTTCTTAGACAGAGTTTTGTTAGAGGTATGCCTTTAGAAACAGAAGTCCCTTTTAAAATTTGGAAGGGTTAGAAATTTACTGGGAACTGTAATAGTGACAATTATGAGGGAAATGAAATTTAGAAGGACAAAGAATATGTATACCTAATGCACAGCCAGGCTTCCACATTCACTTGAGTTGGGGCAGTGATTTTCAACCAGTGTGCCGCGGAACACTAGTGTGCCGTGAGATATCATCAGGTGTGCCGTGGGAAATTACAGTGGAGAGAGAGAGCCTAGCAGGAAAATTCAGGCAGCGCAAATGAGGCTTTCCTGGCCGAAGCAGCAATGCCAGCCAGCGTAGCTGCAGTCAGGGAGAGCCCTTGCCATCCAGAACTTTCCTCCCTCCTCTCTCTCTCCTTCCCTTCCTTCCTTCCCTACACGCGCCAAGGGCTACCTGGCCAGGCTGCGGCTCCTCCTACTTCCTGGCTCCTGGGCGCTCTTCTGCCCTTTCCCCCTCTGGCAGCAAGGAGGAGGAGAGGGAGGAGTCCACGGAGCTGCCCCCGTCCGACCCCGCTCCCGGAGGCTCGAGGCAAGGCTTTCTGCCATCTAGCCCCTCTGCGCCGGGGAAGGGGAGCAACCCCTCACCTCCTGGCCACTCAGCGCAGCCCTCCCCCACGGGATGGTGACGGGCCTCCTGCGCATGGGCCTCCCGGGCGGGGGGGGGCGGGTTGGCGGAAGCAGCGGGGGAGGGTGACAGTTAGTAAAATGACAGAGTGTCATTTTGGTTGGTGGTGTGCCCCAGGATTTTGTAAATGTAAAAAATGTGCCGCAGCTCAAAAAAGGTTGAAAATCACTGAGTTAGGGGATCGAGGACGGAATGACACACTCTTTTTTTAACTTCAAGAATGCCCCTCTAAGAAAATTTAGTCCCTCCAGCATGATTCTTTTGGTGGGAATTAACAACTGAACTTCACCGTAAGACAGATTCCTAGAAGCTATATTAAAATCCATTAATACGGTAATCCTATCTCCAAAAGCAAAACCCACAAATGTGGAGAGCCCACAGTAGTTACAAGTTGATAAAATAGATTTAGTGATGTACACTTACATACTTTTCTTTTCATTCCAAATGTGTGGGGACCATTTAGGTTATTCGAGAAGCAATGGAACAGTGGTGGCCATTTTTAAGGAGGTCAAGATTGTGGAAGCCATTTCAATAGGGTTTTGCTCACCTCAAGCACACTAGGTTCATACTCCAGTACTTTGTATAAATAACTGAGTTTTTGATTTTTTTTCTAAACATTTTAAAGTTATATCTGAGTATGTACAGTATATTCAGTTAGCCTAACCATAACAACTTGTAAGTTTTGAATAAAAATAGTTTTGTATTGTACAAAAAAGATTAGCTTGACCCAGCATACAAACTAGTTGAGCAGTTAGACATTGTCAACTCAATTGCCATTGGTTGTCACTAGAAAAAGCTGTAATAGCAACATTCTAAATCAGAGATGGGCAATTACCGGCCCTCCAGGTGTTTTGGACTTCAACTCCCAGAAATCCTAGCCAGTTTACAAGCTGTTCGGATTTCTGGGAGTTGAAGTCCAAAACACCTGGAGTGACGGTAATTGCCCACCCCTGTTCTAAATAGAACCGATATGGGTAGAACTCTAACAGCTGTGGCTGAAAGCTTCCCTTGTCCCTCTTAGGCATTTGCACCTTCACTCACAGTAACTACAAGAACGATTCATCAGGATTCCACTTTAATAAGAATGTAGGACAGGTATGCAAGCAACAGTTAAAAGTAATTATTTTAATTAATCGTGACTAGCACTGATGGAGATGTAATGCTGACAAGAGAAGTGTGGGACACAGTACTAATGAAGAGAAGGAGGTAATGGGCCTGCCATCCAGTTGCTTCCCATCTACTATGTTACATCTGACTATGTCTCACATGTACAGTGGAAGAAATATTTTGCTTAAAATAAAGATTATAGTTTAATATGAAATGACCAAGAGACAAACATTATCTTTATAGGACAATATTTTGGCCTAAGGTAAGAAATGACAAAAAGTGACATTAAAGATGTCAGCTGATTCTTTTTAAAGAGTCAATTAAATGAATTATCTCACATGATGATTATTTCTTTCAACCAGTTTACCTCAAGTTTGCCCATGGGCAATTAATGAGGTTTTGAATCCAAAAAGCAAAACAATTGGCTGCGATCCAAAGCAGTTCCTTCGCAACACATTTCATAAATTTTCAAAAGACAAATGAGGCTCAGAGGATGTGAAATGACAGTTCTCTGAACTAAGTCAAAAATAAAGTGTGATTTTTAATTGTATTTCCTCATATGACTGAGCTCCCTTCTATATTGCTGTATAATCCAGATTATCAATGCAGATCATCCACATTACGTGCTTTGAACTGAATTATATAAATCTACACTGCCAAATAATCCACCTTAAAGCAGATAAACTGGATTTTATATGGCAGTGTAGAAGGGGAGTGAGTGAAAGTCCTTTTGGAACTCGTATCAGTAGAACATATATTATTAATTGATATATTAAATGATAATAATAAATTAATAATAATAAATTAATAATTATTGATATATTATTATTAATAATATAATTATCCTATCTGATTTATCATTGATCCACCCCTTTCGGCTTCACGCAAATCTACCAAAATATTTTGAATATTTTGCTGTTTTAAACAAAGTCAAAATATTTTAAAAACTAATATATTACGATATTATTCATAATAAATTAATAACAATAAACTGATAATAATGATATATTATTAATAAAATATTATTAATATATTATTTATATATGAATAACAATAATGTATCATTATTGCGATATGTTAATATAATAATCTATTATTATTGTTATTAATAATTTTATTTCTTAGCTGCATCTCCCCATGGCTTGTGGTGGGTTACAGCATTCCTAAAACAATAATATATTATTGTATTAATATATTATAGTTAATAATGATATATTGTTACATTTTGATGTTTTAACCAAAGTCAAAATATTACTAATAATTGGTTTATAATATCTTGGTCGTTAGTATAAATTTTATCCTTTTTCACCATTTTAGTGACAGGATTTGTTACTTCTGTCTTTTTTTCTTGGCAAGCCATTTCCCCAGTTTATTAGCATTTTGAAAATATTATTAACGTAATTTTATTTTTTTGCCATTTGCTCCGCTTCTAACGGATCCTTTTGTTTAGCCAGGAGTTCCAGGTCAAGTAAATTTAGATCTTCCAGGGAGGTTCTGCTCTCAACCCCACCGGCCTCACAGGTGCGGCTGGTGGGGATGAGGGAGAGGGCCTTCTGTCTCGGTAGTGGCCCCTCCCACGGCTGTGGAACTTCCTCCCTCCTGAGTGAGATCAGGTCAGCCCTTTCCCTCCTGACCTTTAGGAGACAGCTCAAGACCTGGCTGTGGAACCAAGCATTTGGCCCATTTTAGGAATATTTAAAGTGAAAGTTGAAAGTGCAATGACCCAGGACTGTTTACGGACAACGGCTATGTGTTTGTATGATATGTGATGTTATGTGCTGTATTTAATAACGTTTATTGTTTTATCAGGGGAGGGTCAATTTTGATGTTTTATACTGTTTTTTTAATCAATGGAATTGAATTGTTGCCAACACGGTGAACCACCCTGAGTTCCCTTCAGGGTTGAGAAGGTCAGTATACAAATACCCCAAATGAATAAATAAAACGTTCATCTGAATTATTGGGCTTTTTCCTACTAAAGGCTAGTAAGCTTCCAATCTTATTTAGTTTGGCTCAATTTTGAGAATGATAGTAAATTGCTTAAGTGTTACAAGTTCCTCTGTATTCATTTCATTTACCTAGTACTAAACAGATGACTAGCAATGTGAGACCAGACTGGTGATCCATTATCAGAAATTTACCAAAGAGAAATTTTTGTGTAGCTTTTTGCTCTGTAACCTCTGTAATAAAGTGATGGAAACACTGTTGTGTCCCTTGCAGTCATTTCCAACTTATGACAACCCTAAGGCGAACCTATCACAGAACCAAATAGAGCAGTGGTTCTCAACCCGTGGGTCCACAAGTGTTTTGGCCTACAACTCCCAGAAATCCCAGCCAGTTTACCAGCGGTTAGGATTTCTAGGAGTTGAAGGCCAAAACATCTGGCGACCCACAGGTTGAGAAACACTGTGAAAAAAGCGTAACTTGCCCAGGGTCACCCAGTGGGTTTTCATGGCTGAGCAACATTAACGAAACTTTATAAACAGAATGTGCATTCCAACTATATGTTATATAAAACAGCACTATAGAAGAATTTCTTTACACTCAAAGGCAAGTTGTGACATGTTACTCCCTACCTAGTGGAAAAGTAAAGCCACATTCCCAACTTGCTACTTCTCCAGATAGTTTGCATTGAAACCTCCATCAGCTACAGACCAGTTTGGCCAGTGGCCAAGATTTCTGCCATTCAGAGTACCACCAGACCTTGCATGGCTGTTTTATAGCCTGAATACGTGCATTTACAAACATTTCATTAATTTATTTAGGACTTATTCAGTAATTATGTTTAGGATGCCCGCCTAACACATAAAATTAAAATTCAAATGCTACTTGAAGATTGGCTGCACATTGAGTTTTTAAAGCATTTTTTAAAAAAAATTCTAAAATGTATTTGAAATGATTTCCATGCACTTGTTTCTCGAAGCTTCTAGGCCGGTGATTATTGACAGAATTGGATTTGATATTTATAATTAGAATTACTACCACTGTAATTCAGTAACAATTATATCATATGCCATGCAGATTTCCAAAAACACAAAGAGAAAAAGTTTATTCATAATGCTTTACCTTGATTGGAGCTGTGGAAAACTTCACTTTCCTCTCTGGATTTGTCTCTTCTTCCTCAGAAAGTCCAGGAAATTCCTCATAGTCACTATCATAGTTATATTCCTCCTCTGGCAAGGTTTCCTCACCTTCAGGGCCCTGAGCATACGACTCTGTTTCTCTGTCGTCATCAAAAGCTGCATTCTCAATTCCAAAAACACTGGAACTAAAATCACTAAAACTATCTCTCGGTTCTACCTCCTGATTCTCATCTTCATCTTCACTATTACCTATTTGTTCTTTACGGTCATGTTCGACTGTATGTTCTTCTTCCAAAGATACTACCTCTTTTACTTCTGTCTGACTGGCATCACTACACACAGTAAACTCCTCTTTGCACATATTAAATTTCTCCATTTCTTCTAATGTGAGGTTTTTTCCTTCTTCCCAACTTGGAAATCGCAGTTGTTTATCTTTCTGACATACATTAACTTTTCCCACAATATCACTATCAGTCCCCAAAGTTTTGTTCTGAACCATAATTAATTCAGCTCTAACTACTTCTACCTGGGAGATTTTTATGGGGGCTCTATCCACTTTATTAGATAAGGTCGTTGAAAATGGCTGGTCTCTTTCTGAAGTTTCTTCATCTCCTTTATTGGACTTACTTGGCTCATCCCTTTTGCTGCTGAAAAGGGCAGGCTCTTCAACACTCTGATTCAAGAATACTTCTTCTCTGGCCTCTGGTGATTCCCAGTTGCAAAACATTGCCTGATCAGGGATTGATGTGCCCTCATTTTTCAGAGAATCTTTGCATTCCTCACTGTCACTATCAGCTAAGAAACTCTCGAGCCTTCTAGAAATGGGCCCAGCATTCAGTGAGGAGGATCTACAGCTACCAGTAGATTGTTGTAGCTTGTGATCACTTATTCCTTCACTGTCTGTTTTTTCTATGGTATCCTGAGAACTTGTGTCAGTGCTGAAATTAAAGTAATCTGCTACATTGCTACCATCAGATGAAGAGGCAGAACCATGTCTCCTCTTTTCTTCAGTCTTTTCTGTTTTGATGGAATGACTTTTATCCAATAAACTTGGCTTTTTTATGTTCCTTTCAAATAATTTCCTTGCCTCAGAAAACTTCTCTGCTAGGGCAGCTTTATCTAGATTTCCTTCATCATTGCTGCAAATAATTTTGTCATTGAAAGAAGCAGAAGGTAAAGAATCTAGAGGACTGCTGAAGGGAACAGGGCCAATATTGAGGAGGTTGTTTTTCTGAACAGAAAGAAAAGATGGGCTACTGGGAGAGAGAGGTGCAGGGTCAGTAGCTGTTTTTGTAATGGCTTTGGCCTCAGATGGTGGGCTGTTCTCACAACATGGAGTGGAAGAACCACCCATTTGCATGAACATATTCTTGATCTTGTGTACTCTGTTGCCATAGTTTACAGCTCTGCCACGAACATGTGGGTCATTACCTCCTCCATTGGATGAGGTGGCCAGCTTTTGCTGAGGACCTGATTTGCTTCCCGTATTATCAGCATTTACAGAATCAAAACTGCACTTAATAGAATGAAAATCAGCTTTATAGGCATTTCTGTGTGGAGAAGCACTTCTTAAAGTCCTTTCTCCTTTGCCTTCAGTCTTCATCATTGTTGGATGGAGATAGTCTTCACTCCTCTATAGGTGGGTAGGAGGATGAAAACCAATAGCAGCTACTTCCCGCTGTGCCTGGATACAAGCCTATTGCAGACTAGAAAGAAAACGAGACTGGAAGACGCTGCTGAACTGTTTATGTTTCCGTGCAGGCACTGACGTTGTGGGAAGATAGAAGAATATGCAGAAAGGACAAGAACTCCATGAATGTATCTGGAAAATGGAATACTAATTGCCACGGTTGTCCCACTCCTATTGAGACGCCATCTGCAAAACAACAGCAACAATAACAGCAAGCTGAAAACCTCATCCATTTCTGCTAAGTATTTCAGCACCAAATGTAATATAATTCCATACCCTGAGGAACAACAAGAATCTTAATGCTGTTTTGTCAACCATAAAAGATAATGAGAAAGACAAAAAACAATTTCTGAATTGTAGGACTGAACATCAGCCAAAGCACACAAACTCTTTGCCACACAAGTTTTCTATATCAAAGCTTCACACCTGAAATAATATTTTAAAGGGGTATGTGTGGCAAAAAAGTCTTTACATAGGCTCTGAATAGTTGCTCCTGCTCTTTTGCCACTGAGATAGCCGGAGAGATGGGCCGGAGAGATAGCACAGCGGTAACAACAGCTGTGCTGGCAATCTGAAGATCTGAAGATTGCAGGATCGAATCCCGGGCTGAGTTAAACGCCAGCTGTAAGCCCTGTCTACTGTTTACCCAAGCAGTTCAACAGCCCAGCTGTGAATTAACAACAAATTGGGGGCCATAAAAGTGGGGAAGGACTTTTGCACAGACTTGTCTGAAATAGGCTGACGGAGAAGGGAGAGGCGGAAGTGGTGGAAACAAGAGGCTCCTGTCATGATGGAACAACAGCACCCCCTTGTGACGTGATGGCGCAATGACGCAGGGACATAACAACAATGATGTAATGAACACCCGATGACGCCCACCTGTATGACGCAGCCAGGAAAAAAGAAGTCCTTCTAAAAACTGCACTGTATTTGTCTATGTGTAATTGTATGTCTTTCCGACAGGGACTGTCTATCGTATGTGTATTGTAATCCGCACTGAGTCCTCTTTGGGGTGAGAAGAGCAGAATAGAAATAAACAGTATTATTAGTATTATGAGTAACTAGAGCCACTCTTGCTCATTGGGGATTAACAGCAAAGACTTCCAGGACAGAGAATGCAACTTCTTGTGCATTTTTTTTCCACTAGGGAAATGGGAAAACCATTAGAACATATCTTCTTCAAAAAACAAACTGATATTTGTTTCCCTCTCTACTAGTTTCCCTCTAATCTTCACAAGACACTGGGTTCTCAAAATAGAAGGCCTACCTCCCAAAGTGCATACACCCTGTAAATGCTAATGATTATTTTTAGAAGGATAAAAGTGTGGATATATATTAGTTATAAATTCCATCCTAAATTATGATCTAAGATATTCAAAGTGTCATCCCAGCAGGGCAATGTACTGCTGCCATAGTGGGAGCACAGCATTGCAAACCTCACTTAAAAGTTTATCTTGTAATTTCACAACACTGCTCTACTATGGGAAGCTTTAATCCTGTTAAAGGTGCGTATATGTAGTTGTATGGAAATAACTGCATTCCTCCCTCAAGGGTGTATGTGTATATGTGTGTGTGGGCCTACATACAGTATATGTATATATGTGTATATGTATGTGTGTATATATGTATGTGTCTATATATATATATATATATATGCATGTATACAGGCAGCCCCGAGTTACAAACATCCAACTTACAGACGACTCATAGTTAAGAGCAGAAGTGAGAGAACAGGAAGTGAGAGAAATCTCCTCCTTGGAAGGGAAATTAACTCCTGGAAGAGTTATCATGGGGAAAACAATTCTCAATGTTAGTTGCAGTAAACCTCTCCATATTTTAATGCATATAACTGCTCAGATTTTTATTATGTTGGTAAATGTGTGTAATGTGATACATTATGTTTATTAAAGTTCTTACTTTTTGGTTATTATTGGTTAGTTATAAGTTCATATTGATGTTGTTTTATTTATTGTGTTGGCTGAACTGTTGTTTGTCTGTTTTATTACAGCATTGAACATTTGCCACTTTTGATGGAAACTGCCCTGAGTCCCCTCGGGGAGACAGGGTAGGTTACAAAGTCTTATTATTAAAAGTGTCTCCACAGAACCTCTAGCACCAATCCAGGTTTCCACAACAAGCCAATTTTTTTTCAAAATTCAGTTATTTATTTATTGGGCCAGAAGCGAATAGTTTTTTTTCATATCAGGAATGACTTGAGAAACTGCAAGTCGCTTCTGGTGTGAGAGAACCTGCCATCTGCAAGGAGGTCGCCCATCCTTGTGGGAGACTTCTCTCATATCCCCCGCATGGGGAGCTGGAGCTGACAGAGGGTGCTTAATCCACTCTCATACAGTTATAATGTATAAAAAACCCCACAAAGTTAAAAAATTTGGTATTATAAAAATGCAGTTATCACAGGGACAGAAAGCAAGGTGAAATCTTCTGAACAGGGGCACAGGCAGCACCACAAACATCACAGGGGTTTTGGGTTATGCTACCCAAAACTTTATACCAGTGGTTCTCAACCTGTGGGCCCCCAGGTGCTTTGGCTTACAACTCCCAGAAATCCCAATCAGTTTACCAGCTGTTAGGATTTCTGGGAGTTAAAGGCCAAAACATCTGGGGACCTACAGGTTGAGAACCACTGCTTTATACAGTAGAGTCTTATCCGACCTTTGCTCATCCAACATTCTGTATTATCCAACACAGTCTGTTTCCTGCCTGAATCCACAGCTGTTTCAATACATTGCAATGTTTTGGTGCTAAATTCGTAAATACAGTAATTACTACATAATGCATACTGAACCGCCTTTTCTGTCAATTTGTTGCAAAACATGATGTTCTGGTGCTTAAAATCATAATGTAAATTGATGTTTAATAGGGTTTACCTTAATCCCTCCTTATTATCCAACATTTTTGCCTTTCCAACATTCTGCTGGCCTGTTTATGTTGGATAAGCGAGACTCTACTGCAGACCTGGGCAATTGTTGGCGCTCCAGGTGTTTTGGACTTCAACTCCCAGAAACCCTAGCCAGTTTACCAACTGTTAGGATTTCTGGGATTTGAAGTCCAAAACACCTGGAGGGCCGGCAATTACCCAGGTCTGCTCTACTGTATATGTATACATATATGGATGGAGTCACACTTAAAAAGGTAACTCTTTTGACTTGCATACAAATTCAACTTAATATCAAACCTACAGAACCTATCTCTTTGCAACTTGGGGAACTGCCGGTAAGTGGGTAGGTACATATATGTATATATGTGTGTGTATAAATGTGTATATATATTTTAATGTGTGTATATGTATGCACATACCAGGCTTGGGCAAACTTCGGCCCTCCTGGTGTTTTGGACTTCAACTCCCACCATTCCTACCGGCTGTTAGGAATTGTGGGAGTTGAAGTCCAAAACACCAGGAGGGCCGAAGTTTGGCCCTGCCTGTTGTAGATGTTGGATGAGGGGGTAAAGGAAGGGGCCTGGGGCTGTTAGGAATTGTGGGAGTTAGTCCAAAACACCAGGAGGGCCGAAGTTTGGCCCTGCCTGTTGTAGATGTTGGATGAGGGGGTAAAGGAAGGGGCCTGGGGCTGTTAGGAATTGTGGGAGTTAGTCCAAAACACCAGGAGGGCCGAAGTTTGGCCCTGCCTGTTGTAGATGTTGGATGAGGGGGTAAAGGAAGGGGCCTGGGGCTGTTAGGAATTGTGGGAGTTAGTCCAAAACACCAGGAGGGCCGAAGTTTGGCCCTGCCTGTTGTAGATGTTGGATGAGGGGGTAAAGGAAGGGGCCTGGGGCTGTTAGGAATTGTGGGAGTTAGTCCAAAACACCAGGAGGGCCGAAGTTTGGCCCTGCCTGTTGTAGATGTTGGATGAGGGGGTAAAGGAAGGGGCCTGGGGCTGTTAGGAATTGTGGGAGTTAGTCCAAAACACCAGGAGGGCCGAAGTTTGGCCCTGCCTGTTGTAGATGTTGGATGAGGGGGTAAAGGAAGGGGCCTGGGGCTGTTAGGAATTGTGGGAGTTAGTCCAAAACACCAGGAGGGCCGAAGTTTGGCCCTGCCTGTTGTAGATGTTGGATGAGGGGGTAAAGGAAGGGGCCTGGGGCTGTTAGGAATTGTGGGAGTTAGTCCAAAACACCAGGAGGGCCGAAGTTTGGCCCTGCCTGTTGTAGATGTTGGATGAGGGGGGTAAAGGAAGGGGCCTGGGGCTGTTAGGAATTGTGGGAGTTAGTCCAAAACACCAGGAGGGCCGAAGTTTGGCCCTGCCTGTTGTAGATGTTGGATGAGGGTAAAGGAAGGGGCCTGGGGCTGTTAGGAATTGTGGGAGTTAGTCAAAACACCCGGAGGGCCGAAGTTTGGCCCTGCCTGTTGTAGATGTTGGATGAGGGGGTAAAGGAAGGGGCCTGGGGCTGTTAGGAATTGTGGGAGTTAGTCCAAAACACCAGGAGGGCCCAAGTTTGCCCAGGCCTGTCTTGTGTGTGTGTGGCCACTCTGTTATGCTTCCTTGCTTCCACTCCAGGCCTCTCGTCTCGGCTTCTAATTCCTGAGGGAGGGAGGGAGTGCGGAGGAAGGAGAAGAATGGGATACGTGGACCGTCCCCCTTCCCTCACCAACTGCCCCCCCTCCGCGCCGCCTCTCCTTCTCCCTCAAACCTTGGGCCCACGCTCCTCTCTACTTGGGCGCACACACTCCTAATTTGGGCCCAAACTCTCCCTCTCCCCCTCCCTCTGAACGCATAGGCGAAGTAAGAAGAGCCAGCGCTGGCGCCGGTTCACAAAGGGGCCACCCGCCGACCTTCCCCCTCAGCCTTTCTTCTCTCCTTCCCTTTCCCCGCCACTCCTGGCTCACTTCGCACCCCCTCTCCCCCTCCCCTCACAGAAACGCAAACTTTCCCAACCGGCCCCTTTCGGAACCGCGTATTAATTGCCCTACCTGAGGGGAGCAGAGGCAGGCGCGCGCGCACGCACACACACAAGGCGGCGGTTTCTTTTTCTCCTTCTTCTTCACCTCCTCCTCCTCCTTCCCCCGCTTCCCCAAACGGGTTGTCCAATCCCCCTCCGCAAACCAACCCGCCCCTCGACAGCTGCCTTCAGGCAACGACGGCTTCTAGCGGCTCCTCCCCCTTCCTCCTTTTCTCCTTACTCGCTCCTCCCTCCCCTCCCCTCATAAACTATCCGCCTGCCCGCCCGCGCGCTCTATCCATATCCAACGCTACTTTGTCTCGCGCGCCCGCCCGCATGGCCACTTCTTTGGTACAGTTCAAAAGCTTGCTGCTTTTTCTTTTTTTTCTTCTTCTACTACTGGTTTTCGGGGCAGCGCGCGCATTCTCGTCCGTCCTCGCGCTTGTCCTCGCGCTCTGACTCCCCTTCCCCCCCCCCGCCCTTTCCTGACACAAAGGAAATCAACTCCTCGTTAAAAGGAGGCGCGAGCTTCCCACTTCTTTTTCTTCTTCTTCTTCCCCCGCGAGAGGGAAGCGAGAAGGCGGGGGGAGGGATTTCAGAGGTGAGGGACACAAAAGGGGCGGGGCGGTATGAGCGCGAGCGAGAGAGCCAGCCCAAGTTCTGAAAGGAAATGCCTGCATCCGTTGGGATCTTCCATAGAGTGGGCACAAAGGGGGCGGGGCGATATGAGCGCGAGCGAGCGAGAGAGCCAGCCAGGCCAGCCAGCCCAGCCAAAGTTCTGAAAGGAAACGCCTGCGTCCGTTGGGATCTTCCATAGAGTGGGCACAAAAGGGGGGTTTTGCGGGCCATACCATCGAGCGGAAAGTTCCGGCCAAACTAGTTCTTTTGGCCTCGTTTGTTTCGTGGTGGCGTCTCTTCCGGCGGTGGCGTCGGGAAGTCCCCCTCCTTTTCTCCCCAAAAGCCAATAGGCTCCCCTGCGAGTCTTCTTCTCTTTAGCCCGACATTTCCTAGGCGCCTCACACAAACAGGGCTTCCTATCTGACACTGATCTCCTTCATTTTGTTTATTCGTTCAGCTGCTTCCGACTCTGCGTGACCTCATGGACCAGCCCACACCAGAGCTCCCTTTGAGTCGGCCATGGACACCCCCAGCTCCTTCAGGGTCAAGCCAGTCACTTCAAGGATACCATCCACCCATCTTGCCCTTGGTTGGCCCCTCTCCCTTTTTCCTTCCTTTCCCCCCAGCATCATTGTCTTCTCTAAGCTTTCCTGTCTTCTCATGATGTGGCCAAAGTGCTTCATCTTTGCCTCTAATATCGTGGGGTTGCCTTTGAAGACTGTTCGGAAGCTGCAACTAGTCCAACGGACAGCAGCCATGTTGATAACAGGAGCGGCATTCAGAGAGCGTTCAACTTCCCTGTTGTGCCAGCTCCACTGGCTGCCTGTTTGCTACCAGGCACGATTCAAAGTGCTGGCTTTAGCCTTTAAAGCCCTAAACGGTTCTGGCCCAACTTACCTGTCCGAAAACATCTCTCCCTATGAACCATCGAGATGTTTAAGATCATCCGGAGAGGCCCTTCTTCACAGGCGCAATTGGCAGGGACGAGAAACAGGGCCTTTTCAGTGGTGGCCCCTCGGCTTTGGAACGCCCTCCCTAGTGGCATCAGATTGGCCCCCTCCCTCCTGACACTTCGCAAGAAAGTCAAGACCTGGCTGTTTGAGCAGGCATTTGCTGATGAAATATAACGGTTTAATTAGATCTATGGAATAACGACGATGTGACGGAAAGTGATTTCAACGTGATGCTGAGACTGCATTTGTATGTTTTAATTCCTAATTGTTATGTTATATGGTTATTGTTTGGTTTTGTTTGGCTTGTGTTTTTGATTGAAGGGCAGAGACTGCCTTGTGTAAACCGCCCCAAGTCGCCTTCGGGCTGAGAGGGGCGGTATAGAAAAAGGATAAATAAATAAATATCCTTCTCTCCTCCAACACCACAGTTCAAAAGCATCTATCTTCCTTCGCTCAGCCATCCTCTCGCATCCATAGGTTACTACTGAATACCATTGCTTTGACTATGCGGATCTTTGTTTCCAGTGTCATGTCTCTACTCTTCACTATTTTGTTGAGATTGGTCATTGCGCTCCTCCCAAGAAGTAAATAAACGTCTTCTGATTTCCTGGCTGCAGTCTGCGTCTGCACTAATCTTTGCATCTAGAAATACAAAGCCTGTCACTGCCTTTAAGTTTTCTCCCTCTATTTGCCAATTATCAATCAGTACGGTTGCCATAATCTTGGTTTTTTTAATGTTTAACTGCAACCCAGCTTTTGCACTTTCTTCTTTCACCATGGTTATCAAGCTCCTCAGCTCCTCCTTGCTTTCAGCCATCAAAGTGGTATCATCTGCATATCTAAGGTTAATGTTTCATCCAGCAATTTTAACTCCAGCCTTGGATTAGTCAAGCCCCGCACTTCGCACAATGTGTTCTGCATACAAGTTGAATAGGTTGGGTGAGAGTATACAGCCCTGCCATACACCTTTCCCAATCTTGAACCACTCTGCTGTTCCGTGGTCTGTTCTTACTGTTGCTACTTGGTTGTTATACAGATTCCTTGGTTGTTATACATAATCCCGAATAGATTACTGCAACGCACTCTACGTGGGGCTGCCTTTGAAGACAGTTTGATTGATTGATTGATTTTATTATTTATGAGTCGCCCTCCACGTCAGTGCTCCGGGCGACTTACACACAAAAACATATAAAAGAATTAAAAAGAATTCAGTTCAGAAACTGCAACTAGTCCAACGGGCGGCAGCCAGATTACTAACGGAAGATACATACAGGGAGCAAACATCCCCCCTGTTGTGTCAGCTCCACTGGCAGCCTGTCCAATTCCGAGCTCAATTCAAAGTGCTGGTTTTGACCTTTAAAGCTCTATACGGTTCTGGCCCAGCTTACTTGTCCGAACGCATAAACCGCTATGTCCCATCTCATACCTTAGGATCATCCGGGGAGGCCCTGCTCTCGTTCCCGCCTACATCTCAAATGTGGTTGGTGGGGACGAGGGATAGGGCCTTCTTGGTAGTGGCCCCCTTCGTCTGTGGAACGCACTCCCTATTGATATTCGATCAGCTTCATCCCTCCTGGCATTCAGAAAAAGAGTGAAATCCTGGTTATGGGACCAAGCGTTTGCACCATAGCACGATACGGCACTTCAAATTGGTTAGATGGCAATCAGGAGACAAGACAAGATTGAGTGCCCCTTATCAGACCTGTATTTGCAGATATGTACATATTGATAACTCTTGGGGTACTGTACATCTACACTTTAGAATTAATGCAGTTCTATATCATGTTGACATGACTCAATTCTATGGAAATATGGGAGTTGTGGTCTTACAAGGTCTTTAGAGGGCTGTTTCTCCAAACTATACATCCCAGGGTTCCATAGCATTGCACTTTGCCAGCATAGTCCCTGTTTTAACATTCCCAGTCAATGCTCCAATGGCTTAAGACTCATGTGGTAAAGAAGGCTAATTCCTCTGGTCTCCAGGCCCTTCTACACAGCAACATAACCCAGAATATTAAGGCAGATAATCCACAATATCTGCTTTGAACTGGGTTATCTGAGGCCCCTTCCTCACAGCTGAATAAAATCCCACATCTACTGTACTTTCAATTGGAATATATAGCAGTATGGACTCAGTTAACTCAGTTCAAATCAGATATTGTGGGATTTTTTGCCTTGATATTCTGGGTTATATAGCTGTGTGGAAGGGCCCTGAGTCTACACTGCCATGTAATCCAGTTCAATGTGGATTTTATACAGCTGTATGGAAGAGGCCAAAGTGGTGTCAAACTGCAATGATTCTGCAATATAGATGAATCCTTGGTGATGGGACCTGAGTCTAAACACAACATTCATATAATGCTTCAAATATAAGAAGCTGGAGGGTGATTTTATATGCAATATTTTTTCAATATTTTTGTGCATGAAGCAAAGTTTGTATCAAACTACAAAAAAGCAAAGGTGTCTATCCCAGCCACTCCTCTGAACAATTTTGGAGTATTTTGGGATTACAGAATTCCGGATAAGGGGTGCTCAACCTATACACCTTTTAAAGGGTTGTATATGGACAGAATAGAGTGTTTTTAACAATAGGGTCATTGGTTATTCTACTGATATCTCGGGGAACAGTGACAGTGATTGAAGTGCCAATTAAATGTTAGAAGGCATTTTCATCGTACATCTATGTATTTGACATTGGCAAACAAATATAGAAGTCCAGATTGTGCATGACCTCTATGGCTCTTAAGGCCAGCTGAGACACAATGGGGTTTACTCCTGTTTAGACCTGCAGAATACGGCTGCTAGATTGGCGACTCGAGTACTGACTGCTGGTGCATCAGGACCTGGGGAACTAGTTTTGTGAGGTGTTTAAATATGTAAAATCATGACTTGACTTGGGGCAAACTTTTCTGCATCCTATTTCTTATCAAAATCCTCTGTTGTTGTGACAGCAAAAGTACTTTATGGGCTTGGGCGAGGGAGGAGGCAGGCAAATATCCCTACAGCTAGACTCTAAATGAGCATCTAAAATTTCTTATCATAGTAGTCATCCGGTCCAAGGGCCAATTGACTGCCCCAGGACTCTACAAGGCCACAAATACTGTCAAAAATACACAAAACCAAACAAACAGAAGTCCCTTGTTTGTGTATAGAGGCCGTTCCCAAGTTACAAACATCCAACTTACAAATGACTCATAGTTAAGAACTGGGGTGAGACAACAAGTAAGAGAAACCTCCTAGGAAGGGAAACACACCCTGTTAGAGTTATCATGGGGGAAAGGTTTATCGCCAATCTTTGTCTCCACAATGACCCAAAATGTTCAAAATCCAATGATCACAGGAACAAAAAGTGAGGTGAAATCTTCTGAACAGGGGCACAGACAGCAAAACAAGCACCACAGGGCTGTTAACCCTTCCCTATGCTATCCAAAGAGTGTGTGTGTGTGTATAGTGTAGGGTTTCCTTGGAAAGATTGTTCAGAGCAGGTTTGTCTATTTCCTTTCTCCGAGGTGGTAGGTGCATCTACACTGCAGAATGAATGCTGTTTGACCCACTTTAAGTGCTATGGCTCAATGTTATAGGATCTTGGGGTTTGTGGTTTGGTGAGACACCAGCACTATTTGGCAGAGAAGGCTAAAAACCTTGTAAAATTACAAATCCCATGACCTCATAACATTGAGCCATGACAGCTAAAGTGATTTCAAACTGTGGCCCTTCCACACAGCCCTATATCCCAGAATATTAAGGCAGAAAATCCCACATTATCTGAGTGTGTACTCAGATAACCCAGTTCAAAGCAGATATTCTGTCTTGATATTCTGGGATATAGGGATGTGTGGAAGGGCTTTGTTAATTCTACAGTGCCCAAAGTACCTCACCCAGTGGGGCCCCTTCCACACAGCTGAATACAATCTGACATTATCTCCTTTGAATTGGAATATATGGCAGTCTGGACTCATAACCCAGTTCAAAGCAGATATTGCAGGATTTCCTGCTTTGATATTCTAAGTACCCTTAGAAAATCACACAATATCTGCTTTGAATTGGGTTATCTGAGTCCACACTGCCATATATTCCAGTTCAAAGCATAAAAATTGGGATTTTATTCAGCTGTGTGGAAAGGCCCTAGGTTTCTATAGCCAAGTGGAGATTTGAACCCTAGTCTCCAAGGGCCCTTCCATACAGCCCTATATCCCAGAATATCAAGGCAGAAAGTACCACTATATTTTCTTTGAACTGGGTTGTCTGAATTCACTTTCAGATAATGTGGGATTTTCTGCCTTGATATTCTGGGATATAGGGCTATGCGGAAGGGCCCCCCGTTGTTGTATAACTTTGAAGCCACTACATACTGGCTCCTATGTATGTGCTTTTACATCCTATAGTGGGCCCTTGGTAACCACTGGGGTTTGATTCCAGGATACCCTCCCACACAAATTTGTGAGTGCTCAAGTCTCAGTATATACAGTGGCATAGTAAAATGGCAATCCTTGTATAAAATTAAATATATTTTCTGGCTTTAGACAGTTGCATTCATGTTTGCAGAATTCACAGATATGGAGGGACAACTGTATTTAAAAAGTAAATTGCTATTCTTAGAGAAACTTGATTAGGTCCAGTGAAGTGTGAAAGACTGAGAGGAACATCAACAAGATATTTAGATGATGCCTTATTACTAGCAGAAATAGCTGACAGTTGGAACAACTGTTGAGGAATTTATTTATTTAAAACTTTTAGTCAAGGAAGAAAGTGCAAAAGTAGGGTTACAGTAGAATATTAAGAAAGCAATAAATGATCATTACAGATGATTCACAGAGTTTTAAAATAGACAATGAAGGATTGAAATAGTCAAACACTTCCCATATACCTTGGCTGAGTCATAAATAAAAATAGAACAAAACCAGGACTTGCAAGAGTAGTTATGAACGAACCAGATAAGATCCTCACACATGAAGTCAAACAATTGAATCCCGAAGTCAGGATGGAGTGTGTCATATTTCTGGGTTCTTTCTATGGTTGTGAAAAGTGGGAAGTGAAGAAAGTTGACACAAAGAGAACTTTGAAATGTGGTGCTGAAGAAAAGTTACACAGATGCCATAAATTGTCAAAATGACTAATGTGCCCAAGAGCAAGAATTCTCCCCAGAAGCTAAAATTACCAGGCTGAGGATTATCATACTTTGAACGTATGAGATGACAGGATTCACTAGAAAAGAAAATAATGCTTGGTAAATTGGGAGGCAGTAGGAAAGAGAAAGACTGTGTTACAAGTGGATAGGCTCAATCAAGGAAGCCACAGCCCTATGTTTTCAGTACCTGGACAGGGCTGTTACTGGCAGGGTATCTTGGAAATCTTTCATAGAATCTGATTGAAAGGAACCCTAAGGTCTATGGCTCTTCTCAGTGAACAATTTCCGGCTAGGTCAGGGGTCCTCAAACTTTATAAACAGAAGGCTAGTTCACAGTCCCTCAAACTGTTGGGAGGCCGGATTATAGTTTGAGAAAAACACAAACGAATACAGTGGAGTCTCTTGTATATTTGTAGCACAAAAATACATGAAACAACAATACAATCTTTAAAATGAAGAACAGTTTTAACCAACATAACCTTACCATCATTTCAGTTGAATGTGTGGGCTTGCCTTTGATTGGTGAGTTAGTCCAGTTAATTAGGATTGGGTTGCTGTTAAGTTTTTTGGGCTGTATCATGTTCCAGAAGCATTCCCTCCAGACGCTTTGCCTGCATCTATGGCAGGCATCCTCAGAGGTTGTGAGGTCTGTTGGAAACTAGGAAAATGGGGTTTAGATATCTTGTGAAATGTCCAGGGTAGGAGAAAGAACTCTTGCTCTTGTTCTGAATACCAATATTTTAAAAATCTAAAATAATAACAGTAAATAAAGAACAACTTTCAAAAACAGGGGAACTCCAGACAAGAAACAAACAGGGACAGCTAATCACCTCTCAACAAAGGATTCCCCCAGGCAGTTAGAAGTCACATCTAGAAACTGCTAGGCCATTAAATGCTAATCAAGATGGCCAATTAAAACATTCACATCTATCTCCAACAAACAAGAGTTCTTTCTCCCACCCTGGACATTCCACAGATATATAAACCCAATTTTCCTACTTGCCAACAGACCTCACAACCTTTGAGGATGCCTGCCAGAGTTGTGGGTGAAATACCAGGAGAGAATGCTTCTGGAACATGGCCGTACAGCCTGAAAAACTTACAGCAACCTAGTGATTCCGGCCACGAAAGCCTTCAACAATACATTAATAAGGATTGATGTTGTTACGTGCCTTGTTGTTGCTTTTTAGGGTGACCTGAAGATTCAAGTTTAGGGCAGAAACCAGGTAAATGACATTTGAGGGCTGCATCTGGCCCACAGGCCTTATTTTGGAGACCCCTGAGCTAGAGCATCCTCAGCCAAGTAGCTGTTCAGCCTATTTTGAAGACAGAGAAGAAGATCCATTCACACCTCTAGGCAATTAGTTTATGGTAATTAGGTATTTTCTGCCTAACTCTTTATCGATCTCGATATGCAACCCAGATATGTTATCAAGATCTCTGCTGATTCACAGGAGCAAACAACCTCCGGAGGTGGGGGGTAGCGAGTCTTCTCATAACGATCTGTTAACATTTTACCATTCTTGCTGAACAATGGTCCCTATCCTTCTCTTGTTGTTGTCTTGTTTTGAACATATGGAAGAGGGTCAACTTTTTATGTTGCTCCTAGCTTGCCTTGTCAATTTCAACTCATTTCAAGCGTTAGTTTTTCATATACACCTCTTCCTTCAAATTAGGACCATATGTCTGTATTCTTCCTTGGTGATTTGTACTGTACATTCTTTATATACAGACGACTCTCAATCCATTCTGCATAGTCTGTTCTTGATAGCAATTGTCTTTCTAGGTGATCCCTCAGTTTTACATCCCTCTTCATTATCAATGGTGGATTCTTCCTGTTGGTTCTGTAGGATCAGTTCCCACTTTGTTCTGTTCTAGAATTTCTTGTGATCTCTAATGTTTTGAAGAGTCTCAACAGCTAGTTGCAGTGCATTGACCTTGTCTTTCAGGAAAGCCACCAGTTTGCATTTTCTGCAAATGTCATCAGGGATGTTCTCTGGCAAGAAGACAAAGATTGCAGATACATTGCAGAAGAAAATGTCAAAGCCAACTTGATGGTAGTTAACCACCACATCTCAGGAGCACTTGATGAAGCTCCAGTCTGTACTTTTTCCACAATAGCAAAGTGGATATCAGTAGGGCAATCTAGCTGGTATTCTATATTATTTATTTTATTTAGTGAATTTTTACCCTTCTCTGCAGCTACAAAGGCACTCAGAGCAGCTTACAAAATATTAATTTGCCCCAGACTTACAACCTGCATATAATACATAAGGCATAATGTAGCTGAGTTTTGTTGGCTGTATCCCTCCCACTCAATGGCCAGCAGAATAGCAGGTGAAGGTAGTGCTACCATCTTTTTCAGCACATCTTGGAAAAGAAGGGGGGCCTCGGAATTGAAGGCCATATGTGGTCAGATTTCAATAAAACGTATACCATACGCTTATCATTGACCCAGTGCTGATTGCCACTCATCTTTAGATGTGAAATGGCACTTGATCAGTCTTCCAACTTAGTATCTTCCAGATGCCTGGACTTCAAGTTATATCAGACTTAGCCAGCTTAATCAAAGGTTTTGGATGTTGGGACTCACTTTGAATTGGTAAATTTATAAAATATAGATGAGATTTTTAAACTTTAGTTTTAGTCTTAAATCCAGGAACATAATGCTAAAACTATTTTTTAAAGGGTGGGCAGAAGATGTTTTTGAATCATTATAATTGTAAAGCTAATTTTTCAAAAGATAGCTGCACATTATGATATCTTCCATAATTTTCTATATCACTGTGCTGCTAGAGTTGTGGCAATAAATATAAAAAAGTATGTTGGAAAAAAATCAATTATGCAGAAAAGAGAGGGAACTTACTATAGGAATAAAAGGCCAGACCTCTGTTTGATGAGCAGCCTTTCATTAAATAAATAAATAAATAAGACCATATTTTAATGTATGTTGAAATAACTATAGGGAGTAATTATTTTGGAGAAAGATCCTTTATTTCTTATTGTTTTATGGTTTAGTTAAAATGAAGTAGTGATGATTTAATACTTGGGGATCCTGCTTCTAGTCTGTTCTGAGTGATAAAACTCTTAAGACTTCATCACATGGGTGGCTGCAAGCATTGTAGGATGCTAGCAGCACAGCTGATTGACAGAGCCCCATGCCGCCCATCACATGACGCACACTAACTTATGGTGGGGCTCTGTTGATCAACTGTGGTGCAAACATGCTACGATGCTTTGCCCAGAACATGGGAGGCTCCCTGTGTTCCATAGGAACAATAGGACCAGCACAAGGGGAAGCTGCATGGTGACACTTCCCCATGTATGTTGGTGAAGTATCACGGTGGGTGCGGTGGGGTGTGGGATGCCTGGATTGCCCCATGGAGGCTGGTGAATTGCCACACTGGCCCTCATCAATGTGATGAGGTCCTTAGCCTCTTTGGATGAGCTTCTTTCTCTCTCAGCATAACCTCTCCCACAGGAAAATGACAAGTTAGAAGTGGAAAACAGTCATATTCACTACCTTGACCTCATTAGAGAAAAGCCATATTATAAATATAAAAAATAAATAAATATGTGTATAGATGAAATAAAATAAAGCTGCAATATAGGAAACAATAACAGAATACAAAAATATATATTGTTTTTCATTAAGAGCCGACACTTGTATGATGCATCACCATTTCAGCAGTTCTGATAATAAATTAACTGAATATTTACTACAATAAAGCCATTAATTGTATTTGATACAATCCACAAATAAATGCATGTTTGCTCAGAAGAAAGTCCATGTTCAATCAATGAAGCCTTTATTCTATAAGACTATATATGGAATGTACTGCTCAAATTTATATTTTAACTTGGCTTTTGTTAATGTTTAAAATTTTTGTCAAAAGAGTAAGAATTTCAAAGAAATAATTAGACCCCTGCATATTTGTGTCTTCTAAAACTCTGTCTTCTACACAAACAACTGTAGAGACATAGTTATGTGTGTGTTTCAGTGTGGTCTGCTGATGTAGCAATAACAGTTAGAGATTGTGTTACACAACAGTCTAGTTCAAAGATATGAGCAGAGATTTCTCAAGACATAACCTACACTCTTATACTGGATTAATTGCTAGAACATTTTCTACCTACTTGTGATAGCACTTCTAGCTGTCTCCTTTAAAAAAAATGTGTTCTGCATTTTAAAGGCCCAGGGTAGCCCAGAAAATGAGAAAATAAAATATAGTGCAATATAAAATTATATAAAAAGTATAGCACAATGAATTGAAACATTTAGAGCAGTGGTTCTCAACCTGTGGGTCCTCAGATGTTTTGGCCTTCAACTCCCAGAAATTTTAACAGCTGGTAAACTGGCTGGGATTTAGAGCTTGAAAGTATAAGCTCTACTAGGATGCCTTGCAACATTTATAGAAGGTTATATGCTTAGTGGGAATAGCACCTTAGAGTAACAGTGGTAGAGGCCTTGCTCTTAGCAGAAAGAAAATATTTCCTGACTGAATGTACATGACACAAAACTTGACACACAACAGAGTCTAATAGATGGGAATGGGCGTTCATACTGAATGTACAGGTTCCAAACTACTCTTTAAGGTTAAAAAGGAAAGCACAATCTTCTGCAGTCTAACTGATGAGAGCTGCCATCTGAAAATGGCTGGCCAATTGAGTGGTAAACATTTTTTATTGAAATAGAGTTGTGTTCCTGTTCCTGTAAAAGAAACACCTATATCAGGGCTGTCCAACTGGCAGCCCGCGGGCCGTATACGGCCCCCCCAGCCCCTTCCCTATGGCCCCCCTACCATTTAAAAAAAGAAATCGGCTGTTTAAAACAAAATATTTTTTTTTATTTAAAAATTTAAAAAAAATTATTTTTTATATATTTTTCGCGGAGGGCGGGGCGGGGAGGGGCGGGGCAGGGAGGAGCAGGCTCCCTCCTCCTCCTACTCCTCCCCCCCCGCACCGCCTCCTGCTCCTCTCTCGCATTTCCTCCCAATCTCAGCCAAAAACATTAAAAAACAACCCACGAAGCGCCCCCAAACACTCTCCCATTCCCCCTCCTGATCTCAGCCAAAAACATAAACAAACTCCCCAGAAAGCGCCCCAAACAGCTCTCCCATTCCCCCCCCCGATCTCAGCCAAAAACATAAACAAACTCCCCAGAAAGCGCCCCAAACACCTCTCCCATTCCCCTCCCGATCTCAGCCAAAAACATAAACAAACTCCCCAGAAAGCACCCCAAACAGCTCTCCCAGTCCCCCTCCCGATCTCAGCCAAAAACATAAACAAACTCCCCAGAAAGCGCCCAAAACAGCTCTCCCATTCACCTCCCCGATCTCAGCCAAAAACATAAACAAACTCCCCAGAAAGCGCCCCAAACACCTCTCCCATTCCCCCTCCCAATCTCAGCCAAAAACATAAACTCCCCAGAAAGCGCCCCAAACAGCTCTCCCCTTCCCCCTCCCGATCTCAGCCAAAAACATAAACAAACTCCCCAGAAAGCGCCCCCGGCTCTCCCATATAAACATATACACACATACACACAAACATCAGCACACACATACACACAAACATCAGCAGACACATACACACAAACAACTGTACACACACATATATTTATTTATTTATTTATTTATTTATTTATTATTGAGGCTTCTATGCCGCCGACTCCCGGGGGCTCGCGGCGGCTCACAAGAGCCAGGGGCATAAAAACAAAGATTAAAAACATAAAACAATTGAACAATTAGAGCAATAGCAGAACAGGCAATAAAACAAATGGAGCAGCAACAGGAGCCACAACACAGTACCCAGAGCACGCGGGCCTACTCTCCGAAGGCCTGCCTATACAGATGGGTTTTGCAGGCCCGTCTGAATGGGAGTAAATCCCTCAGGGCTCTGGTTTCGGCCCGGAGGGCGTTCCACAGCGTGGGGCTGTGACGGAGAACGCCCGCGGGTAGATGTCAGGTGTGCCGACTTTGCTGATGGTATTTCCAGGAAGTTGGCATCCTCAGACCGTAGTGATCTCGATGGGCAATAGGGAGTGAGGCGGTCCCTCAGATACGCTGGCCCCAGGCCGTACAGAGCCTTGAAGGTAAGAACCAACACTTTGAAGGCGATCCGGTGCTCAATAGGCAGCCAGTGCAGATCCTGCAAGACGGGTGTTATACGGCAACCTGCTGGCGTGCCAGACAGGAGCCGGGCGGCAGTGTTCTGCACCAGCTTGAGCTTCCGGATCGATGACAGAGGAAGGCCAACGTAGAGCGCGTTACAGTAATCTAGCCTTGAGATGACCGTGGCTTGGATCACCGTGGCCAGGTCGTTCGGGAGAGGTAGGGGCCAGCCTCCTTGCCTGGCGGAGGTGGAAAAAGCAGCCTTGCTGACCGCAGAGACCTGGGCCTCCATGGTCAGCTGGGAGTCCAGGTGGACCCCCAGGCTCTTCACAGACAACGCCGTCCAGGGTCGGAAGCCGGGCACCCACCCCGCCCGGGCGACCCAGCCACAAGATCTCCGTCTTCGCCGGATTCACCCTCAACCTACTGGCTCGCAGCCATCCAATAACGGCTTCGAGGCAGTGCTGGAAATTATCGGGGACGGGCTCCGGCTTGCCCTCCATCCTCAGAATGAGCTGGGTGTCGTCAGCGTACTGGTGACAAACCAGCCCATAACTCCGCACCAGCTGTGCAAGCGGCTGCATGTAGATGTTAAATAACAAAGGGGAGAGGATAGCCCCCTGAGGAACTCCGCAAACTAATGGGGAGCCCTCGGAGACCACCTCGCCCCTCCTCACACGCTGAGACCGCTGGCGGAGGAAGGAGGTCAGCCATTTAAGGGCAGTCCCCCTCACTCCAGCCATACATGAAGCCATTTGAACAAAGTCAGCAAGCTTCCAATTTGCTTTTGACGCCAGTTTAAGGTGCTAGCTTTGACCTAGGAAATCCTAAAAGTCTTGAGGCTCTAGGATACCAAAAATACCAGCTCCTCCCATATGGGCCTGGACAAACATGCAGTCCTCAACAAAAAGCTGTTTCATGTCCCGTCGTCCAAGTTACTGGGTAGGTGAGTAGATAAGATATGACTTTTTCTGTAGTAGTACCTTACTTGTAAGACTTCTTTTCAAGAGAAGTTAAACTGGTTACATCTCTGCTGTTGTGCTGGTAAGTAGCCAAGGCTGCAGTGTTTCATATAGCCTTAAAGGTAAGGCTGGCTATGGCAACCATTTAGATGTCATCAAAACTGGTTTTTAAAATTTCCTTTAACATAATGATTAGCTGCTGTGCATTGCCCGAGGAACACTGTCAGACGGAAAAGTAATCAACAAATACTACTGCCCCTACCAGTAATAGTGGTAATAATTATAATAAAATTCAGTTGTGCTTTGCTGGTAGGAAAGCTGTTGCATAGAACTCGGATGTGCCTTGCAGGCAGTAAAACTCTGGCATGCATCTGAGTTGTGGATGAAGCCATTTCATGGAGCTGAGCTATGTGAAAGAACAGGAGTAACTGCTATAGTACAAGTTTTGTTGTGTTGCAACTCAATACTTGAGAAGTGTACCAAAATGAAGGCAGAAGGGGAGCATAGTTAAAAACAAGACCATCCTTGAGACAGAATGAAAGCTGTAAGCCCCTGTAAAAAGGTAAAGGTTCCCCCTAACATTAAGTCTAGTCTTGTCTGACTATGGGAGGTGATCCTCATCTCCATTTCTAAGCCAAAGAGCCAGTACTGCCCATAGACACCTCCAAGGTCATGTGGCCAGCATGACTGCATTGAGCACCATTACCTTCCCGCAGAAGCAGTACCTATTGATCTACTCACATTAGCATGTTTTCAAACTGTTAGGTTGGCAGAAGCTGGGCCTAACAGCAGGAGCTCACCCCACTCCCCAGATTTGAACCGCCAACCTTTCGGTCAGCAAGTTCAGCAGCTCAGAGGTTTAACCCACTGCACCACCAGGGGACATTATGAATTACTTCCTCTGCCTAAAGGCTATTTCTTCCACAACTATCATTCGTTTTTGTTTTATTTATTTTGAACTCAGTGTACTGTACTGCTATAAGCAAGCAGGTAGGTTTTTCAAACAGCCCATGAAGATAAGAAATCATGATTTACTACAGTAAAACAGATGTTTTAAAGAAACAAAATAATAAAGTATATGACCACCAGCAATAATGTTGGACTTAAGATCCTGCTGGTAAACGCCAGATTCATCAAGGGTAAAACATTGGTCATGCAGGACTTGATTCTGGATGAGGGGGCGGATCTGGCTTGCATCACTGAGACCTGGTTGGACGAGCTGGATGGAGCAAATCTCGCCCAGCTGTGCCCACCGGGCTTTGGGGTGAACCAGCAGGCTAGGGCTGGGGGGCGAGGAGGAGGGGTCGCGGTGGTCTTTCGGCAGTCCATCTCCATGATCACATATACTGTACCGCAGCCCCCTGGGTCTGAGTGTGTCCACCTGAAGGTGGGAACCTGTCAAAGCTTTGGGATTCTGTTGGTGTTCCGTCCACCCCACAACACAGAGGTCTCCCTGCCAGAGCTAGCAGATGTGGTCTCTGGTTTCCCAGCATTTGGTTGTACTGGGAGACTTTAACATTCATGCAGAGACCACACTAACAGGAGCGGCTCAAGATGTTATGGTTGCCATGATGACCATGGGGCTATTACAAGTAGTATCTGGACCCCACCCATCAGGCTGGACATACACTTGACCTAGTATTCACTATGGAGAGCGGTGTGGTCAGGGTGGAAGAGCAAAATATTCTTCCATTGTCATGGTCTGACCATCATCTGATCAGTTTTAGTCTCACTGCAACCTCTAACCTCCGCAGGGGTGGTGGATCGATTCAGATGTATATGGCATTCATTGACCTGGCAAAGGCATTTGAGACAGTGAATCGCAGTGCTTTCTGGACCATCCTCCAAAAAATCGGGTGCCCTAACAAATTTGTGAACATCCTGCGACTCCTCCATGATGACATGATGGTAACAGTCTTGGACAGCAATGGCTCCCAAAGTGACCCATTTAAGGTGGAATCAGGTGTCAAACAGGGATGTGTTATTGCCCCAACTTTATTTTCCATCTTCATCGCTATGATACTTCACCTTGTGGATGGGAAGCTTCCCACCGGAGTGGAAATCATCTATTGGACAGATGGCAAGCTATTTAACCTCAGCAGACTGAAAGCCAAAACCAAGGTTACAACAACATTTATTATAGAACTCCAGTATGCTGATGACAACATCGTCTGTGTACATTCAGAATAAGACCTACAAGCCACTCTAAACATCTTTGCAGAAGCATATGAGAAGCTCGGCCTGTCATTGAACATCGAGAAAACCAAAGTGCTATTCCAGCAGTCACTAGCCAATCCCTCTTCAATGCCAGAAATACAGCTTAATGGTGTAACGCTAGGAAATGTTGATCATTTCCGCTACCTTGGCAGCCAAGTCTCCGCAAAAGTCAGCATTGACACTGAAATTCAACACTGCCTGAGCTCTGCGAGTGCAGCATTTTTCCGAATGAAGCAGAGAGTGTTTGAGGACTGGGAAATCCGTAGGGATACCAAGGTGCTTGTTTATAAAGCTATCGTCCTTCCGACCCTGCTATATGCCTGCGAGATGTGGACAGTCTACAGATGTCACATGCAACTCCTGGAACAATTCCATCAGCGCTGCCTCTGAAAAATCCTGCAAATCTCTTGGGAAGACAAGCAGACAAATGTCGGTGTGCTGGAAGAAGCAAAGATCACCAGCATTGAAGCGATGGTCCTCCACCACCAACTCTGCTGAACTGGCCTTGTTGTCCGGATGCCTGACCACCATCTCCCAAAGTGGTTGCTCTATTCCAAACTCAAGAATGAAAAACTGAATATTGGAAGACAGGAAAAAAAGATTTAAAGATGGGCTGAAAGCCAACCTTAAAAACTCTGGTATGGACACTGAGAACTGGGAAGCCCTGGCCCTTGAGCGCTTCAGTTGGAGGTCAGCTGTGACCAGCAGTGCTGTAGAATTTGAGGAAGGCATATCAAGCCAACCCCGACTGGGACCACCTTCCACCTGGAAACTGATACCCTCACTGCGGGAGAAAATGCAGATCAAAAAAAGGGTCCACAGTCACCTATGGACCCACCGCCAGTACACCGACCTTGGAGGACCATCATCCTTGAAGTACAAGTAAGTAAGTAAGTAAGTACAAGAATATGTTATTCATTGAGATAAGGTATAACGTGGCCATTCCAGGGTCCCACTCCAATCCTTGTAGGTGTCCCCATAGGATATACTTCTTTCTGGATGATGTTATCATTTTATAATTCCCAGCTTTTGTATGACCCTCCTCACAATTCTAAATGGTCAAAATGCTTCTCCTAAGGCTTAGTTATTAGCAGGTAAGAGTTGTATGAAAAATATGTTGATAGTTTGTATCCCGTCCTGTTGCCACACCCTCCACTGGAATTTTGAGAACTGAAACTGAATTTGACCCTCAGGCTGAAAGAAGTTAGCTATGCTAGTCGGTCAATTGCTGGCAACGTATCTTCAAATAGCCTTGTAAATACTGGAAAGGGAAGAAACCAGGATACCACCAGGCTGGTCAAACAGAACAAATGAATAGGCAGCCATTTGTTGTCTTTGATCACAACTGCTTCACGATCAACAGTATCAAAAGATACAGCAAGATCTAACACAGATATTATCCATATTGATATCTGGGCAGAGATCTTCGGCTGAGTACACAAAAGCACTCTTAAAGCTATACTTGGGTGGACCCCAAGCGGGCAGAGTTCCAAGGAGATTACAGTGCGCAAGTCTCCCTGAAGCTGATAGACATCCACCACTTATTCAGCAATGTTCTCCAAACAGAGCAATACTTGGCTGGGAAATTTTAAAAAACAAGCAACATATTTTATTTTGTTTTGAACAGAGGCTGAACAGCCACAGTCCTGAAGCCATCTGGCACTCTGCCCTCTTAAATGAATTTTTAAAATATCCTATCAGATTTTTTTTCAATTGTTTTTTTGCTAGCAGGAGTAGAAATGGATCCAGCTTATAGGTTACACTGCCAAGCACGTCATCCATACTGGCATGCTGGCATACTCAAACAGATCCAAATAAATGACATGCAGTCGACGTCTGAAACCTTAAGCTTTGACTCTGTTTAAGTTGGCAGCACACTGCTGAACTATAACTCAGTGAATGCTGAAATCCCAGATAATATCTGGGAATGCTCAGCTCCAGAGGTTGTGCACCAGACACATTGATCTTGATCCTCTACAGTAATAATGCAATTGTACCGCAGATCACGGAGACTATGCTAATCAGAAAGGGAACAGTTGGGTAATGGCAAAATTTAAGTAAGTCTTGGAGGAAAAAGGTTATTTGGACCCATTTTGGTCTGGTTTCAGGCCAAGGTATGACACTTAAACAGTTGCTTTGACAGATGGCCTGTTTTGGAGAAAAGAAAGGGAGTGCTACCCTGCTGATCTTTCTGGATCTCCTCAAGGGCTTTTGATACCATTGGTCATGGTATCTTACTGGACCAGCTCCATGAAATTGGAGTTGGGGGGCACTGTCTTATTATGGTCTGAAGAAGAAGAAGAGCTTTATTTAGAGATCACTTTCTCTCCCCAAGGGGACTCAGGGTGGCTTACATACAAAAAGGCAACATTCAATGCCTTAATCAAATTGAAACACATCAAAATACAACAAATTAATACAAAATAGCATGGATAAGTTTATAACAAAAAAGAATTAACATTAAAATGGAAAAATATAAATACTCAATAAAACATAATTACACTAATACATAATAAACATTAAAGACATATACCCTGAAAGATTAAACAATTAAAATACATAAAAGTACCTATCATAGTTGTGCTTTAAGATGTACCGTAGCAGCCATAAAGTATAAATGGTTCTGTTCTTACCTAGAAGACTGCTTCCAGAGAGTAGTATTGGGGGTAACTTCCATGGGGTTAAGCTATGGGGTTCCATTGCATTACAACCTAGACCCCATATTTTTTCAAAATGTATACAGAAACCACTGTGTGAGACAATTAAGAATTCTGGCACTGGGTCCCACCAGTACTTGGATGCTGCTTACCTCTATTTCTCCTTATCATTAAAGTCAGCAGGGACTGGATCAGTGTCCATGTGCTGCAATATCCTGGATGGGTTGAAATAAATTGAAGCTGAATCCTGCATAAGAAGTTGAATGCTGGTTCTCAGGTCTGGGAAATGGGTAAAAGCCTTATATTGGATGGGGTAGGACTGGCCATGAAGGAGCAGATCTGAAACCCAATGAAATATGGTGAGAAATTATAGAAAACTCTTTTCTAGATATTCAGTGCACTTAAAGACTTCTATATTAATTTTCTTGTTTAATATACTTTTGGGGAAAAAACTCTGAAAGTATAAGAGAAAGAGCCGGAAATGGAGAAGGGGTAAGTGTAGGAAAGTGGTTTTCCTCAAGTGTTGAACTGTTTCAAATTTGTACAAACATGTATAAGGCATAAATCATGTACTATTGAGTCATACAAAACTAAAGAAGGTGTTTTCAGTTTAGGAAAAGCATACCTCTTGATGTAGTACTATGTTTTAAGTTGTAGATGGGCTTAGTAAACCGAAAGCCAAAAGAGCGTCTCTTCACTGTTGACTTAGACCACAGATTTCCTCTACTCAAACTGGATCACTAATTATAGACTACACTCTACTGAAGTCTGAAGGTTATAATTTAAAACTCTATAGTTCAAGTTACACCAGATCCTGTCATGGTGGTTTAATGTCAGCATGGAAATAAAACCTAAAAATGTAGTCACGTGGATGTTAAATAGGATAATATAAAATGAAATGCGTAACAACACACTATTGCAAGGAAAAATCAGGGGAAAATCAGGAGACAATCCTATCAGCAATAGAGTTTGGTTTTTTTTATACAAAGTTACCAACCGTTGTCCACAACACATCCTGAAAAAGGGTAACAGATGCAACAGCGAATGAGTTGAACAGATGAACTACTTGTGCGGATTGAAGTAAAGCTATTTTAGACCGGAACTCTCAAATTCTTCAGGTAGCATCAAGTTGACCAAAGGATTTAGGAATTGAAATTCAATGACATAATATGTTTAAGCTTTAGATTCTGGGGAGTCGTAAACCAGAAACCAAGGTAAGATACTTTATGCCAGGTCAGGCTGGTCCCTCTCTGTCAGTAGGCAGCTTCCCAACCATCTTTCACAGACAAATTGGAAGGCAGCAGGCACGGAATCTGAGATCTTCTGTATGTAAACTAAATGTTTATCCAGGAAAAATATTAGCATCAAACTCTTTTGTTTATATGTGTATTAAAATGCACATATGAAACAAGTGGCACCTCTGTTAGTTCTGTACTATTAAATCATTTCAAATGTTGTTGTTATATATTAGAGCTCTCAGAATCCTTTAGCCAGTATGGCCAGTTGTAGCCCATTTTTTCAAGCTGTGCATTAAAAAAAATCCAAGCTTACAGTATTTTTTCCCCAAGATTGATTAATTACATTTTTATCTGGCAAGAAATCATATTTATTTAATCATATATCTAAGAGATGACAAAATAATGTCTATTAATATTTTCATAAGCACTCTTTAAAATGGTTTCTATTACCTTCCCCCATACATTTTCTTATTTTATCTCATGCCATTATTTTAAAAATCTGTCTAGACTTTTTTTTTCTTATCATACATATTTTTCCATTAGTATGTTGAAACAAGAATATTAAATAATCACAATGACACATGTTTAACTGTTCAGTCTATCTTGGTGTGTGCAGCTCAGCTGAAAAACTATATAATAATAATATAATACTATTAAATTTTATTTCTTATTTCCTTTTCCCAAGCCCCAAGATGGGGTATATATAGTTAAAAACATAAAATCAATTAAAACATATAGATTATAACACACTTTAAAACAATTAAAAGCAATAAAATATCAATTGAAAAATTATAGTTTAAAATTGACTGGGAAAGCCCTTTTCCAACATGTGGTACAATATATTGACCTATGATGACTTCAGTAAGGAATATGGATTAGAATTCTACAATAGTAGAACAACAGTTAGGTAAGGATTTTTTCCCAGTAATGTAGTGTTGATTTTAAAAGCACCAAACTTGCCAAATATATATGCAGTGATAATGTATATTTTTAAATAAAGTTTCTTCTTAAAATCTATCCTGTGTTGAAGGAAACGAGTTTTAATCTTTATAGTTTTCTTACAAATTAATACATTGTGCTCTGAGAAAATGCTCTGAGTCATGCTTATGAGATCTCAATAGATTCAGATGGCAGTCTAATTTGAATTTTATTTAAAGTTATAATCACTTTCTCTTTAAATTATAACCAATTTCCCCATGTGATTGTAATTCAGCCCACAGTAAATGGATGCTTAAGGCCAATTTAAATCAGTTGGATCTTGGAGTGCATAACTGTGGGCTGGATTGCAGTCAGTGTATGCCAAATCTAGGTTATATATAAATGATGAAATGTAATATTTTGATATGTCCTCAATTTTAGTAACAAATTAAGCTTATTGTGACAGTCCTGCCTTTCAGTAGAATAAAGTATCAAGAGGTTGAGGGGAGGGGATAGATGAAAAAGGACCTGCTATTTAAGTACAGCAGTATGCCTTTTAAAAGTTGGCTGTAGTTCTAGTATGGCATTTGGGATCAGCTTTAGCCAGCACCTAGAAGCAACTAGTTACAAACAATTAGTTATTCATAACTCTTTTTGAATAACCAGGACATTATGTTATGATTGTAATTTGATAAGAAATTGCTTGCCTCTTTGTTTGTGGTGTAAGTAACTCAAGTGCTGGACTCATAGTATTGCCTTGTGCTGTTCCGTGAAGACTACAACAAGGGACAATATACAAACACAGTCAAGAGCTTTTGACACATGAAGAACATCATCTTTCAAGCACCTATTCTAACCTCTAGTAGCAAAAATAGAGCAGGACTTAATTTTTATAGGGTTAAACTTCTGTGGATTTGATGATTTGTGGATTTGATCAATATGCTCTATCTAGGAATCTCTAGGTCTTTTAATACAATTCTATGACCTGATGTTACCATACAATTATACTAGAGGACCTAAAGATTTCTATCACTTTCCTAGCCACTTGTAGATTGCACTGGAGGACCTAGGGATTCCTAGGTCACTTTCAGACAATGCTAAATTCCACAATTTAGAACTGAGTCAAAAAGTCCTGGGACCTGACACTAGATCCACATACAGACCTGTCAGTCCTGGGATTGGATCCCCTGCTGTATTCACAGCCTTCTTCTGTAGCGAATCAAGATGGAGGTCGGACGGGGGACATCCAGCAGAATTTTATTTTGAAAAAATCCACTCCATTATGCACTGGACTGTATACAGTATGCACACATCCCAGGGAGGGGGAAAATTGTGTTTTGCAGGACTCCAGGGATAAACAGTTATGCAAAGGTCTGCTTTTTCGGGCTGAATCAGGTTTTAAGCACACTTTTTAAACACATGCCTTTAAACCTCTTAACCCAGTTGCTTCCTGCACTTTGGCTAAACATCGTTTATCCAGCCCACCCCCCTTCCCCACCCCCCTTTTAACCCAGTTACTTCCGGGTTTTACAGCATGTGTAGAAGAGGCTCTTAGAGAGTTGTTCTCTGAGGTTTAAAAATAGTGGGGGGGGGGGGGTTCTTCATGTTTTTCCCACTTTCATAAAAATACTGCTCCTTTAACCTGAGCAAATGTGGAAGACTGACTGTAAAGCAATAGCTAATAGTTTAACAATGTATTATCCTTTAATGACAGCCGAAATCTGCTGCATGAAGTGGCTACCTTACTTTTGGTAGGACTGGAGATATCACTACTGTAAAAATGTAACAATAATGGAAGGCCACTCTTTTTAGGCATTGAGATTATACTTGCAAGTAATAAATTTTAGAGGTAATTTTCCAAGCCCTGTCTGAGGCAATTCTGAGGTTAGTGAAGTAATGTATTGTAGAGTGATTTCCCTGGGTGAAGACAGATGGTCATTGCTTCTAGTAGTAGAAGACCATTTTCATCTTAAAGCTATATGTTTATTGTTTCAGCAAGTAGGCCACAAAGTTCCTTTTGGCTACACTTAAGGAGCTGAGATGGGCAGAGAAACCAGTCATGGATACTAGACTTGGTGACTCTGCTTTGATTTCTTACTAGAGAAAAGATACTCCTTTTCCAGATGACTCAGAGGACGCTATACAAATATTATTTAATACTGTACATCTTCTAAACATGGTTTAGATTCTGGGAGCTGTGGTTTAAAAAGGCATTTTTTTTCAAGCGGTGCAGAAATATTAGGCTACAACTTGGCGTGCAAAGCTCATAAAAGATCCATAAAGTAGTATTACGTTAGGTGAGCACACAGGAAAAATAGACATATATTTATTTTATATAGCAAGAAGACTTTGTTTGATCAGTTCCATGCATAATGCTTCACCACTGAAGTACATTAACACAAGTCTTTAAAAACCTGTTTGTTCTCTTGTATCATTGATGACAGCAATGATGATGACAATGGTGATAATGATAGTAGGCATGATTTAAACTGGTTTTATTCATAATCTGATCACCATGCTCATTATATCCCACATTAATGGGGTTATTGGGATAACAATCACTTTCACAGTCTCAGCCCCCGACCAAACTCAGTCCCCCCCCGAAACAAAATCCTGGCTACGGCCCTGATGACAACGGTGATAATGATAGTAGGCATGAGGGTTTCTAATCCTCTGGCACCAATTAGGCATCACTTTCCAGTGCAAATAGCTCCACAGAAGCAGCTGGAAAAGTAACAAATTCCCTCTCCCTGCCTGCTTTGGTCCTAATAATATTCATTTTCCCCTGGTGGATTCTATTTGTATTCCTTAAGCATGTATATTAAGTATAGCAAGCAGCACATTTGGAATCATGTCTAATTTGATCGTCAAAGGAGTGGTTCATACCAAAACATATAAGATGCAGACCCTTTTAAAGGCAGATTATTCTTATTGGTGCGAAAATTCTCCATACACTAATTTTGGGATATGTGATGAAGGAAAAGGTTCCCCCCCCCCCAAAAAAAACAAAAACCTGGCAAACATGTGGGGGCAAAGATACACCACTCTTCCTGTTGGTTACTGGTGGCAGTTTACACACTCAGAGGGTCCAAGCAGAATACAGTAGTATATGATCACATTATTATTCTACTTAGTTCCTATCAGAAAGTAAGAGCCACCGTGAGTCACTCCAACCTGTGATAACAAGTTTTGGCTCCCCTAAATACTACTTTTCCCTACAGATTCATTTCACTACTTGCTATTGAAGCAGCAAAATGATGAAGTATTTCAGCCCAGCTCTTACTTCTAAAGGCTGTGTCCAAATGACACAAGGAGGCAGTGGGCAATATTAAAGTTTTTTTTCCATGTCAGGAGCGATTTGAGAAACTGCAAGTTGCTTCTGGTGTGAGAGAATTGGCCATCTGCAAGGATGTTGCCCAGTGCAAAATATTCTGTGATGACAATGTTGATGTTATTTGACAGTTTCAATAGCTTCACCCAGCCAATTATGATACAGAGAAGTGAGATTACTGCTCTCAAACTAAGACTGCTTATCTGACAGCAAATACCACTGGAATCCATGGAATTTACTTACACGTAAAAAGATGAGGAACTGCTCACTGAACAGGTGTTACTATGTGGAAAATTCAAGGATGACATTGAATAAGTTTCAGCATGCTAGGGGAAAAGTCTTATTCATTCTATAATTTTGGAGTTGTATATGAGTATGTACTGCAATGCATATGACTATGTACTACATTGATATTTTCTTGGAGGCTGAACAGGTACACCCATGTGGAAAATCACAACAGGTCCACACACAGATCTGTCAGTCCTGGAAAATAGTCCCTTGCTGTCCTTACAGCCTTCCTTTGTAGTAGATCAAGAAGGGTGCACACAGGACAGCCTGTGGAGTTTTCTTTTTTAAATGCTCTCCGTTATGCTCTGGACCTTATATGCCAACATGCAATTATCTTAATATAACAAGCAGATTTGCATGTGCACATATAAGGTCCAGAGCATAACAGAGTAAATTATCTTTTAAAAAACTTCCGTCAGATCTCTCTCTTTACCCAATTGTTAATTCAAGCTCTTTCTAATATTATAAGGTTTAAAAGAAGTACTTTCAGAGCGTTCTAATTGCTTTCCCATTCTGCTTCCCTTGAGCCACCTGTGTATCCATGGCTCCACGTCTTGACAGCTTGATCAGCTGTTTCGGGCTTTTAAAACATGCACGTGCTGGAGCAGCTTACACAGGAGGAAGGGAAGAAAAACACGTGTTTTGCATGATTGCAGGGATATATGGTCATGCAAAGATGCAACGTTTTAAGGTGGAATCGGGTTTTAAGCACATCTTTTCAGCTGTTAACCCAATTCCACCGCACTTTGTTGAAATGTTGTTTAGCCAGGCCTCCTTTTAACCCAGTTACTTCTGGATTTTTAGCCATGTGTAGAAGGAGTCTGAAACAAATTTCTAGCCTCAGAATGCCTTAGAAGCACCCAATTCTTTAAAGTTAACTATAGGTTCTTTGCATCTGGCTCTTGTTGGTGGACCTCAGTGGTCTAATTTAAAAACAGTAGAGTAAATCCAGGAAGCTTGACATCTGCCTGCATCTAACTGGGTGCATTAAATGTGTGAATGCATTGCCAGGGCAGGGGAGGGGAATGCAACAGCTGCTTGAATATGTATTATGAAGGCTGGATAAATGAAATCTTTTCTACACAATACCACCTTAATGGGAAAAAAAATCCATAGAGATCCTTTTTACTTGGTGAGGCAAAACTGTGATTCATGCCAAAAATTTCCTAGCACCTAGCCTTTACCAGGCCTGTAGACACTATTTTTAATCTTTGGGAATATCCCTGAGGGAGACACATTCACCCCTCTCCCCCATAGCCAGGAGGCCTACTGTATGCTGAAAATAGCAAGGCTGGAATGAATACTTTAAAAGACAGGATGCGGGGAAACAGCTGCAAGTTGTAAACAGTGCAACTTTTCTGTTGCTTTTAACGTTCCTTTCAGCTCTATATTTCCCAGGCTCCACTGAAAATAACCAAAAAACATTTCAGTACTGGATGCCTATAATGAATGGATCTAGCAGTTAGTATTGTTTCAGCCTATAATAGGAAAGATTATTCATCGGTTAGGTCATACTTGGTTGCTTAAGTACAGAGAGCAGCAGAGCACTGTTGACAAAGTAGCAATAAGGAACAGTGATTTATTTCTCTGTTTATGGAGCTCCTTGATGACACACAAAGTTAGAGAGAAAGAGAGAGTAGTGTAATAATTATATATAATTCAACTTGTAGCTGAACAGTGTTCTGAAAGTATTGAATCTGAAATTGACTATACCTTTTCCAGAATTTTATCAACATTCATACCGAATATATAATTTTTAAGGCTGCAGTAACAATTACGTGGCTGCCTCTCAAACTGATCAGCCTATGGCATATGAAAGGAATTGGTAAACCATCTGGAAAAGAACATGATAATCAAAGACTAGGAGGATTTCTTTCTCACTTACCTGTCACCATGATCAACATATGTCTAGGTGAAGTCTAGGCTTAGAGCAAACGCTGAAGTGGACATACTTGCCATTTACATTTCCCACAAAGTTCTCCTTAAAGACCAGCTAAACTCAGGGGCTCCCTGGTGGCGCAGCAGGTTAAACCGCTGAGCTGCTGGAATCATTGACCAAAAGGTTGGTGGTTCAAATCCAGGGAGCAGGGTGCTCCAGCTTCTGCCAACCTAACAGTTTGAAAACATGCAAATGTAAGTAGATCAATAGGTACTGCTTCAGCTGGAAGGTAACGATGCTTCATGCATTCATGTTGGTCACCTGACCTTGGAGGAGTGTATGAACAACACTGGCTCTTCGGCTTAGAAATTGAGATGAGCACCACCTCCCAGAGTTGGACACAACTGGGCTTAGTGTCAGAGGAAAACTTTACCTAAACTCAGGTGCATCTACAGAGCAAAATTAATGCAGTTTGGCAGCACCTTAATGGCCATGTCTCAATGCTATGGATTCAGTTTTACAATGCTTTGAACCTTCTCTGCCAAAGAGTGCTGTTGCCTTACCAACTACAATTCCCAGAATTGCATAGCATTGAGCTTTGGCAGTTAAAATGGTCTTAAGATACATTAACTCTAGTTTTCCAGTGAACAGGGAGCCCTATTGTGAAAAAAATGAATAAAAAAACAAAAGCATCATAGATAGGTCATACAAACTTCAAGAGGCCAGGGCTGTTGCTGGGCCTGCCTTCTCTATAGAAAAAATACAGATGGCTTCTTCTTTTTTAACCCAGAAATTTCTTGTTAAGTTGTTAATGTTATTTTGGGTTTCCTGGGTTCTTGAATTCCATGCACTTTTAGAAAGCAATCCTGCTGGCAGTTGTTTTCTAACATCTTCAAAACATCTAGCTTGCCCATCCCATTTGTGCACCTCCTCATTCTGCATTTCTTGCCTGTTTTAAAAGCTCAACCACAGGTAGAAATTGCCTCTGCTGTACATCTTAGTACACACCACTATAAAAATATTGGTTCTAGACCAATATGTAAGTCGGAACCACATCTTTATATTACACAATTCCACTCAGAAGAAAACAAATGTACGAACAGCTTTTCATGCCTACAATACACATGTGGTTTGTGGTTTCCGTAGTTGTTGTGGTTTCATGGTTTCCGTAGGAACAAGCCAATTCACCCACTGATTTTTGTGCAATTGTCAGAAGTCTCACCAGTTTTCTTGTACATCACGGTTGCACATAGAAACACAAACCCATCTGTATAGTAGAGGAGACAAAGTCACCCATTTAAATGTATTATTATATTATTAATTTATTTCAATTGCAACACATTACTGGATTAGACTGAATTGTGGTAGGCTGAATCCACCAGAATACTTTTTATGCTTTTATGTGAAAATAATGGTAGATCAGGGTATAATATAGTAACCAATTCTCATATATAATCTTATTTTTTATCATGTCAGAAGCGACTTGAGAAACTGCAAGTCACTTCTGGTGTGAGAGAATTGACTGTCTGTAGGGACGTTGCCCAGGGGGCACCTGGATGTTTTACCATCCTGTGAGAGGCTTCTCTCATGTCCCCTGCAAGGGAAACTGGAGCTGACAGATGGGAGCTCACCTCATCTCGTGGATTCAAACCTTCAGGTCAGCAGTTCAGCCAGCACAAGGGTTTAATCTGATTTATGTGCACAATTCTCTCCTAATTCCTAATTTTCTTCCTTTGAATTTGATAAGAATGAACCAAAGGAAAAAAGCTTCAGAAGATATTTTGTAAGTTATAAATCCTGTTGTTGTGCAGGGGATTTTAGAGGCAACTTTCCAAGCTCCCAAGATACTTTAAATCCTGTTCAGATTACACAGAGAATTACTCAACACTTAACAATCCCCTAAAGTCTGTTATGGGATCCTAAATACAGTTGGCCCTCCATAGTTGCAAGTTAGACTTTTGCAAATTTGATTATTAATGGATAAGATTAAAAATGTTGTCTCTAAAGACTGGTTAAAATCCTTGCAGTGACTTATATTGATGTAACCAGAAAAAGTAAGTTTTGTTTTGGGACATTGCACAAAATGTTTTGGGACATTTTCTTCAGGCTGAATAATGGTAGCCAGTTAGTGTGGGGTGCAAATCTTGCTCTCTCTTGATCTAAACAGTCAATGATTGCTGGGAACGCATGGGAGAAAGCCACCATTATTTTGGCATAACTCTTGATTCCAAGCTGACTTCCTTGGTTCCTGATGCCATCCAATGAGATTAGGCAAGCTGTTACCCTGGCAGCCTTTAAGAAAGGTCTAAAAGCCTGGCATGCCTTTGACGAATGAACACAAATCCCCATACCATGTTCATCCCAGTATAGACCTTTCCTCTTGGTGCACTTTCTCTCGTCCCTTAGTGAAGTTTAACCCCATTGTTCGCCCCTTCTGAGTCTCCCCTCAGACACATTACTCCATTTATTCATTTCACCCAGGGTTTTATAAATTTTATCTTTTGGATTTGGCCTGCCCACTGTGTTTCAATTCCTCTACCATTTTATTTTGCATTTGCTCTATTGTATATTTTGTTATTGTTTGCATTTTACTTTGATGTTATTATTTGCTTGTTTGTGTTTTACTTTGCTTTATTGTAATTCTTGGGCTTGGCCTCATGTTAGTTGCCCCGAGTCCCCTTGGGGAGCTGATGGCGGGGTATAAATCATAATAATAATTATTATTATTATGCTGCCAAAAATGGCTTTTTACTCGGGTGAGCGTGGAGGCTGTCAAAGTGTTCATAGAAGAGTGCAGAACTATTTTAATTATTTACAAGGCTCTCAATTAAAGATGTAATTAGCATTAGTCAGAAGTTGTCGATAGAGTTGTGCTGGAGGACCTAGAAATTCCTAGAGAAGTGTTCTTTCAAGTTTTTTGTTAAAATAAAAGTAATATTCATTTTTTTTCTCATCCCTAACTCCAGAGGAAGTGGAGAGATGACTGTACTCTGTTTTGTGGTTCTAAGTCTGAATTGTATATGGGACCACTTAAAGTGTTAACATAATGACATAATTTCTTTTCCTTATGTTTTTCTTACAATCTGTCTACATTTTTTTTTAAAAAGAGTCAAAAGTTTCCTTACAAAAGTTATGACTTGTTAATACCTGCCATAGTATTAACAGAGTGATTAGAGTGATGAAATGTAGAATGAGTCACAATATTACCTCCTCCCTCACTTCATAACAGAGAGAAAGCAGAGTGAACACCAATTGAGGTAGACTAATTCAAGCAAAGCCACCGCCTTGTACCTTTAGCCTCCAGCTGTGAGTCAAATAAAGGTGAATATTTGAAATAACTAAATAGTGTTTATTCTGTTGGGTGGGGAACGTATTCCAGGAAGCAAACTCATGTAGACATGCAGCCTGGTTTTATCTCTACATGTTACTTTCTGAATTTATTGGGTTTTTATACTTCAGAAAGTATATTTAGCATTGTAAGCTAATGCGTGTTTCACAATAAACAACACCCAATAAATCCAATACAAAGTGTTAAGTATAAGTTTAAAACATACTGGGAATTGCTTATGTGGAAACATGCTAGGTAAGTTGCAAATGAATTTTGTAGGTCTTGTAGATGCATGACCATATGTTAGAGGGGAAGCCTTAATGATTCAAATTAAAATCTAGTTTTCTATACTCTTGTTAGCATTTTCTGTGTTTGATTCTCATTGAATAAAAACCATAAGGTTTTTTCCCCCCGTGTCAGGAGCGACTTGAGAAACTGCAAGTTTCTTCTGGTGTGAGAGAATTGGCTGTCTTCAAGGATGTTGCCCAGGGGATGCCCAGATGTTTCATGTTTTATCATCCTTGTGGGAGGTTTCTCTCATGTCCCCACATGAGGAGCCGGAACTGACAGAGAGAGCTCAACCGCGCTCTCCCCGAATTCAAACCTGCGACCTGTCGGTCTTCAGTGCTGTTGGCACAAGGGTTTAACCCACTGCACAACTGGGGCTCCTAGGTTTTTATTTATTTATTTAGATTGCTTTTCTATTTTTGTAGAATCACGTTTGATACATGACCTCACTGTTTGAAAAGCTGGAAAAATAAATGTTCATCATATTTTGTGTTCACAAGACCTTACTGCTACATATGAACATGTAATCAAAGTTTAAAAATCTATTTAAAACAAATTTCACATAAATTCTTCATCTTTGTGGAACAAACTTCAGATTTTAAAAATTCAAAAGTGGCAGAAACTAATATATTCAAATCTGTGACCCCGGACTTTGAATATATTCCTTTCAAAAATTCTGGTTTTAAATCCATGTGTATTTAAACATGCTGGTGGTAAACAACAATTATTGAATCTTTCTTTATTTAAGTGGTATTATCATCTCTTTCATTTGGCAAAAAATACAACATGACAGCAAAGTAGTACTCACAATGAATTTCACCATTGCCAATATTATGGTATATTTATTTAGTTTTACATAGTTTACCAATCCCTCAATATGATAAACCAAAAGATCTTGAGGTATAAAAACATCTGAATACAAAACAACGTGAACCCTGACAGATTTCTCAGTTCCTGCCCTTTATCAAGTAAAGATGTGCAAGGGGTAATAATTGTGTAATGCATTGTGTACAGAAATGGCACAGGCTTTTTTTTATCTGAGCCAATTCTATTTTTAAAAAGCTCATAGCCATTCATTACCTCCTAAGGTAGGCAAGGGAAATGAGCTCATTGGTCCCCCCCCCCCTTTGCAGGGGAAATGAGGATGGGAAATAAGCACATTGTCCTTTCTAAATACTATTGCACTATGTAATATGCAAGCTGCCTTGAGTCCTCTTTGGGGTAGAGAAAGGCGGGGGTATAAATAGGATAAATAAATAAAACTGACAGTGATAAAACTGCAGGAACGTTCTGCATTTGATAAAAGAACTAATAAAACTAACTTTAAGTCTCTGAACAACTTTTAAAATATATAAATTACTAAAGAGCCACATATCCAGAAGCAAAGTATGCATAGTATGACACCCCCCCCCCCCAGAACTGGGGAGGATACATTCCTGAATTACTGTAAAAACAGAAACACCCCCTCCCCCCGAGGCAAATTGAAAAATGACTTCTGCCAAAAGTTACCATAGCTGTTTTGGAGGTGTTTTCTAGGCAATGTACATACCAGCATAAGGACACAATATTGTAAGGTTTACCATCAGCGAAGATCTTTATCAGGTGCTTCCTTTCAGGTCCCTTCTGGACAAGGTCCAAAATGCAGGCCCCATCGGGCCTTTACCTGGTAAAAGAAGATTAATTTGGAATAACCGTGGTTATTTCGAATTACTCAAATACTTTTCTGAAAGACCCGGGTCTAATGGAGTATTGGGCCTGTGGGGACTGACCCCCCAGATACTCCCGGGGGGGGGGGGTGGTCAGCCCCCATACCCATCTCACACCTTTTGGGCTCTTGGAGCCCAAAGATGCAAAATGTCATCCTCCCCCCCCCCCAAAGCGCCCCCCACCCTTAAAATTAAAAGAAAACACCAGGAGGTCTGCTGAAGAGAGCTCATGGTGGCCCAGTAAGTTTTCTTTTAATTTTACTGGGCGGCAGTGGGGTGAGGAGGGTTGGGGTCACCCCATGCCTGTAGCAACCCAGTTCCCTTTCGTGCCTGGGGGGCAAGGGGCAGCACCGGGGGTCCCACTCGCATTAGAACCAGCGGCAGCTGAGGAAGATTCTGAGGAGGATTTGGAGGGATTGGAAGAAGGGGTTAATGAGTTAGCTGGGCCTTCTTCTCCCACAGAGAGTCTGGTTTGGGATGATGGATGGCCTGACCCGGACGAGAATGTGGAAGGTCAGAGGGATTCAGATAGCAGTGATAGCGAAGGCTATGAGAAACCGGGGGGGGGGGCAAGGTTCACAGGAACGAATGTGGGAAACGGAGGAGGCTGAGTCCATGGAAGCGCAAGGGGAGTTTGACTCTCACGAAGATAGGGAACCAGGTGCTGGGAGGCAAGGTCGAAGCTTTGATAGGAGACGGAGCATTGAGGCTAGCAGGAGGGGCTGGCATCACAGCCTAGACCGGCCAAAGGGGGCGAGGGCTCGAAGCATAGATTGGAGGAGAAGCCTAGAGCGTCGGGGTCCTCGCCAAGGGAATTAAGTATAGGATCCGTGGGAACGGATCCTCAGTACCTCGGCCACTTCTAACCTAAGGAGGAGTAGCGAGGAAAGACCACGGAGCCAAGTTGCGGCTCGTGCCCTGCCAAGGAGTTTCTTGGACCCTGATTGAACTTTGCCTTGTTTCTTGTTCCGCTTGGTTTTGCGGAGCTTTTGCCAAGCCTTTTGCCAAGACCCTTGCCTTTGGATTTGCTACGGACGCTTTGCTTTTGAACTGAACTTTTCTATCTTATGGACAATTGCCTTTTTACTTGTTCTTTATTCTACAATAAAATAGTTAGCTGATTACCGTCTCTGTGTGTGTGATTAAGGGGCCGGCCGAGTCCTTGCATTGTGACAATGCCCTCCTGGAAGTTCCCAGGAAGGCATGGGGAACCCAACCGGGAAAGTCTGTTTTTTGGGGGGTGGGCATGGGGACAAAAATCCATGCTGAAGCTGGTTTTTAAAACTCATTTCAGTGTGGAGTTTTCCCATGTCTGGAAGCGCCCTCAGTCTCTCTCCACAGCCCTAGAAGATTCGCTAAATATATCGCAGTAGTGATCTCATTTCTCAGGACTTGAGCGGTACAGGTTGAGTCCTTTTTGGACAATATGTTTCAGTTGTCCTTCCTGAGCCCACTATTCTGGGAAATCCATCTAACCTTGTCTCTGCTCCAGGATTGAGGTCTCAATGTCAACCCCGAGAAGTACCACCAAGAAGAGTGATTGACTTTATAGAGACTTCTGCACAGAATGGCTTTATCTTCCATTCAGCAGGGCAGAGGCTCTCAGAGGCCCCCTGCTGTATAATCCAAATTATGAAATCAGATAATCCACATTATCTTTTTTGAACTAGATTATATCAGTCTACATTGCCATATAATCCACTTCAAGGCAGATAATCAGGATTTTATATGGCATTGTAGAAGAAGCCAGAGACAAGGTCCAAGGAGAATTTTTTCACCGTTGTTGTTCTGTACTTACGAGTATCATACACAGACTTCTAGACTTATGGCCCTGATAATGATTTACCTGGCATGTCTCAGCTCTCAAGTGCTCATTCTCCAGGCACTTCGAATCTCTTTGAGAATATATGGAATCCGCAGCCACAGACTGTCCATTTGTTTTCTCATGCATAAAATACCCATAGTCTCTATTTCCTTGCAACACCTGATCTGTGGCAGAATTTGTAATTTGCTGAAAGGGAAGAGGACACAAAAGCATGGGAGGGATAAAAAAAATTTAAATCCTCATTTTGACAGGCCTCTTTCATTATTAATTTTCAATCTTTTAGATATGATTTGTGCTAATAGTCCAACCATGCAATCTTACATATACTCACTCAATAAGTAAGAATTGAAGTGTTTATTCATAGAAACAAATGCATATAATTCAGACGTAAGGACATAATACAATAGATAATATTTAGATATTAGAAATATAAATTTTACAAAATATTAAAAAATATTAAAAACATAAAATATAGCAATATAATTTGAAAATATATTTATTAAATGTTAGCAATTAACATAACTCAATGTCATTTTAGTATTAATAAGGATGAAATAGAGATATCTATCAAATACAATATAGATACATATATCTATTGTCTATTTATAGAAATATATTTAATATTTATGATGATAGCTTTATAAAGAAATATATTCAATGTATAGCCATAATCAGTATATTTAAAAAGATATTAAATGTCAATACAATTTAAAAATATACATTGTGATTAAAAATAATATTTTGTCCTTTATATTTAACACATTTTTGCTCAAATGTACCAAAACAATGCATTACTACCATTAGCCTTGTGAAGTTATCTTATTAAAATAGGAAAGGAATGTTGTGGACCATTTGTTTCGTGGCAGTTTAAGTTCAAACTCATAAATTTGTTTTTAATAAGATAGTAGTCTAAATGAATGGGAAACAATTAACATCAATATTACATCTGTTCTTCATAGAATGTTAACAAGCAGAAATCATTCTTTGAAATTTGCTTACCTCTAATGAATCATATTTTGGATAGCAAAGTAATCACTCTAAGTTGTCATTTAGGTACTTGAACTTCTCCAGATTTTACATACAGGCCTCTCTCAACAACAAAATATGTATATGCAAAAATGCTTTAAGAGGATAGACACAAAAATATTAGTGAAAGAAAAATGCAAAAAAGCATCAGATAAAGGAAATTCTACTGTTAAAATGTGTAAATTTTTTTGTTTTGCAAAAGCCCATATGAAAAGTCATTTGTTAGAGGAAATGCATATGACCGTTCAAATGAACATTCATGCAAATTTTCATGTAGATTTCTATGCATCCAATCCCATCTGTTGTCTTCGAAGCAACCTACAATCTTTCCTGATATAAACTATGAATAAATACTCAACACTGCATTGTGTCTTAGATCCATTTGATTTTTGCCCTGTAATATTATGGTCCAGGCAGATACCAGACATTGCAGTGTTTAATCCGTGTAGAGTTACATCTTTAAAAAACAAAATAAAGTATAGAACCATATTTATAGTCTGTTGTATTAGGGCTATTTGGCACTTTATGTAAGCAGTGCCAGCTGCTATTGCTGAGATGATTGCTTTATGCTGCCATTTAGGTTTTCTCCCTAAAGCGAAGAAGCACTCTGCAAAATCTGGATTATGAAATGATTATAAATCACACAGAAACTGCAACAATTGGCAGCAGAAATGAAATGAAACACCACACTGAAGTCTCTACGAGAAGGTCAGGGAAAATGGTTCTTCTAAGCTGTTGACAACATGATATTATTCACCATTTGAGATCTTGGGAAGAAAGATGGGGTATAAATAAAATTAATTAATTTTTTAAACATTTTGTTGTTATTGGGCTAATTCATTGACAATGAATCCCCCTCCCCCCCATGATAGATTACCCTTAAGGTCACTGTAAAGCAGCAATGACTTGAAGACACAAATAACAACAATGACATTAACTGAAGTCCTGAGAGCCAGCATGGTGTAGTGGTTTGTGTGTTGGATAGGACTTTTTGGATACCAAGATTTGAATCCCTGCTTAGTCATTAAAACCCTTGGGCAAGTCACACTTTCTCAGCCTCAGAGGAAGGTAACAGCAAACCAACTCTGAACAAATTAATCCAAGAAAACCCCATGATAAGGACACCATAATTCAGAAATGGCTTGGAGGCACACAACAACAACGACACTAACCTACATTGCCTTTAGACTGTGCAAACTGCACGACTTGATCTGAACTACAATTATAATTTATATAGAACTACTCAAAGCCAATTTACTCAAAGCTTGGAATTTATTGTATTTTTCTGGGCATTTTTACATACAAAGTAACCATTTAAAAGGGGATTTACCACTCGATTGATATGCAAGGCCACTTCTACACAGTTGTATAAAATCCTCATTGAACTGGAATATATGGCAGTGTGGACTCAGATAACCCAGTTCAAATCAGATACTGTGGAATATCTGCCTTGATATTCTGAGTTATATGGCTGTGTGGAAGGGTCTAAGAGAGACTTTCTTTGTGGAGTTAGTAGGATGCCAATCACTATTCTTCACCAGAAGCAATTAAAACCAGCTGAACAATTAATCAAGGAAACCTAACTTTAAAGAAGGAAAGTACTAATTAATGCTGTACCATCCCCCCCCCCCCTCGGAAATTGATTTAATTTGAGCAGAAGGATCCTGGCCCTGGGGATAACATGGTGTTTTATTAAGTGCTTGTGAGCATCTTCATTTTAATTCTGCTTCTGGTTAATTGTAGGAAAGCGATGCCGCTTTAGGGCTGAAGGTGCAGAAGCATCCCTATTGCAGCTAGACTTTATACTTGGCCGTCTATCAATTTTGTGTGGACAGAAGGTTGAGGATGAATGTTACGTTTGCCAGATGACTATTCCTCAGGGTATACTACAAAAAAAATCCAAGTCTATTCTAACACTGAATATATTGCCTGATTGATAGGCAATTAAAATATGGATGAGACTATAGAGTGAATCTGAACCAGCCTAATTAAATAAAGAGAAGGAATAGATCTGGATCCAGGAGGAAAATGGATTCAGGTAACAATACAGTAGGCACTGACCACTATGCACAATGGGCCAGCAAACCAGCTCAGTGGCAGCTAAACGACCCATATAGCTGATTTGGGTTACTGCAGGCGAAAGCTGCTTAACATGACCCTGAATTGCATTAACCAACATTACAAGTTGATAAAAAAAATCCTCCCCCAGAATTCAGAGTAAACTATGATTTTGAGTCCATAGAAAGAGTTTACTAGACGTATTGTCGAAGGCTTTCATGGCCGGAATCACTGGGTTGTTGTAGTTTTTTTGGGCTCTACGGCCATGTTCTAGAAGCATTCTTTCCCGATGTTTCACCTGTATCTGTGGCAAGCATCCTCAGAGGTTGTGAGGCTGAAAAACCTACAACAACGCAGTTTACTAGACATCCTGTGTCCCCAGGCTCAGGTGGCATTAATTGTTTCCTCCTGTTCTCCTCATTATAGCATCCAGCAGGTGTGACATGAGTCATGCCAGTTGTTTGTTACTAGAAGTGATGCTGGTTGAAGTGATGAGGTGATCGGAAAAAGTAGGGGCTAGAGGAGCGATTACTCCTCCCCTCCCCCTAACATCACTTTGGTGCCCAAGCTGATGTCACTCCAGGTGACAAATGATCAACACTAGTCATGTCACACCCAGAGGCTTCTGTGATGAGGAGTATGGAAAGGAGTGGGGAAGATAGCAATCCGGCACTTCCAAACTGGGTTCAGCACTGCAGGACAGTTAGGACTCCCTCTCACCTTCATAGTGACTGGGGATTGGCATTCTCAGCCATCCTACGGCCAATCCAGCATTTGGTCAGTGTAGAATCACTCATGGACTGTTCTGCTCAGTTTAATAACCAGGATCAAAGGGAAATCTCTAATTTTACAAGCATTGATCTCATCTATATCAGGGGAGTCCAGTGCCTGAACCGAGCCAGTGGAGGCTCGTAGCTTCCATATCACTGTGGTAGAGAATCCACTTTGAGATTTAGTCTGAACTTAAAAGACACTCTCTTAGGCCTCTCTCACACAGCACATTATCTGCTTTGAACACAGATAACCCAGTTCCAAACAGATATTGTGGGTCATCTGCCTTGATATTTTGGGTTATATGATGGTGTTGAGGGGCCCTGAGGCTCTTTGGAGAACATGGATAGCTCTCAATGAAAATTGGATCATATTCACCACTCTTTTGACACACGAGCCACCAGCTGCTCTCAGGTTGCATCTAAACTGTAAAATTGATGCAGTTTGACTGCACTTTATCTGCCATGGCTAAGTGCTGTTGAATTCTGGGTGTTGTCGTTTTATAAGGTCTTTAGCCTTCTCTATCAAAGAGTGCTGGTGTCTCACCAACAACGCCTTCCAGGATTCCATAGCATTGATCCATGACAGTTAAAGTGGCATCAAACCACATTGATTCTACACTGAAGATATACTAACTTGAAAACTGGTGAAGATGTTAAGGCTGGAGTAGAGCTGTAGCTGAACAACATAAATTTCAGAGGCTAGTCCATGTACTTTATTTATATTCCTTAACTTTTATCATAGAGAATAGACTCTAACATCATCTTGGATTGTGATTTATGATCCCCTTGTGGAAAAGCTAGATTTAGCATTAAAATAGCTATAGTGCATTAAATCACTGGAACGGCAAATTACATTAACAAATCTGTCCAAAAAGAATTTGAGTCGTTGCTCAGATGTTTTACAACTTCATGTCTTGATTTTATTGGCATTGTAAGTCAGAAGCCATTAAAATCCCCCCAAATATACAGAGAGATATATAAATCTGGTTGAAATTATTCTGTGAGACAGAGATAATATGTACAAAGGGTGACACTTTTTATTTAATAATATATATTAAATGTTTTTCATAAAGACTATAATTATAGCGGAACCTTGAATTTGAAAAGTTTTATATTTGCGGGTTTTAATGTGTAAACTATAATAAAAATAATAGAAGCTGTGAGACCTTTCATATTGCTTATGACAGCAATGCATGAAACTAACCTAAATAGAATTAAAATAGGAATGTATATTAAGGCACAGTTAAAAACACATACATAAAAAAATAATGCCACCCAGTCTCCTGATGTCAAGGTTAAATGTCTAAAGCCTTTCTAATTAAAAGGTCTTTCCTACTGGAAGAAGGATTAAAGAAAAGAAACTAACATATTAATGATCTTGAATTATGATATAATAATTTAGTGCACAGTTAACCAAATAAAAGATCTACACATTTATTGACTGACCAAGTCAAAGCCATTTTCTTTGCAAATATAAAACCTGTTTTTTCTCTCTCTCCCTGCAAAATGGTTGGAGATTTTTAATCCACATGCCCAATGGACATTTCTCCTCACTAATTTAAATGTTGTTTGTAGGGGATGTTCTCATGAGTGAGGCCATAACAGGGAGATAGTAAAGCATCAAACATTGCCTTCCCTTACGTTGCTTTGGTTCCAGGTCTGGATTCTCATATTAGTGTCGGAGCAAATGTGATCCCCTCTCTTGAAATTCTAGTTGCAGGGGGTGGTCATGGCGAGGATGGTAGTTTAACTCCTTAGTTCCAGTCAAGACTGGGAGAACCAAGCCTCCATGTTTCTATGCCGAGTAAAGAAGAAGAGAACCCTGATTTTCCAGGGGCCCAAGGAGGATAGTAATGGACTGCATCTTGCCCGTGGGGCTAAAGTTTCCCTGGTATCGTCTTAATATTATTCCATTTACTGTTTTGTTAGTATAGAAAGACTTTCATCCTATTCTAACAGTAATTGGTGAATCACATGTCAATGAGGTGCTAGGTCTGCTCTTGGTTTTAGTTTAAACCAGAGCCTTCCAAACTCTATGTCATGACACGCCCATGTTTCAGTTGCAGTGTATAGGTGTGCTGCATGAACATAAAAAGGAATCACAAAATTCTTGGAAGTGTTGTTCAGGTTAAAACCTGGAGCTAATTTACTTCCTTATCAGCCATTACTGTCCTATCAGAGAAGTATCTGTCCTCAGCCTTTGATGTCACTTAGAATTCACAAATATGGAAAGTAATCAAAATGAAGTAGATCAATTACCTTTGTAGTCATCATTCTTAAGTGGTGTTTCCAATTCTATTAGGTGGAGTATCTTTTCTAACAACGCAACTCTCGATCTTAGTTGGCTGCTGTTGTATCTACCTCCACTTCTGTTCATCTTGTCTCTTAACCTATAGGAATTTGTTCGTGAGACTAGAATGTGAAACAGTCATAGCAATTTACAAGACTGAAAATTAACACCTGGCCCTAGATACCACCAGCTTTGCTGTGATTACCTTCCTCATTGGCAAGTGGATCACCAGATGGAGTTATTTATTTATTTATTCAAATTTGTCTGTCGCCACTCCCATCCGGCTCGGGGCGACTTACACACAATAAAAACACAGTTAAAACAGCATATACAGTACATGAAAAGAGATCATAAGATAATACAGCAACCCGAATACGCATAGTATCAGGCGAGGTCGATATCATGTCAAAGAAGCCTGCAGTTTTAAGGGCCGAATGCCTGTTGGAATAACAAGGTCTTGCAGGCCTTCCGGAAAGCCAGCAAACTTGAGAGCGTCCGAGTTTCGGAGGGGAGCACATTCCAGAGTGTTGGGGCAATAATACGAAAAACCCTCCTCCGTGTTGTAGTCAAATGAAAGGTCTTATAACTTGGGAGTACAAGGAGGTTATGCGACTCTGAACGCTGTGGTCTAGTGGGACAGTATGGGATGAGGCAGTCCCTTAGGTACACTGGCCCCAGACCATTCAAGGCCTTAAAGGTCAATACCAGCACTTTAAAGGTAGTCCGGTGCTCCACTGAGAGCCAGTGCAGTTCGCGTAAGATGAGTGTAACATGGCAGCACATTGGAACACCTGCCAGCAGCCGAACTGCTGCGTTCTGCACCAGCTTAAGTTTCCGGATCACCGACAAAGGAAGGCCAATGTAGAGAGCATTATTTGTCATATTTATTTATTTATTTGTCACATTTCTATACCGCCCCTCTCAGCCCGAAGGCGACTCGGGACGGTTTACACAGGCAGTCTCTGCCCTCAATACAACACAAGCAACAAGGCAACCCCCCCCCAAAACCATATAATAACAAATTAACAATTAAAAACATACAATTGCAGTCTCAGCGTCATGTTGAAATCAATTTCCATCGCATCGTCGTCATTCCATATATCTCATTAAGCCTTATATTTCATCAGCAAATGCCTGCTCAAATAGCCAGGTCTTGACTTTCTTGCGAAATGTCAGGAGGGAGGGGGCTGATCTGATGTCTTTAGGGAGGGCGTTCCAAAGCCGAGGAGCCACCACTGAAAAGGCCCTGTCTCTCATCCCCGCCAGTCGCGCCTGCGAAGAAGGCGGGACCGAGAGCAGGGCCTCTCCAGATGATCTTAAACATCTCGATGGTTCATAGGGAGAGATGTGTTCGGGCAGGTAAGTAGGACCCGAACCGTTTAGGGCATTACAGTAGTCCAACCTTGAGATGACTGTGGCTTGGACCACTGTGGCCAGGTTGTGATGGGAAAAGTAGGGGGCCAGCTTCCTCACCTGGCGGAGATGGAAAACGCTACTCTACTGACGGTGGAGATATGTGTCTCCATCAACAGTTGAGAGTCCAATGTGACACCGAGGCTCTTAACAGATGACGACGGACATAGCGTCATGCCATCCAGTTCTTTGCCAGTATCATAGAAAATGAGGTTACGACCAATATCTGATCTTACGTTATTATATTTCTAGTTTAATTCTTGTCCCACTTTTAGAATTTACTGAGGGTGGCAATTCCTGTGATTTTTAAAGCTCAGTGGTGGGGTGGGTGGCTGTGATCCTTCAAAAGTTGCTAGATCACAAATCCTACCTCATTCACCATGTTGGTAAAGGCTGACTGGATTTGCAGTCCAATATTATCACATCCCCATTTTAGCCTATATTCTTTTTTCAAAGTAGTATTAACATAACACATAATTAAGTTCAGGATAATTTTGAACAAAAAGAATATAACATTACATACATAATTATTTCCTTATCAACAAGTTTGGTATCCATAATTTTCCTGGCTCATGCTCCTCCAAAAATCCCCTGGGCCTGGAAGTATTTGTGGGCTTATCTAGGTCCTCCAGTGCAATTATGTGGTATGCTTCAGGCCCAAGTATAGTCAAAATATAGGCTTCCCTATTACCCGCAATTTTAGGTATTCGTTGTGTGTGTGTGTGTGTGTGTTGGAATGCATCTGTCACAAATATGAGGGTTGTACTATACATACATATTAATCCTAATTATCTTTTACTTGTGCATTCCCGTTCTGGCACTATGTAGGAAAAGATGACCCCCCTGCCCTTTAAAATCAATCTAGCCCCAAATATCTAACATACTATTGTGATGCCACCACAAAGAGTGATTTAAGAATCAAGTTGTTATTTTACAATATCTCTCAGATATGTGTCCTTTCTCTCTCACCTCTGAAAATTTGGAAATCTTTGAGTAAATTTGTATGTAATGTGTATTTCCACAGGGCCCCGCCACTGTCAGTATTCGACCTAAGCAAGATTTTCTTTGTTCCTCCTCGCCATATAAAAATTCTGCCTGCCTGTACAGCTGCTTTATACATCTGATTACATGTGTAGATGCTCAAACATGCAAACTAGGAAGAAACAGTTAAAACTGTCATGGTTACCAGCCTTCCATAAAAGCAGTAATCAGATGAGAATGGTATTTTAAAATTATTATTTTCTGGCTGCATGTTTCAGTTTCATGCTGGATTACTTGGTGATCTCCTTCATTCACTGAAAATCCAGATTTATATTCCAAGTGAATGTACAGCTGCTGACTCCTACAGTAGACTACAGAATGATGTTTGGAGAAAAAAAGGTTCCGGAAGAATGCAGAAATAATGTCGGAACATGCATATTTTATATAGGTTGTTCCATGTAGTTTTTTCCTTTGTATATTTTTTCAAATAAGAAAATAAAAGTGTATGCAACTCAATTCAGTGCATTCTCAGAAAAGAGCCAAAGTAGACAGAACATTAACGGTGTTCTTGCATTTAGTATACACTCTACTACACTACGTAACACAATTTCTGTATCTGGGTTATAAATGCCGTTTCCTAATTGGAAAAAATTATTAAACTGCAAAAACGTTTGTTTTTGTGGGACATCCTTCAGCACATTTTGCTATAGTTTTTCAACCAATTCAGCCTAATTTGTGGCAGCCACAAAAGCAAAGTTTCTGGAGTATAACAATTACTTTCATAGCATGTACTGCACAATTAAATGGAAATAACACTTTCAATCCAGGAACTGATGTTTTTCAAATTTATATAAAGGAGAAAAACTATGAAGCGTGGGCAGAACTGATGTTAAACGACACTCTGTAAACAACTTCTTTTATTTTATATTTTCTTAAGATTAGAAGATGTTTAATTAGTGGACACCGGTTATATAATAGATTGACAAATAAAGGATTATGTAGGTAACACAATATAGAGTGTTACAGAGTGGCGGGGAGGCGGGTTGGAAGTACTTGTGTTATGTTTAATGTCTGTTATCAAGAGTGTTATGTTTTAGTTAATGTCCTCAATGTTGTTTAGTTGTTATGTGTTGTCTTGGTCTAAATTTTATGTTTAAAATCAATAAAGATGATTTATTAATATATATATATATATAAGAAAACTTTATTTATAGACCACTCTCTCTGTTACATAGTGTTATCTATCTATCTAGGACAATATTTTGCTGTGATGTTAGCTTCCAGATATTGTGGTACCTATGCATACAAAGTAAGATAATATCAAGAAAAAACCAAGGGTGGAGCAATAAAACAATGCAATGTTTAATTGAAGTCACTGAAATCACTGGGGTAATCAATTTGGCTTGTGATCAGAAAATCATGGAGTTGTCAATAGAAACATGGTTACATTGAGGATCCATGTGCTGTCAATGGGGACATTATTCCACATTTTGGGAATTACAGTGGAGAAAGCCAACCTTCATGCTACAACTATGCAAACTGCAAACAAAATGCAGCCTCAGGCAAAATCAGAAGTATATTAGGTGGGGCAGATGTGCCAACCTCTCCCCCTCTCCCCATTGCTATTTGTATTTGAAAATGATGACTCCCAGTTGGCACAAGCTAAAATTTTGATCTTGATGCCAGTAATTGTTTGGGCTAGAATATCAGATAAGCTCATGGTGTGCTTTGCTAAGGCCTCCCTATTGTGACAGTCCTATGACAACAAGCAGCTATTTCCATGCAAATAAGTGTGGATATCATGTTTCCTTGGGATGGAGTTGATCTTATCTCATTTGGGAGTGCATTCCATAGGTGGGGGGCCACAGCCGAGAAGGCCCTGTCTCTTGCCCCCGCCAAATGCAACATGGCCATACAGCCCGGAAAACTTACAGCAACCCAGTGGTTCCGGCCACGAAAGCCTTCGACAACACAATTAAATGTTGTTTCCTTATTGCAGGCTATTTACGTTGCAGCCAGAGGTTTTTCTCATGTACTTTTACATATTGACACATACTAGACAGGGATCGTGAACTGCCTTGAGTTGCAGAAAGTGAATAATGTTATGATAAATAATAGTAAATCTGTAATATCAGAACTGGAATTAAAAAAATATTCTGACAAAGTTCAAAGCTTCTTAGTACATTGTGAAATCTTTATTATTTATTTATTTATACCCCACTTTATCTCTCCTGCAGGAGACTCAAAGCGGCTAAACATAAAAGCATCAGCATAAAAGTATCAGCTTATAAGCTAGTTAAAGAGGCTTATGAGCGTGCTGTCAAGGCGGCCAAAAATGGGTACTTCTCCGCCCTGATAGCGTCTGCCAGCTCACGCCCGGCTCAACTGTTCAAGGTAATTCGGTCTCTGACGACGGTCCCTACCGTCCCAAAAAACAGCGATCAGGCCCTCACTGCCGGTGCTTTTCAGAGCTTTTTCACAGACAAGATACTGAGCCTCCGCCGGGACCTTCCAGCCACTATTGAGACAGTAGGAGAGCTCGAGACTCCGTGGCCCTCCGCCGGGCCCACCCTCGACTGGTTTCGGCCACTGGACACAGATGCTGTTGATAGGATAGTGGCTGCAGCTAGGCCTACCACCTGCTCCCTCGACCCGTGCCCCTCCTGGCTTGTTAGATCTTGCCTGGAGGGGTTACGTGGGCCTCTGTTGAATATCATAAACAGCTCCCTTGAGCAAGGAGTCTTTCCAGAGTGCTTAAAAGAGGCGGTGGTAGCTCCATTACTGAAGAAACCCTGCGGTTCCCTCCAACTACCGCCCAGTGTCGAATCTTTCGTACCTGGGCAAGGTGGTTGAGAGGGCAGTAATGCAGCAGCTGCAGTCCTTCCTAGATGATGCAACATGGCTAGACCCCTTCCAGTCCGGCTTCCGTTCAGGGCACGGGACGGAGACGGTTCTGGTCTCCATCACAGACCAACTCCGCTGCCAGCTTGACCAAGGCGGGTCTGCGCTGCTCGTGTTATTGGACCTCACGGCAGCGTTTGACACGGTCAACCACAATCTATTGATCCACCGCCTGGCCATGGCTGGAGTGAGGGGGACAGCCCTTAAATGGCTGGCCTCCTTTCTCCACCAGCAGTCTCAGCATGTGAGGAGGGGTGAGGTGGTCTCTGAGGGCTCCACATTAGTTTGTGGAGTTCAGCAAGGGGCCATCCTCTCCCCTCTGTTATTTAACATCTACATGCAGCCGCTTGCACAGCTGGTGCGGAGTTATGGGCTGGAGTGTCACCAATACACGGATGATACCCAGCTCATTCTGAGGATGGAGGGCAGGCCGGGATCCGTCCCTGATAATTTCCAACATTGCCTCGAAGCCGTTACTGGATGGCTGCGAGCCAGTAGGTTGAGGGTGAATCTGGCGAAGACGGAGATCTTGTGGCTGGGCCGCCTGGGTGGGGTAGATGTCCAGCTTCCGACCCTGGACGGTGAGGCGTTATGCCCATCGTCTTCCGTGAAGAGCCTGGGAGTCCACCTGGACTCCCAGCTGACCATGGAGGCCCAGGTCTCTGTGGTCAGCAAGGTGGCCTTTTTCCATCTCCGACAGGCAAGGAGGCTGGCCCCCTATCTCTCCCGGAACGACCTGGCCACGGTGATCCAAGCCACGGTCATCTCAAGACTAGATTACTGCAACGCGCTCTACGTTGGCCTTCCTCTGTCGGTGACCCAGAAGCTCAAGCTGGTGCAGAACACTGCCGCCCGGCTCCTGTCTGGCACCCCAGCAGGCTGCCATATAACACCTGTTTTGCAGGATCTGCACTGGCTGCCAATTGAGCACCGGATCGCCTTCAAAGTGTTGGTTCTTACCTTTAAGGCCTTGCACGGTCTGGGACCAGCATATCTGAGGGACCGTCTCACTCCATATTGCCCTCTGAGATCACTACGGTCTGAGGATGCCAACTTTTTGGAGGTACCTTCGGCGAAGCTGGCACGATTGACCTCTACCCGTCGGAGGGCATTCTCTGTCATAGCCCCCATGCTGTGGAACGCCCTCCCGGCCGAAATCCGGGTAATGAAGGATCTGCTCCCGTTTAGACGGGCTTGTAAAACCCACCTGTTCAAGCAGGCTTTCGGTGGGTAGGCCCGTGCATCTCTAATCGTGCCAGTGCTTCATTGTCCTACTGCTACTGTGTTGTTTTGTTTTTAACTGTTTTTATTGTTTTATTACTCTGTATTTTATTGTGCCTTCAGCTTTTGTAAGCCGCCGCGAGCCTCCGGGAGTCGGCGGCATAGAAACCCGAATAAATAAATAAATAAATAAGAATACAATTTAAAATATACAAATATGCAAAAATTAAAACAGGATTAAATATAAACAGTATTAAAATTCCCAGTTAAAAACCATTAAAACATATTCAAAGTTAAAAACCACACGTCCTGTTTCAGAGTTTGTAATTTAAACTGATTGCTGTATTTTATGCAAGAACTTTAGGTGCACTAGAAGAATGGTGATTAACATTAGTTTTCCCCTGGTTCTTCCATCTTTTTCTTTCCTAGAAAAATCAAATAAGGCAGAAATGACAGACTAGGTCTACAGGGTCTTTTGATCTTTCTTTCTAGGAGCTCTATATCTGGAAGCACTCTAAAAACTGTATTACTGTGTGTTGATTAAACTTTTGTGGATGTTTGTAAAATTATAGCTGTTTGGCACATGTTCCTGCACAGGTGCAAATGTCATAGAGGAATTTGTTTCTGTCTGCAATTTACAGATCTGATAAAAATGCAATGGCTTCAATTATTAAGGCATTGCTATTAAGATAAGACAATTATACATATAAGCTGATATTTTGTAATAAAATGAAGGTACTGTGTTTTATAGATAAAATATTTATATCCCCTTAATGTGAATGAGGTCTTTGTTTTATGGGTACACTCAGATACTTTGGCTTTTACTTAGCTTATTTAATGAAGTGGAACCACTTTGTTTTAAATGTGATTTTAACTATTTTTTTAAAACTTGCTTTATGTTTTTAAATACATTATAGCTGTACCCTTGGTACAATAAATAAAATATATAAATAACATTTTACTCTTTACTGTTTAATTTGTTTATTTTGATTTCCTTCATTAATTTGTCACCTATTTTGTATATATTGTTGATTGTGTTTATCACGTTGTGAGCTGCCACGAGTCCTTTTGGGGAGATGGGGTGGGATAAAGATAAAGATTATTATTATTATTTATAGGTAGAATCTATTTCAGATAATATTATGGCAGTGAGATTAGTTGGGAAACATAGATGAGTGTCATTATGTTGGTGTAATTGTGTTATGGGACTGTCACAATCAAGACAATTAAAGAATTTGAGAGTTTTGTTGTTCCAAGTTTGAGATCAAATTGTGTCAGTTCTTTGGGTGAATATAATGATACTAGAAACAATTTTTAATTGTGATATTTCCAAAGAAAGAAAGTAAACAATGCTGATATAGATTTTAATTTATATGCTACCTTCTTCAAAACAAGTTTATGTTCTAGATAGCTCACAACATATGGAAAAATAATTATAGAGTAAGGCAAAATATTTGGTTAAAATTATTGAAAGGGATATTTTTAAAATATAAGACTGAGAATCATCGAAGATGTTTATATATATTATGGACATCTAATCAATGAAAAACTAATGTAGCTGCTATAACATGTACTACACTTGATCTTAGCCAAAAGGCCGAGAAGCTAATCATGTCATTTTAAGCCGAAGCAAGGCTAAGTATTAGTTAAAATAATCCACTGAAGAAAGCATTGAGTGAAGGCACGTGAGCTACATATTACAATTTATTTATTTATTTATTTATTTATTATTCGGTTTTATATTCCACTCCTCCCTGCAGGTGTATGCTTGATGGGAGAACTGGGGGAAAAATGACAACCACAATGAGCAAGTCTGTTAGTGAGCCTTCCAACAAAATCTAAAAACTCTAGGAGAGCTTTAGTAAACCTAGTGTGTGGAAGAAATGAACCACAATATCATTACATTAGACCAGGGCTTCTTAAAATTTTCCACTCACGACCCCTTTTGGCCTGAGAAATTTTTATGTGACCCTGAAATTGTCTGCATAAGGATTACAGATAAATGGAGTCATGCATTTTATATGTTTTAATCTGTTATTATTCAATGTGTTTCATTGTTTAATTATTTCAACTGTTTTTGTATATGGGATAAATTTTATGACTATGTTTTAAATGGCATTGAATCTTGCCAGAGTTGTAAGCTGCCTTGTGAGTCCTCCTACGGGAGTGAGAAAGACAGGTACAAAAGAAGCAAGCAAGCAAACAAACAAATAAATAAAAAAATAGATATAAAAATCAAACATTTACTGATATCAAACTAGCCTTTACAAGGCGTGCTAAACAAGCTGATTTTCCTTTTTATGATGTACAGCTGAAGCATTTTCTGCAGAGTCCACTGTAAACCCTCACAATATTCATGTAAATGTCTAAAACTGCTATTTTTACTGTTGCCCAATTTGTTGGGACCCCAACGTTGAATTAAGAGGGGGTTGGGTCCCACAGTTTAAGAAGCAGTGCCTTAGACTATACTCTACGTGTTGTTTTATTATTTTAAAATTTATGTTTTAATTTATTCATCTGCATTCATAGGTGTAATAAATAATTAAAATTTAAAAAGTAACCAAGAAGGTTATACATTCATATTGGAAGTGTAGTTGGCTAGTTTTGATTACTGCAGCTTTTCTCATAGGGTTTTGAAGGCCATGAAGACACTTAGAAAAGCTTGTCAAGCATTTTTACATGCATTCCCATTTGAACTTCCACACTTAAAACAAAAAATTCTCTCCATAGAATATTTTTCTATAACAATTGACCATAATTCCTGCTGGTGAACACAACATTTACATTATTTTCTTTGCTACAGCAACTTACAACTGGGAATGCAATGGTGGCAGTATGGATCCCTCTTCATTCCTGCTCCATCTCGTCAAACTTCTACATGGCACCAAGCAGCAGCACAGAGGAGCTCTAACTCTTTCACAAACCCGGCACATTGACTAGATAATTTATAGTCATTATAGTCAATATGTGTTTCAAAAAAAGCAAGGAAAGAATAGGACCAGGGTTATTATTGGCCAGTGTTTGGAACAGATGAAAAAGAACTAACAGGAAGATGTCTCGCAGCTTTTTCAGAACTGCAACTCAAAGGAAATCATTACAAAGTGGAGAAGTAAAAGGCCACTGTCGCCGCCTTGTACAGAGGATCTGAAAAGTTTTTGTATTGTCGATCTCTGATTTCATTACTCCTAATAACTCGTTTCCTGATGGAAGGTAAAGAGCTACCTGAAACATAGATCCATGTCCTTTTAGTTAAACCTTTATCCCTTTGTCATTGTGGGGTTTTTTTCTTCTTCTGTACCTCCATTCATCTGCTCTACTGGAAGAGCCGCACAGTGTTAGAATATGGCTGTTCGAAGCTAATATGCATTAACTTTTTAAAAACTGTTTTATACATAACCTATTGTATTAATATAAAACACCAAGGTCCTATTCCCCCCCATTTCCAGGGAATGGCCCATTACATTGTGAGCAATCTACACATGCTTTTTAAAAAAAGACTTTGAACTCAATACAAAAGAAAAATATAATCATGTACAACTATAAAGACCGCTTTTTCCCCCTTTGTGAAGTCTAACTGAGGTGGATGTGTAGCATGGTAATGAAGAGATGGCCCGTCTTTATTAGCAGGCTCAGTGAAAAGGGCTCTTTTCAGAACTTCAACTTTTCTTATCTTCCTAGTTTTCATGGTGTCTAAAATGGGCGCTTTCATTTCTCGACTTTCTTTTAAATGTGCCGAGTAGATTGGCAAAGTCAGGCCGGTTCAACCTTCTCTCCAAAGAAGGCGAGAAGCAAGGTCAGGTAGTTTGGATGCTTCCATATGAATAAAAGTTTTCTTATATTTAGACTTGTAACACTGCTTGGATTGCATAGCTGCTGCTAAAGATGTCTCAGGCACCTATCCCTTAATTTGTCAGGAAATATCCATGAAAAGTTAGTGAGTCAATATATTTTTCTCTTTCGAATGGGAGCGAGGAAGTACTAATGACATCGACATTTTCCCCCAACTACCGTAAAAAAGGACTAGTAATGCTATTTAACCTGCTGCCCTTGAAATTGTTTAATATAGTACGTTTTCGTACGACTATTTGATGATCTCCAGCCCTCTTCTCTATTATTTTCCAAGAGTTATTTCTGAGATTCTTCCTGCTCCACCTACCCACTCTCTCGTTTTCTCTTGGTGCTCCTCCCACTACATCACTGGTGATACTCCTTTAGTGTACTCTGAATTTGCTTTCATCTTTCTCAATTAAGAAGACAATATGCAGTTAAGAGAAGGAAGAATATGATTTTAGTGATCCTTGTTAGGCAAGAAGGCAAAAAACAAAAACAACAAACTCCTCTTATGCTATTCATCTCCATAAAGGCTTTATAAAAAAATGTCCTTGCATTGGACTTTAAGAAAGAAACTTAGTTTTCAGCAATTAATTGATCAATTTTAATTGAATTTTATATTTACAATATTCAGCCAAATAAGTAATATATATTAGACTAAATCTAGACTTCTATAAATCGAAGGAAGTGTGTGCAATAGATATTCCCTCTCCATCTACAGATCCCTCATCAAATAACCTGTTAAAAGTGGAGAATGGGGACACTATTATTGTGATACCTTCTATATTGCCATATAATTCAGATTAGCAAATCAGATAATGCACATTGTATTGCCGAAGGCTTTCATGGCCAGAATCACTGGGTTGTTGTAGGTTTTTTGGGCTGTATGGCTGTGTTCTAGAAGCATCAGGAGAGAATGCTTCTAGTACATGGCCAAAAAGCCTGAAAAACCTACAGCAACACAATAATCCACATTATCCGCTTTGAATTGGATTATCTGAGTCTACACTGCTATATAATCCTGTTCAAAGCAGATAATCTGGATTTTATATGGCAGGTTAGAATGGGCCTAAGCTTTATGAGACTGCAGTGAATGGAAATAATTGCTCATGGTAAATAGGAATAATTTTACCCTGCTTGTGTGAAGTTCCACATTTTAGTGCAGTTCCTATAGGTGTATTTCACAATGTTCTGTAGGTTTCCTCTAGCTGCAGATATGGGTTGTCAAGTTGGGGAGAGCATAGAAGACTTCTGATGGTATGAGAAAAAGAGAAAGGCCCATTACGTGAGACATCTTTCACAATTTGGAATGCTTGATGTCACAGAACAGGTATGCTCCTTTATTGACATAACGTCTTATCTGTGGAATGTTTTCTTACAATTATATAGTGATATAAATGGAGCAGGAAGTACCCTCCCTTCCGCTTTCTCCGCAACAAGTAAGTGATCCAAAGGTGATTCAGGTTCATCTGTATTTTTCAAAACTTCACTACTCTATTTGATTTCTTATAATTTCATTTTGAATCTTTGACTCCCTCTCTATTGACTCTTCCACTCACTGTGATGATAGAGTCACTTGTGGCCTTTTAAGGACTTTTGACCCTTTAAAATTTGCATTTATCACCACCATTTAAGTTGTTTCTGCTTAGGTTTATTATTTGTATTCCACCAGGATCATGTTCTCTTTGCCGTTCTTTTTCATGCTCTAGATCTCGTTCCTAGACTTGAAGCAAGAATTCCTGTGTAAATGATTAAACTATGAACTGCTTTGCAAACTGTTCAGTCTCGATTGTTAATGTTGTTACATCCTCTTAAAACTTTGCAAAAACACTTTTCTTCTAGTGGAAAGACAAATTAAAAATAAAATTTGATTTTTTAAGCCTGTTCATATTTTATTCAGTCTTCTTAGCCATTATGACAATTTATTCTGAACATGTTTTAAAATACAGCACTTATTATGCTCTGAGGAAAAGTAAATGAAAGCAATGGGAACAATGTATACGATATACCCTTATGAACAACATAAATCATCTTTATCCCAGGTAGTGTGTGATGAGTGTGTAGCCTCATTTATTTTGTAATGAATGATCATTTAACTTTTCTATGCTATTTTAAACAGAAAAACTGGCATCATTAGAAAGAGTTGTGTTTCATATTTATCTTACTTTTTAAAATGATAAATACTGTGTATACTTGTGTATAAGTAGTTTTTCAGCCCCTTTTTTAGGTTGAAAAAGCCCCCCTCGGCTTTAACTCGAGCCAAGGTTATTTATTATTATACTCTGTTATTATTATATTTATTAATTTATTATTTTACTCTATTTATTATTATTATTACATTTATCATTTCACTTTATTTATTATCGTTATTATTACATTTATTATTTTTCTTTATTATTATCACATTTATCATTTTACTCTCTTTATTATTATTGGAAGGATACGTAAGCACATTTCCATTGAAGAAGGTTAGAATAATGGTTTAATCAGAGTTGGACAGTCTTATCTTAATTATATAAATATTCAAAAACATTTAACCTACTGATGCCTCAATTAATGTAATTATATTGGTATATATCTTTATTTGAAATTTACCAGTAGCTGCTGCTTTTCCCACCCTCGACTTATACTCGAGTCAATCCATTTTCCCATTTTTTTTGGTGATAAAATTAGGTGCCTTGGCTTATATTTGTGTCGGCTTATACTCAAGTATATACGGTATTCTAATTCTTACTGATTTAAATTGAAAAAGCAGGAATATGTCATTTCTGGATTGACATCTCCCATTAGTATAAATTGTATTAATATTTTTACAATGACTTTTAAAAACATTTAATTGAATTCGTAGAAGTTATGTTTTGAACATATATTTGTTTTACTAATTTTATTATTAGCCATCCTATTTTGTGGGGAAAAGCTGGGCACAAATCCAAAAAACAAAAGGGTTTGGAAGTATTTAGCTTTGTCTGAAGTCTACCCTATGTACATTTTTCAAGAGAGAATTATAAACTTCGTCTCATGGAAACACTACAAGTGTCAGTCATTACAGCATTTTCCAAACTTTCTTCTCTCAGTGCATGTTCCAAAGATGCAATTGTCTCTTCTTCTGCTGTGAGATACTGATTGCTATAGGTTTTGCTCCCCCTGGAGTTTAACATTTTGCTTGTCATCTGAATCAAATAGTGTCATGGGTTTCAATGTGTTTGAAGATTTGTTAGGCTATAAATGCATCAGTCTGTTTTCAAAAAGCATTTTTGTTTGACCTTTAAAGCCATTAAATAGGATCTTGGGATTTCTGCCATTTGTGTGTCTACAATTTTTTTACCGTATTAAGTCAAGCATGAACCATTTATATTATAATTAATATTGTTGTTTCTAGTAATACTAGTACTATGTTTTCATGGCCAAAAAATAAAGGAAGTTAGAGTGGGAAAATCATTTCTAAAATGTGCAGAATCTATTACATGTGGAAAAAGCAAAATGATTCTTTTCTACATATTTTCATTTTTAAAACATAATCTATTATCCATGCCAAGATATATCAAAACAAATAGATTGTAAATTTAAGAATAAATTCCTTTGCTACAATCTAGTAAACATTACATGTATTTATTTATTTACTATATTTATATCCTGCACTAGAGGCTTACAAAATTACAGCAAAAATCCAATGCCACATCATAAACACAACAGTAAAACAAACCATATCAAATTATAAAAGAGTTAAAACATATAAACAGTTTCAACATATACATACAATAAAACAGATTAAAACATACATATAAATATTGATTTTATTTTGTACTTATTGGTTTTCCCACAGTCATTATTCAAAATGAGGTTGAATTCCATATTACCCTACTCCCTGAATGAATGCCTGTGTACAAAGCCAGGTCTTTAACTTTTTCCTGAAGACCAGGAGGGATGGGGCCAGTCTGATTGAATATATATTGAATATAAGTTGAGACTCTCTCTCTCTCTCTCTCTCTCTCTCTCTCTCTCTCTCTCTCTCTCTCTCTCTCTCTCTCGGAATAGAATAGAATATTATGTACATATCAAAACTATCAAAATGTATCAAATCACTTTGGAACAGGGTTTTGAAAATTGCATTTTATAGCAAAAAGAATGCATTTCATCAGCACGTCCCCGTCCCCCCCAAAGATTTCTGTAAAATTTGTTCAGATAGATTTGGTACCTTTTGGAAAGAAACTTCAAAATTGTATTTTAAATCTGCCACATTCTCTTTCCCAGCAAATGGAATTCAGTGTTGGTAGGATAGGTGTTGCCCAGCCTTGCTTTAGATGTGAGAAGTTCCTCCTTCAGTCACAGCTCACAGCATTTTGCAGTCTGCAGTTGAGAATCGTACCTATGAATAGAAATGATTCTAACTTCAGCATTGATGGTGGAACATCTCCCACACTACCCTGAGCAACTCAGAGAAAAGAAAAGAGAAGGTTCCCTGGCACACACACACCGTTAGCCTTTTCAACCTCTCAGCATCCATTACTTGAGGTAGATGTCTCATTTTGCCAAATAAGAAGGCCAACCCTGCATTTTCTTTAAGTAATGAAAGCATGTTCAAAATCAGAACTTTCCAAGTGGTGTACCCTGTCACATTAGTGTGACTGCTGTAGTGTGTAGATAAGTCACACAAACATAACAAGAACCCGCTGAGTCACACAAACATAACAAGAACCCGCTGACCTCTTCACACTTACCTCCTTGTTGCTCTGTTTCTCTCTGTGTGGCCTCCTTCCTTCTGCCATCACATGTGAAGGACAAGACAAGGCGTGCTGCCATTCTATTCCCGTCCCCTTCAGTCAAGGGAAAGGGGCAAATGCACAGTGCCACGTTACCCTTTCCCTCATCAGATGGGGAAAAGGAGAGGAAAATGTGTGTAGCTCTATTGGAGCAACTCAAAGCACACTTTCCTTCTCATCGTGGAGAGTCATTTGGGTGGGCCTTGCTGAGTGTCATGTGATGGCACTCGACAGGCCCCATCCCCAAAGGGGCAATTTGCCCCAATGTGATGAGGTTGTCAGTGAATATATATATATATATATATATATATATATATGTGTGTGTGTGTGTGTGTGTGTGTGTGTATGTGTGTGCGCGCGCGCGTGTGTGTGTGTGTGTGAAATATTGTCATGAAATATGTGGTATCACCATACATTTCATAGTTACAATGTACATATGTGTCAGTATTTCTTACAAGGGGTTGGTTTAACGTCTGGTTTGCTAATAAAACTGTATTACTGTATCATGAAAGGATGCATGTATCAAAGTAGTGCATCACCAACACGTAATAGTTGGAAATGTCTAAATTGTATATGTTTATGTCTACATTATATACAATCAGAAGACGTTTACTTCTTGGGAGGAGAGCAATGACCAATCTCGATAAAATAGTGAAGAGTAGAGACATCACACGGGCAACAAACATCTGCATAGTAAAAGTAATGGTATTCCCCATAGTAACCTACGGATGTGAGAGCTGGACCATAGGGAAGGCTGAGCAAAGGAAGACAGATGCTTTTGAACTGTGATGTTGGAGAAAAATTCTGAGAGTGCCTTGGACCGCAAGAAGATCCAACCAGTCCATACTTCAGGAAATAAAGCCTGACTGCTCACTGAAGGGAAGGATATTAGAGGCAAAGGTGAAGTACTTTGGCCACATAATGAGAAGACAGGAAAGCTTAGAAAAGACAATGATGCTGGGGAAAATGGAAGGAAAAAGGAAGAAGGGCCGACCAAGGGCAAGATGGTTGGATGGTATCCTCAAAGTAACTTGACCCTAAAGGAGCTGGAGCTGGTGACGGCCAACAGGGAGCTTTGGCGTGGGCTGGTCCATGAAGTCACAGAGAGTCGGAAGCGACTGAATGAATAACCAACAACATATACATTTAGGCTTTCAGAAACTTGAGACTAATGTCTTCTGCACTAGAACAGATGGATCATTTTGGGATAGACATCATTGGAAAAAACTGTTATTTTGTATTTGTCATTCAGCCTGAGCTGTCCTGATAGATGGAAAAAGCCAACCTTTTTTCAGTTTTTGAAAGATGATTTTGTGGCTTAGCCTGCAGGTGTTACTGCAAAGACCTGCAAAAGAGGAACCCGTACTGGCCATGTGCCTCTTCCCTATCCCGAGGTATTTGTGTTTCTGTGAAAAGGCATTTCACTAAACATGTAGTATTGCTCAACCCACACAGGAGACATTCCTGAACCATGAACTGCAGTCTGGCAAGCGTTGTCTCTACAGCTGTTGCTGCTGACCAGACTGTCTGCAACTGAAAGAAAGGAATCCCAGGCTTGGAGGTGTGTGAGAGAAGTATGAACGGAGGCAGAAATCACACCAGAAATGAATTGTGCTTTGTTAAAATGAAAGTCCACAAAATATATTTCTGAAAGTACTGAGTGATCTATAGCATGGTCTACAAAGACATCTTATAGTAGCTTTAGGACTAAGAAAAAGATGCTAGCTTGAACCAGCACTGAAACTTTTCCAAGTGGTACCCTCATTTTTTAAAAAAATGAATATCTTGTTATCTTATTGACTTTAGTAATGCTTCCTTACAGAAGGTATTTACAAGTTTGTCTTTCTACAGTATCCCTTCTGTGTGTCTTGAAGGAAGATATAAGATCCTTATAAAACAGTGGCTTTCTCCCTGTGGTTTTAATCGAGTAGAAGATACTTAAAACTATGTTTTACATTGTTCTTATATTAACATAAAAGGGAGTCTTTTGAGCCAGATCATTATAAAATTCTCAGGGTCAGAAGACTATCAACTATTTACTGGACGATGCAGTCCCATCTGTTACTTATCAAGTGGCTATCTTTACCTTTTCATCTCTTAGAACCAGAAAGGAATTTGTGCCTGTTTTATCTTTGGTCAAACTGTAGTAGGCCTTTTAAATTTTATATGTGGATTTTCATTAAATTATGTGTTGCCACCATTGTCTTGCATTTTTCCTTTTTACCTGTAATATTTTCTTGAAGCCGCTGCTTTAACAACTATGTGTTTTATCTACTGTTTTATATTATGACTTGGAGTTAACACATTAAACATGTACATACAGTTCTTAAACCCCAGGTATACTGATAAATACACCACTCAAACAAAAGTCTTGTAAGTACATCTGGTGTGTTTAAAGAGCTCCTACGCGGAGCATCGCTATTCATATAAATGAGTGAGAAAGCTGCATGTGGGTCCTTGGGCCGGAGAAATGACACACAGCTGAATAAGAAACCATATATGGAGGCATTTACGGTAATTGTGTTCAAAGAGATACTACTCTAATTAGGTTAATTGATATTTGTAAAAAGAAAATATGGAAAGCTGTCTTAGGCTAGGTCAGACCCAGAGCTTGAAAAAGTTATGTTTTTGGACTATATTTCTTCTGGGGAGGAATTGTGGAAGCTATAGCTGCAATCAATAATTGTTCCTTCAAGTAGGGAACTGTCATGGCAGCAGCCCTTCACAATTTCCACCAAGATGGAAATTTATCTCACCTTCTCCGGTGACACTTTCCAAGCACTGGAGCAGGACATGTTGCATGCAAGGGCTATGCCCCAGGGCAGCCCTTTCCAAGTTACTGTTAAAAGGGTCACAGTCTAAATGAATATATATGCAGAATATTTGTATATCTACAGGGAATGTGTTGCTGGCCTGATCGCGGTTATCTGAAACCATGGATATGACCAAAAACTATTAAATTGCCAGACTTCCAGTCCCAGCATACTATAGAGTTGCCATGCAGCTATCCACTTTAGGAATTCCTAAGTCCTTCTGGGTGACTCTATGGTACCTTCTGGCAAAAACATATGATACGTATTATTGCCTGGAGAACCTAGCAAACTCCTAAAGCACTGGTTCTCAGCCTCTGGGTTCCCAGGTGTTTTGACCTACAACTCCCAGAAATCCCAGCCAGCTTACCAGCTGCTAGGATTTCTGGGAGTTGAAGGCCAAAACATCTGGGGACCCGCAGGTTTAGAACCACTGTCCTAAAGTATTAATTTTTCTCTGGATGTGAACAAGTGAAACCATGACTATGGGTTCTGCAGTTATAGGAGTCTTGTTGTATATCTTATTGTAAGGTCCCCTGGTGGCATAGCGGGTTAAACTGCTGAGCTGCTGAACTTGCTGACCAAAAGGTTGGCAGTTCAAAACCAGGGAGCAGGGTGAGCTCTTGCTGTTAGTCCCAGCTTCTGCCAACCTAGCAGTTTGAAAACATGCAAATGCGAGTAGATAAATAGGTACCGCTCCAGTGGTAAGGTTACAGCACTCCATGCAGCCATGCTGTATGCTGGCCACATGACTTAGGAAGTGTCTATGGACAACGCCGGCTTTTCAGCTTAGAAATGGAGGTGAGTACCACCCCCAAGACTTCATGTCAAAGGGAAACCTTTACCTTTACTTTATTGTATGTTTCTATTTGTTGAGAGTCTCCTTTGAAAATTTCTATCCTATGCTGCTGGAACTTTCAAGTGTGTAAAGTAAGTCAAGTGAGTAAAATTGACTGTATGATGTAATCATGAGTAATCTGGAAACAAGTTACCTGGACTATGCACGCAGCATGCCTGATCTGGTATTGCTGTTCCAAGGTTCACGGTTCCAGCATGCCTTTCTGACTCAACGGTACAGTCTCTGATCAGAGGTGGGGGAATGTGCTGTACAATATTCATTAATGGAAAAGGGGGAAGTGGAGGCGTAAGGCCTGGCCTTGCAGCAAATGTAATGTAACTAATCAGCTTTGGTAAGTAGATTAAGGCATGACAGAAGGGCTGCCGTATAGTGTAATGTAATTGAAAACAAATGTCTTGCTTCTGTCCAAGAATGTCTAAAGATTAGGGAGTAAATCCAGCAAACAATATTTAAATAAATTCAATTGTAAGGGAAAGTTATGTTGTCTTGTACTTAACTACATCAATAGGGATATCACAAATTTATGAGAACACATTTAGTTTGTCTCCAGTGCCCAAATGTTAGCCATTATGGGTGTATCATAACATTTCCTTACTTCTGGAGGCTGAGTGCCCAGCCATGCTTGTAAGAAGATTACTAAGGCTTGTTACATTTCAAAATTCACTTCTACTGTATATAATTTTTAGATTACAAACTTCTTTCATGGAGAAGTTCCTCTCCATTTTGTTTTCACAACAACATACCTGTGTGAGGTATGTTGGACTAAAAGGTAGTAACTGGCTCAGCATCAGTGAACCGAACCCAGATTCCCCCAGTTCTAGAGAGGCCAGAGTATCATGCTATCTCTATTGAGAATGTCAAGCATTGTGAGAGCAGTGCAGAATAAAAAAAAATGTGCTCATGACCCTATTAGAGCCTTTCTTGTACTATCTAGAATAGCATCTAAATCAGGACCCCATAATCCTTTTGCATCAGTAGGCACATTTGGGATTTCAAGAAGATATTAAACAATTATTTCACTGAAATTCCCAAATCACATCTAAAGTTAACTTACTTTTGGACCAGATCGCCCTTATGGTCTCTTCCCAACTCTATGATTTGTTTTATTCTATTAAATGTATGTTCATCTTCTTGTTTCATCACCATCACATATAACTCCCCCATCTGAATCACTGTGGCGATCTTTACTAGGCTCGATTGATTTTAAAAAATGGTTCAAAACTCGTTTCAGATGTAGGGGGCACTGGTGGTTCAGAAATAAATTCTGATTTTCATAGAAAAAATGTTCAAAACGTTTTGAAACTTCCGATACTTCCTAATCGGGTTAAACCACTAAACTGCTGAACTTGCTGACTGAAAGGTTACCGGTTTGAATCCGGGGAACGGCGTGAGCTCCCGCTGTCAGCCCCAGCTTCTGCCAACCTAGCAGTTCGAAAGCATACAAAATGTGAATAGATCAATAGGTACCCCTCCAGCGGGAAGGTAATGATGCTCCATGCAGTCATGCCGACCACATGACCATGGAGGTGTATACGGACAACGCCAACTCTTCGGCTTAGAATTGGAGGTGAGCACCAATCCCCAGAGTCAGACATGACTGGACTTAATGTCAGGGGAAACCTTTACCTTTACCTACCCCTGGGAAGATATGTAATGATTGGAGCTGACCTCCATTTCTAAGCTGAAGAGCTGACGTTGGATAAAGGAATGGCACAACAAGCAACTTTGCCTTGATATTCTGGAATATATGACTGTGTGGAAAGCCCCTAAGTGATTCTAAACTGACTAAACAACTTTGTTTTGGTCTCTACATTGTCATTTACTGAAGCTTGCAACTCTTTGGCCCTTTCTACATTGCCATATAGTGCAGTTTGAAACTGCATTATTTGGTCAGTGTAGAGTAGACTCACATAATGCAGTTCAATGCAGTTAAACTGCATTATATGAGTCTACATATGGCAGTGCAGATGGGGCCTTTCTCTTCCTATTTGGAAGAACCCTCTCACCTTGCAGCTAGCGGCAGGTCCACGTTATAGAACACACCTTTTATAGGCCTCTATGCCACTGTCAATAGGAAAATTTTGAATTTAAATGTTTTTATTTATTTAGTGATATGCTGATAAAGGAGCACAAGAAGCCAATAATAATAATTTAAAAACAATTTAAGTTCTGCAATAAATACATAATGTATTAAAATAGAAATAGCAAAGTAACATGGAGAAGGACAAGAGCTTGAAACAATAGAATGAGGAATAAGGAATAAGAGAAACAGCTGGGTAAAAACTTTAACAAGCACTATACTATTTGAAAACATGAATACTGGAAAGTTTTAGTCTATTATAAGAATTGATCTTTCTTATTTTCTCCTGTTTTATGTTTAATATTTTTCAGTGAGCTGAAAACGAGGACCTGCCGTTTGTCAAATAACTTTGTGGCAATATTGTGTTCTCTAAACTGTGTTTTCTATGGTCCTGAAATTGTAGATTATTATCTCAACTAATCATTTTCTTTTCTTTTCACACAGCATAAAGTATCACATAATTAGCAGCCTTTTCTAAAGCCGCAGTAGATGGAATCACAATTACCAGGCTGACACACCCTTTCATGCCTCACAGGTGTGGGAAAATCTCTCACTCTCTCCTCCTTTTCTCTCTCCTCTTTATCTCTTTTGGTTTCTATTCTCTTTCTCTCATAGCCATGCAGGCAGAGTACTTCTTGCAGAAAGCATGAATAGTCCCTGTGCTCATTGTAAGACATTCACTTTCCAAAAACCTTGGTTCTGTTTTTCTAATAACACTATGTTTGAAAATAAGTCTGTTCCTAATTTGAAAGTGTTATTTCTGTTTCATTGTGTGGTACTTACTTTGAAAGCAGTTGTTATACTCCAGAAACTTCATTTTTGTGGATGCTACAAACTATGTTGAATTGGTTGAGATTCTATGAGATATTCATTGAAAAACTATAGCAAAAAGAGGACATAGCACACATATTATTTGATTGTAAATTGTATCAGAAGGTGAGAGACTTCTACCTTGGTCCATATATCAAACGGACAATGTATTGGAAATCTTACACCAGAAACAACATATTTTATGTGTAGCCAAACCCCAAAATAACATATAAAGCAATATTGTATTTAAGCAAAACAATACATCTGAGAACTACATATGTGGGGCTGATCGGGGTAAATTATTTATTTATTTATTTATTAAGTTCGACTTAATATACCGCTCTCTCTGGCGCCCAGAGCAGTTCACAAAATTAGTGCGAATAAAAACAAGTAAAATACATTAAAATACAGTAAAACAGTTAAAACACCCGAATTAAAACATATTGCCAGCCAATAGCAATAATTAGCAATGGCATGCTAACAACGAACCCGTAGGTGCAGATAGTGGCAGTTGGCTATGGGCCGAATGCCTGCCTAAACAGCCATGTTTTTACTGCTCTGCGGAACGGCAAGAGAGCCCGGATGGCCCGGATCTCTTCGGGGAGGCCGTTCCACAGAGCTGGCGCGGCTGCGGTAAACACCCTCCGGCGTGTAGTAGCCAATCTGCAAACCCTGATATTAGGCACATCCAAAAGGTTAAGTCCCTCTGAGCGCAGTGATCTCCTGGGCACATAAGGGGTAAGCCGCTCCTTCAAGTACACTGGCCCAAACCATATAAGGCCTTAAAAGTTAAAACTAACACCTTGAAGATTACCCAGAATTCAACTGGAAGCCAGTGCAGTTCGCGCAGGAGTGGAGTCACAGTCAAATTGTAGGGGTGATAAAGAAATATGATGTATATACTCAGTTTTATCAGTTTTATATCTCATATTTATTTACTGTATTGTTATAAGTGTCTTATTTCAACTTACTACACAGAGTGCAATCAAGTCTTATCAAGCCTTGTTGGTTTGTTTGATATTGTGATATGGCCTAAGGGCTAATCAATAAAATCACTATTATAGCAAAATGTATTGCAGGATGTTCTGTAAAAACAAAGTTTTTGCAGGGTTGCTGTGAGTTTTTAGGACTGTATGGCCATATTCCTGTAGAATTCTCCCTGGATGTTTCACCTACATCTGTGACTGGCATCTGAAGATGCCAGCCACAGAATGCTATGAGAACATCACCATACAGTCCAAAAATCTCATAGCAACCATGGGCCCTTCCACACAGCCCTATATCCCAGAATATCAAGGCTGAAATCCCACAACATCTGCTTTGAACTGCATTATCTGAGTCCACACTCAGATAATGTGGGATTTTCTGCCTTGATATTCTGGGATATAGGGCTGTGTGGAAGGGCCCCCAATGATTCTGGCCATGAAAGCCTGCAACAACACATATTTTTTTTGCAGTTTAATAAACCGTTTCCTTGTTTTGATGATAGGCCCAATTAGGAAATGACATTTATAACCCAGGAACAAAAATTGTGTTATATAGTGTAATCAGGAAACAGAAAATGTTGGCATTCTTAAGACACTATTGATAGAAATCAACCTGGGTGCTTTAGCATAGTTCCCATTTCTAATTTGGCTATTGTAGCTGCTTATGTGAAAAACAATTAAGTGATTTGTCAAGTTTGTCAACTAGGAAGTCAACATCTGCCACCATGAAAGCCAATGTGGTTTAGTGGTTTCAGTGTCAGACTTAGAACTCTGGAAGACTGGGGTTGAACTCCACATTCAGCTGTAGAAGCCCATTGAGTGACCTTGGGCAAGTTATGCTCTCTTAGCATTACACAAAGGCCACCACCAGCCTCCTCTAAGTAAATCTTTCCATGAAAACCCCATGAAAGGGTCACCATAAATTGGAGTTGAAGATGCATAACAACCAAAGCATTTGGCAAAAAGCTATGGTTGGTGCAGTTCTCTGTACTGGGGACTGTGGATAGTATGGCTGAACTGGAAAACATTGGGTTTATTTTCAATTTCCATAGGGGACCATGGAGTTTCCAAAGCTGTTCTTATTTCATTTGCAACCCAAAATGTAACAGGAGTTAAGGAACAGGATGCCTCTGAACATATGGTCAGCTCAGCCCAGCCCAGTTCTTGAGAATGATTTTGAACGGGTTCCATGACATTATGTTTGCACCATCCTATCAGCATTACATCAGAACCTGTCTGCAAAGTGTCGCAGAAACTGATTATTTGCATTCGAATCATGTTTTTTGAAATAGTACAGATTCTTCAGTTACTGAAGTGCTGTTTTTGTGTGTAATAGGAAATCTTTATGTATTCAATCAGCAACAAATTTTTTTGCATAAATTGAAAGAAGTTTAAAATCATAATCAAATGTTTCATTAACATTATTGCATCATATTTAACCTTTTCAGGAAATACTTATTTCTAACTTTGTAACATTCCAGCTTGTCCAAATAGCTTTATATATTTCTTTTTCTTCAAGTATTTTTTCCTTTCCCTCTTCCTTTTTTCCCTTTCCTTTTCCTTCTCTTACTTTCTTTGACAATCATACATAATACCTTTTCTGAATGCAAGTTTAATGTTCACATCTCAAGAGTTCTGCCATAATACATATACTATGGAAAAGAAAGTCACATCAAATAGCTCCAAAGGATTCATTATCATGTCTTTCTTCAGAAGGAAGTTAAACAATGTGATGAAAATTTAGATTTTATAATGTAGGAGGTCATAGAGTGATATAGGGGGTGTTTTGAATGGATTGGGAAGATGGAGCCTTCCATAGTGTGATGAGTCAAAATGCAGTATTTTCAAATCATAAGAATTGTAATAATCTGGTGTGATGAGGAGAGAGTGCGTCCCGTCTCAATACAGTATGCATCCAGTCCTTTAAAAAATGGGATGCATATTGATATAAGCGGATTACCGTATATTCCGGAATACAAGGTGACAACCCCCCAAATTTTAAAGATAAAATACAGAGTTAGGGATATACTCGGCGTTTAAGACTACCCCCCTCTTCCAAGATTATGCCCTCGTGGCCCCCGCTGCTCTCCGTTCAAGGACCTCCTCGCCCTTGCTGCTTACCTCCTCCGAAGGCCACTTGGCTTGCCTAGACCCAAGGAAGCATCTCCGGATGACTCCTAGGAGCGCTGGGCAATGGTGTGCCTTGGATGTGGTCCCAGAGGCATGCTGCAAGAAGTAGTTCCCTGACTCCTACTGCTCCAAGCATGCCTCTGGGAGCACATCCAAGGCACACCGTCGCCCAGCACTGCTAGCAGTTGGTGTCCGGAGGACCAAGGAAACATCTCCGGTTGACTCCTGTTAGCGGTGGGCACTGGCGTGCCTTGGATGTGCTCCCAGAGGCATGCTGGGAGCAGTAGTTTCCTGACTCCTACGGCTCCCAGCATGCCTCTGGGAGCACATCCAAGGCACGCTGCCAGTGCTGCTAGGAGGCAGCATCCGGAGGCACTTCCTTGGGCCTAGGCAAGCCTTTGGAGGAGGTAAGCGGTGAGGGCGAAGAATGTCCTTGAATGGAGAGTGGCGGGGTCCGCAGGGAAAGCCCAGCGGGCCATCACCGCCAGCCAGCCTCCGTGGCAATGCGGCTGCTACTCCTCCTCCCCATGCCCTCCCTCCCTCCACCCTCTTCCTCCTCCCTCCACCGTCCCTCCTCAAGCCGTCCCTCCTCACTAAGGGCAATTTTATTTTTTCTTTAACTTACTATTTTAATTTATACCCAGCGTACTAGATGACCCCCAACTTGTCATAAGATTTTCCAGGCATAAAAAGTTGTCTAGAACGCCGCAATATACGGTATATCCTAATGTGATAAGGTCCTAAATGATCTCTCTCTAAACTGCAAATCCTAAGTTTCCATGCAATGTTACCATAGCAGTAGCAGTATAGTATACTGGAATAGTAGCAGTACAACACTGTAGGGGGATAGAGCCCCAAGGCTGTTACATCTGCTTCTCCATCTCTATAATCAATTTCCACTGGTTGTTGATAAGAATCCATGCCTCCATCAATAGCAGAGTACCCCTTGTGCTCCTAAAATCTATAGTTCATTCAATGACATCTCCACAGCTTGATTTCTTGAACTGGATTTAGATCATAGCTTTTCTTCTCGTGCATGTCTACAAGCTTAGCACTTAACAAAGTGATGATCTGCTAATAGCTTCTTCTGTCTCACCATCTTTTGCGTTTTATCCTAACCCAGGCATTCTGCCAGAGGTAATCTTGTCTTGGCCACAACACCCATTCTCAATATCTTCTTAACGTCAAGATACTAGTTGTCTGAGACTACTTCCTTCCAAGCTCTGTATTACCTCTAAAAAGAGAGCCTTTTAGAATCAACTAGGCAATATAATATTAGCATCTAAAGAAGGTCCAGCATGTTTATGCAAGTTATGACTCCAAAGGCAAGATCATGGGCATAAGTGCATAAGTGTAGTATAAGGAGGGGGGGAGAGATTGAAATTAGCTTTAGTACACTAATTTTAATACACCGATTTGAGTTCACTGATTTTAAGTCTGCATTTGCTTCTGACTCCATGTCGAAACAAGTCAGTTTACTTTCTCATTCCCACTGCTTTTGCTCTTCAGAGTTAATTAGTGGTATGTTGCAGGTTATGTTCAAGGGTAAAGGTAAAGGTTTTCCCCTGACATTAAGTCCAGTCGTGTCTGACTGTGGGGGTTGATGCTCATCTCCATTTCTAAGCCGAAGAGCCGGCATTGTCCATAGACACCTCCAAGGTCATGTGGCTGGCATGACTGCATGGAATGCCGTTTACCTTCCCACCGGAGTGGTACCTATTGATTTACTCACATTTGCATGTTTTTGAACTGCTACGTTGGCAGAAGCTGGGGCTAACAGCGGGAGCTCAAGCCACTCCCCAGATTCGAACCTGCGACCTTTCAGTCAGCAAGTTCAGCAGCTCAGTGCTTTAACCCACTGCACCATCGGGGGGCGGGGGCTAGGTTAGGTTCAAAGTTCCCCTTATAATAAGAGTAACTTAATATAAACTTATTAGACTGTTGTTGATTTTCCTCTTCGTTTGTGTGTCTCAAAAGTTTGGGAGGAGGAAGCTATGCTCCCTTTGGTACCCAATTAGCATTAGTAAATAATGAAATGGCACTACAGCATCATCATTGCTACAGGATTTTTGTCCTTAAATAGATAAGCAAGACATCATTTTGGGAAAATGTGTGGGAAGCGGGTGATGACATTCCCTGTCACCAGTGAAAGTGCTTCAACTCTTTCTGCCTTTTCAAAGGTTTCCTTGTTTTAGAACTGCACCAGGACAGTAAAACAATTGGGAGACTACTTTCAAAGAGGAAAGTAGAGACAGTTGAGTATCCCATTTATGCACTTAAAATCAACCCCCCACCTTTTCCTGCTTTATATGAGGAGTTGCAGATCTAGAGCGATTTTCCCAAGCTTAGTGACACTGGTGAGCCTCCTGCAGAGCTTGTGCTGCAAATATTTCACAAAGAACTTTGAGGCTCAGAATGGAAGGGAAACACGAGCCCTTGTGACCTCTTCTCATAGACGGGCCAAGTTTTTCTGAGCAACCCGTTCTGAACAGGGTGTGTTCCAAGGCCATGTTTTACTAGATATTGCTGTGGTGAAATATTTGACCCTTTTCTTTATGTACAAATAGATGTTAAATTAATCCTGGAAAAAGATTATCTGTTGAAAGAGCAGTTATAAATCTGAAGTTGAAGTGATCCATGGGTAATTATTAATGATACATAATTCCAGAAGTATTCTCACTGGGTAAAAGCTTAACATGTCCTGATGGGGAAAAGGGGTGTGATTCTCCCATTTTAAGCATCTATGAGAGAGTGCTCGTTAGTACTTAGGAAAAATTGCAAGCTTGTTCCTGGATTATCCTTCCAATCTGCTTTCCCTTGTTTAATTCAAGTATTTATTCATTTATTTACTTCATTTATATTCCACCCTTCTCACCCTGCAGGGGACTCAGGGCAGATCACAATGAACGTATACAGGGAAGCATTCAATATTGATACACAAGACAGACAGAGGCAATTTTTAAACATCTGGCCACCAGAGGGAGGTGTCACACTCTTTCATTCCTCAGTGTCCTTCATTCCTCCGCATGCTTCCTGGAGATCTTTATGGCCTTGTAAATCAGTTAAATTTAGCCTCCCCACTTAAGTGGTACCTTAAATTTCCTACTTGACAGATGCAACTGTCTTTTCGGTTGTAAAGGTCGACAACAAGAGCCCACCTCGACCCAGGCAGGCCTCAAAATCATGACTTTCTGGTCAGTAGAGATCTTATGCAGCTGACACCCAGCCAGCTGCGCCACATTCCCGGTGCAGTAGAAGAGAAAAGAGAACCCACCCAAACTATAGTCATTGGTTGTAGTGGATTGGATGATGATAGACAGAAGGAAGACTGAGTAATCGTAATAATAGGTCATATGGGTATAATCCAGGAATACTCATCATAGGTGAGACTTCCCTTAGCTATCATGAAATCCAGTTTGAATTGGGCTGGTTCATTTGTATTACATAACAGGAAAAAGTAAGGCAGAAGACAAAAAAAAATTGCCGGCAAATGCAAGAATCACTGTAGTTTGGAACTATTTGTTTTATTGTTTCTCTGCTTAAGAAATTTCTATGTTGCCCTTTTGTTTCACAGCTCATTGACTGCAATCACCAAAACAGTGGCTGACAGCATTCATAAAAATAAAATTAAAACAGCAAAGCAGTAAAACAAATAATAATAAAACCAGCAAATCATTAGTGCAACGTTATAGAGAAACAATTAATCAGTTTGAATTATATGCTAGAGGTAATGAGCAAATTGAATCAAGGGGTTCTTGGAGGAAACTGATTGTCTGGATCCAGTGCAATCTGGCTTTAGGCTGGGGCATGGAACTAAAACAGCCTTAGTCACCTTAGTGGATGATCTACAGGGCATTGAACCAAGGCAATGTTGGATCTGGACTAAACTTGGCACATAGAGCCAATGTGTCCAACTGTGCAGAAAGGCAGGGATTGGGGAATGATCACCCTTTTTCAAATGGAAGTTGTTGTTTACCTGAATCCAGAGAGTCCCAGAAGGCAGCAGACGGGCTTGACACACTCCACTCCCAGCCATGAGTGTGGTGAGACTTCAGTGCACAGGCACAAAGGCCTGCCGAGTGCATGGGCATGAAGGCCTGTTGCAGCCTCCGAATGGTCTGTGGTGCGGCAGCATCCTCTTTGGCACCTGGGCGGTCAGCGCACTCCCCTTCCTCTCCCGGCACCAAAGGCTGAAACCAGGGGCACCAAAAAGGAAAGAGTGCACCGAGGGCCCAGGTGCAGACCAGAACACCACCGTGCTACATAACACTAAGGTCTTCTCGTAGACCAGCCTGAGAATTTTGGGGTGAGGGGCTTCCTCCCCTCCAAGCTACATGCCTGACACCAGTGGTTCTCAACCTTTGGATCCCTAGGTGTGTAACAGGGGGAGTGTGTAACTGTTGGTTCTCCTGGACCTCTCAGTGGCCTTCAATACCATAGACCACAGTATCCTTCAGATGCTTTATGGGAATGGGGCTTGGAGGCACTGTTTTGCAGTGACTCCAGTCCTTCCTGGAAAGTTACTCTCAGCATGTGTGGTTGGGGGACACCTGCTTGGCCCCACAGCTTTTGTTTTGTGGGCTCCCGCAGGGTTCATTATTGCCCCCCATGTTGTTTAACATCTACATGAAGCCGTTGGAAGAGACAATCCGAAGTTTTGGAGTTCAATGTCATCTGTACGCAGATAACATACAATTCTATCACTCCTACTACTAAGGAGGTTGTTCAGGTCCTTAACCTGTGCTTGGCAGCTGTGTTGGTCTGGATGAGGATGAACAAATTGAAATTGAATCCAGACAAGACAGTGGTACTCCTGGTTAGTCCTAAGGCCAAACAGGATATACAGTTACAGCCTGTGTTGGATGGGGTTACACTCCCTCTGAAGACACAGGTTTGCAGCTTGGGAGTTCTCCTGAATTCATTGCTGAGCCCGGAACCCAGTTCTCGGCGGTGGCCGGAGAGCTTTTGGACCATTAATACTCATGCTTGTACCTGTACCTTGAGAAGCCAGACTTGGCCATGGTGGTCCATGTTCTTGTTAAATCCCAAATAGACTACTGTAATATGCTGTGTGTGGGGTTGCCTTTGAATACTGTTCAGAAGCTTCCAGTGGTCCAATGGGTGGCAGCCAGATTCCTCGCTGGGACAGCATACAGGGAACATACAAACCCCTGTTACATCAGCTCCACTGGTTGCCAGCCTGATACTAAGCACAATTGAAATTGCTGGCGTTAGCCTATAAAGCCCTAAAGGGTTCCAGCCCAGCTTACCTGTCTGAATGTATCTCATTCTATGATCCACCTTGAAGGTTATGATATTCTGGAGAGGCCTCCTCTCAATTCCAACTACCCCCCTCCCCCTCACACACATCCCCAGCTCAGCTTTTCAGCCTGAGCTGGTCCGCAGCAGCTAATCCCCAGAGCTTCGCTGGAGATCGCCTCATGGGCTTGCTCTAACTATTTTGCAATGCAAACTGCTACAGTATATCAAGCACCTCCATTTCCAGACCCTCTGCTACAAAGTATCCTTCAATCTTTCTTTTCATTTTTCTCTTTTTTCCTATCCAAATATGCTCATACGTGCAGGGGAGTGCATTAAAACAAATAAAGGCTAATAATTTGTTTTAATTTGTTTAAAATTAACTTATATCACAGCACCACAAGAATTATCTTTTGAGTTTTATATCATTGTTATTATTGAACTTTTGTGTTTTTAAATACATAACTGCACCTAATTAGCTTTTGACATGATAAATAAATAAATATTATGGAACTACATAAAATTGAAGGCAAATGTACATAAACTCATGAACTGCAAGAACCTTTTGAATCACCTCTTGAGCAGTTCCAGATACTACTTCCACACCCTGTGTAGGAACCAGAGATGGGATATAATGTGTGGAACAAAGAATTTTCCTAAATATTAGCAGGAGGCCATCTGCCTGCCACCTGAAACTTCCCTTTTGAGGATCTCAGCTATCCATGAGACAAAGGTCTAGGAATAAACTTTGATTGCAGTCCTATCAGCAATAGATATATCTGGGATCCTTTCTTTGTTTTCCCAGCATGGAAAGATGTCTGGAGATACATTGTTCATTGTCTTTGCAGCCAGCACCTGGTATTTGCATAATGCTATCAATCCTCTTTTTGGACTCTCTTTGTCTCCTGCATTCCATTGCTACACACCTAGGGGTTGGCCCAGTCTCTGAAGACCTCTCCACCTCTGGGATCACCTCTGCTGGCTCATTGGAAGCCCCAAGGCCTCCCTGCCCAGCTAGGAGGAGATCCCCGGTGACATAATCACAACCTCCTCCAATCAGGGTACACACTGTCTAAGGCCCTCCCCTCAGCCAATCAGAGGCTGGGAAAATGCCGGCTGGCTTCTTGGCACTGGCCATTCAGGGGAAGGGAGGGAAATCCAAAATGTAGCAATGTTAATGCATGAAAACTCTTGTGTATAAAGATGCCTGCTATTGATTATATTTTTACGCTTGTACCTTTTGAGCAGTATCCCTTCTGCGCAGATTGAATAAAGTCTCTGTTGTTTGATTTCAACCTGGCAAGATGCTTGATTCCTGTTCCACGGGGCTTTGAAAAACCTCAAATTTTGAGCATCACTTTGACCCTGCGAGCCCTGGCTCCAGTATACCACTAGTTATGATCTATTTATTATGTGTTTATTTATTAACAGAATTGTGTAATAGTTGCTAAAGTATGACTGGACTCCAATTTCACTTTATAATGCTTGGGTCCTTACATCTCAGTGGTTCTCAGCCTGTGGGTCTCTGGGTGTTTTGGCCTACAATTCCCAGAAATCCCAGCCAGTTTATGAGCTATTAGGATTTCTGGGGGTTGAAGGCCAAAACATCTGGGGACCCACAAACTGAGAACCACTGATATATCTGGAGAAAAACTGGAGAAACATAAAGCAAATAAAAAGTGTTTCTAAATACTTCCAAGCATATATTCTGTGGATTGCTTGGATCATCCAGTTGTTTCCCATCTTAGAACTAGCAACACTAATGGTGTGGTGATGGTAAGAAGGAAAACAACAATGTGATCCAGGGAACTTTTGGAATGAGCTCTTTTATATGTTTTACTAGCTGTACCCGGCCACACGTTGCTGTGGCGTAGTCTGGTGCTTTAAGAATGTTTGCCTACTTTAGTAGTATTGATAGTAGTATAAAAAATAAGCATGCCTTCTATGTTTAGTACTTATATTAGTGAAATAACTTACTGTTTGCTGGTCCCATAAATGCATGGTTGTGGAGTTGAAAAGTTTCTCAGTGGTGTTGTAGTTTGAGGTGTTGCTGTGGTGTAGTCTGGTGGTCTGTGAAGGTCAGGGTCGCTCGTGTAGGAAGAATAGTAGTGATAGTACTATTAGTAAGAAGTATTCCTTGTTTGTGAATGATTTGTAGTACTGAAGTAACTTACTTTTTTACGGGTCCTGTAAATGTATTATTGTGGAGTGGAGAGGTGGCTTAATATCTGAAGTCATCTGGAAGTGTCTCCGCTGAGTTGGTGTCCCAGGCGTGGGCATAATGTAAGGGGGAAACCTTAACGTTTTGAGTAATGAGTGAAGGAGTGAGTTGCAGAACTTGTTGGGGAAAAGGTGAGGAGATTGAATTCACGGAGTGTGGTGAGCTCCCAGTATTAGCCCCAGCTTCTGCCAACCTATCAGTTTCAAAGCATGGAAATGTGAGTAGAGGAATAGGTACAGCTGTGGTGGGAAAGTAACTGTGTTCCATGCAGTGGAGCTGTGTTCCTAAAGGAAGTTGGAGGCATCTAGGAGGAAAGGCAGCTGGTGGGGTTAAGAATGAACCCCCCCCCTCCCTTGAGTTGGGTGAAGTTAGGAAATTGAATGCACGGAGTGTGGTGAGCTCCCGGTATTAGCCCCAGCTTCTGCTAACCTAGTAGTTTGTAAATATGTAAATGTGAGTACAGCAATAGGTACTTACGGAAGTATTGGAAGGAAGAAGGAGAGAAGGGTTCCGATGGGGAATCGGTGAGGGTCCTGAGGTTCGGTAAGGGTAGTTGTCTCTGTCAGCTGTGGTCCGTTAGTCTGTGTGAGATGGAGGACCACGGAAGCAGTGGGATCTGAGAGAGATAGCAAGGGAAAGGGAAAGGGATAGGTGGTCCTGGGAACCGTTAGGACAGTTTTTTTTAATTTTAGAGAGGTAGCCTTCTTTTGATTCGCGGGTTTACTTTTGAATTTTTGGTAGTGCGCATGCGTGTTGCTGTGCTTGGGCGCTAGGGTTGTTGGGAGTTGTAGTTTTGAATGGATGGAGAGAAGATGGCGTCGGTCGAGCAAGTGAGGGATGTTTGCTGTCAAAGTCAAGGAAAGTTTGTGGTTTTTTGTTGTTGTGGGGTGCAGGGAAGGGTTGAAGATGTGTTTTGTTTGTTTTGCTTAGGGATGGTGGGAAGGGATCGAGGTTTTGTTGCGGGTAGGCTTTCATTGTGGCGTGCGGTAGTGTGTATTGTGTTGTTTTGAGGTCGTGGGGAGGGGTTAGCCTGATTCGCGGGGTTTTTTTTGAATTTTTGCTAGTGCGCATGCGTGTTGCTGTGCTTGGCCGCAAAGGGTGTTGGGAGTTGTAGTTTTGAATGGGTGGAGAGAAGATGGCGTTTGTTCAGCGAGTGAGGGATGTTTCCTGTTAAAGGTAAAGAAAGTTTATGGGTTTTTGTTGTTTTCGGGTGGTGGAAAGGGGTTTGCTGTTTGTTTTGGTAAGGGATGGTCGGAAGGGAGTAATGTTGGGTAGCGGGGAGGGAAGTTTGTGGGTTAGGGCAGGGCGCTTTGGCAGCCATGTGCGGGGGAAGGGGGGCAGGGTATATCGGTAATGTGTTGGTTTGTGTAAGGAAAGTTTATGGGTTTTTGAGGGTGTTTGCTGTTTGTTTTGGTAAGGGATGCTCGGAAGGAAGCAATGTTGGGTAGCGGGCAGGGAAGTTTGTGGGTTGGGGCAGGGCGCTTTGGCAGCCATGTGCGGGGGAAGGGGGGCAGGGTATATCGGTAATGTGTTGGTTTGCGGCCATGGAAAGGAGTGAGGGTGTTCTGTTTGTTTTGTTTAGAGATGGTGGGAAGGGAGCGAGTTTGTGTTGCGGGTAGGCTTTTCTTGCGGCGTGTGGTAGTAGAAGTACGGGGGATCCGGATGATGCGGTGTGGGTGTAAGGTACGTGGAGGGGGTAATGTTATTTTGGTTTAGTGTTGTTTTGGGGTCGTGTGGAGGGGTTTGGCTGATTCGCGGGTTTTTAAAAAAAATTGGTAGTGCGCATGCGTGTAGCTGTATTTGGGCGAAAGGGGTGTTGGGAGTTGTAGTTTTGAATGGGTGGAGAGAAGATGGCGTTGGTTCAGCGAGTGAGGGATTTTAAATGTAAAAGGTAAGGAAAGTTTGTGGGTTTTTCTTGTTGTTATGGGGTGTTTGAAAGGGGTGAGGGTGTGTTCTGTTTGTCTTGGTAAGGGATGGTGGGAAGGGAGCTCAGTTGTGTTGCGGACAGTTTTGTATTGCGGCATGGGCGTTTGTGGGATGGGGTCGTCGTGTTTTGGCGGCCATGTGCGTGGGAAGGGGGGTAGAGTATGTTGTTTATTTGGTGGGCCTGTGTGTGTGTTTGTGTTGTGTAGTGATTGTGGGTAGGGACGTGTGCTGCCGGCAGGCTTTGATTGCGGTCTGTGGTTCTGTGTTGAAGTCCGTGGAATCGGGCCGCTGCACTTTGTCTCCGTTGTGTGAACATTCCAAACGTTAGTGCTGGCAGCGGAGAGTCCGGGGTGGGACTTTGGTGGTCAGTTTTTGGGGGTTCGTTTTGGGGATGTTGCGAGGTACGTAGGGTCGGTTTTTTTGGCGTTGTCTGTAGCCAGTGTAATGGTCCAGTTGGTTGTAAAGTTTGGTGTTTCTGCGAGCCATAGTTTCTTTGTCTATATGCGACATTAAACGGACTGAGCAAATTTATATATATAGATTTATCTGGATCAATGTTCAATTCTGTAAACCAATAAACTAACAAACCTTTCTGCCAAATAAATATGACTAGAATTGTGTCTATGTTGCTTTCAACTAATAGGGACATTTGGGTATTTGTTATCACCAATGGGAACATGGTCAGTTGGTGGACACATGGATGAAGTTGTAATGGAAATAACATGTAGCTTGAAAAGTGCAGGGCCATATACGATTTTTAAGTATTATGAAGATGGCAGATTTATCCCAAAGTAAATCTTGTGAATCTTTTCATTGTTCTCTAACACCAGTGGGAATTATGTACATCAAGAGAATTCATTGTCCCAGTTTTTGTTGTACTGTCAGCAGTAAAACACAGTTTTAAAGTCATTTTAGAACTCTTCCCATTGTTTTTGGAAGCAGGGAGCCTCTGAAGATTAGATTCACTGCATAGCTGCTGCTGTTGAACTTTCTGTGCCACAAGAGCAGACTGCAGACTGTTTACAAGCACCAAATACTTTGTTTTCAACAGTGAAAACACGGCTCTTATCTATGACAGATTCTTTCATTCTTTGTCCAACAATTCGCCTTTGTTCTTCACGCACTAGAATGTTTTTGGGCATTGTTGTGTGCTTCTTAGATTGAAGGTGTACGAGTACTCAATTAGCTTATTTGTAATCTTCTCTGACCATAAAGCAGAAAGATATTCATGTACAAACATGTACTTATTTTATGGGGAAAGTATATGGGTTAAGGCTGTAAAGAGTGAGGTATAATGTTAGATTTATAAGTAGCCCACAACAGAGAGTGTGCCAGCTCATCCGCTGTCAAAGGGCAGTGTAACTATTTCTCTGGTTCTATTTGCTCAGTTTCAGTATTTCATATTTGAGGATCTGTGTACTGGTGCCACCACCAGGAGCTCAGAGAAACAGAATCTCCCAGCATATAAATGCAGCTCAGCAAGGCAGAAATTAAGATGTATAAATGCTGGTGTTATTAACTGCCATCAAATCAACTTTGACTTATGGCGATCCTACAAATGAGAGGCTTTCCAGTTTTCAGGCTATGGCTTTTTTGATTGAGGCTATCCATATGTAAAGTGGTATTTCTCTTTTCTTACTGCCCTCCACTTTACAGCTTATTATTTTCTTTTCTAGTGAGCCAAGGCTTCTCGGGATGTGGCCAAAGCACGACTGTCTCAGTTTAGTCACCTTGGCTTCTTGAGATAGTTCAGGCTTATTTGCTCTAGGATCTGTTTAATTAATTGTCTTTTCAGCAGTCCACAACATCAGTACAATTCTTCTCCAGCATCACATTACAATGAGTTGATTTTCTTTTTACCAGTATTTTTCAATATTCACCTTTCATGGCCATTCGTAGATAGAAATTGGAAATATGATGGCATGGACCATCTTAACTTTAGTAGTCAGTTATTGGATATATCTTTCCATTTCAAGATTTTACCTTTCCAACTCCTATTCTTCTTATGATTTCTTCACTGCACTCTCTGCTTTGATTAATGATTGAGCCAAGACATGGGAAATCTTGAACTATTTTAGGTTTTTTTGTAATTGTCTACTTTAAAGTTATATCAATCATACATGGTCATTATTTTTGTTTTCTTATTGTTCATTTGGAAACCAGCCCTTGCACTTTCTTCGTTTACTTTCTTCAGTAATCACTCAAGGTGTCTGCTAATAGTAAAGTGTCATCTGCATATCTTAAATTATTGACTTTCCTTCCTACAATTTTCATGCCTCCTTCCTCCAAGTCAAAACTAGCTTCACATATGATATGTTCAGCATACAGGTTAAACAAATAGAGTGACAAAATACAACCTTGTCTGACCACTGTGACAATTGGAAACCATTCTATTTCTCTGTATTCTTTCTTGACATTTGTCCTGAGTACAGGTTATGAATCAGGACAATAATATGTAGCAACACACCCATTTCTTTAAACCCAATCCATAATTTGTAATAATCTCTACAATCAAAATTTTTGCTATAATTTATAAAGCAAATTATTGAATACACCGGAGAATTTGCTTTTGAAATTTTTAGAAAATATTATCTAACAGACTGCAGTGGTTCTCAACCTGTGGGTTCCCAGATGTTTTGGCCTTCAACTCCCAGAAATCCTAACAGATGGTAAATGGGCTGGGATTTCTGGGAGTTGTTGGCCAAAACACCTGGGGACCCACAAGTTGAGAACTACTATAACAGAAGTTTCCAATATCATGGCTCGAGCTTTTTACTTTTTTGAACATAGCTTGGACATCTGCCACTTATCACCCCGTATATGATAAAAGTATTTATTTTGAGCATCACATTGCTTACCTGGGGAAATACTGCAGCCATGTTGTGGTTACTGCAATCCTTCATTTCTCCTTCCTAGGGAATTGGAATGTATATGGAATATTTCCAATTCATGGGCCATTGCTTTGTTTTCCATATTTACTGACAGATTTTTTTTAGTTAGAACTAAAGAGCAAGACGGATGGATGGTAACATCGAAGTGACTGGCTTGACCCTGAAGGAGCTGGGGAAGGTGACGGCTGACAGGGAGCTCTGGCGTGGGCTGGTCCATGAGGTCACGAAGAGTCGGAAGCGACTGAATGAATAAACAACAAAGTACATTCTGTCTTTGAAGTGAAGCCTGAGACATCATATTGGAAATGTGTTAGCATAAGGAAAAGCCTTGCCATTGCTTCAATGTGAGCAGGTCACATAGATAGCGGACCTGGATGTTGTGTAACTTGGCTAGGAAACCACAAGGTTGACACATACATTGAGGCATGGAAGGAGCAAGAAGTCCCACCATACAGGACAAAGAGTGTGTCAAAAAGTAATTGGACAGGTCGAAGATGAAGTGATAAGGAAATAAATTGATCTTGGTAAAGAGGGTTCTGCTTTGTGTGCTTCTGTATCAGCACGCAGACCTTGATTTGGCCAAATCAATAATGCAGCTTAGACCAAGAGACTTCACGAAGAATGTGAAGTCTTCTTGAGCTCTTTGGACTCCTGAGGACCTTTCTGTCGAACCAGCATGGTGTAGTGATGTGGGCATCGGACTCTGGAGAACAATGTTGAAATTCCCACTGAGAGTAATCTTATATCTCTCTTTTTGATAGAGTTACAAGCTTGGTAGATGCAGGGAATGCTATGGATGTAGCATATCTTGATTTCAATAAAGCCTTCAACAAGGTCCCCCATGACCTTCTGGTAAACAAATTAGTCAAATGTGGGCTTGGAAGTACTATTATTAGGTGGATCTGTAATTGGTTAAGCAACCAAACCCAAATGGTTCTCTGGAAAGAAATAACTAGTGGAGTGCCACACGGTTCGGTCCTGGTCCCAGTACTGTTCAAGATCTTTATTAATGACTTGGATGAAGGTTTAGAAGGCATGCTTATCAAGTTTGCAGATGACACCAAATTGGAGAAATATAGGTAATACTCCAGAAGACAAAATCAGAATTCAAATGATTGTAACAGATTAGAGAACTGGGCCAAAACTAACAAAATGAATGTCAACATGGACAAATGTAAGATACTACTCTTAGGCAAAAAAAAAAAGGAATGCAAAGATACAGAATGGGTGATGCCTGCCTTGACAACAGTCCATGCCAAAAAGATCTTGGAGTCTTCATGGACAACAAGTTGAACATGAGCCAACAGTGTGATGCAGCATCTTTAAAAAAACAATGGGATTTTGGCCTGCATAAATAAGAGTCTAGTACCTAGATCCAGGGAAGCCATGCTACTCCTCTATTCTGCCTTGGTCAGACCACACCTGGAATCACACTGTGCTCAGTTCTGTGCGCTGAAATTGAAGGGAGATGCTGACTTTAAACTGGAATGTGTCCAGAGGAGGGCGATTAAAATGTATCTGGAGAACAAGCCCTATGAGGAGTTGCTTCAAGAGCTGGGCATGTTTAGCCTGCAGAAAAGAAGGCTGAAAAGAGACATTATAGCTAGCTATGTATAAATATGTGAGGGGGAGTCATAAGGAGGAGGGACTAAGCTTGTTTTCTGCTGCCTTGGAGACCAGGACATGGAATAATGGCTTCAAACTAAAGGAAAGAAGAGTCCACCTGGACATCAGGAAGAACTTCCTAACTGTGAGAGCTTTTCAGCGGTGGAACCCTCTACCTGGAGGCTCCTTCTTTGGAGGGTTTTGAGCAGAGGCTGGATTGCCATCTGTTGGGGGTGCTTTGGATGAGATTTTCCAGCTTCTTGGCAGGGGGTTGGACTGGATGGCCCACAAGGTCTCTTCCAACTCAATGATTCAATATTTTTATCTTATATACTGGTATCCCCCGGGGGTGGTGGGGTGGGAACATGGAACCAAACTCCACTGGATACCAAAGCCCATTATATCTGTTGGTTATAAGATACAATGGGCCTTGGTATCCAGTGGAGTTTGGTTCCATGCCCCCCCCCCCCCGGGGTGGATACCATTATATAAGATAGAATTATAGAATCATTGAGTTGGAAGAGACCTGGTGAGTCATCTATGACAGCCCTGATCTAGTCCAACCCCCTGGAAGAAACATGCACCTACACTCTAGAACAGCATTTCTCAACCTGGGGGTTGGGACCCCGGGAGAGGGGTCATTAGGGGATTTCAGAAGGGTTACCAAAGACCATCAGAAAACATATATTTCTGATGGTCTTAGGAACCACTTTAGCAGAGAAGGCTGAAGATCTCTCCGCCTGCCTTTCTTTTCCTTTTTGGATAGAGAGGGCAAATCCTCCCACCAAAAACCCTCCTCCACTGTGATTGGCCAGCTTTTCAGCCAAGGGGAGGGCTGTTTTTAAGACTTCACATGGGGAGGGGAGAGCAGGCATGCTCGGCACAAGGCTGGAGGGAGGCTTGTGCCAGCGGGTCCCTTCAAGGCATGGGGGTTATGTGTGGGAAGTTTGGTCTAATTCTATCGTTGGTGGGATTCAGAATGCTCTTTGATTGTAGGTGAACTATCAATCCCAGCAACTACAACTCCCAAATGACAAATCAATTCCCCCCCAACTCCACCAGGACTCAGATTTAGGTATATTGGATATTTGTGCCAAATTTGGTCCAGTGAATGAAAATACATCCTGCATATCAGAAATTTACATGACGATTCATAACAGTAGCAAAATTATAGTTATAAAGTAACATTGGGAATAATTTTATGACTGGGGGTCACCATGAGATGAGGAACTGTATTAAGGGGTGATGGCATTAGGAAGGTTGAGAAACACTGCTCTAGAATGAATGCAATTTGACAGTACCTTAACTGCCATGGCTCAGCGAGTTGTTGTTTGGCAAGTCACCAGCACGCTTTTGCCGAGAAGCCTTGTAAAACTACAACTCTCAAGATCTTGTAGCCTTGAGCCATGGCATAGTGGTACTCAAAGTGTACTCATTCTAGCAGTGTAGATGTACCCCGGGTGGCCTAGTGTGCCCAGCAGCATCCCTGTTATCAGGGACTGAAGAAGAGAGGAAAGCAAGGGAAGGGAGCAATCATAGAATCATAGAGTTGGAAGAGACCTCGTGGGCCATCCAGTCCAACCCCATTCTGCCAAGAAGCAGGACAATTGCATTCAAAGCACCCCCGACAAATGGCCATCCAGCCTCTGCTTAAAAGCCTCCAAAGAAGGAGCCTCCGCCACAATCTGGGGCAGAGAATTCCACTGCTGAACAGCTCCCACAGTTAGTAAGTTCTTTCTCGTGTTCAGATAAAATCTCCTTTCCTGTAGTTTTACACCATTGTTCCATGTTCTAGTGTCCAGGGCAGCAGAAAACAAGTTTTCTCCCTCCTCCCTATGACTTACCCCCACATGTTTATACATGGCCCTCATCATGTCTCTTCTCAGCCTTTTCTTCTTCAGGCTAAACATGCCCAGCTCTTTAAGCCGCTCCTCCTAGGGCTTGTTCTCCAGAACCTTGATCATTTGAGTCGCCCTCCTCTGGACACCTTCCAGCTTGTCAACATCTCCCTTCAGATGTGGTACCCAGAACTGGCCACTGTATTCCAGCTGTGGTCTATCCAAGGCAGAATCCTCTGGGCAAGGATAGAGGAGGAGCAGGCTCACAAGCAGCAAGACCCCCCCCCCCTCGCCCTCCCTTCATGATCAATGCTGCTGACTTCAGCGGTTTGGACAGCGCCGGGTTATATTTAGCCCATTGTGTCCAAGGGAGACTGCGGCGCCCGTCGGGTGGCAAGGAGAAGGAGGGCTGGGGACGGCAGAGAGGGAGGGAGGGAGAGAAAGAAAGAGGGAGGGTGGCAGGGATTGATGAGCCAGGTGGCATCTCTGCCTGCTGCACAGCCGCCGCGGGACGAAGGGAGGGAGGGAGGGAGGGAAGCAGGGAGGCAGCCGCAAGGAGCAGCCGCAGCAGCCGCCTTTGCAGCGCCTGGGAGAAGCCTCAGAGGGAGAAGGCAGGGCGAGGCTGGGCAGGGAGAGCAAGGCAAAGCCAAGCCAAGCAAAGCAGCCACCCAGCAGAACAGAAACAGCAGCGGCAGCAGCATCCTGGGTGGGTGATCTGAGTCAACATGGTGGCTGCCCACACCTCCCATGCTTCCTCCTCCAGCGAGTGGATCGCATGCCTGGATAAAAGGTACCATAGGGCCGGGATGCAGGGGGAGAGGGGAGGGGAGGAAGCATTGGGGGCAATGGATGCTCAAGACACCCCAGTCCCTCCTCCTCCATCCCCCCATCTATCAGAAATTACTCCATGCAGTGGGTGAGCTGGAAGATCAAAATGAGTGCCTGTGTGTAAGAGAGGCCTCCAGGAGTGTGTAGCCAAAGGAGTGTCATTTTGCTGCCTAATATATTCACCCCAGGGCCACACATTTCCATAGGGGGTCTTCCTCTGAAAGGCTGCACCTGCTGGAGGAAATAAGGAAATGAATGAAATGGTCTCCCAGGAGCTCCTCATCCCCCTCCCTCCCTTCCTCCTCCACTGCCTGGGTTTTACAGAGATGCTCAGAAGCCTCCAGGCATTGTTAAAGAGACAGGATCAATAAGGGATCAATAATTGTCACCATTCGGTGAAGGTGATCCATAATTCAGATGCCCACTGTGTGGAGGGGTGGTTGCTTGGAGAACATCTATCTACCTTCCAGGTAGGCATGGGCCTAACAGCCGGTTGGTTAGGAATTGTGGGAGTTCCAAAACACCTGGAGGGCCAAAGGTATTTGTATTTATTTACGCCATTTATATTCTCTCAGGGTAGATCACAATACAGGCAAACATGCAATGCCATTGACATACAACATAAATAGACAGACATAGAGGCAATTTATGAAATCAGTTAAATTTAGCCTCCCCAAAAGTGATACCTAAATTTTCTAGACAGATGCAACTATCTTTCGGGTTGCAAAGGTCGACCAAGCTGACAAATTGATCGGCTCACCCCGACCCAGGCAGGCCTCGAACTCATGACCTTCTGGTCAGTAGAGATCTTATGCAGCTGACACCCAGCCAGCTGCGCCACATTCCCGGTGCTAGAATGGATGCAGTTTGGTGCTGCTTTGACTACCATCATTAAATGCTATGGAATCCTGGGAGTTGATGTTTTGCAAGATCTTCAACCAACTCTGCTCAAGAGCGCTGGTGCCTCACCAAACTCAAAACTCCCAGCATTCTATAGCATTGAGCCATGGCAGTTAAAGCCGTGTCAAACTACATTGGTTTTAAAGTGTAGATGCACCTGGAAAAGTTCAAGGATTCAAAGGAATTGTGGGAGATGATATGGAAATTCTTCGGTGACAAGTTTTCCACATTTTTGTATATTATGAAGTATTGAAGCTCTCATTTCCAAAGTACCCAAGGCGTTTTTTGCTGACTGAAGCATTGCCCCCAGATAATTGCATCTGCATAGTATTCAATGGACCCTCAAATTATTTTGAGGGCAGCAACTCCCACAAGCATTTATTCCCTCCATCAGTCAATGAAGGATGATAAAATATTAAGGACTAATATTTTGTTGCCTTTTCATGGCACCAAATATCTGCTGCCTGAGATGGTTGCCTCCTTTCATCAAATGGCAGAACTGATCAAGAGCAAGAAAAGGTTAGAAAGCTTCCTTATTAAGCCACATTGTCTATCCATGTGGCCTATCATTGTCCAATAGTCCGATGTGGCAGTAGATCTAGGGTGCCTTGGGAATATGAAAAGAAACTTCTTAGGAGGTTCTAAATTGCAAAATTTGGATTGGTAGTCTTTAATTTATTATTGTTAGATGGTTTCTTAAAAAGAGCAAGTTTCAGTCCCTTATTTTATGTGGGAACATGTGAGAAACCTCCCACAAGATGGTAAAAAATCCAAATATCCCTTTGGCAATGTCCTTGCAGATGGTCAATTATCTCACACCAGAAGCGACTTGCAGTTTCTCAAGTCATTCCTTACACACACACACACACACACACACACACACAAGTTCCTTACATGACTGTTAACTCCATAATGTATCCCTAGGTCATTTTACTGGAACAAGTTAACGTACTCCCTGGATAGTCTTGCATTTTCTAATGTTATCTGAACACATGGGGAGGCTACCTGGCACCCCTGGTACTTGAGCCCCTTCTACACTGCCATAAAATCCATTATTTCTTTTGAACTGGATTATACGGGTCTATACTGCCATATAATCCGGTTCAAAGCAGATAGTCTGGATTTTATATGACAGTCTAGATGGGGCCTTGCAGACACCTGCATTAAAAGTATTAAAAGCATGTTGCGAGCTTTTGGTGTATAGCTGGTTAACTCCTGTAGATGTGGCCATGCCACTGCAAACCATAGGCCTACACATGTAGTTGGTACCATTCAAGATGGAGGACACATTCCATTTTAAGGAATAAATCTCCCATTTGGATGGCATGCATATTTGGACATACAAAAGTCCAAACCAACAGGCATATTTAATGACCATTATACACGGAGATCAATTATAAACATCTGGAGCAGATATTATAAAAGAATTTATGCAAAGACACCAGAGTTGATATCTCCACATAAGACATACTAAAAAAAGCGAGAATATCTTACAAGGGAGAAGGTTAACATACAGGGAGCTGATCCAGACCAACATAGAAAACCCAGAAATGAAATCTCTAGAACAGTGGTTTTCAACCTGTGGATTCCCAGGTGTTTTGGCCTACAACTCCCAGCCAGCCAGTTTACCAGCTGTTGGGATTCCTGGGAATTGAAGGCCAAAACGTCTGGGGATCCACAGGTTGAGAACCACTGTTCCAGAAGAATTGAACCAAATGGGCCCTAAATGCAATTGGCTTCTATATAGACAGTTGTGTGAGAATTTAAAGAACTGAAAATCTTGGGCTTCCAGACTGCAAAAACATGGTTTGATGTGGTGACGTTGACGTTCCAAAAACCAAAAGGAATATATATATATATATATATATATATATATATATATATAAAAAAAATTTATACCCCGCCACCATCTCCCCAAAGGGGACTCTGAGAGGCTTACATGAGGCCAAGCTCGATGATACATTACAGCAAAAATTACAAATCAACAAAATAACATCACAATGAATGACAAAGAATCAAAGATTCAAACATAGTGGGCGGGGCAAATGCATAATATAAAATGATAAAACTCTGGATGAGATAGCAGTGAAAAAGGTATATTTATGAAGGAAGAGCTCATAGGGGACGGAACAGTGGAGTTGGGCCTTCAGTAAGAAGGGGGAAGTGCAAAATGAGGACAACATTGAAGGTGAAGCACTAGGAATGAAATATATGGTCACTCTCCAAAAGCACAATGGAAAAGCCAAGTTTTTAGATCTTTCTTAAAGGCTGCTAGGGTGGGGGATTGCCTAAACTCGCCAGGTAACGAATTCCACAGCTGAGGGACCACAGTGGAGAAGCCGCTCTCCCTTGTTCCCACAAGTCATGCCTGTGATGGAGGAAGGGGCAAAAGGAGGGCCTCTCCCGAGGATCGAAGGGATCATGCAGTTTTGTGGTAGGAGATGTGGTCATGAAGGTAGGTGGGTCCCAAACCATTTAGGGCTTTATAGGTGATAACCTGCACCTTGAATTGGGACCGGAAAATGAGCAGCAGCCAATGGAGCTCCTTAAACAGGAGGGTTGACCGCTTCCTGTAATTTTCTCCAGTTAGTAGCCTGGTTGCCGAACGTTGGACCAATTGGGGTTTCAGGGCCATCTTCAAGGGTAGCCCTATGTAGAGTGCATTGCAGTAGTCCAGTCTAGAGGTAATTAAGATGTGGACCACCGTGGTCAAGTCAGACTTCATACACACAAAAACCTACTGACTTGACACACGGAAGAGGAAATAGTCAAAGACTCGGTGGTCAGATGGACCCAAAATGCAGGGCAAGAGATAAAAATGGCTGAATGGGAAAAGACATGGGAAAAAAGAAAAAAGTACCTGAAGGAAAATGTCTACAAAATGCATCTACGTTGGTATCTCCCTCCAGATAAATTAGCGAAGATGTACAACTGCAGTGACAAATTTTGAAAATGTGGGAAAGAAAAAGGCATGTTTTACCACATGTGGTGGATATGTGGTGGACATGCAACAAAATTAAATTTCTTTTACTGGAAACAGATTCATGTATATCTCAAAAGATGCTAAACACTAACGTCAAAGTGTCCCCACAAATGTACCTTTTGAACATGCCAAATTAAGAACTAGAAAGGAAATTAGGAAAAAAATTCTTTTACATGATAGTGGCAGCCCAAATAGTATATGCTAGATATTATGAAACCTCAGAGGTACCTCCCTTAGAAGAATGGGGAAAATACACTACAGATTTGCTAATAATGGACAAAATAACTGTATTCTTAAGAGGAGAAATATTAGAGGACTTTGTCAATGAATGGCAACCAGTGATTCAACATCTTAATAAAAAAAGTAAAAAATAAACTAAAAATGTACATTGGGGATGCTATAAGACAGTAGACGAGGAGGAAGTGGATATTATTTTAGAGCCTATGATACCTTTAAAAGTACTATTCAAATAGAAGGCTGTGATCCCTTAAAGAAAAGATATCATGTGAGAAATGATAATGAAACACTAATAGCTGGAAAATATTTCACTGTATGCAACAAACACCTACAAATGTATGTCTATTTTAATAAATAAATAAATATAAAAAGAATTTCTGAATATTTCTCAGTTTGCAAGCAGAGAGAGAGAGAGGAGGCAGGTATGATTTCATTCTATGATGAGCAGTTATTTTTGATCACATGTAGGCATATAGCAAAGATTTTGAGTCGAATTTAACTGTCCTATATCCCAGGATTTTATCCCAGACTATCTACTGGATTATATGAGTCTCCACTGCCAGATAATCTACTCAGACATAAATCCCACTGAGTTCAATGGCTATACTCTCAGATGATTGAATGTAGACGTGCAGCTCATAAATGTAGCAACTTGTAGCTCTCTCTCCATATGTTGAATTCTAACTTTGTTCAGCCCAGCCAGGACAACCAACAGTATAGTGGAACAGTATAATACCAATTTTCAAAGGGCTACTGATTCTCTATCCGTTCAGGAAGTTAACTTGGATTTGGCACCAGTGCAAACTGGTTGGTTTTCTCCATAAAGCTTATAGTGCTAGGTCAGTTTCTGCTATAATTCATACAGTTTTTTATGTGTTCTGATGTCCAGGTTTTTGGAGTGTAGTCACTGTCACAAACATCTGTGAAAGCTTATGTGTGGACAAACTGACACATGGAATTAGTTTCAAAGAGTTTTCCCAGGCTATTCTACATATGCAGTAGAACAAGGTGGGAGTTCATGGCAAAATTTGGAGACCGTATTGATCCACTGCAAATGAGAGCTTATGTATTGTTGTGGGAAAATAGAAAACTAGCAGATTGGGTTGGAACCTTTCTTCCTGATGAATTGGAGCTTATCTTTCCTATGTATCATTTTATATAGAATATATATTTCTCTTTATGCCTTTTAAATTTTTGGATAGGCTATGTCCACGTGCCCAGACACCTGTCTCACAAACTCTTCTCAGAGTTATGTCTTCTGAGATTGGGATGACTTGGAGTAAATGTTACTCTGTCTGTAAAATGTCTTCCCCATTGATGATCTCCTAATTGGGAGAGATAGCTAATACTGCTGCCGACAGGGTCAGAATCCAAAATGACTGTAGCAGATGAGGGAGCCGAGTCAAAACTAACCAAATAAATTTCAGCAGGGAGAAATGTGTGGTATTGTACTAAGACAATAAAACTGGAATGCACAGGTATTTGATGGGTGACACTTGGCTTGAAAACAATCCATGTGAAAGGAATCTAGGAGTCTTAGACCACAAGCTAAAATGAGTCAACAGTGTGATACAGCAGAAAAATAAGCCAATATAATAATAATACACTTTACTTATATCCTGCCCTATCTCCCCATGGGGACTCAGTGCGATTCTAGGATGCATTCCTTGCTGTAGAGGAATCCTCACCCATTCCGAGCTATGCACCATTCCCAGGAAAATGGCACAAGGCTGGGGATGAGCCTGAGATTGCCCGCGGGCTGCAAGGATAGCTGCATCCTGTCCACTTGCTATATATTGTGCAGGCCTGGTCTATTGCAAGGGAAGTGATAGTGCTCCTCTATTCTGCTTTGGTCAGTTCTCAGTTAAAATACAGTGTCCAGTTTTGGACACCATACTTCAAGAAGGATAAGGACAAGCTGGAACATCTCTAGAGAAGGGCAATCAGAATCATCAGAGGTTTGGAAAACAAGACTTACAAAGAATGGCTTAGGGAGCTGGATATGATTAGCATGGAGAAAAGAAGTCTGAGAGGTGACATGATAGACATGTTTAGATATCTGAAAGGATGTCATATTAAGGAGGGAGAAGACTTGTTACCTGCTGCTTTGGAGACTAGGGACCTCATTACATGGACCCTGAAAAGTGTTGGGGACCATCTGTCTACAAAGTGAATCATACTGTTAGATCCCCAATTGTCACAATTCAAGTTCTACCCGTCACACATGTTTTTCTCTTCAGGTTTTTACACATTGTTGCTTGCATTTGGAACCAAAACATGGGGGATCCTTTTCTCCACCCTCTCCATATTACTTCAATACCCAAAAGCCAAGAGATCCTCTGCGCTTCCCAAAGCCTCTTACATTAAAGGAGACTGGCACCACTTTAAAACCTCTTCTTTCCATGGGATAAAAATGGTTTAAAAAGATACTACAACTGCTTGTAACAATGAAAATGCAATGATAGCCTCATTTGAAGTTTCTCAGCTCATAGCAAAAATCAGAAAACTGCACACAATAGCTGAAGAACCTACCGGTATTTTATATGCTGCAAAAATCATAGTTTTTGCATTTATTAATGAGAAAGTTTCCAAGGACCATTCCTTAATGTCTTTGTCAAATGACACACTTAAGAAATGAATCGATACTTTGCCAACACGGAACAGTTATTAGAAAGAGGCCATATGCCCCTCTAGTTTGCTTTGCAACTGAACAAAAGCATAGACATAACAAAGTGAATTTATTGTGCTATATCCGATATGAGGAAGAGAGAAATGTTTTTGAAGATTTACGGTTTAATCTCTTTCTTGATACACACTTCAGCTGAAGAAGTATTTAACCAGTTAGATGAGTGTATAATATCATGGATTATTTGGAATGCATTTAATTAGGACAGATGGGACATGAACAATGTCTGGAAACCTTACTGGACTTGTAGCATGAATTAAGGAAATCATACCATCCGTGACTTGATAGTAGACATATGCATGGATCCATTTTTAGCCAATTCCTTTGGCCATTTGACACTTCGTTCGGATGCTCAAAAGGGCAAGGGGCCAACTGTTATGGATTCCCATCCAAAAAGGGATCACGTGGCAGCTGATCACAGCTCCTCCTCCCCTTTTGGCATCACAGTTGAATCTTTTTGATTTTCCTTTATTTTCCTGATCCTTTTTAAAAATAGAAATGACTGGGAGTTGAGGATCTGAGGGATGGTGGGTGGGGTGTGCACGCATAAGTGTTTGGGGACTGGGAGATGGAGAGTCAGCCTAGCCTATTTTTCTCCTTCCCTTCCTCTTCTTCAGAAAATAATTCTAAAATAATAATAATAATAATAATAACAAATAGTAATCCCAGCAAGCAAAAGAGAAACCTATCTCTCATCTAGAGTAGAAAGTAGAAATTGCTTTAAGGAAGCAAAACCCCAAGCAGAAAGGAGATTGCAGACGCAGTAAAGAAAACAGAGGAGATTTTTAAGGTAGTCCAGGGAGGATAGCTTCACTGAGTTCCAGGTCATAACTCTTCCCTCCCTGGGCCTCCTTAAAATGCCTTGTAAGTTGTGTGGTGTGCTGCTGGTGCTAGCATGTGAGCTTGTCTCACCTCTAGAGTAGAAAAAATTAAACTCAGTGTTCTCCCCTACAAACAGGTAAAGGATTCAGAAAGCATGGTCTGATGCTTTTTAAAATCCCAAGTCTTAATGAAGGATATGGAAGGGTGCTTTCTTAATCTTGTTGCTGACACCCAGGCTCCCTTGAAGGGAAGAAAGGATAGGCTCCCAGAGAAAAGTGGAGCCTCTTAAGTTCCCCATTGCCACCAATGGGCCAAAAAGAGCTATTTTTTTTGGATGCGGAACGAAAATACCCATTCGACAGCACACTCATTTTTGGGAGTCACTGGAAAATTGATACGGGGGGCTTCTTGTACCTGGCAAGCAGAAACGGATAGCAATTCACCCAAAATGCACAAGCCTACTTGATACTATTGTGACATTCATAGGGAAGCTAAGAAGATACCAGAAAAATAACACAGATCTCAAACGAATCAGTCAAAATTTGATAACTGAATTCAAAACGTTTTGAATAGCTTTGCAATGCTATGGATGGTTGAACACCATCAACTTTTGTTACACTGTAAGGTTCATTAGCAGTCACAAGGTTTGTATCGAATTGAGAAATGAACAGCAACTCCATCTCAGCAATCTTTTATTTTTTTGGTTAGTATAATGAGCATACCAGTGAGATATTTTCACTTATTTAAATATGCTCAAGTTAAATCTTCAAGGAAAAAAAGTTCTTTATGTTGAAGGCAAGATTGATGCAATGATGAAAAAGTTGGAAAGGTGGCATCATTGCTTATCAAACTGAAACGATGAGACATTTTCAAACCTCACAAATGTGCTTTGTGCCACCTATAAAGGGTTGCCAGAGGAGGACACATCACTTATTACCCGACATTGATAGATTTGTAGCAGTTTTCATGAATATTTCCCTGTTACTGGGGCAAGCAAAAACTGGATTAGAGATTAATTTTTGGTTAATGTTCCTGAACTAGAAAGCCTCACAACAACAGAGAAAGACAAGCTCATAGAAATATCTACAGATGGTGTTCTGAAATTGCAGTTCAAGGAGCAGTCCCTTCCAAGTTGTTGGACTCATTTGCAAACAGATTTTCTGGAACAATTGAGGAGAAATATTTAAGTATTGTTTCATAATGATATACTTGTGTGAAAAATAATTCTATGTTCTCAATTATTTAACAAATTACCATATATAATAAAGTATAAGCTGAGTTTTTCAGCCCTTTTTTGGGTTGAAGAAGCCCCCCCTCAGCTTATACTCAAGTTATTTATTATTTTACTCGCTGTTACATTTATTATTTTACTCTATTTATCATTATTAAATTTATTATTTTAGTCTATTATTGTTATTATTACATTTCCATTATTTCACTCTTATTATTACCGTACATTTATTATTTTACCTTATTATTGTTATTACATTTATTACGTTACTCAATTATTAATGTTATTACATTTCCATTATTTCACTCTATTATTATATTTATTATTTTACTCTATTATTATTGGAAGGATACATAAGCAGGTTTACATTGAAGAAGGTTAGAATAATGGTTTAATCAGAGTTGGACAGCCTTATCTTAAATAACAGTTTTATGTCAATATTCAAAAACATTTAACCTTCTGATGCCTAAATTAATGTAATTTTATTGGTATATATTTTTATTTTTGAAATTTACCAGTATCGGCTGCCTTTTCCACCCTAGGCTTATACTCGAGTCAATACGTTTTTCCAGTTTTTTGTGGTAAAATTAGGTGCCTTAGCTTATAGTTCGGTTGGCTTATACTCGAGTATATAAATAATAGGAACTGTTTGAAAAATGTAGACACAGAATAAATGTTTCCACTGTTAACTCTGATATAAAAAGGCTTATAAGTGAAATGTAGCACTTTCTCATTAAGCAATCAATTAAAATTAGCAAGTAATATTAGGTAACATTTCAGTGTTTAGGTGTTCTTGTTGTTGGAATCATTCCTGTAAAGATATATTAGGAGTGTGTGCATTTACTTATCACTCCCCAAAATTGAGGGCCCTTTATGAGCATCATTACATAAATATTTGATGCACTTTAGGGTTTTAAATCTTGAGTTGAGTCTTAATGGTCCATTGCAACAAAAGATATTTGAAGGGGTCCATGGTGAAGAAGAGGTTGCAAACTGCCATTCTGTGCATGATGTTGATATTAATTCATGGGCTTCCTTTGGAGTAGACATGACCTGCAGTGCCTTTGCTGAGTGTTGTACTTGACTGCAGGAGCTGATCACACAACAAGCAAATGTCATGTTGCTATCCTGCTGTGTCAAGACTGTCAAGATCTTTGATGAGCTTTGGCAGAATTATTTAAAAGCACAGTGCTGTTTTTAGGACCTGAGTTAATGTATACATCTCTACTTTTTCTTTACAACTTCTTCTTTCATAACTTTAGATTTTTACCTGTGCTTGGAAGCAACTAATTAAAAGTAACCCATTAATTATAATTAGATCCATTCCCCCAGGTATAATTATGTTGCATTACAGATGAAATATAATAAAGAATGAAGTCACTTCATTTATAGGATGATAGTAATGGATAAAGTGACTTCTATACATGTATGTATGGTCTTACTAAATGGAGGAGGTGGAGTGGGATTGACCCATGGGATCGCGGAAGGCAATCCCAAGACAGAATCAAACCCCACAGGGCCCACACCTACAAACATCCAGACTTTATTGAAAGATCCAAATCTTTTCAGGTTTTTTAAAAAAAATCCAGAGTAAACCTGGAAATCCTGGTTTACTTTGGGTTAATCTGGATTATTTTGAGCCATCATTTGGACACCTCCGGCTAACCCAGAGCCCATCAAGGGTTTAGGCCTGGTATAGAAGGGCTCTGGGCTGTTATTTCAGATGTGGCTAGAAGTCTTTGTGCCATTGTAGGCTGCACTAACTCTGAGTTTTATTGAAGAACACAAAGGAACTAGCTGAGATGCTATCCTATTTTCGCATTGTATACTTACTGCATCACTGGCCAGAGTTTCTTATGAGTGTTTCATAAAAATAAACCCCAGGCTTCCTTCTCAACTTGGAATGGATCTTATACCTGCAATTGTGCTCTACCCACAATCAATATCTATTATCTTTACCAATATCCAAGCTGGAGAGAAAGCTCTGATTCATCTTTCTGGGCTCAGCAAAAAGTACATTTTGGCCTTTTCTGATGGAGCAGTTTGTACCACTCAAGTTCGTTTTCAGCATGATTCCACATACATATTTGGAAAATGTATTTCTTCAGAAGATTTTCAGATTTCTTTTTCAAAGCCATGCCCAATTTTGTGTGTGTGTGAGAGAGGGGGGGAGGGAAAGAGAGGGGGGAGGGAGAATATGGGTGTTTGGGGGTCATGAGCTCCTCCTCTAAGAGCTTGTTCTTTTCACACATTATGAATGACATGTTTAGATATAGTGGGTGTGATTCATCCATCTGTACTGCCATCTGTGTATCTGTCACAGTCTTTACCAGACTTGTCAGGCCATGTCATCATGGGGCTGGAAGGAAGCAAGTAGGGCACTGAGTGCATTGGTTATGCAAGGGTTTTCCGATTCCTACCATCAAGAGAAAATAGGGGGTGGGTTTCAGTAATCAATACTGCAAGCATTTGTGAAGTCAGTTTAGCATTACACGAGTATCTCCTCAATCCATATGGGTGAGATTAAGTGATTTAGGGCTCAATGTATTGGCAAAGGCTTTCACAGCCAGAATCACTGGACTGTTATGTGGTTTCTGGGTTGAATGGCCATGTTCTAGCAGGGCTCATCTACACAGGCCACAAACTGATTCTGATCCGCAGTGGTGTACTCTGAATGAGCCTTGGTCTACACAACCGGCCCACTCAGGGTCTGGAAGGTATGTAGATTACACTTTGACCCCATAGTTCTTGGTCTTGCTGTGCCTTACTGGCACAAAATGGTGCACTGGTCACCATTTGATACTGGTAATGATGACAGCCAGAGTGACTAACTGACATGAGAAACAAGGAGGAGTAAAGAAGAAATCACTCCCTCCTTTCACCCCTTCCTTCTCCAATTACTCCAGCTAGTGTCACTCTAGACCCCAAGCAATGAACAATAAACGTTTGTCCTTAGTGGGTACCACAAAACTCAGAAAAATGGGATCGAGATAGGTGTCAACCCCTATCCCTAGGCTGCTTGAGCCCAGGAAAAGTGAGATGGCAATGCAAACAGCTGCAGCTGCTTCCTATATAGGAAGTAGCACAACTATTTACACTCACCTAAAACACAGACACGTTCCAATGCTTCAAGGAAGTTCCAGAATGTTGCATAACTTTTTTGAATGAGTTTTGATAAATGGGCCCCTGTGTCATATGGCTGCGACAGAGACCATGCACCTCAGGGCTGTCTCATGTGGCCTATGTAGATGACCCTTCAAGCCCCCCTAGGTGTTTTCGACTTCAACTCTCAGAATTCCTAATAGCCAGTGGGAGTTGAAGTCCAAAACACCTGGAGGGCTGAAGTTTGCCCATACCTGTTGAAGAGTCAGTAAAATATATTCATATGGCTGGGATGAGAGCATATCAGTAGTAAATTGGAATTGTTCAGATTGAGAGCCATGCTTTGGGAGCACTTTCCTTAACGTGCGAGACTCCAAATTTATTTTTTATTACTTATTACTTTTTTACTCGATTTATAACTCGCCTTTCTCTACCCCGAAGGGGACTCAAGGCAGGTTACAAATCCCATCATTTCTCAGCAGCAATTAGATTGTAGAATTTTTATGAGCCAATTTGGGGAAGCCAATGTTCCCAAAAGGCATCAGTGATATATTTGTTTATCATTACTGGTAATTAAAATATGTATAGCTTGTCCTGTACACAAGGCTGCAGTGTAGTATACAGGTTTAATTTAAAATCAGCACAATTTAACTGATGTACTAAAGGAGAGAAGACTAAGATTTCCTATGTCCTCATGAAGTATATGCTCCCACTAAGAGGATTCAGATGAGGACCCTAATCCAAGTATTATATACCAGTTTCTCTGTTACTCCTGTGGTTTCTAACATTATTGTTCATCATTAGCAAAATAGCATCTTATCATGTTTAAAACCCCATCCATCCCAGCTGTAGCATAAATGGAATATATTTTTGAGCTCATGAACAGCTAACAAAACGTGTTATGTCTTTTCCACTGATTTCTACTTTCTTGCTGTTTGTGAATGTGATGAAGAAGTCAACGTTCTCTGTTTTGTGAAAACACAACCCATGGCCTGTTTTCTGTAGCTTATTTTAGGCGCACACTCCTTGTTGGGCAGTAGTTATGATTTCTATAAGTAATTACACAGGGATTAGGATATACAAATAGGGTGCGTACCAATCTCAAACCTGAATTTCTTGTATTTGAAGAAATGATTAACTAGCTTTTTATTCAATTAGGTATTAGGCAATCAACATAGCTTGCAGTTGTTCTGAAAAATTGCTCAATAGTTGCAATTCAAAAACAATTAAGCAGAAAGAAATTAATTAATTCAGACAATTAAAATATGGCATGAATATTATCGCTTATCTTATATAAAAACACAACTGCTTCTTTCAACTGTTGTAAATTATTTCTGAATTTAAAAATGACTCTCTATAAAAGATAAAATACATGCTGTAGATAAATGGGCTTAAATCCAGATTGATGCTTGTAATAAAGTCACAGTTTCCCACTCCTCTCATTGCCCTCACTCGGCTTCTCATTAGTTCTTGCATAGGCACAGCACTGGATAGGCAGACCATGCTTTTCTAGGGCTATATGGTTAATATCTGCCTATGTTGATTTATGGCGATGGACTTAAAGGCAGGTTGGAGCAGGTAGCCCTTGAAGATATAAGGAACAGCATCAGAAGGAAAATTTCATAGCTCAGTGGTAGAGAACATGCATTATAGTCAGAAATTTCCGAGCTTCTTTTGGAGGAGTAGAAAAGTCCTTTGGTTTCAACCTGTGGAAACTTGCTGCAAGTCAGTGTAAGGACTTCATCTCATGGGATAAGTAAAGCGTTTGGGACAGTTGTTTTTCCTTTAAGCTTCACAAAGCCACATTTTGAAATTAAATGGATTATTTTCCTGCCCCCATCACATGGTTTCCTTCTTTCCGCTTTCTGTTCTAATTATCCCTTTGCCTTCTCATTACATGGGGGAGGCACATTTCTCCTCCCACTGTCTCGTCTCCGTTTTCTTTGGATATTACAATTTCTTTTTATAAGTACAGATAGCTCTCAATTCAAAAGATAAGTCTATTTATTTCATGTTTACAAAGAGATATCAATTACTGTACTTTCCTCCTTGGTCCCAAAACATTAATGGTGGAAGAAAGGAATCAATACTGCCCATTTCGGCTCCTCCCTCCATGATGATGTCATAATTATGTTTACAAGCAGGTAAGGGGGAATCCCCTTTACATGGTAAATTGGGCATTTGTACATTTCTCTAAGCAGGGAATTGACAAAGAGGTCATGGGGGGGGGGGGGAGAGAAAACCACACTTTAGAAACAGCAAAATACTTGGAACCCATTGTACAAGCTTATGTCATGTTATGGCTTCTGTGGGTAGCTGTTTCTTAAATGTGTGGAAACACTGATTTTATTGCACGTGATGAAGTCCTAAATTAGGGAATCAGATAAGTCCTCCAGATGTTTTGAGACTGAAATCCTCATTGGACTGAAACTCCCTTCAGCCAGAGAGATGTGCAAAAACAACAACTGTCCCAGTTGGTAAGAACAGATCTAATTATGCCTTTCTCATTCCACTTTTCCTGGCTGCTTTTAAAATATCTCAGTTTTTTTCTCTCCTCCTCCCATATTTGTTCTTTGTCCCCAGCTTACTGCTGCAAACTGAATTCAAAGTGCTTAAGTTGTTTTCACTTAATTAATGCAGAAGAGGAGGGGGCGAAATCTTGCTCTTTCCTGTAGATTCAAGCAAAAGCAAACTGCTTGAAGCCTCTCCCAACTTATCTGTTTCCCCCCATTAATAATATATGCCAATTTGAATGTGCTTTTGTGTTGCTTGGCCACACATGCCCCAGTTTTCTTCTGTGAAATGTTGGAGGGGATGAGTATGCAAGGAGTTGCAGTCTAGCAACAGAGGCAGAACTCCACGAGTCTCAACTTTTGTGCAAACAGCATTGAACCAGATAGAGCCATTCCCTCATCTCTCCCTCCCTCCCTCCCTCTCCCCTCCCTCCCTCCCTCTCTACCTACCTACCTACCTATCTTTCTATGCTCATAACTCAAAAACCACTGGACTAATTGCCACCAAATTTGGCCACAAGTCACCCACTAACCCAAGGAGTGACAATTACTCAAAAAATTGATTTTGTCATTTGGGAGTTGTAGTTGCTAGGATTTATAGTTAACCTACAATCAAAGAGTATTCTGAACTCCACCAGCAATTGAATTGAACCAAACTTGGCACGTAGGAATCCCATGACCAACAGAAAACACTAGAAGGGTATGGTGGTAATTGACCTTGAGTTTTGGAGTTCTACTTCACCTACATCCAGAAAGCACTGAGAACTCAAACAATGAAGGATCTCTAGACCAAAATTAGCATGGATACTCCATATGCCCAAATATGAACACAGATGGAGTTTGGGGAAAATAGACCTTGACATTTGGGAGTTGTAGTTACTGTGATTTATAGTTCACCTACAGTCAAAGAGCATTCTGAACCCCACCAATGACAGAATTGAGACAAACCTTCCACACAGAACTCCCATGATCAACAGAAAATACTGTGCTTTCTGATGGTCTTTGGCAACCCTTCTGACACCCCCTCATGACCCTCCCCCAGAGGTCCTGTCTCCCAGGTTGAGAAATGCTGTCTTAAGGCCATCCAGTCCAACTCCCTTCACCTGGGCAAGAAAACATAATCAAAGCCTGACAAAGAGACATCCAGCGATAGATATAGATAGATATGAATCACACACACACACGTATATGACAGATATAGTATCATAGATTTGAAAGGGACAATTATATGTTGCATGTTCCAGAGTAGGCAAATCAGACAATCTCTACATCAACACTGACAAAGAAACAACAAGAAATACTGTTTACCCATAAGTATAAAGAAATTATGTATATTAGAAACCAACACTTTCTCTTTACTTTATTTTCCAGATCACCAGACTGGGCCACAGCAATGCGTGGCAGGGGGCAGCTAGTTTAGTATAAAACAGCATCCTGTTTTCTTGGGAAAACACTTTCCTGAGAAAATCAGAAACAAGAGTACTGTTTCTAGTTGCTAAAACAGAGTTTCGGTATACTACCAGCAGAAGGTGAATCACTGATGCTAATGAACAAACACATGCAAATAGGCTTATCTGCATAATCTGTACAGATCGTAGAATCTTGCTTTGCTCAAGGCATCATTTGAACTTCCCTTATTTTCCAGAACAATGATGTTAACCAAAGAGAAACTTCTGTAAAGTAGTAGTGAAAGACTGAATCTTCTGAAATGTTATTACAGTATTCTGAACTTCCTTACCTGACTCAGAGGAGCAATACTGTGATTTGGGAATATGTACCATAGTAACAGTGCCATGAGAATCTGAAGAGGACAAAGAAGGACCTCTCATGAAGGGAAGCCAGAATGACCCCCTCTCTGCTGTCCTTTAAGTGGCAGACTAAAACCTTAATCATTTAACCTCATCGTTAAATTATTTTAACGATGAGACACTGAGAATTGTATTTTATGGTGTTAATTCTAATTGTTTACTGTTTTTATTTGGTTATTGCATAATTGTTTTTAATTGTATTTTGTATTGTGGGCATTGATTGCAATGTGTAAACCGCCTCGAGTCACCTTTGGGCTGAGAGGGGCGGTATAGAAATATAGTAAATAATAAATATTAAGGCAGGCTTTTAAAGATGAGGGTGTCTAAGATCTAGTCAGGGATTACTGTAGTTTTTAACTGTTTTGATGGATTTTAACTGCGTTTTTTAAAATGCTGCTTGTGTTTTATTCTATTTTAATATTTGCATTTTTGTATATTTTAAAGTGTATATTAATGCTTTTATGTCAAGCAGCTTGACATAAAAGGAGGAGGTAAAAGCAGGCTGTAAATAAATAATAAAAACATGAAGTGAGATTTAGGACCTCATCAGTGGGCAAAATTGCCCATCCTGTGCTGCTTTGACCCTTCTTCAGGCTTGCACCCTGCTAGCTCCCATTCCACAGCTTTGATCTACTCCTGGCATGGCTCCATGTCTGAAGAGAGGTGAAAATGGCATTGGCTGCAGTGGTGACCACACAGGAGGTTTCCTATGTTGCATAAGGAACAATGGGGTGAAGCTGGGTGACGGACACTTCCTCGTGTGGGATGGATTAAGTTGCAAGGTGGGTGATACGGCAGAGTGTGGGACATTAACTACTGGATTCGCCAAGCATCATGGCGAATCCAGTAATGAATGTCAAGTAGTCACAGAGTTTAAAAATAATATTTTTGAATGTCATTGATTTTAGTATGTGTTTGGAAATGATTTGCTGGTTTCTTCTTTGATGCCTTTCCCATCTCTTCCTTTCCTCTTTTTGTGCTCTAATTCACTGTAGAGGATAAAGTGTGGGGTGGGGGAATCATGCCACTCTGAGCACGTTGGAAGGATGGCCAGGTATAAATGGTATTTTAAAAGCTACAAAGGATGTACATGCTATTTGGCTGAAACTGGGGAAGGGGAAAATGATGCTTGTGGTTTTCACTAAGTTCTTTGGACATAATTTGAGTACTGACCAAGCACATTCCTCAGCTTTCATTACTTCATGCTGTGGTGAAACCAATGTGTACCATGAACTTAAATTTCCTTCTTTCTGGAGTTCTTGCTGAGAAAGAGGCTCTGAAGCTGGGTTAGATGAAGGTATAGAAAAATTACATTTTCTGGAAGGAACCAGTTATCCCAATGCCAGAGGAATGTCTAGCAAAGACCTGTGAATTACCTGAGACGGATGGAGTGATGATGCTGATCAAGGAAAAATCTTTGCCAAATTGTGAAAAGATTGGGACTTGATTATTACTTTTTCACAACAACAATGGAAGCAGATGTCAATTGCAGGATTTATGAAACAGAGGAATGTTATTTAAGGTAGAAATCTGGTTAGATAGTACTATCTAAAGGGAGTACAACAACGTGTAAAAATCAATAGAAAATGGCTGGATCTGCACTGCCCTAGATCCCAGGATCTGATCTCAGGTTGTTTGCTTATCCCATATTACCTGGCAGTGTATTTGTTATTTATTTATTTACGGTATTTGTATGCCACCTTTCTCAGCCTGAAGGTGACTCAAGGCAGCTTACAAATTGGCAGCAATTCAATTCCACACTGTTCATAAAACACAATTAAAAACATTTAACACACATTATAAAAAAACATGTAAAATCATCAAAAAACATATAATCACCAATGACTTCCTGTTACCTCATTTTCCAAAAGCATTGTCTAAGCCAGGGGTGGGCAATTTTTTTTTCCAAGAGGCCACACAAGAGCCAAAAAATATTATGGAGGGCTGCACCTAAAGGCTAAACTACATTCTAATCTACTTTATTTATTTACTATTTACTATATTTACTATATATTACACATCATTAATATTAGCATATTAATATATTGAGAAATATTAATATATTATTAGTATTAATATCATAATTATTATATTATAGTATATATATAGACATTATAATATATTGAAATTCTTCGGAGTGGCAGGCTGTTTGCCGATGCAGGCCCCACGGCCCGTGATTGGATGGCGGCAGTGGCAGCCCTTCCTCTTGTGGAAATGCCCCCCCTCCCGACGCCCTTCTGCCCAGGTGCCGAAGGATCCACGGGCCAGTCAGAATCAGCCGGCGGGCCGTAGGATGCCCAGGTCTGGTCTAAGTTGTTCCATATTCACTCTTTCCTGGTTCCATATTCATCTATTATGCTGTGTTTCCAAAGGCTTGTCCAAAGAGCCAGGATTTTACTTTGATTATATGAGTGTAGACCCATAATCCAGTTCAAAGCAGATAATCTGGGATCAGATCCTTAGATATAGGGCAGTGTAGATCCAGCCAATGAGTATGAAGTTCATAGAATTGTCTCTTTAGCTGCGTGATTACAAGTATTTGCATGTTGATTTAATTAGGTGTTTGCTTTTAATGTAGTTTTGTAGAATGTTGTAGTAGCTGGTTATTTAGCTGCTTAGTTTTAACAATATGTGTGTATCATAAAAATCTGTTTTTGTATTATTTCTCAATACAAATTAGGTTTTTTTTAAAAAAAGGAAAATCACATTCCCAGCTACAGCTCTCAGAATCGCTGGGAGATTCTGGAGTTTGTTGTCCAAAAAGTATTTTTTCTCATCTGTGGCCAAATGCTATAGTTTTTCACATAAATGCAACTGAGCAGGTACAGAAGGAGGGAGGGGGACTCAAATCTGCTAAACAGCAGTCTACCTGGAAGCCATAACATGAGTAAACAACTTTCCAGGCTGTTGGCCATAAATGAGGTAGAGCATTACCATGCCAGCACCAGGAGAAACTCAGGAAGTTTTGCCTTGGCACACAAACAGAATCAATTGGGGGGGACATTTGCAGATCTTATTGCGCATGCTTCAGGGTTAGCCACACATATAAGTGATTTTCTCCAGTTTTATATTGAAGCTACCTTTGAGGGAAAGATTATATCAAAGGCTATTTTGTTACATTCCTTTCTTACTATTATTATGGTGGAAACAATGAAAAAGTTCAATGCATTGCTTTTATGAAAACAGCTACCAACCAGGACTGAGGAATCCATTCTGTGTACACTTTGTAAAAGCTAGGTGTAGGAAAAAGCAGTCAGGTGAAGTGAAATGTCATAAAGCAATTTTTCACACCACTCTGTTGTAATTATTCTGTGCTTGCTTGAATGTGCAGGACTGTTCTCGTGCTTCTTTTACCAATGGATTGATCTTTCTCATCTCATAGCTTGCCTCCCTTTCTTAGCTGGCAAGCCAAAGTGATAAGAGAGAGAGAGAGAGAGAGAGAGAGAGAGAGAGAGAGAGAGAGAGGGAGGGAGGGAAAGAGAAAATGCTCTGAAAAATGTCTGTTTCATGATAGAAGCCAAACCCTACATGTGATCAGTGAATTTATCACAGGCAGTGTTCATATAGGTATGGTTTAAATGTTTTAACACTTTCAGAGAAACTGCAGTGTCCTTGTAATTCTTCATCTAGAAAAGGGGGGTATGGATGTTTGTAGCTGCAAGAAATGCAGCATACAGATGACAATGTTACATTTGCTCACGATCATCACCCTGGCAACCCTTTGAAGGACACAGTATAAATCTTGAAAACCGAAATGAATAGCTGTTTAGAGCCTTCAAAGCAATGACGTTGTGAAGCAGCCATGAATCGAGGCACACAACTGCCTTCCTCTCATAGGATTTTTAAATTTTTCCATTGTGATAGTATTCCTTTTTAATTATATTGTGCCACTTAGAGGTGGAATAGCTTGGTTTGCGCTTCTTTTTGTTTGCTTTGATTGTGATTTTTCTGCACAGCAGGGGGTTGGACTATTTGGCCCATGTGATCTCTTCCAACTATATGGTTCCAGGAGTTGAACAGGTTGTACTGCAGCTCCCATTCATTCTAAACACCATGAAAGATTATCAGTTATATTCCAACATGGGGATGTGGCCCATGTTACTTATCTCCACACACTCCAACTATGGCAACATGGCAAGGACAATTAAACCTATGTCCACCCACTTTTCCAGCTGCTTTTATAATGTTCTATAGTTTCATTTTCTTTCCTCTTGACTTACTTAAATTGCTGCAAACTGAATTCAAGGTGCAAAAGTAGTTTTGTACTCAATTAACTGAGGAAGAAGAGGAAGAAGCAAAATCCTGAGCCCATTCCAATAGGCTCAGGCCAAAACAAATTGTTGCACTCTGCTAACTTGTGTATTCATTCTCATTAATAAATCTGCCTTGCTATTGTTGTTGTGTGCCAAATCATTTCTGAATTTTGGCGAGCCTAAGGAGAACCCCAACCCCTTTGGGGCTGAGAAGGGCAGTATACAGATATCGCAAATAAAACCCATCACAAGCAACTTCATCACATGAAGTGACCTAATGCGGGCAACAGTGGGGGGATTTACTGGGCATCATGGTGAATCTGGCAGGCAGAGGGGGAATCCGTCACCTCGCATCCCACAACACCTGCAGCACCACCTTTCCCATCACATGGGGGAAAGTGATGCTGCACTGCCCCCTCCCTCCGCCATTTTCGACTGTCATGTTGCCAGGGCTCTGCCGGTACGCAGGCAGAGGTGAACCAAAACAAACACCCAGCTTGTGTCAAACCATTTAATTAAAGCAGCACTTACTGTCTGTCTGTTTTCATAGTCCAAAATATTAAACATAAAGATAGCACTGAGCTACATAATATAAAACAAAGACTGATAGCAAACACTGATGCAGGTTTGAGAGAACACCATAGTCAAACACTAAAAGTTCAATGAGTAAGTTCAAGGATCAAGAGTCTATACCACAGTTAATATCCAGTCCAGACATTCAAGGTTCCAGAGTTCCAACAGTTCAGGAGACAGGTCAGGATACCAAAAACCAACAAACCTGGGGGGAAGTTGGGGAAGCCAGCAGCATCCACAGCCAAAATAAAACAAATACTTTCTCCCAAAAATCAGTCTCCAGGCTGGCTCCTTATATTCAGTAAAACCCAGCTGCAACCTATCTCTTGCATGCTTTCACCCTTAAGTGCTTTCACTCACAAACTCTTCCTTATACTGTAGATTACTCAGCCCTTTAGAACTAAAACTTAACCCCTTCCATCACCAACTGCTAGGCCTGTCACCATCAACCACCATCAACTGTGGAAGATGATACATGATACTGTCAATGAGAACAAAGTGACTTCCCATGTTCTCCTTGCTTCTTCTTAGGACGCCTCCAGCACAGTTTGTGGATGGAGCCTCGCCGAAGCACCTCTACGTCATTTGATGGGATCCGGTGGGCTCTGTCCCTAAACTGTGCTGAATGCATTTTAGGACAGATACAAACCTCGGTGTGATGAGGTCTAAGGTATTCTTGTCAAGACTTGTTGAGAGAGGGTTTGTCTTTACCTTCCTCTGAAGCTGAGAGAGAATTGCTTTTCCAATGTTATCCAGTGAGTTTCCATAGCGGAGTGAGCACCACAATCCAATGGTTCTTGGCCCCACATGTCCTGGTTTTCACCTGTGAAATGTTGGTGATAATGCATCTCTAACTTACTTGGTTTGCTCATCCATATGATGTGAAATAAAAAGGCTGTTCATAAAAGGAAAATAAGTCTCACCCTGTTTCAGTGATAATGTAGCTGGGGCTTCCTCTTATTGTTGACTTATATTGACATACCATACTGGGAGAGGCTTCTGGACTATGCATTCTGTACCTTATGATCAAATTGTAAGGGCAGCTAGAAGTATTCTTAAAGTGGCAATTCAGATGTAGAATTCTGCTCCCCTGAGACATAGGACTTCATAATAAGTGTCTTTGCAAGCGTCCTAGGATGCTTGCGGCACAGTTGATCCACTGAGCACCAGGCCACCCATCACATAATGCACACTAAGTTCCGTCAGGGCTCTGTTGATCATCTGTGGCACATGCATCCTATGACGTTTTACCCAGAACACAGATGGAAGGTTCATGGTGAAGCTTCCTCACATGTGATTGGGAAGCGCTGCGGTGAGCAAGGTGGGTTGGATTCATCACAGCGGATAGCAAATCATCTCACATTCATCAATGTGATGAGGTTCTAAATGAAACTTAGTAATTTTCCTAAAGATATCCCTGGTTGGTCTGTTTTTTGTGAGAGGAATGTGGGTGAGAGTTTGGATTTGTTTAGGTTTAATTGTGTAGAGTTTTGCATTTTATGCACATTTTTCCATTAGTGGTGTGGCTTTATATGCATATTAATCCTTCCATAACCTTTGAGATAAAAACAGCTAAAAAACAAAATAATTGCATTCTTTTATAAATGTCTATACATATTTCTCTTTTGATCTTGCAGGCCTTTGGAGCGTTCTAGTGAAGATTTAGATATTATATTCACCCGGCTAAAAGAAGTGAAAGCATTTGAAAAATTCCATCCAAATCTGCTCCAGCAAATATGCCTTTGCGGCTATTATGAAAACCTGGAAAAGGGAATTACATGTAAGGCGTTCTTCTTTCTGAATAAGAAAATATGTAAGATCAGAATCAGAAAAGATTATCTTTCTTTTTTAATGTTTGTAGAATGATATGTTTTTCTGAAGATTGGGATGTTTTTGGTTTGTTTACTATGTGTATTTTGTTTATGTATTTATGTTATACATTCTGACTTTTCTGTTTAATAGGAAATTTCTTTTATGGGGGTGGGGGTGTTAAAATAGTTTGAATAGTCTTTTGCAACTTTGAATGGAGATCTGCTAATGTTTATGGAAAATACACTGCCAGATGCTGGTTAAGATGGTCCTTCTTCTGTTAGGGAAATTCAATTGTTGTTTCCACCCACAATAGTATATATGTTCATACGTACATGATATTTTCCAAATATGTCTATCTCCTCTGTTCCCTTTTATCAAAAGTATAAGAGAGAAAAGCATAGAGTTAAATGCCCAAGAATCCTAGATCACAGCTAGACAATAACTTATGTAGCAGCCAATGGAAACTGCTTGTGTAAGACTTATCACTCATCAGTTTTCACTCATTGTAGACAAGAAATGCTACTCGTACATGTGTTTCCAGTTATATCCTAGAGAGATACATATTAGCCTCTTCCAGGCTCGGTCCTCATCTAGTCCATTTGCCATCTTTCCACTCTTGTAAGCTGAAGCAAACACTTGTTTTCTTGCTCAGTGGGTGGGACCATGGGCATCAGAGCCAGGGGTTAGGTGAAGGAACTGTGTCTGGGTTGGTTTTCACACTTATAGGCCCATTAATGATGGGACAGTTCCCAGAGATGTGGCTTGATAACCTTCATTCTATGCCACCTAGACAATGGTGAGAGTTGGATGATTCAATAGCAAGTCATCCAACAGTAAGGTGTCTGGTAATGTCGACACAGAAGGACCTCAGCTTTAATTTCATTTTTGTAGGAAAAATATTTTGTGCTATCTCAGAGCCTTTCCAGATGAGAAAAAAATCTGAAAGTCCCAGGTTCTGTTCCTGTATAAACTGGTTTTATTTTGGAGATTCACAGAATGTTTAGCGGCCACGATAGCACAGCAGGTTAAACTGCTGAGTTGCAGAACTTGCTGACCAAAAGGTCAGCGGTTTGAATCCCCAGAGAAGGGTGCACTCCCGTTGTTAGCCCCAGCTTATCCCAACCTAGCAGTTCGAAAACATGCAAATGTGAGTAGATCAATAGGTACCAATCAGGCGGGAATGTAATGCTGTTCCATTCAGTCATGCCAGCCATAACTGCATGAAACCTAGGAGACCTAGGAGATGTCTACGGACAACGGCAGCTCTTCATCTTAGAAGTTGTGATGAGTACCACCCCCCAGAGTCTGACTCGACTAGATTTAATGTCAATGGGAAACCTTTACCTTTATATAATGTTTTATTTATGCTGAAATAATTCTTGGGCATTATCAAGGACCTTTCATGCCTGCCTCCCAGGTCAGTTCAAAATAACCCAGTATTTTCCAAAATGAAATGTGTTTCTATTTGGCAGTCTATTACCCCATAACTAGTTTAGGTGGCCATCAACATTGAACAAAACTATTCTTTCCAGGACCTAAATTTAACTGAGGTCAAGTGAGGGAGAGAGGAATTTCAGCACTAAAACAAACCGTTTCTAATGTTAAAGTAGTTCAGCAGTAGTAAAGCCATTTAGCATGCTAACTATAACTTCTGAGCAATAATAAAGGAGACTCTGTGGAAACTGGTGAAAATAAATTTCAGAAATATTACCTAAGTCTAGATATGACACATGACCAATGGGAACAGAAGGAGAACAAACCCAAGGGCATGGGTAACCTGTGATATATCAAGGGAGGGTATGTATAGGTGTAAAATTAGGCATATGTACTTATAATTAAAAAAGAACTGGATCCCTCGGAAATCTCCAGAGATCCTTCCAGAGATCTCCACCATTTCTGGGCGAGCCTCACTTAATTCCTTTTCTCTTTCATCCTTCTTGTGGTCTCCCTATGCTGCTTTCTTCCTTATTCCAGGGGCACACATTTTGCAGAACAGGAGAAAGAAGGGCAGAGAGTGAGCTAAAAGGCTGTAGCTGTATTAGCAGAGGGATTAGTTTAGTGCAGACAGGCTTTATAATCTGCTTTTCAACTCAAGTGAATTCTCAGGGCATGATATTGTAACAAAACAGTAAATATCAGAGGGGAAGTATAAAGGAACTCGGCAACATTGCATTAACAGCAAGAGAATATTATCAGCTAAACTGAGTTCTATTAGAAAAAAAGAATACAAACCATCTAAATGGGTTAAGCTCTTGAAATTCTTATACAGGAATAAACTGTATAAATCAGGCCTAAGAACTCTGCATCCCTCCAGATATTGTTGGATTGCTGCTCCCAGTATTCATCACAGCTGGGTGTGCTGGCTGTAGCTGCTGGGAATTGCAGTTCAGCAACATCAGGAGGGCTACCTTATTTTTGCCCTATGATAAGCAGTTGTAAGGGGTGTGTGTCTACCTGAGGCAACCCAATTGCATGAATCCTCCATCTGCTTGTTCTCCTTCAACCCACATAACTAACTGCTATTCTTCCCTAGATTTCTGCACCTATCTTATCAATTAATCTCACCCTTCAATATGGGTATCCTTACCTTGTGATCCTTGAGAACACCTGTATGTAGCACAATCACTGTTTTGCTGCAACAGTGGCAAATGCTATTTAAACGTTAAACTATTTACATTCACACTTCAGTGATCTAAACTTTCTGTAGTGTTGGCTGCAATCGCAACTAGCTCTTGAGATGAGCCAGCAAGGCTTGGCAATTTAGGAATGCTAAAGAAGAGTGCACTTCTTAAACAATAACACAAGATGTGAGAATGAAGCTCATCACAGCTGTCAGCCATTGTGGTACATGTAATGTGGGGATATTGGGGGGGGGGGGGGCTGGCAGCATGATGGCAAAAGAAGTCAACAGCCACTCCCAAGCTGCGACCTAATAGTGCTGGCCTTGCAGGAAATGATTTTTAAGGGGTTCAATGGGATTTATTTCTTTTTTCTTTTTTTACAATATTTTTTATTGTTTCATCTTTACAATATCCTGCTTACACATAGTTTCCATTGGTGCTCATATTCATACACAATTAATTTCCATGAAACATTGCTTTATCTGCATTGTTTCTTTTTATACATCTGTCTCTTTAAAAAAAGAAAAAAAGGGGAGAAAGGGGGGAAGATAGGTCACCTCTGGTCTATTCCAATCTAGTCACAAAGAAAGCCAATATCATACGCTACATCCTCTAAACCCCTCTATAATAACTCTGTTCTCATATTATAAACATGAATTTTCCAAGACCACTGCACCCTTAAAGAAAGAAAGCTCCACAGAAGAGAGTAATTCTTGGACTTCTTTGATAGAGAAGTACTTATCAGAGATGATGCTTCTTCAGATAACCCTCCAAGGGAAAGCCAAAAAAACAGCATTTTGCAACCAGCCTGAAAATAAATTTGTAACCAGTTGAAAGTACTATGGTGACACTGGGGGCTGACCCCTCTGAGTGCTCCCTTGGGTTCTGTCATAGTATGGCTCCACTGGACTGCTTCCTTGGATAGCCCCACATTCGGTTTATATATTTATTTATTTAATAGACTTATATCCCATCTTTCTCCCTAGGTGAGCTTTAATTTGTCTTTCAGTAATGTAAAAAACATTGAAACAAAACATTCGTTTGCAAAACTTGCTGGTCTGAGTTCCTCTATTGAGGTGAGAAGATAGGAACAAAAGTTTTAAATAAATAAATAAAACTTAAACAAGAATTAAACAATATTTTTTTATATATATATATATATATATATATATATATATATATGAGTTTAAAACACTAAAATGGCATTCCTATAAAATGTACCCAAGTAAGAGCTTATTTTTGACAACCTGAATAAAATTGTAATAACTCATGTTGAGTGACCAAGAGAATTCATTACCTAGCATACAGGATAACAAGGGATAAATATAAACTACTTCTGACATCACTTCTGTATGAATTTGGGAAATCAACCCACTCAGAAAAAAAACAAAATATGTCTTTGCTTGAGCCACTTTTGGAAAGTGGGTCTCAATCTGTAGTCTTCACTGCATGTAGGATATGTAGTAAGGAGAGATCATGAATTGAATACTCAAGATATATATATATATATATATATATCATTTGTGGTCTCTTTAGAATAGCCTCTTAGTAACTATTCCCCACACTTTTAGTATCTGTCATTTAATTACCTTTATTAATTGATTTAATCAGATTATTTTTATTTTGTTGCAACAAATACTTGAGTCTCCAATGAATCTTGTGGGTCCAATACCTTTTTCCTGCTCCTGCTCCATTGTAGACAGCTTCACCGTGATATTATATTCATTTTCCTTAAAAGGAACTTTCTGAGTTCTGCGACATACTACCCAAAGAGCAGTATGGTTAAAGAGGATTTCACCCCAAGTCTTTTTAGATCCAAGTCCGATGTGATACTCACTGCAACATATAATTTAAGAGCAAAAAGATCATATTAAGCTCCAGAATAAGAAGTAGGTCATCAGCAGCCTGAACATCTGGTTTGAAGAGAAAAGTCCCTACTGTGCTTTCAAAAGATGGCTAAGGCGGAGTTCGGGTAAGATCTTTAAGGAAACTCCATAACTGTGTCTCAGAAGTGTTTTTCAGTCTAAATTCCTATACAAAAGGAGGTTTGTGGCTGTCCCAGAATTACTGTGCAATTCCTTAAGCACCTCTCATGCTTAGCAGGGTCAGTGCCTCAGGTTTGTCTAGGTCTTCTATGCATTAACATCACCACCACCATCAGCACAGTGGAAGTAGAGGGGAAAAAATAATGGTAGTGCTGGATAGTTCAACATCCTGCATTTCCAACTGATGATATATTAGGGCTCAGGGCACTGTGGAAAAAGTTGAATTTGTATCCTATATCAATGATAGTAGAATCAAAACCTGGCTGCTAGGTAAGCCCATCTGGAGAAGGAAGAGGAATTAGGGGAAGAAATAAGCATCTTGGGTCAGTGTGAGAGAGAAGAAGAAGAGAAGAGTTAAGTGGTAGATGAGAGAAGAAGAAAGATGTCTGGCCAGCATGAGTTCAAATAAAATTCAAATTAATTTTCAAGTATACAGATCTGATGATGTGTGATACGGATCCAAGAACATGGCACTTCAATATTATAAAATGTGTGTAGGGGTGGCATAACTTAGAGCAGTATTTCCCAACCTTTTTTGAGCCACGGCACACTTTTTTACATTTACAAAATCCTGGGGCACACCACCAACCAAAATGACACAAAATGACGCTCTAGCACAGTAATACATATAGTTAATACGTTTTTAAATGTATTTATACACTCAGTGTGAAACCTGGGCCTGCTTCGATGAACACAACATAGATAATCTGGCAGGAATGGCAGAAAGACACAAATTTCCAACACAGAACTCCCATAACCATGAGAAAATGCTATAAGAGTTTGGTGGGCATTGACCTTGAGTTTTGGAGTTGTAGTTCACCTATATCCAGAGAGCACTGTGGACTCAAATGATGTTGGATCAATGTTGGCATGAATACCCAATATGCCCAAATGTGAACACAGATGGAGTTTGGGGAAAATAGATCTTGACATTTGGGAGTTACAGTTTCTGGGATTTATAGTTAACACACAAACAAAGAGCATTCTCAACCCCACCAATGACAGAACTGGGCCAAGCTTCCCACACAGAACCCCCAGGTGGCTCCCTTCCTGAATGGCTCTCTCCCTATTCCACACCAGAAGGGAAGGCACTCACTCGGTCTGCGGTTGCCTGCCTGCCTTCCTTCCTTCTTTCCTGTGGTTCGGAAGAAGAAGCCGGTGGGCCTGCCTCTGACTGCGCTCCTCACTTCCGCTTCCGTTCCCTGACATCCCTCGATTGGAGGCTGGCTGGCTGGCTGGAAAAATGGCTGAAGGAGGCGGTGCCCCGGTCCATTCACCACCACCGCCCGGCCCTTCCTCCTCCTCCCCCAAGCAGCAGAAGCAGCAGGAGTTCAGCAGGAGGGGGAAGAAAGGGGGGAAAGAGAGGTTTTTACTGTGGCACACCAGGTGATCGCTCACGGCACACTAGTGTGCCACGGAACAGCGGTTGGGAAACACTGACTTAGAGGATGTTTTGAGATGACATATGATATATAGATAGGAAGCTATAATGACAAGTTTGTAGTAAATAATTATAATAATAATAATAATACAAGCAGAGGCATAACACAGTTGCTCAGATGATTCATTGGAACTTGTGCCACAAATACCATCTGCCTGTGACAAAGAACTGGTGGGATCACAAGCCTGAAAAAGTTACAGAAAATGAGCAGATCAAACTACTCTGGGACTTACAAATTCGGACTGACAGAGTTTTGAAGCACAATACTTCTGACCTCACGATTGTGTTAAAAAAATCAAGTAGGGATAGTTGATGTTGCAATCCCAGGCGATAGAAGGATTCAAGAGAAACAACTGGAAAAGCTGACACAATATGAGGATTTAAAGATCAAACTGCAAAGACTCTGGCACAAGCCAGTAAAGGTGGTCCTAGTGGTGATCGGCACACAGACCTTGGCCTGTACTTAAACACAATTGGTGCTGACAAAATTACCACCTGTCAGCTGCAAAAAGGCCACCCTACTTGGATCTACACACATTATTCGCTTGTGAAGTGTCTGACGTATGATCCAATACAACAGCCAGCAGAGTGATCTTGTTTGCTGTGTACTGATCTTGTTGAGTTTCAAACAACAACAACAACAACAACAATTTATTTATATTCCACCCTATTTCCTTGGGGGGACTCAAGGCAGATTCCAACATACGAAAAGGCAAACATTCAATACCTCAGTAAAATAACAAGCTTTATTGAGTATGTATGCTAGTATAATACATAAATCCTCAAGGAATATTAAGAATTTTGGTGCTAAAATTCTTCCACTCTTCAACCTATTCATAAAACTATAGATCCCACAGTTCTTGTTTCAGAAAGATATGGCTACAAATGCATATATGTCTTAGTTGGGCAACAATCAGGCAAAATCAGTCATATCGTAATTGTGGTTAACCAAATATTATAACCTCAGTATTTCTTATTTTTCTCTTTTTGTTTTGACTTACAGTATTTCGCCAAGGTGATATTGGAACAAATTGGTATGCTGTGCTGACAGGATCTTTGGATGTTAAAGTTTCTGATACAAGCAACCACCAGGTAAAATTGCTCCTCCAGTAGAGTGCCATCTTTTGAAGAAACTGTTATCTACAAATGGATAAAACTGTTGGAGATTTCATCAATATGATTCTCTTTTCCACCTTGACAGAAGTTGACCAAAAATTGATAGCATTATCTAACACTGTACATCCGAAAGACACACTGTGAACTTCTCCAGTGTGTGAAACATTATGTGAGGGTAGGTAATGAAACAATATGGCAACCTGAGCTATGTTTGGCCTAGAGAATTCTTTCCCATAGGGTCTAAGAAATTTCTCAGATGGCTCCCTCGCTGAGGGAAGGTGAAACAAAGCACAATGGGAACACCTTTAACAATTGCTACCAAGTTTACCTGGATTGAAACCAGCAGCTAACTTGGTTCTTGTGGTATAGGAATGGAATTGACACCATTACTGTTGAAAAGATCCTAAGAGAAACACAACTCATATATTTAGGAACTTATTTAGCTAAAGAAATTAAGTTTTGCTTTGTAGATAGCAGGGTGAGATTTAGATGTATTTGTTTTCCAGGCTTAAACATACCATTCTAAAATTCTATAGATTTTAGCTGAAGTGCTCAGGTTTTTCTTGTAAATTCCTTGTTTCTGTAACCTTTTTACTACAGTCTATCAGGAGACTGTACCCAGGAGACGTATCAGTAACAACTAGGAATAGGAGTTTTCTTCCATCTCAAGCTCTCACTTAATCCCATAGTTTCAGTGAGTGCTTCTGAACTTCTCCCTCTGGACAGACTTCTGCTTGAAGCTCTCTGATGCTAACTTTCTTATAGTATCACCACAACTTTGCAGCCACAGCCTCTTGCTCTCCTTAGCTACCAGCCTTGATATTCATGTTTTCTCCAAGGAGGGTTCTGATAGTCCCATTCCTCTGTGAAGTCTTCTACCTTCAGCCAGCAACTTTGGTCTCTTTTTTCAACCAACAACCATCTGTCTCTAGCTCTGGTTATTATTTTGTCCTGTCAAAATCTTTTTTCAGTCATGTTCTTTCCTCTGTCAAGTGTTCTTCTTTCAATGATCAGTCAGTGGTTCCGGATGGCTTTAGGCTAAATCAAATACATTGAACCCTTGACCAGTCTGAATTCTGTTTTACTACCCACTTGGGTCATGTACAAAGGCATATTCTTCGACTAGTCATTTTCAGGTGCTCAGCTTGACGCTTCCTCCTCACTGAACAAATGTTGCCAGGACAACTATAGCAGTCTTGTGTACCCAGTACAAAGTAGCAGAGCCAGGTTTTTGACCTACTTGGCTGTGTTTTAACCTCATTCAATTTGCACATGCATGGTATGTAAATATTATTAAAAAAAATAAGCAAGCATGATAATATGCCTTTTCACATAATTTTTGCAGCAATGAGTTTGTGAAATCATAAAAACAGAAGAATAGCTGTGTTGCATCAGATAAAAAGCCAATGTAGTTCAGTTCTTTTCTTCCACAATGGTCAATCGCATGCTCTCTGGGAAGACAACAAAGAACACAAAAGTCCAATAACATCCTCCTACATGTCTTCCACAAATGGTATCCAGACACATGTCACTTCTGATCCTGGATATAACATGTAGAAGGAATAATTAATATATGAAAATAGATAGAACTATGTAAGAGTTGACACCCTTACCCATTCAGTCCCCTCTTTAAAACACATGGTTTGGGCCCAGATTACCTCCAGGATTGCTTTCTCCTGTATAATCCACCCAATACACTGAGGTCCTCTGAGGAATGTTTACTCTAGAACTAAAACCTGACTGGTAACGATAACTCAAAGTGCCTTTTCATCATCCGCCCCAAGACTGTGGAATGACTTGCCAGAAGGGCTCCGATTGTTAAATGAGCTTCCAAACTTTAAGACAGTGTTAAAGAGCAAAAGAACAAGTGGAAGAAGGGCTAAAAGGACAATAGTATATTCAGAAGTAATTATTCTCGAATGAGAATTTTCATTGCAAAGTATAAATATATCAACATTAATCAACACATTACAACATTAATAGTAACACAGTGTTGGAAGACAAATATCCTGAATGGATTCAAAAGTTCATAACATAGCAAGAGAACTGAGTGATTTACTCACGCAACCAAGAAACATTATTGTTATAATTTGTGGATGGGAAAGCGCAATGTTCACAAATCACTGGGTGTGTAAGGATTGTAAAGTCCTTCAGTCAGTGTCCGGCAGTCCATAGGTCATAATACTATGCCGTCCCAGGTTCGAGTTCCTTCAATAACCCGGAGTAAATATATTGGTCTCCCACGTGGTCCCAATCCATGGACTGCTGGACACAGACTGAAGGACTTTACAATCCCTACTCACCCTGTGCTTTGCGAATATTGTGCTTTCCCATCCTCTCACACAAATATTTTTCTTTTATGGCTCTCTGAGTCAAAATGGTTCCTGACCCCTGAATCACAAATGATACAAATGTTCACATTTTGTTAACCATTGTTTTGTAAACTTTTAGTGAATAAATGTCATTTTTCCTGTGACAACCTCTCTTTTTCATTGCTCATAACATATACTCTTATCAGTCTTATTAATATATCAAAAACACAATGCAGTGCCTTTTTATTATTATTAAAGAAATTCAATTGATATTATGTAGAATGTAGTTCAGCCTTTAGGTGCGGCCCTCCATAATATTTTTTGGGCTCTCATGTGGCCCCTTGGACAAAAATAATTGCCCACCCCTGGGTTAGATGGTCTTAAAAAGTTTGGTTTCAGGAGTCTGCCTGTCAAGGGACAAATGTTATATACACCACAGTTCTCTACACACATGAGGCAAACACCATGAAAATGGAAAATCAGTATTTAAAATATGGAAAATTCTGTCACATCATTTAACATAAATTTTTGGAAGTGGGGTATTGTTGTATGGCTGATTTCTATAAGGCACCATCAGTCCAGGTGTTGGTGTAAGGGTAACCCCAAAATCAAGCTTTCTGTATTGTGCAAGTATTATGTTACTCTTGATAGCTTATTCTATTGGCATCTCATATTTTTAATCTCTGAGGTCATGTTTTCTAGGAATGTATTTATTTTTAAAACTATCTCAGTGCAAAAAAGTACAGGGTTGTGCTCATGTCGACTCAATCATGATATACCACAAGAGGGCAGTGAGAGAATGCATAAGATTTTTCTTTTCTATTCTTTTACACACTAGTGTAGGCAGACTTCACTTTTCCTGTAATTGTATGACTGTTCTTAATTTTGGAAGGTTTGTTTATTTGCAAATATAAACACATACAGTGTATTAAACAATTCTTCAGATCTAGATTTCGGATCCCTATGGGCATGCCAATGACCTATACAGCACAGTATAGCAAATATAGTTCAGTTACCAATCTGACCATATTATGGTGGCCTTTGTTTGTCTGTATGAAGTCTATACACTGCAGAAGCAAGAGATACATTTTAAGATACTCAAAACATGGTTGTTTTATTACTAGGAAAACCCAATACATTTGTTCTTGTGAAATTTCAGAACGAGAAACGCTTAAAACATTTATTGTGTCATGTTTTCACTTATTCAAAAAAAAGTTTGACCATTCAGAATGTTCTGCAGTTTGATCCCAGAGACAGATAACTGTCTTCAGAAAGTCTTGAGAATACACAACAGACTGAAATGTCTGCCTCTTGTTTCTTTTGTGGTTTCCATTGAATGCTGCCCAGTTTCTAATGAGAAGAAACCACTCACCCCTGTTACTGCCCTCATTCCGCCAATTGTTGACAAAGCAGCAGAGAAAAGATGCTCAATAGAAACTATTGTCTTTATACCATCTCTAGTTTTTCTGCTACTAGCATGCATAATGATTAGAGTTGCCAGGCCATGATTATTCCAGACCCGAGACATTAGGGTCAAAACCTGAGAGCAAAGAATTGTGATGTCGCGAAGGAGGGTCTTGGTGACAATATTAAAAATGCCTAAGCAACACCCTTTCACTGGGATTCTCTCTTTTCCTCATGAGGATTGGAGAAGGCAGGCCAAGTCCTTAGATCTAAGTAATGATAGAGCCAGCATGGGCATCAATGGATCTGGCATTAATATTGATGTTGAAATGTTTAGCTTACCTTTAGTTTAAAAGCTGGTCCAGTGGACAAGAAGAGGATCGAAGAAATCTGTTTTCCAGTCCATTGTCAATTCCATATGAATTATTTTCTCAAATCTGCATTTTTGTATTGATTGACATTTTTTAAAAATTGCTCACCCCCCCTCCCCCTGCCGGGAAAACATAAATAAAAAATATTTGAAAAAAATATTTGAAAAAAATATTCGAAAAATATTTTTAATCTTAAAAAAATATTTTTTAATCTTAAAATCCCATGCAGATATCTTGCAGGCGGGTAGGGGGCCATGGGGAAGGGGTGGGGGGGCCGCATACGGCCCACGGGCCACCAGTTGGACAGCCCTGAGTTAGAGGATTCCCAGATCTCAGTCCCTGATCCCATGCCTAAGGGTGAGGGAAGGAATCTCAGAGCTAGAGCACTGCCTTGAAAAGTGTACGTGTGTTAGATTTAGGTGTTTTTAAAAATTTTAATGGAAAATTATGTGCAACTTAGTAACTATTCTGCTTAATGACATCTGCAGTGGTTGCCACTCATAACAATACCAGGTCCCACCTGCCTGTGACATCACAAGAGGTCATCCCTACTGGTTTCACGTCTGAGGCATGAAATCTCAGAGCCTGGGATAGTCCTGATGTTTCAACCCTATCAGGTTATGGACTCTTTGGTGCAAGTTGAGGATCTATTATCTGAAATGTTTGGCACCAGAAGTGTTTTGGATTTTGAAATATCTGTATTTGCAAATACAAGCAGTCCCAAAGTTACATACTGTACATCTGACTTAAAATGACTCATAGTTAAGAACGGGGGTGAGACAACAGGAAGTGAGAGAAATCTACCCCTTGGAAGGGAAATTCACTCCTGAAAGAGTTATCATGGGGAAAAGGAGTCTCCACTGAAGCTTTCTCACCAATCTGTATATCCACAGCAAGTCTAATTTTTCAAACTCCAATGATCACAGTGATGGAAAATGAGATAAACAGCATAGGGTTGTCTATCCTTTTCAATGCTATCCAAAGCTTGCATATCTATCTATCACAAGATCTTTGCCTGGAGTTACACTTTAAAAACCTATAGAACCTAACTTAGTCGTAACTTGGGGAGTGTGTGTATATACATAGTGAGATATCATGGAGATGGGATTCGTCTAAACATGAAATTCATTTATGTTTCATATATACCTTATCTAAAGGTAATTTTACACACAATATTTTTAATGATTTTGTGCATGAAACAGAAAACAAAGGTGTCACTATCTCAGCTACCAATGTGGGCTGTTTTGGGGTATTTAAGATTCTGGATAAGAGATATTCAACCTGTCCTAGTTTTGACATTTTGGTGCCTACTAGAACTACCAAGGTGCCTGCTAGAACCAGCCCCCCCCCATGGCACAACGGGTTAAACTGCTGAGCTGCTGAACTTGCTGACTGAAAGGTTGGGGGTTTGAATCCAGGGAGTGAGGTGAGCTCCTGCTGTTAGCCCCAGCTTCTGCCAACCTAGCAGTTTTAAAGCATGCAAATGTGAGTAGATCAATAGGGACCTCTTCTGCAGGAAGATAATGGCTGGCCACATGACCTAGGAGGTGTCTATGGACAACACTGGCTCTTTGGCTTAGAAATGGAGATGAGCACCAACCCCAGAGTTGGCCATGACTGGACTTAATGTCAGGGGAAGCCTTTACCTTTACCTACCCCTGGGAAGATATGTAATGATTGGAGCTGTCTGTGTTACTGGAACCCCTGGAATAACTCATGCCAGCTGTTTCTTATGAGCGTTTTAAAAGCATCAGGATAATTGTTCCTGTAATTTTAGAACCACGGAGAGACCATCTTCCAATTTTTTTTTCAGGATGGAGAAATATCTTAAAAGAAATATCAAGGCACACCATTCTAATACAGTGCAACCCCTTTTTCATTTCACTGTCTAATGATTTCATTAGGGCCTTTTAAAAATAATACCTTTAACTTGCAAAAAATTGAAACCCATCTTTATGTGCTGCTTAGCCAACAAAAGCCTATTGGGAACAAAAGGGACTAACATGTGAATATCCCCGCCCCAACATATAGAATACCAGCTTTTGTAAATGTCTTCTTCCCCTGTGCACACTTCAAGGATTTGATGGCCCTATGACCCAGGGAAGATGGCAACAAATGAGTGAGGAGAGGCTGGGCATTCAGGATCACAATGTAGTTCATTGAATATGTGGTTTGAAATATTTTGCTAATGTATCCTAATAGATATGACTTCTAAAGAAACATTTGTTCCTGTAATATTCTTCCAAGATTTTGTGAAATGCTGCAGAGAGGCTAGGAGGGAATACGGTTAGGCTAGTAATGAATCCCCTGATTTAAATGTGCTTAGATCCAAGCAACACAAGACTTTGTTTTTCAAACATTTCAGAACTAATTTTCTTCTGCAATATTTTGATATGAATAAAAGAACAAAGCATATTTGGGAGCATATTTGTCTTTAGGTGTATACAGTTTCCCAGCAGGTTTAAAAAATATCTTCAAACAACAAAACGTGTGTGTGTGTGTGGGGGGGATCACACACAAAATTTGAAAATACGTGATAGTAGAATATAGAAAAAATTAATTAGTTTACTACAAAACTAATATAGTGGCAAATTCCAGAGATCCAATTTGCACCTGAGACAAAGCACCAAAATTAGTGTGTGCAGAGCTATCGTACTGTCTATTCTCCTCTATTCATTCATTCATTCATTCATTTCATTTATTAGACTTCTTAGTCGCCCTTTCCCGCAGGCTCAGGGCGACTCACACACATAGAACCATAAAACACAATAAGACAGTTAAAAAACAGTTAAAACATAGTGGCAGATCCACCTATTAAAATTACAGCATAATAAAAACAGCACTTAAAATTACAATTACAGTTACAACCTACATATTCCTGTGCCTATGGCCCAAACGCCTAAATATACACTGGACCGACTAAATAATCCTAAATATACACTGGACCGACTATGTGACAAATGTTGCTGTCCTTGAGCAAGCAGGCTTCACCAGCATTGAGGCCATGCTCTTGAGAACACAGTGTGCTGGTCAGGGCACGTCTCTAGGATGGAGGACCACTGCCTCCCAAAGATACTACTCTATGGTGAACTCGCCATGGGTCAGCGCAAGAGAGGCACCCCCAAAAAGAGATATAAGGACTCCCTGAAACAACATCTCAGGCTTGGCCAGATTGATCACCAACAATGGTCCAACCTGGCCTCACATCGGGAGGCATGGAGATGCACTATCCACAATGCTGCGGCCTCTTTCGAGAAGACACGCTGAATGGGTCTTGAAGAGAAACGACAATGCAGAAAGAACCGCAACTTGGAAACAACATCACCCAAGGAGACTTCCTGCTGTGCTTTCTGCAGCTGAACTTGCCTATCTCAGATTGGCCTTTTTAGTCATCAACGCGCTTGTGGGGAGCATGGGATGAATCCTTCCTAAGAATCTTTGTTCGCGAAGTAATGGCGAGAGATTATAGTGGCAAATTCCAGAGATCCAATTAAAAATAAAGATTTTACAAGTTTTCTGAGATGCATGAACGGAGAACCCACTAAGAACTTTTTAGTGTTATGATGTTGGGGATCTCCGTTGCATTCCCAACTGAATCATGAAGCTGACAGGATGAGGAGATGACCTGACCTGATCTTATGTAGTTGTTGTGAGGACAAAATTGTGAGGAGATGTATGCTGCTTTGAACTAATTGGCGGAAAGGGAAAATAATATAAATGTAACAAATAAACAAGAAATTCTTCAGTTCCAAAGGAAATAATTCCAAGAATGCTTTATTTCCCAGTCTGTAGGTTTGAAAACAAATATATTCTCCAGTATTAGGAATTATCCTTTTTAAAGACCACTCTGTGGCTGACCTTCAGCTGGTACCAGGAATTGATTCCCCTGCTGTTTCTTGGATTGTGGGAGGTGGGGAATGACAACAAGCAAGGTGTCTAGCTGATCACGTCCCCCAAATTGGTCTACACAGGAACAGTGGGAGTTCTTTGACAGCCATGTTAACTGACTTAATTGGAATGTTAACTGCTTCCCTCAAGGTGAGTAGACTTCTTAAAACAAGACAGAAAGAAATTGAGGTTCTGAAGTCTAGAAATTCACATTCACCTGGCTTATGGAAAAAGCTAACCGTGAAGTTTTATTTTACCTTACTTCTGCTTTTGAAAGGTTTTCCCACATCATGAAAGGGCAGGAAATAGTCATTTGCTTTTGTTATTGTTATATCTTTGCTGCCAGGTAAGAGGTGGTGCTCATGGGAATATTTTGCTTTGTGGAGCATTTCAGAATACCTTGTCTTCTTTTGGATACTGTGCACCTTAACTTGAGTGAATGAAGAAGTAATGTTTTTGTTCCACCTTGGATAGCAGCATGCTTTAGGCCAGTGGTTTTATTTTATATATAAAACCGAACCTATGGCACGTGTGACAGAAGTCACACTCATGCACCTCTTGCTTGCCCACTCACTTGCCCGCTAGCTGGACCCCCGTTTGCCCGCTGTCCACTTGTCACCCCATTGCTGGAGTTCCCAGTGGTATAATGGATTAAACCCTTTGGACTAAAGGCCAACAAGTCAGAGGTTTGAATCTGGGGAGAGGTGGATGAGCTCCCTCTGTCAGCTCCAGCCCCCCCTCCCCCAATGCAGACACATGAGCGAAGCCTCCCACAAGGATGGTAAAACATCAAACATCCAGGTATCCCCCGGGCAACGTCCTTGCAGATGGCCAATTCTCTCATATCAGAAGCGACTTGAAATTTCTCAAGTCACTCCTGATATGAAAAAACCCCTTGTTCACATGTTTGTTCACCTGTTTGTTCATCTGTTTGTTCACATGTTTATTCACCTGAGCAGAACAAAGGACTCTATGCAACATTTGTCGACCTCACCAAAGCCTTTGACACCGTGAGCATAAAAGGTCTGTGGCAGATGCTGGAACATCTAGGATGTCCCCCCAAATTCCTCAAAATGATTATCCTGTTACATGAGGGCCAGCGCGGTCAAGTCAGATACAGCGATGCTCTCTCAGAGCCCTTTCTAATAACTAATGGATTGTAAAGAAGATTTACAATCTTCTTCAGCAAGATGCTCCAAAGGGCTACGGCAGATCTTGAAGAAGAAGACGGCATATATATACACTATCGTACTGATGGTAGCTTTTTCAACTTAAGCCGTCTGAGGGCTCGCACCAAGACTCTAAACTAGTTCGTGAGCTGCTTTTTGCCGATGCTGCTCACTCATTCAGAAGCAACTCTGCAGCGCCTAACATCCTGCTTTGCAACAGCTGCAGAGCTGTTTGGGCTGGAAGTCAGCCTGAAGAAAATGGAAGTTCTCTACCAGCCCGCACCACAGGAAGAACACCATCATCCCCACGTCAGCATAGGCAAATCTGTGCTTAAGTCCGTTCAGCAGTTCACCTACCTGGGAAGCATCATCTCTTCAGACGCCAAGATTGATAAAGAGATAGATCACAGATTAGCAAAGGCATACAGTGCATTCGGAAGGCTTCACAAAAGAGTCTTGAGCAACAAGCACCTGAGGCAAAGCACCAAAATCAGTTTGTACAGAGCTATCGTACTGTCTATTCTCCTCTATGTCTGAAACATGGGTCACCTATCGCCAACACCTACGACTCCTTGAACGCTTTCATCAGCGCTGTCTTCGCACAATCCTAAATATACACTGGACCGACTATGTGACTAATGTTGCTGTCCTTGAGCATGCAGGGATCACCAGCATTGAGGCCATGCTATTGAGAACACATCTGCACTGGGCAGGACACGTCTCTAGGATGGAGGACCACCGCCTCCCAAAGATACTACTCTATGGTGAACTCGCCACGGGTCAGCGCAAGAGAGGCGCCCCCAAAAAGAGATATAAGGACTCCCTGAAACAACATCTCAGGCTCGGCCAGATTGATCACCAACAATGGTCCACCGTGGCCTCATATCGGGAGGCATGGAGACGCACTATCCACAATGCTGCGACCTCTTTCGAGAAGACACGCCAAATGGGTCTCGAAGAGAAACGACAACGCAGAAATAACCGCAATTTGGAAACAACATCACCCAAGGAGACTTTCTTCTGTGCTTTCTGTCAACCGAACTTGCCTATCTCAGATTGGCCTTTTTAGTCATCAACGTGCTTGTAAAAAGCATGGGATGAGTCCTTCCTAAGAATCTTCATTCACGAAGTAATGCCGAGAGATGTTACTCATCTTCTTGCCACCCCTCCATTCACCCCTGTAAATGCCCCCTCCCCTCCAGGTTTGGGGACCCGGTGTCTAAAAGGTTTGCTATCTGTGCCTCAGGCTATCTCTGCCTTTCTTCATATTACTTGCTCTTGCAGAATGTTTATTTTCTAAATTGAACCTTTCTTGTGCCTGAGAAATATCCCCTGTGTTTCCTTGCTTTTTGAAAATGCCATTCTGGTTTTTAAGAAGGGGTTTTCTTGTCAAAGAGAGAAAGAGAGGCATTTTAAGGTTCTGCCATTCTCCAGGAAGAAAGATGGCAGTATAAAGAGCATATATTTTCTGACATCTTTTACTCCAACTAGAGTGAATTCTTTATTCCAGTTACTCTTTATGTCTATAGTGTGAATTTGGCCATCTGGTTCCATGAATAAAGTTGAATGTGCTGTTTTTCCCTTTCTGAGATGCACACCTCAGTGCAATGAGAGATCAGAAAGATTGACAATAATACTGTCAGAAGACAAGACTCTGTCATGATATCTAGGCTTCAAGTTGAAGTGCTCAAACTAAAGACATCAGACTAAGGGCCATTCATATGTTTCAAGAAGTAAAGGCTGTAAAAGCAAAGGGGTGCTGATAATAACAGCAGAGAAACTCCAGAAGGAAAGATACTGAGCAGTTCTAATAATGAGGAGTCCAGCACAATAGCTGCACCACACCAGAAAAATGATGGGAACATTGCATGAATTGTAGCTGTTGATAGGCTTTAACCCCCCCCCCCCCATGCACAGTGGGATACAGGTTCATTGTGGAGAGGAGGCTGACCAGCAGCAGTGGTGTCATGCAATATGGTGTCATGCATGTGGTGTCATGCAATGGTCCTGCTTCAGTGTCATTTTGCCTCTCTCATGTGATAAAGTCCTTATCTCTGTTTTCTTGAAACCCTTGTTAAATTCTTAAGTACTTTGATATGGTTTGTATAGCTTAGATAGGTTTGGACTCAGTAGTACTTGTCAGTTTTTGCCACCCATGCACGTAATGATACTTCCCCCCACCCCCCAGAAGCTATAAGATTCCTATAAGAATCATGCCAGACAACTAGGAATTATCAACCTTGTTGTCTGGCATGTGCAGCACATGAAGCCTCCTACCACCAATTTTAGCATTTGTTGTTGTTTGCCTTCAAGTAGTTTCCAACCTACAATGACTTCAAGCTTCACAAGGGTTTTTTTTTGTGCTGATAGTTTGTACTTTGCCTGAGGTAGTGCAGTAGGTTTCCATGACTGAGCGAAGAATCGAACCCTGGTCATAGTCATAGTCCAACACTCAAACCACTTCATACTGGCTCTTAATTTTCAGCATGCTTGACAGAAAAAAACCTTGAAGTTTCATGAACATTATGGTAGACTACAAGACTGTGAAGTTAGATGAAGTTATGAAGCACCATCACTTTCATTAGCCTGCTGGGAAACTCTCTTAAGTTCAGATATACTTTCTCTCGCAACCTAGTTTGTGGGAACTCGAGAGGGCTTTCTCAGTGGCTGCCCCTCAACATTGAACTCAACTCTGGATTCTCTGTCTAAGGAAGCCAGAATGGTTCCCTCCCTGCTGTCCTTCTGCTGGAAGGCTGAGACATTTTCATTCAGGCAGGATTTAAAGAATATTTTCCCCCAATTGAGTTGGAATGCTGTGTTGTGGTGTTTCATGTTTTTGAAATAGTTTAAACTTAAATAGTGTTTGGTTTAAATCTATTTTAGGGTTTATAGTTTTTAGGTTTTATATTGTATTGCTTTTAGAATTGCTTGCTGCTTTGAGTCTCTGTTAATAAAGAGAAATGGTATAATAACAATAACAAATGCACTGCAATGCTGGGTCAGGACCCTTTTGACTGACTGACTGATCACCAAATTGCGATGATGGAAAATCATTCTATTACTCTATGTAACACAATTTTTGTCCCTGGGTTATAAATGTAATTTCCTAATTCGTTTTATCATAAAAACACGGAAAAGGTTTATGAAACAGCAAAAACTTTGTTTTTGTGGGACATCCTGCAGTACACTTTGCTATAGTTTTTCAGTGAATATCTCAAGTTTCAGACAATTCAACATTGTTTATGGCAGCCACAAAAATGAGGTTTCTGCATTATAAGAATTACTTTCAAAGTACTGTAAGTACTGTACAATTAAATAGGAACAACACTTTAAAACCAGGAACATTTTTTTTCAAATTTTGTTACATAATGTTGTAGTAAGTGTCTCTGTTTCATTACTGTCATATTGCTGTTAGAAATGTTTTTAATTGGATATTTTATAAATTATTGTTTTAATTAATGTCAGATTTGTGTTATATTATTTCGTTGTGCGTATTGGCATCAAGTTGCTGCCGGATGTAAACCGCCCTGAGTCTCCCCTCGGGGGTTGAGAAGGACAGGATACAAATGTTTGAAATAAATAAATAAAATAAAAATATTATTTCAAACACACTGTACCAAATTGCATTTGGAGTCTGAGCCTTCTTTCAAATTGAGACATAGTTCTGTCGAAAATCCCACTGTGCTATTCATAGGCAAGGAACTGTCATAACCTAAAATATTTGTTCATAACTAAAGGATGCTGTGCCTTTGGCAGAACTGTGTGACATGAAACTCTGTGGATCTCAAGGGCTGAGTGTGTATCCCTTTAACTCTGATTCACAGGATGCTGTGACAATCTGCACCTTGGGAATTGGAACCGCTTTTGGAGAGTCGATTTTGGATAACACCCCTCGCCATGCTACTATTGTTACAAGAGAAAACAGTGAGCTGCTGCGAATTGAGCAGAAAGATTTCAAGGCTCTTTGGGAGGTAAGCTTGGAAAAAACCCTGCTTGATCAATGTTAACATTGTTAAGGGAGAGGAACTGAAAGGGCAATGAGCCTAGCTGTCCGTAGCACTGAGTATCAGTAGCGCTTATACAGGGAATGTATAGATAGAAAAGAATTATAAGATTCTGGACATATTTTTCAGAAACATAGCTGGGTTCGTCTGTAACTGCAGAAACATAAAAGACATGGCATGTCATACCTTTCTGTTTTCAAAGTATCGCAATAGTTCTTTTTGTTTGAAAGAGAGATCCCTTCTCCCCACTTACCAAATATTCCTTCTTCCGGACTAATAAAAGTTTAAAAAAATGATTTTTATTTCTGTCCATGTGTTTTCTTTAGCTCACTCCAGCATCCTTACTATTAAATGATCTTTTAGTTACTTGGAGTTGCTGTCTGCTTGCCAGGCTTTTCATTGCTATTTAGTCATACACTCCCAAAGATTTGGATGTTGCTAAATATTTGTAATGTTGTGGGCGAAATGTTGGCAACAGTTTGTAGAAGTTTAGCATTGGCAGCAGAATGAGGTTAACTCTGAAAAAAAATCTCATTTGTTTGCACATGGGTGACAAACTGTTGATGTTCTTGCTGTTTTTAATTAGTTGTGTTTTCGTGCCTCATAAGCCTCACTGATGTGTTCACATGCTAATCTAACAGACACTGGAGAGTAAAGACTTTCAGGGTTTGAAAATATGACCAAAGAAGAATGATTTGTACTTGGAAGGCATCTTTCAAGCCTTCTCTATACTACATAATATGTACAGAGCTTAGAAATGATTCCCTATTATTAATGTTGCTACTTCTAATTCATTTCAACTTTCAAGAATTGATTTGAAATTCATTATTTTGACCATTAAATACCAACAATATTCAGTTTTTGGGTAACTATTAATTCTGCATATTTAAATGTGTTAATTTGGATGTTTTATCAGTTTACGATTTTTTTATTAATGTTCAATATAACAAATTGATGTAATAGATTCCTTGCAATGTTTAAAACAGCAATAGAGTACTTTTCCTTAACTGATTAATATGGGCTCATTACTGCTAATGCTAACATTTTAAAACTTGGAGACAGTAGGTTTTATACTAGAAATGGGGAAACCTTTTCCATATTGAGGGCTGCATTCCCTTGAGAGTAACAAGTTATCTTGAGTGTGTTGGAACACACTGCCATAGCCACTAGATAAAGTCACCAAAATTTGCTCTTCTACTTTCTCACTGTCCCCTTCTGGCTTTCTCACTCCTTCCTTCCTGGTTCCTTCTTCGTGGTCTCTGTGAAATCACACATACGGTAGTTTCCTGCGCCTGAGCAGCAAGTCTCAGAATCTTCTGGGAAGCTCTTTGGCTTTAAGGCAATAGCCCCACCCACACTCCCCAGGTGATATGTAGCCAGTGTGAGGAGCTGTAGCCTCAGTTCCTTTTGTCTGCCACAGCAATCAAAGAATCTCTCTAGTTTGACTAGCTTACCTTGTGTTGACTCACAGACTGTTTGACTACGCTTTTGATACTCCTATTATGGTTTCAATTTGGACGGTGAGCAACTCAGGCCAGTAATGTGTGCTCTTTGCTTTAAAAAGTTTGCATCCTGTGGCACCAAGTTGCCAGACGTTGTGCTTGAGCAAGGAGCACATTGTAAAGTCTTGTGAGGTGTGAGTCTCCTTTACACCACAGGCTCAGGAAAACAGAGATTTGCAACTCTTATGCGCTGGTCCTTCTCACCACTCTTCCAAGCCCAAGAAAGTGGGTGGCATTGAAGCTGCCAGCTGCTGTGGGAAACAGGGTTCACTTACCAGTTGTTGCAAAAGTCTCCTCTTCATCAGCAGGGGCAGCCCCAGTGGGGGCAAAGTGCACGAAGTTGGTATCTGCAGCGCACTGCCCGACAGTAGAGCATCATTGTCAAAAGAAGATGAAAAAATAAAGCTCCCATGTGACCACTGAGTGAACTTTTATGCCACCACTTTTGTCCAGAAAGAGACAAGTAGTCCCCCTCCCCAGCGCTTCACACCAGAGAGGTTGGGCGTTCTCGTGTACCCTCCCTCAGTGGAAGGACATGGTGTACCTGTGCAATGTCAGGCGACCACGCCCCCTTTATAAGATGGATGTAGCCTCCAGGAGGGACACAGCTTTGAGAGAGCCATTCTACTTTTGTCAGTGGTATGACGCCCGCCATCTAAGGTCAGTAGATTGCTATTCTATCATATGTGCCATTTCAGAGAACACGAAGGATGAATGGTTGCTAACTTGTAACCATGTTTCTTTGAGTGCTCATCTGTGAAATTTGCACATCCCCGCCCATCCTCTCTATTGTCATGCCTCTCTTTGGCTGCCATAACCAGTGAAGGAACTGAGGCTACAGCCCCTCATATTGGCCATATGTTATCTGGGAAGTGTGGGCAGGCTATAGCTTTAAAGCCAAAGAGCTTTCCAGAAGATTCTGAGACTTGCTGAGCAGGTACAGGAAACGACCATATGTGCAAATTTCACAGATAACCACTCAAAGAAATATGGTTACAGGTAAGCAACCATTCTTTCTTTGGCATCTTTTTCCTCATCTTTCTCAATAAACTGGTTTAGAGAAAAAATGTTCTTTTCAGAGGGTTGCTTAAAGTAGGCCAATGGCTACCTGTGATGATCCAGCTTAATCCTCAGGTTGTTCACCCTCTATGATAGCCTTGAGAAAAGTACTTATTTTATCTGGGGTTCCACAGAAATGACACAACCAACTTGTGTTCCAAATAGTTATTGGGCAGTTTCTGGGATTCCATATATTTTAGGAAAGCAACTCCCTTCAGGCCTCTCTAGCATAGCCATTGTTGGCAGACATATGTGGCCCATTCTTGCTCTAAGATTAGAAGTATCCTAGAAGAAAATATTTATCACTCTGTGTCAAATGCTGCTCAGTTTTAGGGAAGCTAGTTGACATATAGGAGACAACATGTCTGAGAGCATTCAGGCAGATGTGAATCAAACAAACACCCAGTTTGTATCAAACAATTTAATTAAAACAGCACTTACTTTCTGGCTGTTTTAATAGTCCAACACATAAAGATAGCACTCAGTCACAGAATATAAAACAAAAACTGATAGAAAACGCTACACCGTGGTCAAAGGGTCTAGTCCAGTGGTCAAATTCTGAGAGTTCAGTGAACAAAGTCCAGGGATCAAGAGTCTGTACCGTAGTCAAAAGCCGGTCCAAAGATTCATGGTTACAGGGTTCCAAGAGTACAGGAGACAGGTCACAATACTGAAAATCCACAAAACCTAGTGGGAAAACCAGCAGCATCTACCACCAAAATAAGACAAATAATTTTCTTCCAAATATCATCCCCAAGGTTAGCTATTTAAATCCAGTAACACCCAGATGCAACCCATCCCTTGCATGCTTCCACCCTTAATTGCAGTTACCTATAAACTGTTACTTACAAATTGCTCAGCCCTTTAGAACTAAGACTTACATTAACCCTTCCATCACCAACTGCTAGGTCTGCCACCATCAACCACCATCAACACATCTTAAGTCCCCACAGAAGAAATCTGCTTTAATTAAGTTATTGCTCCCAGAGTACTATTTTCATGATGTTATGTTTAATTGTGATATGTTTTTATCTGTTGTTCCTTTGTAAGCCACCCCAAGTACCTTCAAGAAGATGGAGGCAGGGTATAAAAATAAAGTTATTATTATATAATTATTATATACCTTGACCAATATTTTATGGAAATACTGGGGAAAGTGGATTGTGTCTGAGCTTCAAGGATACAGATATGACAAGCACTTGATTTCCAAACCTTGTTTTTAAAAGTCATTTTACAGTGTGAATATAGGTTGGTTTTTTAAAAACTGATTTTATGTTTTATTTGGTCTGAACCATCCAGATGCCACCTTTACCCATGCAGCACTGTTGCACCATGCCATTATTATGCACAAGAGTTGTCAATGTTTTAACATCTGCATAAATAACTTAACCAATTACTATTGTGGGTGAAAGTAGTTTAATTTCAAAATATGAGAACAAATCTGTTAGAAGCCATAAGTTTAAATTCCATACCTACCAACCATCCTGATTTGGAGGACAGTCCTGATCAATCCTCTGTTGTTCTGCTTTTTTAGATACTTTTAATATGTCCCAGCTTATCTCTCCTTCCTTTTTACCCCTTTGTCCTCACTCTCGTTCAACTGCTACAAATGTCAAAAGTAGTTTTCATTCAATCAACTCAACAGAGTTATACCTACCAGACACCATAACTCTAAAAGCACTGATCCATTACTTGTGCCGATATACAGTTCATCTGTCAGCTTGACCTGTTTCTGTATTTGGATTGGAGAGTCAGTTTTATTTATTAATTTATTAATTCATACTTATCTGCTGCCCTTCCCCGAAGACTCGTTCTTTTGTCCAGTTTTGTCCTTTGCCTTGAGTCCTATTTATGTCTTTGAGTGCTCCTGTCCTTTGCTCGATTCTTTTGCAAGGGGCAGTTAGCTTTTTGTTGGCAAATCATGTTTTGCCACTGTATCCAAGCCAGCCAATAATTTCCCCAAAACTTGTTTCAATGTATAGCTAGTTTTCCCCTTGTGGAGCCCCTGGTGCCGCAGTGGGTTAAACCACTGAGCTGCTAAACATGCTAACCGAAAGGTTGCAGATTCAAATCCGAGGAGCGGCATGAACTCCTGCTATTAGCTCCAGCTTCTGCCAACCTGGCAGTTTGAAAACATGCAAATGTGAGTAGACCAATAGGTACTGCTCCGGGTGTGAAGGTAACGGCGCTCCATGCAGTCATGCTGGCCACATGACCTTGGAGATGTCTATGGACAATGCCGGCTCTTTGGCTTGGAAATGGCGATGAGCACCAACCCCCACGACTAGACTTAATGCCAGGGGAAAACCTTTACCTTTACCTCAGGCCCATAGCCAGGATTTTGATTCAGGGTGGGTGGGTGGGGGGTGAGTTTGATTCGGGGCTGAGTCTGAGTGAGACAGGATCTATCCTAGCAAACTTTTTGTATCGTTCCCAATACCCCCATGCATATGGGATATATTGAGCATGGTGATCAGATCATGTTATGAATAAACATAACAGTTTAAATAATGTACCAGTAAGGCCTTCTCGCGGACCACCCTGAGAATTTCGGGGGGGGGGGCTGAAGCCCCTCAACCCCCCCCCTCCCTACATGCCTGCTTTACCTAGTTTCCCACTCTCTGAGTTGCTACTTATTTTTGATGTTAAATCAAGACATCCAATATTATCCTTTTGGCGACAATTACTAACAAAATTGTCTGTTCCCCCCTCTTTGGCCTCTGATGACTACTTCTCTTCAAATAACGCCCTTTGCATGAACATCTGGACCATTACATATCATGTTCTTCCTTGGAGACATCTAGTTTTACACAGACAGCTGTTGAGGGAGGTTGGAAAGGATGAAACCACTGGTTAAGGACGGGGAGGCATGATTCCCTTATCTCTAAACCCAGGAGCTCTAAAATGTGAGCCTTTATCTCCTCTGTGTTGTGTTTAAGCTTCCTTTGTTAAAAAAAGAGAAAAAGTCAGAGAAATTAGCTTCAAGGGGAAGCAAATCTAACCATTAGAAAGGATTCTGTGTGTGCCAATGGTATGTTGCAAGATCTTTCCACCCCATATCCTCATAGTCTTTATTTAAGAAAGAAAGGATGGAAGAAAAGTGTTTATTTGTACACATTGCAGGATGGCACTGGAGTATTGTGCACAGGAGTATTGTGTCCTTGTTTTATCCTTTGACTGGGTTGCAAAAAATGCAGACAGGAAGGGAGTGAATTTGGCTGACAGATGACTTATTTTTAGAGTACTTTCCTATTGCTGCGCATAGTGAACTTCCCGAAATGACAACAGAAAAACAAACACTTTTCAATCCTAGGGAATAAAATAAGAACTTGGTGCAATTATGAGGATGGATAGGAAGTCGTATGTATAAACATTGCACCCAGAAGCAAAGCATATTTTTCTGCGCTTAACTGAAAAGGCATTTACTTCATTATTTGGGAAAGGACTGCAAGAGGATCTCAGCAGGGTCTGATTCAATTTGACTAGGTACAGTAGCTGTTAACAAAATATTTTAATGAACAGTGCTTTGTCAAATGTACTCTGGATTATGCGGCTCTGTCTTACTGAAAATTAATTTCTGAGCCACTCTTAAGAAAGAAAAAAAACTAAACCTAAGCCTTTATAGCAGCATGTTTAGAAAGAAACAAATTATACAGTACTAGAACTGTTATATAATGTTACATAATATAAAATGTGCTCTATTTTGTAAGGATCAGGAAGGTTTTTTTAAAAATCCCAAATAAGATTAAAGGTCTTAATTCAAATATATTTCAGACTGGATTCTTATATGCAACAGTTTTAAAAAGAGAGCTATTTGATGGAAACACAATGTGTTTGTGTATCCACATCTCTGTGTGAGAGAATTGTCTTAAGAAGTTCAAGAAATAGATGAAAAGCATATCATTAAAAAAAAATTAGCCTGAAGAAGCATTGGCACCTTGATTGATTTGTAATAAATAAGAGTTAAAAGAAAAGTTAATTTTCCAGTAATTGTTACTGTGATCAGGAATGATGTGTTTTGAACAGATTTAAAGGAGACATCAGGAAGAATTCAGATAAAGTTAAGGATGTTTGAGTCCTAATGATTTCAAAAGAGCGTTAAATATGTGCATAATTTCTCCTATTCAAATGTATGAGACAATAGTACTTTTGACTCGATTGTAGGGCTCAGTATATGCTTACTAATAACATCTACTAGAAGTATATATTTTGTTACTTGAGAAGCTATTTGCTATCTGAGGTTCCTTCCACCCAGTCTTATATCCCAGAATATCAAGGCAGAAAATCTCACATTATCTGAGTGTGGACTCAGATAACCCATTTCAAAGCAGATAATGTGGAATTTTCTGCCTTGATATTCTGGGATATAGGGATGTGTGGAAGGGTAATGAGGCCTCTTTTACATATAATCCAGTTCAAAGCAAATAATCTGGATTTTAGATAGCAGTATAAAAGGGGCCTGAGTAGCTATAAGAATGGTATTGCTCCAGGGGCCCTTCCACACAGCCTTATATCCCAGAGTATCAAGGCTGAAGATCCCACTTCATCTGAGTGTGGACTCAAACCCATTTCAAAGCAGATATTGTGGGATCTTCTGCCTTGATATTCTGGGATATAGGGCTTTGTGGAAATTTTTTCACTTATTTATTAATTTTATTTATTTATTTATTTGGATTTATCCATCGCCACTCCCATCTGGCTCAGGGCGACTTACACATAGTAAAATATGGTTAAAACCGCATATATAAAATACATTAAAAGATACATTAAAAATCCGAAAACAATACAACAATCCAAACACACATAGCAGGTGTCAGGGAGCCGGCATTTTCCAATAGTAGAGGGTCTGCAATTTAAAGGCTGAACACCTGTTGGAATAACAAAGTCTTGGGCCCTTCCACACAGCCATATAACCCAGAATATTAAGGCAGAAAATCCCACAATATCTGCTTTGAACTGGGTTATTGGAGTCTACACTGCCATATATTCTGGTTCAAAGCAGACAATGTGGGATTTTATTCAGCTATGTGGAAAGGCCCTTACTTGCTTCTTTTCAAATGCAGCATGTCAGAAATGTTTTACGATTTATCTGAGGAAGTAATTAAATTTTATTTTAGAAAAGAAATATTGCTGGAAAGATTCTTTGTGGATTTGGGATTTTAGGGGCAGTTCCAGACAGGCCTTTATCCCAAGACTATCCGCATTTTAAAAATGTGGATGTTCCTGAGGCCCCATCTACACAGACCCCAGAAAGCATGCTTTTCAGCAGGGCACCTGAATAGAACATAAAACCCCTTTAAAAAACCTTTCTAAAAAGAAAAATATCAAGGTCACTGTTTTTTCCCTTCTTCAGCTCTCTCCTGGAGTGTACCAATGACGGGTCTAGAAAAGGGGGGGGGCAGGAGTGATTTTTCTCCTCACCCCCCTTTTCTAGGTTCATCTTTAGCATGACCCAGGAGAGGGCCAAAGAAGGGGAAATGGGGGTGTAGACTCCTGGTAAATTATTTTGCTTTTTAAAAAAAGGCCTTTAAAAGAGGGGTTGGGAGGGGGGTGGGGGCTCCAACGTGGCCAGGCTGCAAACATTGGAATAAAATAAGTGCATGGGATAAAGTGCAGGATGTGTGACTACTACATAGAACAACTAGGGGCTAAATCTTCTCAAAGTCTTGATTGAAGAGTCCCTGCGAAAGGAGCAGAGTGTGGGGACGTGTCTAATCTCCCTGGGGAGGGAGTTCCAAAGCCGTGGGGCCACCACCACCGAGAAAGCCCTCTCCCTTGTCCCCACCAACCACACTTGTGACGGTGGCGGGACCAAAAGGAGGGCCTCCCTGGCAGATCTTGGAACCTGCATTGGTTCATATGGGCGGCGGAGAGGGGGGGGGGGGGTGTTTGTGATCATGAAGATACAAAAATGTAGAAAAGAAAAAAATTGTGTTCATTATCATAGTAAAGCTAATATTCCTAATACAAGCTTTTTGTACCTTCATAACAATTGGTGGACTTCTTTGAACTATAGTTACTATGCTGATATGAGGGAATTGCTCAGTTAGCACATCACAGTGTTTCATGGTAGGAATGTTGAGAGCCATTAAATAGAGATTGGCACATTCCAAGTTACTTATTTAATTGTGAGTTCAGAGAGCCAAATAGTTTAAAATATAGTAAATACAGATTTTGCAGAACACAAAAGGGGCTTGTGAAGATGCAGTGTTTTTCATAACTTCAAAAAGGAAAACTTTCAGCAACAATCATAATGCACAAATTCAGCATTCAGTTATCTTGACCTAGATCTACAAAAATTAATTGCTGCTATAGCAAAATGATATGGAATGTGGGGTATTTGGCCCTCCATTTGATTCATGTCTTCTATTTGTTTTCCATGCCTTTCGGTCAGTCAGATTTGTACTTTTAATAGGCATTGCTCTTGTTTGGACCTGTGTTCCTTGGTTAAAAATCCCCTGTGGTTCATCAGACATTGGATGGTGTAACAATTGTAAAGGGAGGGTCTGTAAAAGTCGTGCATAATGTTTGGGGAATTGGGTTTGTTATATATGGTCAACTTCTAGATAAATATAACTATTGCACACACAGATCTTCTCTTTTTGCAAGGATAATAACAGCTCCTCATATCAGCACATATTGTGATGCACTTTAAAACTCAATTTGAAGATGTGTTGCATAAACTCAGTATACAGGCATTCACTGAGCTCTGTTTTGAAAAGGTGCCTTCAGCATCACCCCAAACTACCTTCACATTTGGTGGGGAAAGACTAACAGGATGTCAGTTGGGTTCATTCCCATGGACCATGCTTTTAAGCCAAGACCAGACTGATCACCCTACTGTCATGGCAAAGGGTAGGTTCATATAATGCAGTTCCATGCAGTTAAACTGAACTATCTGATTTTACATTGAACACAGTTTCAGACTATAGCAGTGTAGGTGGGGCAATGGAAGCCACCAGATGCCATAGGAAGGGAAGCCTGTTTTACTCGAGAAAGAAAATCAGCCCAAATATAGTGAAGTGTGCACAGATCCTGTTCACAGCCATTAGACACAATCCAGCTCTTATATCTTGCCAAACAGTGCAACTTTAGTCTCATTTCAAAGAGCCCTTTTCATTGTAAATAGCAGCACAACTCAGTTACATTTAACATTCAAGCCAGAGGCATTGTGATTTTAAAAAATAGATAGCTATATTCAATAAATGGTTTATACTTTAACAATTGCAAAATAATAATCATCATCATCATCTTTATTTCTAGACCGCCCTCTCTCCCGGAAGGGACTCAGGTTGATTTACACAAACCAAATATTCAATGTCTCAGATGAGCACTAACACACCAAAAATAATCCATCATTAAGCACAGTAATAGCAGGGTACTAACATCACAGAATTAAGCATCAAAGTAAAAAATGGAATGGAACAATCACGTATAGATTACTGCAACGCCCTCTACGTGGGGCTGCCTTTGAAGACTGTTCGGAAGCTTCAATTGGTCCAACGGACAGCAGCCAGGTTGATAACATGAGCAGCACTCAAGGAGTGTACAACCCCTCTGTTGCGCCAGGTCCACTGGCTGCCAGTTTTCTACCGGGCACAATTCAAAGTGCTGGCTTTGACCTTTAAAGCCCTAAACTGTTCTGGTCCAACTTACCTGTTCGAACGCATCTCTCTCTATGAACCATCGAGATGTTTAAAATCATCTGGAGAGGCCCTGCTCTTGGTCCCGCCTGCGTTGCAGGCGCGATTGGCGGGGATGAGAGATAGGGCCTTTTCGGTGGAGGGTCCTCGGCTTTGGAATGCGCTTTCTAATGACATCAGATCAGCCCCCTCGCTTCTGACATTTTGTAAGAAAGTCAAGACTTGGCTGTTCAAGCAGGCATTCGCAGATTAACTGTAATTATTTAATTGAGACCAACGGAATGTCATGACGATGCAACGGAAACCGATTTTAAGAATGAGACGCTGAGATTAGTATTTTATAATTTTAATTGTTCATTGTATTGTTTTTATACAGTTGTTTTACTAATTTTTTATGATGTGTTTTATCTGTGGGCATTTGTTGCCATGTGTTCACCACCTCAAATCGCCTTTGGGCTGAGAGGGGCTGTATAAAAATATAGTAAATATAAAATAAAATAAGACATAATAAACTAAAACTTGAGTAATCATTGCCACATATACCATAAAAGCAATTAAGATACAGTTACATTAAAAATGGCTACCACCGGTGTTCATTTAAGATGTATCGTGGCAGCTATATAATACAAGTGGGATTCGCCATCATTCCAATGGGTTAAGGTGTCCTAGTCCTCCTCCTCTTCATATGCTAAAGTGCATAGGTGTGTTTTCAGAAGCTTCTTAAAGGAGGGAATGCCAGAGATGAGGAGCAATCATGGAGAAGTCTCCCTCTCTCATTCCCACCAACCGAGCTTGTGACGGGGGTGGAACTGAGAGGAGGGCCTCCTCCGTTGACCACAGTGCACAGGATAGTCTGTATAGGGAGATGCGATTTAACAAATAGCCTGGACCCTAACTGTTTAGGGCAGGGATGCTGACACTTTTTCAGCATGGGAGCTACTGATTAAAAAACCAAGCCCCAAAGATCACCTACCCAGAAATGTAAAACGTATAACTATTTTCTAATTTATTTATTTATATTTATTATTCATTTTTATGTACCGCTCCTTCCAGCAGGCTCGGGGCAGTTTACATAAAATGAAGTTATAAAACATCAACATTTCAATTTAATAACAACAATATAAAACAGAGCATAAAAATACATCCAACCACCCCATTTCTCCCACACTGCCATATTACCACACATATTATCAGCCAGAAAGTAAGAAGAGGGGCTTTTGAACTGCAAGGCCATTTAATACTCAACAAGGTAAACAAAGGGGCATGCAAAAATACATCCAACCACCCCATTTCTCCCACATTTCCATATTCCCCAATATATATTTCTCAAGGAACAAAGCAAGCAGAGAGGCTTTGGAGCTAAAAGGCCATTTTTAAACATTAAAAATAAACAAAGAGACATGCCACAGTACAATCAAGCACCCACCCAATTTCTCCCACATTTCCATATTCCCCACCATATATTTCTCAAGGAACAAAGCAAGCAGAGAGACTTTGAAGCTAAAAGGCCATTTTTAAACATTAAAAATAAACAGAGACATGTCACAGAACAATCAAGCACCCACCCCAAAGTAAAAAGACCGACCTTTGAGATGCGGTAAGGAAATGACCCCAAAGCATTCTTCTTCTCCTCCTCTGTCGTTGCTCCTATTTCCACGCCGCCAGCATGCGTGCCGCCTCCAAGAGCTCACGAGAAGTCCGAGAGGCAGAATGGGTGCTTCTGCACATGCGCGCGGGGCCAGCCATGCATAGCATCATCCGGGCCCACCCCCTTTGGTCTCCTACGACTCTGAGTGGCTGGAGAAGGACGGAGGGAGGAGGAGGAGGAGGAGGAATCCAAAAGGGGGCCCATTCTGCCTCTTGGACTCTAGAGCTTTTGGAGGTGGCACGCGAGCAGGGAGCGGGGAGGAGCAACGACGGAGGACTTCTTTGCAGCATGCAGGGATGCGTGAAGAGGACCAACAGCAAAAAACCTGGTCAGGGGCCTGAAGATCACCAGGATGAGGCCTGAAGATCACTCTGGTGATCGCAATCACCGTTCTGAGCACCCCTGGTTTAGGGCTAAGGGTTATGACCAGAACTTCGTATTTAACCTGGAAGTGGACCAGCAACTAGTGGATCTGCCATAACATGGGAGTCATCATTTCGCGATACGGTGCTCCAGTTAGCAGTCTGGCCACTGATATCTGTCCTAATTGCAGCATCCGAACTATCCTTAAAGGCAGCCCTATGTAGAGAGCATTGCAGTAGTCCAAACGGGATGTGACACAGACATATCAATCCAGTTAAAATGAACCCTCAAACACTGCATGTAAAAGTAACTGTATCTGGGTTTTTTAGAATACTGTATACTGTTTTCCAGGCTTTTTTGATCTACTTTTACATAATTAGTTTAAAAACATCTTACTGGGAAGACATGTGAGGGGACCTTTGTGTTGTGGGACTAAATTGTTCAGATCCTGGAGGGAAAACTATGAAAGCTTTTAGTAAGAAAAGTGCATTGAACTTAGGTCACTTTACTTATTTGATCTTTTCCATTTCAGTGCTGTGTTTTAAGGGCTTTTCCCACAAGATCAAATAATATAACATATTAATGTGCCTCTGTGTTTTTTGCACCAGATTTTTAGATGTTTTCCCTCATGATAAACCATTGAAATGGTCTGAAGTGGTGCTTTGGTGGCTAACAGTTGCACTAGTAGTTTGAACTTATTACCGCAGGCCAAGAAGTTTGGGCCGAACTGAAGTGAGCAAATTAATGTGGGAAAATCTGAGGTCCTGAATAGAAAATCATGATTTGGCTGTGGCCAGGCCAGTAGCTGGTTTTGTTCCTTCCTCTAAACATCTGAGTGTGAGGGAAAAAATAAACAAATTTGGCAGAATCTGGAAGGAAAAGTGGCAGGGGAGTATGATACTTAATACTTCCACTGATTATTATTTTTTCAGTGAACCCCAATTACACCCAAAAAAAACCCCCCAGTCAGTTTTCCCTTCTCTCTAGATGTCTGATGAAGTTCTGTGCTTTGGTTTTTTGTGTGTATGACAGAGAGAAAAAGAGCTAAGGATTGTTTAAAAATAATATAGAAATGAAGATTAAGAATGAAGTCCAGTAGATCTGTCTCTCTGTTTTTCTCAAATCTGTTTTCAGGCAAGAAACCAACAAGTCTTATTTAGGCTTTTAAAACAGAAAGTTTTTAAGAATGAGTCAGGAATGCTGTTGGGGTTTTAATCATTTTACTAGTTTTTCTTTTACATATTTGATGTGATTTTAATTGTTTTCTTTATATTGTATGTTTAATTATATTTTAATATTTATATTTTGCAGGGGGTGTGTGTGTATCAGGTTTAAAATTGCATCATTGTTAAGATTGTAAGATACTTTGGGTCTCGATCAAGAGAGAAAAGTAGGGTATAAATAAATATAACAACAACAACTTAACCATGGATTAACTTTTCCACCTGGGACTCATTTCTGTCAGAGAATTTTTTACATGATTTCAAGTATATAGGTATATAAAATATAGGTATAAAAATCAAGCATTTACTGATAACAAATTAGCATTTGCAAAGCTTGCTAAACAGGCTGATTTTCTTTTTTATGACGTACACCTGAACCATTTGCTGGAGATAGCAACCTTCTCAAGCCTCCTATACTAGTTGTTTGCTATGTATATATACTTACTGTATATATGTATATGTATATATACTGTATATGTATTGGTATGCAGTTTTCCTTAACTCTTTGTTGTGGGAGGGGCTGCAGACCAGATCAGATCTGGGACTATTCAGCTCAGACTCCATTTTAGAAAGGCAAAAGCCTTTAGACTTTCAATGTAGAAACAGAATGCTTTCAGACGTCAGTAAAGACGGTACAATTTAGACTCAATTGGATTTTCAGACCAGACAGAGACTCTATTAGACTCTCAGAACAGAGAGATGCATTCGACTTTGGACTGTTGATTATAAGAAAGATGCCCTGTTATCAACACAGAGAAACTACTTCAAATCCTATCTGAAACTGGATTGATATGCAAAGTACCTGACTACATGAAGTTTGTGAGTAAAACATGTTACTTTTAATGAAGTGTACTTTATTTTTGATCTCTCGAGAGCATAATTTTAACCAAGATGTTTTAAGGGAGAGTAAATGTTTTTGAGCATCTGAAAGAACACTTCAGAAACTCTGTGATATGTTTTTTTTTTGTGCATTGGCATATCTTTGTTCCTAACAGTTCAATGAGATATCTAGGTCTTTTAGTTTAATAGCCGAGAAACCTAATTGCCTTGTATGAATACTAGTGGATATATTTACCACTAGAGAGAAGGCTGACTCAAGTGGGTTTTAAACTCTTCTCAGGGAGATTCCATTTCCCAAAAGGTTATGACATCATTTCCCCAAAAGGTTAAGATTTCTAAGGTCATGCCTTTCCAAAGATTGTAATTTCTCTAAAAGTCCTCTGTAAACACAACAGATTTGTATAAATGTCTAAAACTGGCACTAGGTGATATTCAGAAAATGTTTTTGGGATCCCAACATTCAGTTAAAGGGGCCCCACAATTTAAAAAGCAGTGGGTTAAAGGACCACCTTCTCCCTTTTCCTTTTCACTTGCTCTCCTAAAGTGACTTTGCAGTTTAAAAAGTAGTCAGTTTTTTATTAGATAGACTTATGTCTGCGATGAAACTGAGCCTGAAGAGATTTGTTTCCAGCCTCTAACATATTGCCAGCATGACGTCTGGGCTGGACAGCTCCCACCAGACAAAAAACAAACTGCTGCCAGGAAATGTGTAGCTTTCTGCAGAAATAGCCACTATGTCAGTTCAGCAGCAGACACCATAAAACCACATTTGTCCAGGTTTATTTTATTTAATTTATGTAATACTCCACAGGGATCAGGTAATGAAATTCCCTTGGGGACTCCAACAAATCCCTCAGGCTTCCCCTTCGCTGTTCAGCTTCATCTGTTAGGCATATTTTGGGTTTGACCTATCATGCAAAGCTCTTCAAGGTGCACCCCATGCTGAGTTTTTTTAATTAAAATGTAAAGCTTATTAAAAGGGATCCAGAGAGAAATCCTACTTCAGGGCTCCCTGTGGGATCCAAGCTAAACCTGGCTGTTTCAAATCAAACACTCCCTCCTAGGAAATGTCTGCAATGACAAAATACATGGACCAAATAGACATTTTAAACAATGTAGCATAAAACAAAATTTGAAATTCAGCACGGACAGCTTAATGTGACCTTCCAGCCCTTTGAGGGCTTATTTGGCCTGGTCTGTCCAGGGTAGATTAAATCACTTTAGATCAGTGGTTCTCAACTTGTGGATCCCCAGGTGCTTTGGCCTACAACTTCTAGAAATCCCAGACAGTTTACCAGCTGTTAGGATTTCTGGGAGCTGAAGGCCAAAACATCTGGGGACCCACAGGTTGGGTACCACTGCTTTAGATAGTTTGTGAGGGGTCCCATTTTAAAAGTGTGTCCTGTGCTTAAAGACAAACATCACATATTATTGGATGAAGAAGAAAGGATCCAACGTAGCCCATCTCTGGTTGTGCTAATTTTCTATTTACAGGGAGTTTACTTGTTTAAGTCATAGCTGGAGCATTGAACATTATGACCTTCTCCCTTTTAAGAAGGAACTGAAAGTCCAAATTTGGTTATGAACAAGAGATAGGTTGTGTAAATTTGTTCTTAAGTGTAACTCCAGTCAAAGATAGATTATAGATAGACACGACAGATAGAAGCTCTGAATGGCACAGAGAAGGGTTAATGCCCATGTTGTGTCTGTTTTGCTGTCTGTTCAAAAAATTTCACTTCAGTTTCTGTGGATTCTAAAAAAATTGACTTGTTGTAGCAACAAGGATTTGTGGTAAAGCTTCAGTGGAGACACCTTTTCCCCCATGATCACTCTTTCAGGAGTGAATTTCCCTCTGTTTTTAACAATGAGTCATTTGTAAGTCGGATGTTTGTAACTCGGGGACTGCCTCTACAGTTTATTCTGGTATCTTGGAATTCTACCATGTTCAGATGATTATGGGCATGAGTCCTGGGTGAGTGGGAAATCTGAAATCATAATCCAGCACAGTATGCCTATATGCTCCTGGGCTCAATTCAAAGTGCAGGTCATTACCTACAAGCTCTACATGGTTTGGGTTCAACCTATTTACACGACTGCATCTCCCCCTATGAACCTGTTTGGGCCTTAAGATCTGCCAGGGAGGCCCTCCTGAGACGGCCTTCTCAGTAGTGGCTCCCCGGTTTTGAAATGCCCTCCCCAGGGAGATTAGGCAAGCGCCCACACTCATGATCTTTAGGAAGGAATTGAAAACGTGGCTTTTTAAAAAGGTCTTCAACAATGGTAAAATATTAAACATTCTAATAACTATCAATCAGATTTTATGGCTTATCTTTACCAGAGCAATGGCTGGGACTTTTAATGTTGTTTAAACTGCTTTTATATATAATTTCTTTAACAGATGTTTTGGTTATTTTTGTTTTGATATTATTTACTATGTTTTATTTTTATTTTGGAGAGTCACCATTCATCCCATTTCTGTCTGTTCCATCTACAGTGTTGTCCTTATGATGCACTTTCCTCTGTCCTAAATTGAAGGCCTAACAATACCGTTTGTTCTTTTTGGGCTCCTCTCATATACACTTTTTCTACTCCTACCTCATCCAGGGTTTTATTATTTTATCTTGTCCATTTGGCCTGCCCATTGTGTTCTATTTTCTATTATGCTATTTTGCTTTGTTTATTTTATTTTGCCACGGTATGTACTTTATTGTGATGTAATTTTTGTTGTTGTGTTTTGCACTTTATTTTGCTGTATTGTGTCTTTGGGCTCAGCCTCATGTTAGCCGCCCTGAGTCCCCTTCGGGGAGATGGTGGTGGGGTATAAATAAAGATTATTATTATTATTATTATTATTATTATTATTAGCAGCAGCAGCAGCTGCTGCTGCTGCTCTGAGTCTCTTTTTGGGAGATGGGGCAGGGTATAAATAAAATTTTCTTAATAATAATAATAATAATAATAATAATAAATGCAGCCCAGCATACAATAAAATTAGTGGGCATGTTCTCATTCTCTCCCTCCTTCCCTCTCTTTCTCTCTTGCTTTCTTTCTGTCTCAGTCTGCACTAATGTGGAAAAAAACAAAGCAACTGTTCTTTGCAAAACATATTTGGAAGCATATAAATTCAATCTTCTAAATAAGGCCTAGGTTTTTGATCATTTGATTGGCTATGCATCTTTAAATGGTTCTAGCTCAATCTTTCTTTGTCAAAAATCCATTTTTAAATAAATATTTATTTTTTAAAGATTCCAAAATATTTGTAACATTTGAATAAAATGTTAGTTGTTTGAACTTGATGCTGGGATAGAATATCGCTGCTGTTGTGAGAATAGTGTAGCAAAACTAATCTTGCTAGAATCTGGACAGTTTATTCAGTTGATCTGAGTGTGATAGAGATCATTTCAAAGATTGAAATGCCTAATCTTTCATTTACTGTTGAAAAAATACCTCCCTTGTTCTTCTGCCTATGAATTTTGCTTTCATTGAAGGTTAATTTGGAGAGATGTTCCTACCATTGGAGTGAGGTGGCTATCCCAAGCAGATGATTTTGTGTGACATAAAAAAGATAAGCAAATTGTTATTTAAATTTTGATCATTTTATTTTGGTTATCAAGAAAGCAGAGGTGTATTTTGGTTGTTCTCTGATGCTGTGCACTTTGCATAGAAATTGTATTTATTGAGACTACAGTTATAATGCATAAAAACCCACAAACAAAGTTTAAAACCTGGCATTATACTAAATTTCCTTTGACCAGAAGCTGGCTACTTGGAGTGCTTCTGGTGTTGCTATAAGCAGGTCCTCCATTGTGCATGTGGCAGGGCGCAGATTGTGTTTTGTAAGCTGCCTCAGGTTTTGTAAGCTGCCTCCAGTCCTGGATTGCGAAAAAGTAGGATATAAACAACAGCAGCAACATGAGAAATCTCAATAAATGGAAGAAATCGGTCTACTTTCATTCTGTATGACCACACTAAAATAACACTTTCCTGGTTTTAGGCATTATTATTTCATGCTTGATAGATGGGGAAAAGGAGCCCACTCATTCATTAATATTCAGTGTCTCCTGCCCACTATTAGCCCTTCTAATATGTTATAAATAAGTATTGTACAGCATAAGTGACATGATGGGGGCTGAGCAACCTTGCATGTTCAAGACTGATTTTTTAAATCATGAGGTACTATAATTCTGAAAATAAAGCATAGATATATAAAATCCTTGCAAGTGTGAAACACACTGTTATAAGGAAGATGAGAGAAAATGAAATCTCTTATTCTTTAGATCCAGTGCTACTGCCAGTCCCTCAAGAGCTGGTAAAAGGCCCAGACAAAGCTAACTTGGTGCCTTTCTGTTGTGTTGGACTATGAATACCGTCATACATACCTAGCAGGACCATCAAGTCTGCTGGTTCACATGATAGGAATTGTGATCCAACATGTCTGAACGGTGCAAGGATGATGAAAGCTGGGCTATGTAGATGACTTTTCTGTGTTTCCTGCATTTAAATTATGTAGCTCCTTTGTCTGAATCTTTTGACAGAACAGAAAAAATTAAATTAATCATAAGGAACTATGTTTCTTTTGGGAACCTGCTTGGCTGACAAGTTTTGCACTTAATTTGTCCCCAGAGGTACTTCTCTCAACTCTCATTACAATTTAAGACTAGCTCATTATAAAAAAAAATGTTTTCCTCTGTACCTCCTTCAATCTGCCGCTTTCTTCCTCTCTTTGAAGTTCGCAGCAATGTACTGCTTTGGGATTTTTTCAAATTCATTAAATGATATGCTGAAGCCTAATCCAGAAGTTGACACATGTCTTCAATTGTATAACCCCCTCCCCAATTCCTCAGTTGTATTCTGTAGCTTTCCACCCATTGGGAGCTGAACTTTGTTCAGTAGGGAGTTTTCCCCACTTGTGATTTCCCAGAGCTCTAAATGACACAATGAACTGCTTGACTATGGAATAGAGAATTGCATGAACAGGGCTTACAATATCAGTTGGGAGTTCTCATTGAAGACCCTTGGCATTCTATTTGGCTCAAAGTTTTCTCGTGAGTAAGCAGAGGGAGAGAGGGAGGTCTCTAGTGTCAGCCTCTCTTCATTCTCCTCCTGTATGTTTTATTTATTAATTACTAGCTTGGGGACCCGGCCCTGCCCGGGTCATTTGAGAAGTGCAGCAGGATGTAGAGTGGGTCATGGGGGCTCTGTGTGCCAAGTTTAGTCTTGATCCATCATTATTGGGAGTTGCAGTGGTATCATGAAATTACTGAAGGTAGTGCAAGTCCCATCATCTCTGTGTGTCCCGTCCCCCCCAAAGTGTAGTAGGATGTAGATTGGGTCATGGGGGCTCTTTGTGCTAAGTTTGGTCTGTATTGGTGAATGGATGAGGGATGCATTGTTTTTCGGAAGTGAGTGAAGGTACTTCAAGTCCCATCATCCATGGTCCGTCTCACAGTAAACTGTACCAGGCTGTAGAGTGGGTCATGAGGGCTCTGTGTGCCAGATTTGGTGTTGATCAGTCATTGGATTAGGTTTGTAGCAGGATTGGGAAGTGAGAGAAGGTACTGCAAGTCCCATCATCCATGTTCTGTCCCCCTCCAAACTTCAGTAGGATGTAGAGTGGGTCACTGGGGCTCTGTGTGCCAAGTGTGGACTTTCCCGGTGTTTGTTGGGGGCCACAGTGGTCTGTGGGAACAGAGGGGTGTAAAAGTACTACAAATCCCATCATCCATTGTCAGTCCTCCCCCAAACCTCACCAGGACGTGAAGGCAGTCATGGGGGTTATGTATGCCAAGTTTGGTCTCGATCAGTGATTGGATTAGGGTTGCAGCGGACTTTGGAAGTGAGTAGAGGCACTTCAAGTCCCATCATCCATGGCCCACCCTCCTCCGAACTGCACCAGGACGTAGAGTGGGTCATGGGGGCTGTGTGTGCTGAGTGTGGTCTGTATTGGTCCTTTTTGGTGGCCTCAGTGGTCTGTGGGAACCAAAGTCTTGGAAAGTACTACAAATCCCATAATACGTGGGTCATGTCATAGGGGGGTTATGTGTATCAAGTTTGGTGCAGGTCCATCACCCGCGCTGGTCGCTGTGGCCTGTGAAAGTGGCTGCCACATATCCGCCCTGGCCTGTGAAAGTGGCTGCCACATATCCGCCCTAAACTCTATTTTGGGGCCTGTAATGTTATGGCCTGCTATTGGTAACTTTAAAAGCGTGCATGGCAGGCAGCCGTTTTCTAAAAGCTGAGGGGAGGAGAATACAGGAATCCATTTTGTTTTCACAGAGCCAAGTGGGGAGGGAATGTTGATTGTGCATTTTTTCCCCTCAGTGGGAAGAAATCCTGTTGTTTGAATGTAGAGGCCTGGATTCTGGGTTGCTGGCTTTTTTCCCCTCAGTGGGAAGAAATCCTGTTGTTTGAATGTAGAGGCCTGGATTCTGGGTTGCTGGCTTTTTTCCCCTCAGTGGGAAGAAATCCTGTTGTTTGAATGTAGAGGCCTGGATTCTGGGTTGCTGGCTTTTTCCCCTCAGTGGGAAGAAATCCTGTTGTTTGAATGTAGAGGCCTGGATTCTGGGTTGCTGGCTTTTTTCCCCTCAGTGGGAAGAAATCCTGTTGTTTGAATGTAGAGGCCTGGATTCTGGGTTGCTGGCTTTTTCCCCCTCAGTGGGAAGAAATCCTGTTGTTTGAATGTAGAGGCCTGGATTCTGGGTTGCTGGCTTTTTTCCCCTCAGTGGGAAGAAATCCTGTTGTTTAAATGTAGAGGCCTGGATTCTGAGTTGCTGGCTTTTTCCCCCTCAGTGGGAAGAAATCCTGTTGTTTGAATGTAGAGGCCTGGATTCTGGGTTGCTGGCTAATCAGTGGCTATCAATGCCCTCTGTCTGGTGCCTTAGAATTTTGGAGTGGCGAGGCTGTCCAATCAAAGGACTTTATGCAAATAGCTGCCACATATCCGCCCTTCCGCCCTCCGCATACACACATACACACATACACACACACATACACACATACAAACATTCCGTTTTATAAAGGTATACAGATTTATTTACATCATTTATATTCCACCCATCTCATCCCTCAGGGGACTCAGGGCAGATCACAATGTACATATATAGGCAAACATTCAATGCCCTAGACATACAACATATATAAGACAACGAGCTAAACAATTGGTTGAGAGCTCACCCTGACCCAGGCAGGCCTCGAAATCATGACCTTCTGGTCAGTAGAGATGTTACGCAGCTGACTCCCAGCCAGCTGTGCCACATTCCCGGTGCAATTCCCGGTTTATTAATTTGACTTCATTTATATGCCGCATTTCTCCTAGAATGGGGTTTCAAGGCGTCATCTCACACTAGCAATATGTAATAAACCACTTCACTCCAAAACATTACCTCAATGTGACACTTTCAAGCTCAGACAGGGAGCCTCATGAAGTTCACAGATAGCAACGCACTGCGGCCACCTGGCTACGATGGCAGCAGGAGCAGGTTCCTTATCCCGCTACACTATTCTAGCTCTATATTCTACTTTAACTGCGCAAACAAGATCCTGTGTAATTCTGGGCTTTGTATTTTAGTGAGGCTTTGACTTCTAATCTATTGTTTTTTGCTGTTTTAGTTATGTGATGTATTTACATTGAATTTTGCCATTTACTTTGCTGTGAACTGCTTTGAGTCCCCCCTTCCAGGGGTGAAAAAAGCAGTGTGTGTATGTGTATAGACTTCTAAATGGCACTCCTTAGATTGTAAGTCCCATAGGGTGTTGGCATGGTAGTTAAAAGTGGAATAGCGCTATAACAATGCCAACATGGTACAGAATGGTTTCAGCATTAGATGATGACTCTGAAGGACAGGGTGCAAATTCCTGTTCGGTCATGGAAACACACTGAGTAATCTTGGTCACGTTATGCTCTCACAGCCTCAGGTAAATATAAACCCATGCAGAACAAATGTTGCAATGAAACATGGTGATAGGTTCAACTTAGGGTTGCTACAAGTCAGATATTACTTTAAGGTAATGAATGCAACCTGCTGATATACTGCTTCAAAATGTATGAAAAAAATTCAGTTTGCTTTATAGTGGGCACGAAGGAAGCACTGCAATTGGTCAGGAAAAACTCCCACTAATATCAAAACTATCATTTTACATAATATGTGTGTTTAAAAGATCCACAGATTCTAAACCTTATTGTAAAATATATGTGTACCCATGTGTTGTCAAAGACTCTCATGGCCAGAATCACTGGGCTGCTGTAAACATGGCTATACAGTCCGGAAAACTCACAGCAACCCTAGATGTACCAATTTCTACTAATTTCAAAAAGAAAATGGAAGACTGAGTTATTTGAAAGATTAGACATTACTAGACCATTGCAGAAACTCTGGTGACTGTCATGTAGGTCTACTGATGTCACATGAGGAATTGTTTCAAATAATATGATGGAAATGCTACTAAAGTTTTATATTCTGAGCTTGCTTTGTCTTCATTAATGTTCTCACTGTGAATAAGTCTTTTAAAATGAGAAAGATTATGACAATCTGATTGAAATGCAGAATATTCTGGAATGAAATTTTAGTTGTCACTCCAACTGCTATAGCTTTCCCTAGAGCACCCTAGAATTTATAGTTCAATGAAAAAATGATTTTTCTTTCAGCTAGAGAGCAAATCTCCCTCCTCCTCCTTCTGCTTGTATTTCTAGCATCATTTACTTCCACGATGCCTTGAGAAGTGTAAACAGGGGGATTGTATTTAGCAGCATCTCTGTAGCAACCATTATGTATTTCCCAGCTCTAAGTAGCTCTCTTCATCCATTTGATTCTATTGGCTGACCACGACTCCCTTTCAGAAGCCGCTAATGTTTATGGATTTTCAACAGTGTGTCACGACAGGTGGGAAGGATTACACAGTGCTTCATTCCACATTGCAGCCTTGACTCAGAGTGCTTACTGTAAAGGAGGAGTTGCCAAAAGATGTTTACATCTATACTTCTAATGGCCTGAAAACAAATGAGAACTTCCTTTAGAAAATAGGAACTTCCCGTCAGTTTGGATTGTAGCAATTCCACAGACACACAGTCCGAGAACACTAGCTTTTCACTGCTGGTTCAATGCCAGAGGCTTGAGTTGCATCTTCGAATGCTTCTATTGTCACATAGAAGCGGGGATCTATCCACTGCTGTTATCAGCTGTCAAACAATAAAATGAAACAATAATTTATTATTTTATGCAGTGCACCATGACATTTTATTTCAGGGTGGCATGTTGCATAAACAATCACTTCCCCTCTCATATATAAGTTTAAATCGGACTAAAGCTGCTCCAGTGTTACCACGTTGGACACCATCCAAACTCAAGAGCTAGAATTCGAAGTCTCATGGAGCACGGCTGAGCAATGCTTACTTATCATGTTTCTAAAAACCTCAAATGAAGTAAAGTATATTACCTTCCAAGGCAGTTTATTTCACTATCAAATGTGGATATTTTTCCAAAATATGTAGTCATAATTCTCTGTTGTGTAATTTGGAGGCATTGGGTTCTGTTCTATTACCTGAAGCAGTAGAAATCAAACTCAAGATGGATCTACACTGTCATATAATCCAAGGCAAATAATCTGGGATCAGATGTTGGATTATATGGCACTACAGAAGGGGGTCTCATTCCATCTTCCACGTAACATCACCTTAAAGAGGGCCATCCACCACATTACCTTTTAACCTCCTCTTCTTCAGGCAAACAACTCTCTTAACTGTCACGATGCACGGACTTGACCGGCCCCTTAATCACACACACAGAGACGGACTGAAGGCTAACTACTTTATTGAATATAAAAACAGTTCAAAGAGATTGTCCATAAGAATATAAAAGCAATCCAAAAGCTTGAAGTAACAATGTCCAAAATAACGTGGCAAATAGGCCAAAACTTAGCAAAGCTCCGCACAACTATGCGGATCAGGAACAAGGCAAGGCAAGGCAAGGCAAGGCTTGATGACCACTGGCTAGCTTAGCTTCGTGGTCCCACTCCACTTCACGCCTATTCAGATGAGACGTGGCCGGAGCACTGAGGATTCGGTCCCACGGATCCTATACTTAAACTCTCGGCCGAGGTCCCCGACGCTCTAGGCTTCTGCGTCTCCAATCCCCGCTGACGGACCTCGGCCGGTCTATGCTCTTGGACCATCCCCTTCTACTAGACTCGATGTTCCGTCTCCTATCAAAGGTTCGACCTTGTCTCTCAGCAGCTGTGTTTCTATCTCCCTGAGAGCCTTCCTCCCTAGAAGCTTCCCAGCCGCTTTCTTCCATGTTTTCACTTACTAGCTCCTGAGAATCTCTCCCACCCGGATGCTCATAGCTTCCAGAATCACTGTCTTCCATCTGCACCTGGTTATCTATGTCTTCGCTAGGGCCAAACAACATTTCTTCCCATGCCAAGCTCTCTGTGGGCGAAGGAGGCCCGCCAGGGGAAAGCTGCCCTTCACCCCAGTCATCTAGCTCATCTTCTGAATCTGGTTCTGGTGCTGCTGGCCCTAATGCTAATGGGACCCCGGGTCCTGACCCCTGCCCTCCAGGCACAAACGAGAACTGCTGTGCTACACTATCCCCCCCCCTCAGGGCCCCTCCGAGGCCGCCCTCGAGGTTTGGGTTTGTCAGGGTACTTGCGGTGAAACTGGGCCACAAGGTCCGGGGCATGAACATCCCGAGCCCGTGTCCAGGAACGCTCTTCCGGCCCAAAACCTTTCCAGTCAATCAAATACTCCAGCTTCCGGTATCTGATGCGTGCATCCAGAATGTCCTGCACCTCCAGCTCCTCCTCGCCGTCACGCATCACAGGGGGAGGGGGCGGCTGCGTCACATCAGGCCGCACCCCCTTCGCCGGGCGGAGCAAAGAACGATGAAACACAGGGTGGATCTTCAGGTCTGCTGGGAGTTGTAGTTTGAAGGAAACAGGCCCCACCTTCTCCAACACTTTGTAGGGACCCAGAAATCTGGCATCCAACTTGCGGCTAGGCCTCTGTGTGGGCAAGTTCTTGGTAGAGAGCCAAACTTTATCCCCCACCAGGAGCTCAGGGCCCTCCTGGCGCCTCCGATCAGCCATCCGCTTGTAGTCCGCTTTAGCCTGGTCCAATTGAGTGCGTAGCAAGTCTTGGAGTGCAGTGAGCTCACGAAGCCAATCTTTTGCCTCCGACACCCCTCCAGACGGGTCCACCGGAGGGTAGAACCGAGGGTGGTGTCCATAGTTAGCAAAGAAAGGAGTCTCCTTGATGGATTCGTGCGTCGCATTGTTGTAGGCAAACTCCGCCAGAGACAACAAGGACGCCCAGTTGTTCTGCTGATAGTTGACATAGCACCGTAGGTACTGTTCCAAGGTGGCATTGACCCTTTCGGTTTGCCCGTCAGACTGGGGGTGATGAGCCGTGGACATCCGCACATCGATCCCCAGCAACTTCTGGACAGCCTTCCAGAACTGGGAAGTGAACTGGGTGCCGCGGTCGGTCACCAAACTCTGTGGAAGTCCATGCAGCCGAAACACATGTTGCACAAACATATCAGCCGTCTCTTTGGCAGTAGGCACCCCCACACAGGGAATGAAGTGTCCCATCTTGGTGAAACAGTCCACCACGACCAGGATCGTGGTGAAACCCTTGGACTTGGGGAGATCGGTGATGAAATCGGCCGAAATCATCTTCCAGGGAGCGGAAGGGGTCGGGAGTGGCTGAAGCAAACCGGCCGGCTTGCCCCCCTGGTTTTTGGCCCGCTGGCACACAGGGCAAGAGCCCACATAGTCCTCCACATCCCTTCGCACTTTAAGCCACCAAAAATCCCGTAGCACCAACTGTAGGGTCTTGAACAGCCCAAAATGACCTGCGGCCCGGCTATCGTGGCAAAGTTTGAGAATGTCCTCCCGCTCGGGCCCAGGGGAAACATAGACAGAGTCGCGGTGGTAGAGCACCCCGTTCTTTACCTGGAAAGGGGCTTGCACCCCCTTGGTCAGCTGCTCTTGCACCCACGGGTCAGTCCGTTGGCGCGCCTGGACCCGGTCACTCAGAGGTCTCTTGTCCCCAGGGGCCGGCGGGGCCACTGGAGGGTGGACAGGAGCCGCCCGGGCAGCCGCAAAGTTCTCCGCTTTCAGGAGACGGGCCTCAGAAAGCCCCTCACCGCCACGAACATACTCCGGCTTCCGAGACAGAGCATCAGCTTGCTTGGTCTGCTTGGGGGTCACATAGTGGATGCGAAAATTGAATCTCTCAAAGAACAGGGACCATCTCTGTTGCCTCTGGTTCAATTTGCGCTGGGTCTTCAAGTGCTCCAAATTCCGGTGGTCGGTGTGCACCTCCACCGGGAATTTGGCCCCTTCAAGCAGATGTCTCCACACTTCAAAAGCCACCTTGATGGCCAGGAGCTCCTTCTCCCAAATGGTATAGTTCTTTTCCGGAGCCGTGAGCTGCCGGGAATAGTAGGCACAGGGCAACAAATCCATCCCCTGCGGCTGTAGCAGGATCGCTCCCACCGCCACATCCGACGCATCGGCCTGCACGATGAAAGGGGTGCGGGGGTTGGGGTGCTGCAGAAGCGGCTGCGTGGTGAACAGCTGCTTCAATTTCCGGAACCCCACGTCCGCCTCCGGTGTCCTCCGAACGGCACCTTTCCCCGCAGGCACTGGGTGATAGGATCAGCCCACTTGGCAAAGTCAGGGATGAACTTTCTGTAGTAGTTGGCAAAGCCCAGGAATCTTTGAATGTCTTTTTTGCTGGCTGGAGCCGCCCAGTCAGCCACAGCTTGGACCTTGGTGTCATCCATGGCAATGCCCGTTGGTGAGATACGATAGCCCAGAAAGTCCACCTCACGCAGATCAAAAGCACATTTCTCCAGCTTAGCATAGAGCCCGTGGGCTCTCAGTCTCTGGAGCACTTCCTTGACATGGCGGTCATGGGTCGCCTGATCCGGAGAAAAAATCAGCAGGTCGTCCAGGTAGACTGCCAGATAACGATCTAGCAGGTCTCGGAAAATGTCATTCATGAAATGCTGGAAACAGGCTGGGGCGTTGCACAAACCGAATCCCATCACCAGGTATTCGAAACTTCCCCACTTGGTCTGGAAGGCCGTCTTCCATTCGTCGCCCTGACGAATCCGGACAAGGTTGTAAGCACCCCTCAGGTCCAGTTTAGTGAACACCTTGGCTCCCCGCATCCACTCCAAGAGCTCGGGGATCAGGGGTAAGGGGTAGCGATTGCGAATCGTGATCTTGTTGAGTTCCCGATAGTCATTGCAGAGCCGCAACTCCCCGATTTCTTTTGACGAAAAAGAATGGGCGCCCGGCCGGGGACTGGGAAGGCCGAATGAAGCCCTTCCGCAGATTCTCATCCAGGAACTCTCGGAGAGCCTGTTGCTCTGGTTCCGAGAGAGGGTAGAGTCTCCCCCGCGGGATGGGGGCTCCAGGTTGCAGTTCGATGGCACAATCATAGGGCCGGTGCGGAGGCAAGCGTTCCGCCTCCTTCTCGCTGAACACATCCCAAAATCCGGCATATTTCTTGGGCAGTGTGGCCACGTTTTCCACTTCCTGGGCCTGGCAAGCCCGGGCCGTCAGACAGTGGCCCTGGCAATGGTCGGAGGAAAAAATTAGCTGTCTCTTGGCCCAGGAAATCTGGGGATCATGGAGGGCGAGCCACACAATGCCCAGGACAATGGGGAAATCAGGGAGCTTGGTCACAAGAAAAGAAATGTCCTCTTTATGGGAGCTGGTCCACATCTTGGTAGGGGCTGTATATTGAGTCACCGCCCCCGTTTTCAGGGTTCTTCCATCAATAGTCTGCACACCCTTTGGCTCTTGGAGATCAAGAAATTTTAATCCAGCAGACTTGGCATAGTCTGCATCAATGAAGTTGTTGGTGGCCCCCGAGTCAATCATGGCATGGACCATCATCGGCCCCTTCTCGGGCGACCACAGGCCGACCATTACAAGGAACAATTGTCCAGTCTTGGGTTCAGGGGGGAGGTTAGCGATGTCGGCCGAGTGAGCGAACCCTCTTACACTCGGCCGGCACCTTCCCCGTCGCCTGGATGGCTTCTTCAGCCTCCGGGGCCCTCAAGGGCAGCAGAGGCCCTAGGAGTCTTTCCACGTGGCTTTTGGGGCACTCTTTGGAAAAATGTCCAGCCCCCGCAGTACCAACACAAATTGAGACGCTGTCGACGTGCTTTTCTGCCTGGTCTACCTTGGGCCGCACCGTGCCCAGCTGCATGGGCTCCGGCTCATCCGAGGCCGCTGGTGTCGGAGCAAACTGTCGGGGCAGGAACTGTCCAGCCCCTGCCTCCTTTCTCGCCGCCGGCTTCTCCACCACACCTTTGTCCCATCGCCTCCGGGTTTGCAGCCCCGCTTCTACTCGTAGGCTCAAGGTGATTGCTGCCTCCAGATCCGCGGGACGAGCATGCTTTAACATCTCTTGCTGCAACTCCGTTGTCAGCCCCGCGATGTACTGGTAACGCAAAGCCGGAAGGTTCCACTCCACCTGGGCAGCCAGCACTCGAAAACGGGAAATGTATTGAGACAGGGACAGGTCCTTCATCGTCAGTCGGTCCAAGTCTCTCTCGGCCAACTCTTCATTCACGGGTGCTCCCCAAGTCGCCCTGATAGCGTCTAGGAAAGCCCGCAGCGTGTTCACATGGGGGGACTGGGCCCGGATCAACGAAGTGGCCCACGTTGCTGCCGTTCCCTCCAACAGGGTGTAAACAAACCCCACCTTGGCTCGGTCGTTAGCGAACTCGTTGGGTCGCAGCTCCAGATACAGGTCCACTTGGCAGATAAACACATCGACTTGAGCGGGGTTGCCCCCGAAACGGGCAGGCGCGGTCACTCCCGGGTGCCGCCCGGCTCTGGTCCGCAGCTCTCCCAACTCCTGTTGCATCGCCGCCACTTGCGCATCCGACAGGTTTGCCATGGCGGCCACAGCCGTAGGGCGCTTCTTGCGGCGTCCCGTGGTGTGATAAGGGGTTCTTTGGAGTGCTCCGGCCAACTGTCACGATGCACGGACTTGACCGGCCCCTTAATCACACACACAGAGACGGACTGAAGGCTAACTACTTTATTGAATATAAAAACAGTTCAAAGAGATTGTCCATAAGAATATAAAAGCAATCCAAAAGCTTGAAGTAACAATGTCCAAAATAACGTGGCAAATAGGCCAAAACTTAGCAAAGCTCCGCACAACTATGCGGATCAGGAACAAGGCAAGGCTCCGCACAACCAGGCGGATCAGGAACAAGGCAAGGCAAGGCAAGGCTTGATGACCACTGGCTAGCTTAGCTTCGTGGTCCCACTCCGCTTCACGCCTATTCAGATGAGACGTGGCCGGAGCACTGAGGATTCGTTCCCACGGATCCTATACTTAATCTCTCGGCCGAGGTCCCCGACGCTCTAGGCTTCTTCGTCTCCAATCGCTGCTGACGGACCTCGGCCGGTCTATGCTCTTGGACCATCCCCTTCTACTAGACTCGATGTTCCATCTCCTATCAAAGGTTCGACCTTGTCTCTCCGCAGCTGTTTTTCTATCTCCCTGAGAGCTCTCCTCCCTAGAAGCTTCCCAGCCGCTTTCTTCCATGTTTTCACTTACTAGCTCCTGAGAATCTCTCCCACCCGGATGCTCATAGCTTCCAGAATCACTGTCTTCCATCTGCACCTGGTTATCTATGTCTTCGCTAGGGCCAAACAACATTTCTTCCCATGCCAAGCTCTCTGTGGGCGAAGGAGGCCCATCCAGGGGACAGCTGCCCGTCACCCCAGTCATCTAGCTCATCCTCTGAATCTGGTTCTGGTGCTGCTGGCCCTAATGCTAATGGGACCCCGGGTCCTGACCCCTGCCCTCCAGGCACAAACGAGAACTGCTGTGCTACACTCTCTTCCCCCAATTGTTAATTGAAGCCCTGCTTAATATTATATGGTTTAAAATAAAGAGTTTCAGGGAGTTGTAATTGCTTTCCAGTTGTGCTTCCCTTGAGCCACCTGTGTGTTTTTTTTTGCAAGCCCGATCATCTAATCAGCTGTTTAGGGCTTTTAAAAAGAGCACGTCCTCTGGACCAGTCTACACAAGCGTGAGGGAAGGAAAACACGTGTTTTTCATAGTGCAGGGATATAATGGTGTGAATATGTACATTTTCCAGCCAGAATTAGGATATAAGTGGACCTTTTTAACATGTGTTTTTCGTCTGTTGCTGCGCATCAGCACAGATTTACTGTTAGCATAATTTAGCCACCTCCCTTTTAACACTGTCACTTCCACATTTTTGGGCCCTTGTAGAAGGTCCCTAAGACACCTAGATTCTTTTCACACATGCTGCTATCAAGCCAGGTATCACCCATTGGAAATGTGTGCATCTTGTCCACCAGATACTATCCATCTGGCCCTAGAGATCCAAACTAATTTGAAACAGCAAAATATTATTATTTCTTCCAATACATACCTAGTTCCAATACATACCAAATATTTTTTTAGGAGACATTGCAGCCAACCTGATTGAACAAAAAGTTCTGATTCAGTTATGGTACCTGAAGGAGAGAGTTTGACCAGACAACCATAATAATAAATTATCTGGAAATAAATTGTTTCTTTTATATATTTTTTCTTCGAAGATGACAGAAAGGAAAATAATTTTCAGTTATATTGAAAGAACAGCTAATTGCATTTAGTCACTTCAGATAATGCTTAATATCAAAGCTTTTACTACTTCAAATATGCACAATAAGAGAGCATTGGCCAGCAGGTTGTTTTGGCTGGCATGATAAGTCTTTGATGTGCTAAACACTTTTGGATAATACTCAGTCCTCTTTTAAGAGGCCCAGGGATTGAATATTCATTTGATACCCCCCAGTCTTCTCAACACATACTGTAGGCCTATTAACACAATTTTTCTCTTTGGGAAAAAAAATCTCCTGTTGCTAAGATGTGGGTGTAAAGGGTTCTGTTTCCACAATGTGAATTCTGATCAGTAAACATCACCTATAATTTATTATTTATTGGATATTTTAAAGCTGTGTTTTGTTTAGTTTTCATGGCAAAGGGCCATAACTCACCTGTGCACTATTGATGGACAATTAATGATTTTTCCTATTGATGATTCCTCTACCTCCAGTTAATAGTACTACTGCCTACCTAGAATCAGAATCAATTTGGTTTCTATGTAGGGTTGCCATATGAATAAGGGACAAGTACCTAAAAATAGGGAATTTTTCACAAAAATAAGGGACACATCCTAAAAACTTGAAAATCAATCGATGATTTCCAAGTTTTTAGGAAGTGTCCCTTATTTTTGTGAAAAATTCCCTATTTTAGGTACCTGTCCCTTATTCATATGGCAACCCTATTTCTATGCTTTCAGGGTCACCTCTATGCTGTGATGATGTGGCAGTGTAGGGCTTTGTGGAAGAAGCATCCTAGCATTGTAATACTAATGTCCAAATATTTTCAGTTTTAGTAAGGCACTTAAACCATATTTCATGGATGACTTATGCCATTACCAATTTCTGGCAAACCAGCTGAGTGTGGATGGGGTTTATATAAAATTCAGCTGTCTCACCTTGGTGTAGAAAATTTGGGCTCTGAAATAATCAACAGGCAAGCTGGAAAAATAGATCTCAAAGGAATCATCGAACATATGCTCTGCAGCTCCTGCTATATTAAATCTTGTCTTCAAAGGGATTGTAAAACAATGAGACCTTCTTTGCTTGCAGCCATTACAGATCCCATGACACTTTAGTTGCAAGAGCCAAAATTATCTCTCCCCCTATCCCCTCATTTCATGCCCTGTCTCCAATTGGATAATTACCCAAAGCCCACAATAAGGCCTCTTTTGAAATCTCAGCTGGTTCCATTATTCTGCTTTAGAGCTTGGAGGACAATGGTAAATCTCAGACAGTTGCTGGACTCATTGGGTGAAGATGTTGTAGCGCAAAGGTCGAATAGTGTAATACTTCTGTGTAGTTATACAATTTCTTTCTGCTTTGGTGAAAAGGATGCTCTTTTTTTATTAACGACTAGCTTGGGTACCCGGCGATGCCTGGGTTATTTGAAAAAGGCATTGTTTGTTATGGGGTGTTATGTAGTGTCACTTAGTTAATTAGAAATACTATTTTATTAGGAAAAAGCCAGCCTTTGCTTTCATTTTTTATGAATGTTCCCATTAGAAAATACATAACAATGTGGGTGAGCTACAATTCCCCCAATTCCCACAATTGTGGGTCAATCCTCCTCAAACAGGCCATGTTGGGTGTGTGCGCCAAGTTTGGTCCAGCTCTGACATCGTTTAGGTTCAGTGCTCTCTGGATAAGGGTGAACTACAGCTCCCATATGCCAAGGGCAGTCACCCCCAAATCCTGCCAGTATTTACAGTTGGCCTCAGTCCCCCAAACCCCTCCAGTCTGTTCAGTTGATGATCTTTTCCTCTGTGTTTTCTGTGTGCCATAGGAAAAGGCAGGAAAGGGTTAAGGGAGTGGCAGTGGGTGGGGTCATGCAAATTCCACACAGGGAACCCTGGGATGCCTGCCTGTGGTGGAGGAAACACGCCAAATCTAGGATGAAATTCTCCCCAAATTAAAGCATTCCTTGGGTGGTGTTTGAGGAGGGCATTGGCAGCATTTGGGTTACATGTTCATGGTGCTCGCTATAACTGGCAATGTCAGTTGATGGAATGCATTTGGAGGCCTCTCAGCACTTGGAACTATATTTATTTATTTATTTATTATTTCGGCTTATTAGTTGCCACTCCCATCAGGCTCGGGGTGACTTACAAACGTTTAAAACATTATAAAAACACGATAAAATAACAGGAACTGGCATCCATAATTAAAACTATACAGTAGCACACACATGCCAAAGTTACTCCTGTGGCCTACGACTATGTAATAGAAGGCCCAGAGTTATTGCTGACCAAATGCCCGTACAAACAGGAAGGTCTTACAAGCCTTCCGGAAGGCTAGTAGGTTGGTCAGCGCGCGAATTGTGGGAGGAAGAGCGTTCCACAATACTGGAGCGATGGCACTAAAGGCTCTCCTCCGCGTTGTGGTCAGGTGGAGTGTTTTGCAGCTCGGCACTGCAAGAAGGTTCAGGGACTCAGATCGCAGTGGTCTTAGAGGTCTATATGGGGAGAGGTGGTCCCTTAGGTACACTGGCCACAGACCATTCAAGGCCTTGAAGTTCAAAACCAGCACTTTGAAGGTGATCTGGTGCTCTATTGGAAGCCAGTGCAGTTTGCGGAGAACAGGTGTAATGTGGCAGCAAGATGGTAGGCCTGCCACCAGTCGAGCTGCAGCGTTCTGCACCAGCTTAAGCTTCCGGATCACTGACAGAGGAAGGCCAATGTAGAGGGCATTACAGTAGTCCAATCTTGAGATGACCGTGGCTTGGACCACTGTGGCTAGGTCGTGGCGGGACAGGTAGGGAGCCAGCTTCCTCGCCTGCCGGAGATGGTAGAAAGCTACTCCGCTGATGGTGGAGATATGCTTCTCCATCGACAGGTGGGAGTCAAGTGTGACTCCCAAGCTTTTGAAAGAAAGCGACAGGCGAAGTATTGCACCGTCCAGGGTTGGGAGCCGGATCTCTCCCTTACCCAGCCACAGGATCTCTGTCTTAGCCAGTTTTACCTTCAACCTACTGGCTCGCAGCCATCCAGTAATGGCTTCAAGGCAGCAATGGAAATTATCGGGTACGGAGTCAGGCCGGCCCTCCATCCCCAGAACGAGCTGGGTGTCATCCGCATATTGGTGGCACTCCAGCCTGAAGCTACGTACCAACTGAGCAAGTGGTTGGACAAAGATGTTAAATAATAAAGGGGAGATTATTGCCCCCTGAGGCACCCCACAATGAAGGGGGGTGCCCCCTGAGACCACCGTGCTCCTTCTCACTCACTGTAGCCGGTTCCAGAGGAAAGAGGACAGCCAATTCAGGACTGTTCCCCTCACCCTGGCCCCCGCAAGACAGTGGGTCAAAAGATCGTAATCGACAGTATCGAACGCTGCCATGAGGTCCAATAACAGAAGCAGTGCCGAAGTTGGCAACACAGCTTGTCTATGTTGGCGACCAGCACTGTCTCCGTCCCATGCCCTGAACGGAAGCTGGACTGGAAGGGGTCTAGCCAAGTTGCATCATCTAGGTAGGACTGCAACTGCTCCATTGCTGCCCTTTCAACCACCTTGCCCAGGAACGACAAATTCGACACCGGGCGGTAGTTGGAAGGGACTGACGGATCTAAACTCGGCTTCTTCAGCAATGGAGTGACCACTGCCTCTTTCAATTCCTCTGGAAACACTCCTTGCTCAAGGGAGGTGTTAACTAGTTTCAACAGAGGGCCATGCAACCCCTCCAGGCAAGCTTTCAACTATAGTCTCTTTGCAGAGGCGGGAGGCTGTCTGTGTAAGTGGACACCTTCACCACGTACACATTTTTCACTTTTATTATGTGTATAGCTAAACTATATAGATATTTGAAGAAGTTAAAACACTAACTTTAAAAACTCACAAACAGGAACTGCTCCATACCTTCCCTAGGAAGGTTTCTGTTTGGTAATTCTGTGCACAGTACATCTTTTGTGCACAATTACTGTTTGTAGTAATCAAGGCAGCACAAATCTTCTTAACTTTTTGACATCTGAGTTTCCAGCACTGATGAAAGCTTAAATAATAGCTCACCTCAGCTAGACCTTTGTGATTATTGGATGTGAAGGTTTATTTCTATAGGCTTAAGGCTACTAGCAATTGTCAGTCAGGAAGGATGGAGAACATCAAACTAGAGAGAAACGTATTATGAAATGGTTTAGGCATTGGGTAAGCTTGTCAGTGTTCAAATGTTTAATGATTAAATGCTCAGGGACATTTTCTGTTTTCCTGAGTGTTTGGGAGTGCTTATGAAAATTTAAACTGTTTTTTTTAAAGCCTTGTGGTGTCTTGGCCTGAAAACATCATGAATAAAATATGGTTTCTTATTGCGAAGATATTCTTTGATTACTGGAAGGCCTAGAACAACGTAGCAAAGGTTTAGTCAAGTTTGGCCTTCACTAATAGGTGCCACAAAGTGTTGACATCTTCTGAGGCAAAGTGTAAAACATAAGGCTTAACAAGAAAGGTTTACACAATGCTTTCAAACGTGAAAAATGAACCGCAAAAAAGAGGTATGTGTTCGAGTTAGAGTGCAAAAGCGAGGCACATAATATAATGTAATTACATAGAATTTGGTTATGAACGTGAATTCATGGCCACTAATGGATGTTAAATGCATTAAAGTCTGGGCCGCTTTGTATTTGGTTTCCAAAATGTTATTACAGTGTATAAAATAGTGAATTTACATGTGGCATGTCCGTGATCGATGGGCCACAAATAGCAAAATATCCAATGCATATTGTTTGCCTGAGAGCATCTGATTCTGCTAAATATATATTTTTTAAATTGCAAACAGACCTTTGAACTACAGCAGTCTCATTTTGCAGGAGGCCATCTATTGTGGCTGCTCTTCACAGTAGGGAAATTGAATGGAATAGTCAATACAGTGCTGTTTCTTGTATGTGTAGCTGCCTAGCAATTGTTTCATTGGTGTGTGTGTGGGGAGAGAGAGGGAATCTATGTAGCATTTGCTGTTTAATTTGGATTGCCAGTGATAAAGCAGAGCCTATCGCTGACAGAAAGGTAGAATGCAGAGGCAGAAACATTAGTGCTAATCTGCTGCAGAAAAGACCAGATAAATCAGCAGAGCTTGCTTCTCATACATCACTAAGGGAGAAGCTGAGTGCAACTTGACCATGTGCCTGAACAGACACATCACTAAGAAGAGCGCAGTATGGATACAAAATCCAAAACGCACCCGTAAGGCCGTTTGCTGGGTTGAACTGATGAGAGCACTACAGTGTAAGTTTTAAGATTTCTTTATAGTCTCTAAAGGGGGAGGTGGATTTTGAAGGATGGAATTTGCTCTTTTCACTTTTGGAAAAAGAGAGAGGATACATTTGAGCTTGTGCCATGCAGATAAATATTTGACATTGTGTGACTAATTAATGGGAGTTGTCCCTTTTAGCATTTGTCTGTGCTTAGCCCCAGGAGTTTGGGCGTTTTACATTAGCTCTTTCATGTTCTGAATTAAGAAGGGGGGGCACTTGAGAAGCAATAGTTATTATGGTGCACTCCTTATTGTTTTACTTTGCATATATTATACTGGTTTGGCTTTTAATAATAAACACTGATAACAAGTATGCTGTGTGTAAGTATTATTTAAAAGTCAGTTTACAGTTGGTGGTAATTTTTCTGATTTTAAAAAAATGTAAACAACTTAATATCTGAATAAGCAGTGATTATTACTAGCAGCATTCAGAAAATTATTTGGACAAATCTGATTTAAGCATATCATCCTGCCAATAGCTAAATTAGATCATCATATTTACAATGTGATTCTATAGAGGTTTACTTAGAAGTTGGGCTGTCGTCTCTTGTCACTAAGTACTGTGCATCAAATGCATTTGAAATCCCATAGATAACAGTCCTACATGAAGCTAGACAGCTCTTGCTGATGTTGCTTCAGTAACAACAAAGACCAGCTACTTGGTTTTTAGAACAACCTGCTTGAATACGATATGCAAATATGCCAAAGGACATATTTTTGCAGATTTCAGGATAGTGATTTTCATACAAGATGCAAAGTTGAACATTAAATACTGAAATATAAACAGCAAATATCATGGTGGAAAAGGGGGTGGGAGTGGTGGTGGGAGACACACCTAGTTGTGGAATTTATCCTTTAGGAATACTCCTACACCAACCCATCCAATTTTAGTAATTTTTTAAATTTTGAGATGAGGTGAACATCATAATTATTAAAGACGATATATCAATTAATAAAGGTGATTTGTATAGATTAAGGGAATTCCAGTATTTCATCCATTATGAAAATACTGGCTTGTTGTGTACATACCTTTCTTCAGGTTCATTTGTTCAGTCTGCAGAGTAGCCATAAGGATCTTTGGCTTACAGGATTGTTGTAATGATGAACGGCTGTGCCTTCCCTCTCTCACATACAGAGATATCACTGACTGCCTTGACATGGTAAATCTTGTAACAATTCAAAAAGTACTGAGAAAGAGGAAATGTGTGTGGTGGAAGTGGAGGTAGTTTGAGACTGATCACGTTTTGGTCCATGCTTTAGCAGCTGGGACTACATATCTGTGGCTGGATCTACACTGCCCTATATCCCAGGATCCAGTCCTGGTTTATATCTTCCAAATTATCAAAACAGATAATCCACATTATCTGCTTTGAACTGTGTTATAGAAATCTACACTGCCATATAATCCAGTTCAAAGCAGATCATCTGGATTTTATATGGCAGTGTAGAAGGGGCCTTGAGGCCCTTCCACACAGCTGTATAAAATCCACATTGAACTGGATTATATGGCAGTGTGGACTCGGATAAACCAGTTCAAAGCAGATATTGTGGATTGTCTGCCTTGATATTCTGGGTTATATGGCTGTGTGGAAGAGCCATGGGTCTACATTGCCAAATAATCTGGGGTAAGCAGATAATCAGGGATCAACTCCAGGGATATAGGGCAGTCTAGATCCAGCCCGTCTCTGTACTATTGCCTCTGTTTTTTGGGAATGTAATTCCCATAGTTGCTCACTGCTGACTATTTTGGCTAGGGTCTATGTGAGATTAAGGCCCCTTCTATACTGCCATATAATTCAATGATCAAAGCAGATAATCCATATTATCTGCTTTGAACTGGATTATATGAGTCTACACTAGATTTTATATGGCAGTGTAGAATTTGTTTATTTATTTATTTCATACACCTGAGGGGGAACTCAGGGCAGCCTCACAGCAAGCACCATTTGGTGCCCTCACAATCATAAGAACATTCAACCAAATCATTAAAACAACATTAAATAAACAGTTGTTAAAAATACGCCAGTTAAAACCAAAGTCCAGGTCAGTTCATTGTTACTTCAAATTGCTTATGGCTTATTTTCATTTGCCGCTATTCAGTGATCAAACACTTGGTCCCATAACCAAGTCTTGAGTTTCCTTCTAAAGGACAGGAGAAAGGTGGCCAATCTGATGTCCCTGGGGAGGGAATTCCACAGGCGGGGGGCTATTGCTGAGAAGGCCCTGTCCCTTGTCCCCACCAATCACGTTTGTGATGGCGGTGAGATTGAGAGCAGGGCCTCTTCAGATGATCTTAAACTTCATGATGGTTCGTAACAGGAGATATGTTTGGACAGGTAGTTTGGGCCAGAACCGTTTAGGACTTTAAAGGTATTTGGGCCTTAGGCCCCAAATACCTGGAGGACCAGACTTGTTCACTCATGGTTTAGAACAGTAGTACTCAACTTGTGGGTCCCCAGATGTTTTAGCCTACAACTTCCAAAAATCCCATTCAGTTTACCAGCTGTTAGGATTTCTGGGAGTTGAAGGCCAAAACATCTGGGGACTCGTGGGTTGAGAACCACCGGTTTAGAAGAAACTGCAGGGCCAATCTGCATGAGGCCAGGAAGTTTGCTGCACTCTTTCAGTTCAAAGGAGTTTCATGTCCAAAGGAACAATGGCACCACACCTGCTGGCCTTTTATAATATCTTCTTGTGTCCCAACCTTTTATTCAGTGCTGGCAAGGAAGCCTGGCGCAGTTTGGTCAGTATCTTGGCTTGACATTCTCTGTGCATTTCTTCAACCACTTCCAATCCCTTGATGTTTCTCCCCCAAAAGTTATCACATAACTTCTGTAGGTTTACTGGTATATTATGACTTCTGATTGTTTTGATATAAGGGTTTGTGTATATGCATATTAGTCAGAGGATCTCTGCCAATATGGCAATTTTTGAGGATTCAACCATAACTCAATTTAGCACTATATGGGGCACATCTCTCTTCCCCCAAATAGATTCTACAGAAGCCAGCTACTCTCAAGAAAGAGCAGCTGTTGAGGAGTATATAGTAAAGTATATTGGAAAGTTTTCCTAACTCTTTTTGCTTATCAGAGTGGTCTCCTGGAACATTTTGGTCACTAGTAGTGCCTATATATTGCAGACTGTGCGGACATTGTGATCCTGCTCCCATCTCCTTGTGAGTGTGTGTGCCTGGGATCAGGCTTTGAGCTGAGGGTTCCCAGTTCATAGCCTGGCTAGCAGTGTATCATATCTTTCCATGGTCTGATGTAAAATAGGACACAGTTCCTGCACGTTTAATAGCTAATGAGACCTTTTGAAATGCCTTTTTAAAAAACAAACAATGAACCTGCAAGAGTCTTCTGTATCTGTGGCTATCATGCAAGCTTCCTATATAATTAGACGTCTGCTTTGCTTCGGCATCACATCTATTTTTGAAGTGAACATTGTGCCTCTTCTGGCATAGATTATTGTTGTGGGATGTCTTCAAGTTGTTATAGCAAGGACATATTGAATACTTGTAACTGTAGTTCTTTGAGTGGTCATCTGTGAACGCACACAAATAGTTTATCTGAGCTTACGCAGCGCCGTTTGAAATCTTCTGGAGTTATTACATAAGCTTTTGGTAGTAATCCTATCCTACCTCTGGGTGCCATAAAAGTGCAGTTCCCACATAAGTCAAGGAGCCCCCGGTGGCCGAGTGGGTTAAACTGCTGAGCTGCTGAACTTGCTGACTGAAAGGTTGCCGGTTTGAATCCGAGGAGTTGGATGAGCTCCCATTGTTAGCTCCAGCTTCTGCCAAACTAGCAGTTTGAAAACATGCAAATGTGAGTAGATTAATAGGTACTGCTCCGGCAGGAAGGTAACTGTGCTCCATGCAGTCATACCAGCCACATGATCTTGGAGGTGTCTATGGACAATGCTGGCTCTTCAGTTTAGAAATGGAGATGAGCACCAACCCCCAGAGTCGGAGATGACTGGACTTAATGTCAGGGGAATACCATTACTTTTACACATAAGTCATCACCTCCATGGACAGGAAATGCACTTGTAGGGTACCCAGGAGGTGAGTAGATGACCACCAAAAAAGCTTATGTAATAGCTCAAGAAAGTACTGAGAAGTGTACTGTGCAGGAACAGATAACCCATTCATGTAAATCACAGAAACCATGAAGGAGAATCTTAAGACCCTATCACAGGGCTCTCTTGATAAGATTTGTTCAGAGATGGTTTACCTTCCTTTTCCTCTGAGACAGAGAGTGGGCCTTGCCCAAGGGTCACCCATTGGATTTCCATGGCTGAGCTTGGTTTCAGAGTCATAGTTTTATACTCTAACCATTATGCCATGCTGACTCCTAGCATGGATAGCACTAGGTTTCATTTCGTCAGTTATAGGATAACATGAGTGACCTTTACATGCTGACTACTGGGATTTGCTTATGGAATATATAAGTTCTATTAAGCAGTGACTAATTGACAGATCAACAAAAAACACATCAGTGTCATTATGTCTGTAATGAGAATTACAAACAATGCCATTACATCTTTGTTCCGGTTTGCTTCTGATAGTTTATGGCCACAAGTGTTGTCACCAATTTGTCATCATCAGCTTATAACCCCTACACAGAGGAAGTTCAGGGGGCACTGGTTGTAGATGATAAAAACAAACAGCCGTCATGGGTCAGCAGTTCAGAGGATTAAACCAGATGTTGGCAGAGTTCAAATTGGGGTTAAGCAGGCCCTCCTAGAGGAATTCCAAGCTGGAGATCTGGAAAGACAGTTCAAACTGACAAGCAACCTATATAGTAGGAGCTGAAATAGCTGGGTAGACATGGGATTTGAAATAGCATCTTCATCTTTAGGCGAGCCGCAGCGATGAACAGATTAATTTCCTATTTGACTTGGAAAGTGAGGAATCTTTATTTAGAGAATACCCCACCTAATAACATATTTCTACCTGTAAGTCTTGTTCATGGCTTCAAAGCCAGTTGGTATTGGCAAAAATTGATATATATTTAGTTATTTTCCCTAACTATTTTGTGCAATCTTGGCACCTGAAAAATGCTATTAGGCTTCCTATATTTCTCAGCCCATAATAAATAACAGCACATTTGGAACTGGATGTGTATTGTTGATTATTTACAATAAACATTTTGAATTTTGGAGGCAAATTTTGCATCAGTGGTTCCCAACCTGTAGTCTGTGGACCACCAGTGGTTCCCAAGAACTAAAATATGGTCTGAGACCTTACTATTACTAGACCATTACAACGAGAGTGATTGGTCTCTTGAAACCCTTCTCTAGTGCCAAGGCAATGGGGATGTTGAGAGGGGATAGTCTGACTGCCTACAAAAGGCATGACAGCAGACCTCCTGACTGCTGCTTCTCTTCCCGCTCCCTCCCCGAGTGGAGCCAGTCCATGGGACACCTGGAAGCGGGGGCGTCTTGTTGTCTTTGTTTTTAGACCTGTTCCTGGGGTTATTTGGGGTGATGATTCAGAAAATTGGATAGACCACATCAGCTCTAGATTATCAAATATGGTTTTCTGTGGGCGAGCAGATGGTGACTACTGGTTGGCATATGTTCTGTATCAGAAACTAGAGCTGCTGTGGTCTACCCAATGCAATTTTCTAAAGTAGCACCCCAAATAACCAAACCAAATCTAAAGCTGATCAAAAACTGATTCAGAACCCATTTGGTATTAATGTTGGAGAGTGGTCCCTGGTTAAAAAAAAAAAGGTTGGGGACCACTGATTTAAATGAAGATCTTAAAGGAACATTTATATGTCTTGCTCCCTATACCAAGGAAGCTGATGTTTAACCAGTATATGATGAGGTTTTTAGGACTTTCAGGTCAGGTGCCTGGATCTGATAGACCAAAATTAGATATGACAGTTATTGGCCTGTCTCTTTAAATGCAGGTCTGCTGCAGTCATGAATAAAGCAAGAGTTGTTGGCATGTGAGCAGCCTTGAGTGAAAGCAAAGGAGCTGAGAGCCGGGCCTCCAAGGTCAGCCGCAGAAAGTTGGATAGGTTCACATGGAATCAAGTAGTTTGAATCTCAGGCTTTCCAAGCCTGAACTATAACACAATCCTTATTCCACATGCTCCAACATTTCACAGGTGAAAACTTGAATATAGCCAAACAATACTGGAAAGCAGTCAAGATGGCAAAAGATGTTAATAAGGAAGAACACACAACCTGGCAGGTATCATTAAATTTGCTTTTTCTTTAGCCTACTGAGAAGGGCAAAACTTCGTTCTCTCCTCTCCCTATGTTGAGTTAGTTTAATGCAAATTACTTTTGCACTTTGAATTTAGTTTGTAGCAATTGATGCTGAGGATAAAGGGGGGAAAGTAGTATGAAGACAGATAAACTGGGGAAAGCGAGATGACAGATTATTAATTATAACTGCCCCTGCCAAATTGGGACAGTAGATGATATGTTAGTCCACTTCCTCCGACATTCATATTCATATTCATATTGAGTCAATCTATGGTCCCATGTGGCTTCTCATATGATAGCAAGCATTGGCTTTCACCATGTAGACTTGGTTTTCAAAAGAAATATTAGTTATGTGAAACGGATTGCTGCCTCAAAGCACTGAGCTGATATCAATGGAGTTTGCTTCCAAGTAAGCGTAAATAATGGTTTCAGGGCACCGCATAAATAATAGGTGCAAATCTCTACATTCCTAAGCCAGCACACTTGAGTTTAAAGAGCACATTTTTTGGCACTGTCATCTTATGGAGATTTTGTGAGGGAAGGGGAAAATGTGCAAACTGCATTTAGTGTTAATGGTATGTGAACATTTCTGATCTTCTTATAATGTATTTCATATCCACACTGTCCCCCGAGATCACTACGCTCCGAGGATGCTAATTTGTTAGAGATACCCTCGGCGAAATCGGCTAAACTGACATCTACTCGCCGGAGGGCGTTCTCCGTTATAGCTCCTACGCTGTGGAACGCCCTCCCGGCTGGAACGCGGGCTATAAAGGACCTGCTCCCGTTTAGACGCGCCTGCAAAACTTATTTGTTTGGCAAGCCTTCGGTGAGTAGGTCCTGCCCATGTTCCGCTTTAGCCGCTGTCCTGGGGTGTCACGCTATCTAATTTCTGACTGTACCTGGGGGTTTTGTATTTTGCTGTTTTAACTGTTTAATTCTCTTATATGTTTTATCGCATTGCTTGTGTGTAGTTGTACCTTCGGTTCCTGTGAGCCGCCGCGAGCCTCAGGGAGTCGGCGGCATAGAAACCCGAATAATAAATAAATAAATAAATATCACATAGCCCTATCATATTCATAATTGTCAATAAATCTGTATTTAATTGGGTTTACTCCAAGTAAGCATTTAAAGGTCTGTAGTCTTTTGTGATTTAGTTGACATTCATATTATATCCACATAGATCAATGGTTCCCAACCTTTTTTTGACCAGGGACCACTCTCCAATATTAGTACCAAAAGTGTTATGAATCAGTTTTTGGTCAATTTTAGATTTGGTTTTGGGTGCTGATTCAGAAAATTGCATTGGATAGACCACATCAGTTGTAGTTTCTGTTACAGAACATATGCCATGGTCAGTGATAGGGAAGGAGTGGCAGGTGGCAGGAGCAGAAATAAAATAAAATAAAGATGAAGGAGGCCAGATTTTCATTCTTGTGGCCCACTGGTGGTCCATGACCCACAGGTTAAGAACCACTGACCTCGGTTGTTAGAATGATGAATTAATTACCTCCATCTTTGTTAGTCCAAGATTAATTATCTTGAGGTGAAAGGAAAATGCATCACAAACCAGTTGTGAGATATTGCCATTTTTAGAGTTTAAAACTCCCAGAATCCCAGTGGCCTATTTGAGGAGGAGTTCTGTAAATTTTAGTTCAAACATGAACTTTTCCAAACTCTGATTGTGGTGTGTGAAATGGGCAGCTCCCACATCAAAGGAGGACATAGTTTTAGGTCAAAAGGACGGGGGTTCAAAAGAAAGCATGCTACAGTTAAAAAGTATGCTTCTTACCTTTATTAAGTCTGGGATTATATGTCTATCCTGTGACCATTGCCCCAGGATACAGTTACATCCATTCCCAATTACACACTCTCCATCTGTGCAGACTTTTTTTTAAAAAAATGAAGTTTTAATAATAATGACAGAATGGTGTCTAGGGTATTTCATGGGATTAATGATGGACTGGAGGAGTTGATAGCTGAAATACATCCAAGGGTCATTAATTCCACTTAGTCATTAATCCTTTCTAAAGCTCTAGGCAGAGGTCATAGCCACTGTTAAAAAGACAGAAACGGGAGAAATAATAATAGGTTTACAGTGTTATGGGAGGGGTTAAGGTAGGTTTGTAGGGTTGATCTCATGCATGCTTAATATCTGCCGTGATTCAAATTGATATGTCTAGTGTTTTATAATAGTGCGAAGTATGGGATATGTATTTTAGGTATCTGATCATTAGAACAAAGCATTTGAAGATCTGATATGGTGGTAGAGCTTTTTGATTTCCCAAATGTCATGTGTATAATAAAATATGCCAATCTTAACTGCAGTCCTAACTTGTTGCTGCCTTCATTTCCACAAACACAAAGCACATTGAAGCAGAGGGAGGGATGTTGGGTTGGAGCCAGATTTAAATGTGCGTAGCAAGGCTGGCCGAAGCAAGTTTCTTCACCCCTCTACTCCATGGCAATTCCTCAATTCCCTGGAAATTCAAATTAATTCGAATGATTTGGTAGTGACATTCCAAACTAAGCCTGGGTTTTGCAACTTCCAGTGCTATGAGGTCCTTGGGAGCAGATGTTTTTCAGGGCTATACCCAGAGTCCCTATTATCTAAAAAGCAGATGAGTCAGAGACCTGTACCAATGCTGACATCATTGTTCAACATCTGCTGTTCAATCAGCCCATGACTGGAATACATAGCTAATATGCTTCATCTGATGGGAATGCATCACTAGACTTGGCTTGCAAAAAGGGCTAGAGTGATGAGATTTTCATTGGGATTCCCTTTCTTTGAACCAGATCCTGCAACCCTGTCCCTCTAAGCAACAATGTGATCTCCAGTAGTTAGTCCTCTTTCGATTCATCCCTGAAGACTTTCATTTCTGATTTCTGAATGTCAGTTATCTATTAAAGGCACCAGAGCATAGACAAGTGTAGAAGACCCCCCCCCCTAGAGGTAAATGAATCTGGATATTTGCTTAGTTTGATACTTAATGTCTAACTCTGTTGGCTGGTGCTCATTGTGGCATATCTTTGCCCAATCTCTAGTATTTTTGTAATTGCAAATTTCTCCTGTGATCTTGGATTTTCACAGCTGGGTGCAGCATGTGCAAGAGATATCAGTCATATTCAGGCATCCTGTATTGACACAGGACACGCTTCCATGAAAGCTAAGATAACCACCCTGCCCTGGCATCTGGGGAGGTCAAAGGTTTTGGACCATTCCTTCTGGAGGGTTAGGATTACTCTGCTACGGCCAGACAGAATTTCCTTCTTATCTCTGTGCAATAACCATTCAGTGTAGTCAGAATTAATTCTGTCCTAGGATTATATGAGCTAGAGATGCTCCCTTGACATAGTACGATCAGACCAGCTTAACAAAATGCTTTGAGAAATGCCTAGAAAAGCTAAGGAATCTACCAGACTTGGTAAAATGTATTATGACCAGCATCTCCACTGACAAAATGGCCTAATGCGAAATGGAGTTCATAACGGGGATTCAATTTTTTTGTGGTGTAGAAAGACAAAGAAAAACTGTTTTGTTTGCCTCAATTCTACATCCAGTATGCATATTTTCCTATTTCATGGCAATACTTGGTCCTCTGTATCCATGGGTTCCACCAATGACAGCTCAGAGAGAGAGAGAGAGAGAGAGAGAGAGAGAGAGAGAGAGAGAGAATCCTACATTCATTTGAGTTAATTTCCATTTTATGTAAGAGACACAACTGTACTTCCCTGTTATATATAATGGGGCATGAGCACCCACTGATTTTGGTATCGACAGAGGGTCCTGGAACCAACACCACTGGATACTGAGGACCCACTGGAATATTCTGTTGGAAAAGGCAAACATTTTTATGATAGATCATGAAAAGCCCTTGTGTATTAGGTGTAAAAAGATACAAGAGCGTACAGGTGTTTAATGATGTGCAGTTTTTAAAAAAGTAAATTTAGGCACATGGAGTGTTCAACATAGACCTACAGCAGGAGTTGGAAGCTCACATTGTCCCCCTGGAGATAATTTGTTGAAAAACACTTCTTATTACCCATTTTTGCCTAGGCCCAGTGTATTATTTTCATAGGAGAAGATAATCTGTGATTCCAGAATGGCACAGTTGCCTATGTAAGTAAGTAAACTTTATTACGGTCGATGACCAGATCACAACAGGGGAACCCATCCTGCACATCCACGTCAAACCCAAGGGGTTATATACTTCAAACTTCCACAAATTTTAAAATCTAAGCCAAAAACCACATACAAGTAGTTATTAAAACCCAACCCATGAGATCATTCAAAGGCAGTCTAAAGAGAGGTAGTGGAGATGGCACCGGTGAGGGGGGAATATCCAACACTATAAATATCAGTCTATATCTGATTTCCCATCTATATTCCAGAGGTGAAGCTTAGGTCTTTTGACTCTCAATCATCATCTGTCGGATTTGAATTGTAGCCGTTCAGAACAGTTGCCTATGAATATCTCTTTGAATCCTCCCAGTTATGTGGTGTGTGTTTTTAGCTTCCTGATCAAACGTATTTGATAATTCATTTTAAAAGTTTCCTGCCAACCTTATCTCCCTCAAGTATTTGAGTCCTAAGTGATGTACTTTGAAATGTTTATGCACATGGCTTACATTTATAAACCTTTAAGAGTGTTTTAGTGTGTTGACATGTTTAATCCATTTTTAGTCTATTTAAATTATTTTTATTGTTTGAAGTAATTTAATCTGTTTATACCAATTTCATTTTTATGCCATCCTAAGTGTCTTGTGATAGAGGATGGGGCAGAACTATTTTGATGACTTGTTAAATAAATAAATAAATAAATAAAAGTTGATTATATTGTACTTTTTTGGTTTATTTATATTCTACCTTCTCTCTCACTCCAAAGCTGAGACACAAGTCGCACAAGATAACAACTAATACACATGTAGATAAAACAGATAAAAAGTTATGTTTAAAATGCCAGTAAGCTATCTAAGAAATTAAAAGAATTTCAAACAATACATATCACAATAATTGTATTTGTTTCCAGTAGACTTTCCTTTTTGTTTAAAAGGATGTTTTTTTTCCACACACAGACACATCAATAATTTTAAAAATTCCTTCCTGGTGTTTTTTTTTTTCCAGATTCCAAAATTAGAACAAGGCCCAATTCCTCATGGGACTTCTGGTGCAAGGAGGCATTGAACTTTTGCAGCCCTTGGCCTGAAGGTGCCTGTGCCAGCGGATGGCCAATGCTTTTCTGTGCTAATTTCCCCTAAATTTGACTTTGTTGTGTGTTGAATTTCTGCCTCTACATAGATTGTACTGCTTGCACATTGTTACACTTGTCCAACATAAATCCCCACTGTTTGCTTCAGAAACTACTGGAAACAATCCTTGCATGCTGTTTGTTTGTTTATTTGGAATGTCAACATATAACATCAAAGTTGTTCATGGGTTTGTCAAAGTTGAATCTCTCCCTTGGATTTTTTTTAAAGAGTGAATAAGTGTTTGATTAAAAATGACAAAATCAACTTTAAAACTAGTAGTGTGTGTCCTTTTGTAAGCGAATGTTTCAGTGAACTTCAAGTGCAATTGTGATGTTTATGCGCCTTCATGTTGCTTGCCAGTTTATGGATTTCCAAAGACTTTCTTAGGCAAGGAATTCTCAGAAGAAATTTTGCCAGTTCTTTCCTCTGAAATACAGTATGACCTCTCTATCTATGGATTTGATACCTATGGTTTCGCATATCCATGCTCTAAAAATATTCTCGATTGGAAGTGTTTGTGGGCCCCTCTAGGGGTCTTATCCCACACTAAATTTTCCCATTTTCTCAATGTCTTCTCATGTTGGTGTAACAGAGTCTCCCTGAGATCTTCCCATGATGCACAGCCACTTCTGGTGGCTGTGTGTGCAAATCTGTCACGCCAGCGTTACAAGACAGAGATAAAAGTCAATTCTCAAGAGTCGGGTGTGGAGAAAAGTGAGGAAACATCATGGGATGGATAGCCGTCTCAAAAAAAAAGATCTTGTTGGGGTAAGTCGTGTTCCCACTATGAACACTTTCCCACACTGTCCGCTACTCCCCCCCCCCCCAATTTCTCTTGTACATGGGATAAGGTCGTAAGTCTTTCAGTGTAAGTCCGTGGTATCCTTCTTGTCTAAGTATAGTAAAAAAAGTTTGCAATTATTCAGTTTCAGTATCCACAGTGGGTCTTGGAACATAGCCCTCATAGATATAGAGGTGTGTGTGTATGTGGGGGGGGGGGGCACTCTATATATCTTACAGCAACTGGTATTTCATTTACCTGTCCAAAAGTTAACTCAGGGCCCTTCCAGACAGGCCCAATATCCCAGGATCTGATCCCAGGTTTTCTGTTTATCCCAGATTATCTGGCAGTGCGGATTCATATAATCTGGTTTAAAGCAGAAAACCTGGGATCAGATCCTGGGATATAGGACCTATCTGGAAGGACCTCTAGTCTTACCTTGCTTAGACTAAAATGATAAATGGAATCATAGGAGTTGTAGTTTGGAGAAGCACTAATACTCTTGGGCAGAAAAGACAAAAGAGCTTCTAAAACTATAATTACCATGATTCCACAGCATCAAGTCATGGCAGTTGAAGTGGTGTCAAACAGCATTAATTCTACAGTAAGGATGCACCTTTAGTTGAAAAATCTTTAGACGCTCATCCTGGTATCTTTAGGGCCCTTCCAAACAGGTCATATAATCCCAGGATCTGATCCCAGGTTTTCAATATATCCCAGATTATTTGTCAGTGGGGATTCCTATAACCCAGTTTAATGTAGAAAACCTGGGATCAGATCCTGGGATATAGGGCCTGTCTGGAAGGACCCTTAGACACTTCCTATTTTCCCTTTTCATTGAAACTGTTAGAAATTGTGCTATCTATCTCTCTTTTTAAGAAACTCCCATACATCATAAACTCACTTTTCTTTTAGTATTCCTGACCATGAGCTCAACCACCTAATATGTTGACTTCCTGTATTAGCAGTCCAAAATGATGTTTTCCAAAGTCTTGGTTTTAAATTTTTATAAACCTTACTCAAAATGAGTTAATAATTCATCACAGTGACAGTGGGAAGCTACAGTGTACATATCCTTTAAACCAGTTGTGAGAGTACTGTTACTATTTTTGGTAGACATATCTTGACATTTTATTTGAGAAGACATAAAACATGGGAATGTGATCCTTTTTAGGATCCCTGTTGCAGCTTACATGGAAGTCCTCGTGTCCGTATCTGTATAAGCAAAGGCTCTTTCCCTGCAAGCATTCATGCTTCATGACAGAAAGAATGGCTGCTCAGTACATATTACATTGGCCTCCCATCTTTACTGAGCTTATTCTTAAACTTTACAGTTTCTTGGGATTAAAATGTTGATAATATCACTATGCAGATCTTCTACAATTATGCTATTTTTCACTTCCTGGGGAAACACATCCTTTATATTATTTATTGTCTCAAATATTAGCCACATATTTGAAAAGCTACAAGAGAAAGTTGTGCCTTAAAAATACTTCCTCTTCTTCTCCTGAACCCCGACTTTTATGGGGGAAGAAATCCAAAGCTGTTGGGGAAGAACCAGGCCAGGAAAGTTATGGATGAGATTGTTTTTCCCCCATGTATCAGTTGCACAGCTAGAGATTTTGTAATAATGGAATCTGCTCAATGGTTGTATATCCTTCAGATGAAACTGCTGGACTATGTCAGTTTTACGTGTGCTGCAATTCCATCCTCTTTTCACTAAATTTTCACCACACATACATGTTTTTCACTGATAGAATCAGAAAAAATAATGCATCTAATTTGATATATAGATAAACTAGTCCTTGCTTATTTTAATTGGTCAAGAATCAGGGAAAGTTACCCTATATACTCATGTATAATTCTAGGAATTTTAATGAAAAAATCAATCCAAAAAACATGGGTTGACTTACCCAAAATCCAATGTATGAGGATTATCCCAAAAGTAAGGTTACAAGATTTTTTAAAAATACAAAGAATGAATATAGTTTAATAAAACTTACATGGATTATAGCATAGTTATTACATTATTTTTTCACATCACAATTCAGTTCAATATATTTACTCATCTGTGGGATGATTTTTTTATGCCTGTAGCATAGAAGCCAGTTCTCCACTTTGGATTTCACCTCGTCGTCATCAGAAAAGTGTTTTCCACCAAGGTGTTCCTTCAATTTAGTGAACAGGTGATAGTGACTGGGTGCGAGACCGGAGCTGTGAGAAGGGTGGTTTAAAACATCCCAACCAAATGAAGTCAACTCCTCTTGTGTTGCATGAGCAGTGTGTGGACGTGCATTATCATAAAGGAAACAGACTCCCTCCATCAGCATCCCACAACGGGGATGTTTTGGATGGCTCTGCAAAGTTTCTTCATGGTCTCACAATATTTTCCATACCCATTTTGTCACATGCAATCTTGACATTATGTCCTCTCCATAAACTGAAACGATTTTGCAATGAATTGCAGTGGCATTCATGCTATTAGCATTGAGGTAGCGTAGTACAGTGTGAACTTCGCACTTGGAGGGAACTGGAATGAGGACACTCATCTCTAACCTTCACCACAATGCCAGTCAATGAGCTACTGACAACTGGCACTGCTTGTTCACTTCGGAAAAGGATGAGCAGTTAATATTTTGCAATGGGATTGATTGATTGATCAGCCTGAAATTGGGAATCTAACTGATAAGTTCCCTCAAGGAAAGTTTCTGCCACATAATTTGAACTTTACCCCCCTCGCCAGCAGATTCTCAATTTTGAACATTTGGATACCTGTGTTAAGGAAATACATTCAACCACTATTCCATGGTGCATATGAGGTTCCTGTTTACAGGTGCATGTTTCCCATTCACACAGATTTCCATTCAAAATAGATTTGCTATGAAAGTGGCATGATGCAGAAAGGTAGCAAACAATGGGCTTTCACTACAGATTGTGGCTTGTATTTTCATAATTCATATAGCTGCATAAGGCAAAAGAATGCTGAATGATGTATACATGTGCATGCTTCATTTACTATTGACTCCATGACACACAGTCAGACAGTAGTTAATTCTGTCAAGCAACTGCAGCTATATTTCTCTTCAGTAAATGTCAGTTACTGATGAAACTGAACTAAAAGAGGAAGATTGAAGAAAACAAGTCCAACAGAAGCTTATTGATATTGACAGCAAGAAACAAGTGGTCCGTGTCTAGTCAAATGTTGACAACCTGACTCTTATTGAGGAAGGTGCTCTTGTCTTGTGTATGGAGGGTGTGTGTGGGTGTGTGTGGGAGGGGTGTCTTAAGAACTTCTGTTTGAGGGGCTTCTGGTTGTCAGATTTAGGTTTGGTATCATGGCCTGGATCCAGAGTGTTCAGAGCTGATGCTGATAGGCCTTCTTGACCTGGCTCCCTCCCAACCCTCTCTATGGATACTACTCAGAGCTGGGATCATGACTGAAGGGAACACAACTCCTTTGTGAGAAAAAGTCCAGCCTGCTGTAGAAGAAGACATTTCTTTACATGTTGTTTGAACTGGAAGAAACACCATTAAAAACAGTAGCTTAGGTAGAGGTAATCATGTGTGTAGAGTTGTGAAGAAAGAATTTGCACAATGTTGCAGTCACATTATCCAGAACCTTCTGTTTCACTGACATTTCAAATTGACAGTCCAGAGTAATAATCACTTCTGAGGAGGTTAGATCTTTGTGAAAGCAGAATTGCCCCTGAGTTTTTAGTGTTTGGGCTGTTAGTACACATCTGATTGACAACGCCTAAAGAGGCTCATTCACATAAGAGGCTTGGTTGTCCAATTCAGCCAGGTCATTGAGGAGGGTGGGGATCTCATTTCCTCAGCCTAGTTTTGGGAGGGTTTATATCACCTGTCCCCCTCATTCTAGATCCATGTATGCCAGTAAGCGTGACGAAAGCATCTTTGCCCACAGCTTTTCTCTCTGTCCCCATTCGACACTCCTCTGAACCCCATGCTAAGATGCAGCTCAGCAATCCGAATGTGTGCCCCCCTTCAATGGGTTACAGTGGGAGGAACTCAGCTTCCTGATATGTATTTAATATAGCATGTAGTTTAGCCCTGAGATCCTTAACTATCTGAAGTTTCTTAGGTCCCTTCTACACTGCCATACAAAATCCAGATTATCTAGCAGCGTAGACTCATATAATCCAGTTCAAAGTAGATAGTATGGATTATCTGATTTGAAAATTTAGATTATATGAAGTGTAGAAGGGGCCTTAGTCTCACAGAGTTGAGGTGTTTTACAGTAATATCATACCTTTCTACTCTTGACTTCTGAAATGACCTGTTAGATCAGGATGTCTACTTACATTTACTCACAAGAACGACCAGAGTACACCAGTTCAGATATTGCTGAACTATTGTTACTACTCTAACAAGCCTGAGTAGCCAATGGCCAGGAAGGCTGGGGTTTGCTTTCAACAAAATCTGGAGAGCTACATAATTCCGGATCTGAAAAGACACTGTTGGAATAATTGGCAAAAATCCCTTTCTAAGCTTTTAGCGGGCTGAAAATCAATATGTGAAGGCCATTTCAGTGTGATGGGAACACTGGGGACTGAAATATATTTGGTTCTGGCAAACGTTTTACACCATCTCCCCCACTTCTGCTCGCCAACAGCTGGTTTTCATTTTGGCACAGATGTCCTGGAGCTGCTGAGTCACTGCTGTAATTAGCTCTTTGGTGGCAGGTGGCTTGCGGTTGCATTGAGAGTCTTACATTTCAGGGAGACGTGAAGTCAAACAGAGACTGGCATTTCACCCAAGGCAAGGAACCAGATGACTTTATTTCTGCTCTCCTAATGAGTCTCCAGAATTGGTCTAAAATAGTGAACATTTTGCACTTCTTACAACCTTTCTGTCTAGATTTGAATCAGTAGGGAAAAAATGTAGCCATTGAAAGAACTAAAATGGTATTTCTGGTTGTAAAGCCCATCCTACTTCCCAGTAGTCTCTAGTCATCAAGCTATTAAGTGCATACCCTTGGCATATAATCGATTATCATCGAATTAGGATCTGATGGAAAATCTAACTATATATTAATGGCTTTAGGTATTTTTGTGAAATAGAGGCATGTGATAAAACTATTCTGAAACAACATGAGGATTAAACATATATCTGTTGCTAATTTACGTTGTGTGTATGTGTGTGTGTAAGTATCCAAAGACATCAGATTGGCCATCTCCCTCCTGTCTTTTAGAAGGACTTGGCTGTGGGCAGGGCCGTAGCCAGGATTTTGATTCAGGGGGGGGGGCTGAGTTTGGTTCGGGGGGGGAGACTGGGTGGAAGAGGGTCTACCCTAGCAAAACTTTTGTATTGTTATCCCAATAACCACATTAATGTGGGATATAATGAGCATGGTGATCAGATCATGATATGAATAAACATAACAGTTTAAATAATGTACCAGTAAGGCCTTTTCGCAGACCACCCTGAGAATTTCAGGGGGGACTGAAACCCCCCTTAGCCCCCCCCCCCTGGCTACATGCCTGGCTGTGGGACATTGTGTTTCACCATTGAATAGCAGCTTGTATGAAGAAGACATAATGTCGCCCCCTTGGGCCCCTTGGCACTTGACCTCCCCGGACAACAGACAAGACAGCTGAGGTACAACAAGCTTTATTGATTATTTATTTATTTATTTATTTGTTCAGCTTCTATGCCGCCACTCCCAAAGAGGCTCGGGGCGGCTCACAGCCAGAGAGCAAACAATACATGAAACGCACAGACAATCTAAAACAGTGTTTCCCAACCTTTTTTGAACCGCGGCACACTTTTTACATTTGCAAAATCCTGGGGCACACCACCAACCAAAATGACACAAAATGACACTCTAACACAGGGGAAATAGACCTTGACATTTGGGATTTGTAGTTGCTGGGATCTATACTTCCCCTACAATCAAAGAGCATTGTGAACTCCACCAATGATAGAACTGGGCCAAACTTCCAGGCACAGAACCCCCAGGAGGCAAGAGGAGGTCTCTACTTGGGGAAAGGGAGGCGGGTGTTTGAAATTTTGTGCCTTTATTGAGGTACGTTTCTTAGGGTTTTTATACTTCAACACCCTAGACTCCCCCGGGAGGTTCCAATTTCCCACGGCACACCTGATGATCGCTCGCGGCACACTAGTGTGCCCCGGCACACTGGTTGGGAAACAGTGATCTAAAACACAGCATAAAATACAAGATAAAAAATGCAAGATAAAAACATCATTAAAACCACAATGTACAGATTTAAAAATTGAGGGCAGTCTGGGCTCAGTTGCACAGCTGGGGGGGGGGGGGGAGTCCCAACCAAGGGGTCCCATTAGGCCTGCCCCTGAAAAGCAAGTCGGAAGAGGTGGGTCTTACACGCCCGCCTAAACGTGAGTAATTTGTGAATGGCCCGTGTAGCTGCCGGAAGGGCGTTCCACAATATCGGTGCTATAACCGAAAAAGCCCTTCGGCGGATGGCAGTCCTTTTTGCCACTTTGGCGGAGGGGACAGCTAGGAGATTGGAATCCTCCGAGCGGAGTGATCTCGGAGGGTAGTATGGGGTGAGACGGTCCCTCAGATACGCTGGCCCCAGACCGTGTAAGGCCTTGAAGGTAAGGACCAACACTTTGAAGGTGATCCGGTGCTCAATAGGCAGCCAGTGCAGATCCTGCAAAATAGGTGTTATGTGGCATCCTGCCGGGGAACCAGACAGGAGCCAGGCAGCAGTGTTCTGCACCAGCCTGAGCTTCCGGGTCACCGACAGAGGAAGGCCAACGTAAAGGGCGTTACAGTAATCTAGCCTTGAGATGACCGTGGCTTGGATCACCGTGGCCAAGTCAGTCCGGGACAAGTAGGGGGCCAGCCTCCTTGCCTGTCGGAGATGAAAGAAGGCAATCTTGCTGACCATAGAGACCTGGGTCTCCATGGTCAGCTGGGAGTCCAGGTGGACACCCAAGCTCTTCACGGAAGATGATGGGCATAATGCCGCACCATCCAGGGTCAGAAGCTGGACATCCCTACCGCCTGGGCGACCCGGCCACAAGATCTCCGTTTTCGCCGGATTCACCCTCAACCTACTGGCTCGCAGCCATCTAGTAACGGCTTCGAGGCAGCGTTGGAAATTATCGGGGACGAGGCCGGACCTGTCCTCCACCCTCAGAATGAGCTGGGTGTCATCAGCGTACTGGTGACACTCAAGCCCATAACTCCGCACCAGCTGTGCAAGCGGCTGCATGTAGATGTTAAATAATAGAGGGGAAAGAATGGCCCCCTGCGGGACTCCGCAAACTAATGGGGAGCCCTCGGAGACCACTCCACCCCTCCTCACACGCTGAGACCGCTGGTGGAGGAAGGAGGTCAGCCATTTAAGGGCTGTCCCCCTCACTCCAGCCATGGCCAGGCGGTGGATCAAAAGATTGTGGTCGACCATGTCAAACGCTGCCGTGAGGTCCAATAACACGAGCAGTGCAGACCCGCCTTGGTCGAGCTGGCAGCGGAGTTGATCTGTGATGGAGACCAGGACCGTCTCCGTCCCATGCCCCGAACGGAAGCCGGACTGGAAGGGGTCAAGCCATGTTGCATCATCTAAGAAGGACTGCAACTGCTCCATTACTGCCCTCTCAACCACCTTCCCCAGGAACGAAAGATTCGAAACTGGTCGGTAGTTGGAGGGAACCGCCGGATCTAAAGACGGTTTCTTCAGTAATGGAGCTACCACCGCCTCTTTTAAGCACTCTGGAAAGACTCCTTGCTCAAGGGAGCTATTTACGATGTTCAACAGAGGCCCACGTAACCCCTCCAGGCAAGATCTAACAAGCCAGGAGGGGCACGGGTCGAGGGAGCAGGTGGTAGGCCTGGTTGCAGCCACAATCTTATCAACAGCATCTGCATCCAGTGGCTGAAACCGGTCGAGGGTGGGCGTGGTGGAGGGCCACGGGGTCTCGAGTTCCCTTACTGTATCAACCGTGGACGGGAGATCCCGGCGGAGGCTCAATATCTTGTCTGCAAAAAAGCTCTGAAAAGCACCGGCAGTAAGGGCCTGATCATTATTTTTTGGGACAGTAGGGACCGTCGTCAAGGACCGAATTACTTTGAACAATTGGGCCGGGCGTGAGCTGGCAGACGCTATCTCGGCGGAGAAATAAACACTTTTGGTCACCTTGACAGCACGCTCATAAGCATCTTTGAATAGCTTATAAGCCGATAATGAGGCTCCGTCACGGAGTTCCCTCCACACGCTCTCTAGCCGTCTCCTTTCCCGCTTCATCGACCTAAGATCTTCTGTATACCAAGGGGATCGATGTTTGCGGGGCCGGAGAGGGCGCCTGGGGGCAATCTCGTCGAGAGCTCTAGCTAATGAAGAGTTCCAAACTTTGACCTGCTCATCAACTGAGACGCTGATAGACTCCAGATCCCTCAGAGCATTCAGGAACCTTTCGGGTTCCATAAGTCTCTTCGGTGAACCAAAATCTGTTCGGGCGCCCGTGCTTGGGGGAGGCGGTTGCTCAACCCGGATCCTTAGAGCACAGTGGTCCGACCATGGAACCTCTATTACGGAGGCTAGGTCCACTTGAACCCCGCTGAAAACCAAATCGAGGTGTGCCCAGCCGAGTGTGTGGGTCCCGAGTTACATAAGGAGAGGCCCAATATCGCCATGGTCGATATTAGGTCCGCGGCGGCAGATGGACCGGAGGCTGCGTCGGCGTGGACATTGAAGTCCCCGAGGACAATAAGCCTGGGGAACCTTAATGCCCACTCCGACATAGTCTCCAGCAGCCGCGCCAGGCTTTCTGCCGGTGCGCTAGGCGCACGGTACACCAGCAGAACAGCCAGGCTCTCCTGGGACTCCCACACCAGGCCGACACTTTCAAGCCCCGAGGTGGTGAGCGCAGGGATCGCTCTAAGGTGTAATCCATCACGGGAGAGTATTGCCACCCCCCCGTCCCCCGTTCCTATTCTGGTGCGTGGTAACGTAACCAGGGGGAACCAGCTCCTGGAGACAGATGTTGTCGCCCTCCTGGAGCCAGGTCTCGGTGACACAAAATAGGTCTGCGCTGGTGTCTTCGCAGAACTCCTTGATCACGGCGGTCTTATTCCTGATGGATCGGGCATTCACCAGCACCAGAGAGGAAGGGGAGATAACTGGATGTCTATCAACAGCGTGTCTGGGGATAGGACGCAGGTCAGAGCCAGGCCGAGTCTTCCAGCGACTCAGCCTGGATCTTGCCGTAGGTCTCGCATTCGGCCTGCGCCTACCGTACTCACCCCGCCCCGAGATCACCGGGATGCCGAAGGGACCTAGGTCAGGGGAGTCTGCCGGGGATTTAATTTCCGGCAGATACCATGAAAAGGGGAAGATGATGAAGGACCCTGGCCATTGCCCACCGGACTTGGTGGCCGCCCACCAGCCTCAGCCCTCTCCGGGACCTGGAGGGTCAAGGCAGGGGGCGGAGCCTTCCCTCTGGTAATCTTTGGGGGTGACCTGTTGAAACATCCCCTCATCCCGTTGCGGGGTTCTTAGCACACCCATCGGTGGCTCTGCCGGTGGACAGGCCTGAGGTGCAAGCTGATCGGCCAAAGCCCACCCCCCAAAAGGTCCGCTGGCGGTAGCATCTTCTCCGTTGCTTGCTGATCCTCCCTCTTCCCCGTAGGGGCTGCCTTGATGATGATCTGCAAGTGCTCAATTTGGTCGATGATGCTGAGGGGGGGTTAGGGCATAAGGAGAGGGGGTCAGCCTCTGGCCTGCCACCGGTGGTAGTCTTAGCAGGCACCAGGCTGCTAGTGTTTGCCGGTTCCTCGGGTTGGCCAACCAATGGAAGGAGTGCCCGTTGGCAGTTCTGGTTTCCCGCTCGGCTGTTCCTCCTTTGCCGCCGGTGTCTTGCCTGACCAGGTCTGTTCTTTTTCCTCCGACCACTCTGAGGTGGGGCAGGATCCTGGGGGCAAGGCGCAGCCAGAGGGGGATGCAGCAGCTGGCAGGCTCGGCGTCGGGGCTGCGCCCCGGGGGCCCTAGCCAGCACCAAGGAGATGTTCAACTCTGGCGTCACTGGCCCAGCTCCCAGCTGCAGCGATCGCTCCAAGCCAGCAGGGGGCAATAGTTCCAAGCCAGAAGAGGGCGGGTTTATGGGCCCCATCATGGGCGAGGGGGGCGGGACAGGAGACGCCGAGCTGATTGGGCTCGGCGCCATCTTGGCAACCTCAGCCCCCGCCCTACCATTCAGGCCAGGGCAAGTCCAGCGCCCCAAGGCTCTCCAGGGGCTCCACCAGGGTCCCGGCGTGGCTCTCCCCGAGGCTTCACCTCCGGATAGAGGCCTCACTTCAAGAAGAGGTCCTCGCCCGGTAGCCAGCTCAGGGGGTCCCGAGCAAGGCGCCGCCCGCACGGCGGCCTCGGAGGCCCCAGAGACGGTCAGGTCCAGCAAGGTCGGGCGCCGCTCGTGCTGAAGATCAACTGCAGTCGCGCCGCTCACCCTCTTCTCGCCGCGCTCGCCATGTCCGCTGCCTCCGTCTCCCGCTGCTCCCCTCTCCGCCGCCCTGGCGCCAAAGCACCCCAGGCCAGGTAAGGGGAGTCCGGTGTTCCTGTCGCCGATGCCCCTCCCATCCCCAATTATAAGGTAGCAAGGTGAGTATATAGTCCAGGAAGCCTTTAATATGCAGCCTCTGGATAGCAGCAAATACGGGATTCAGCAAAGCTTGAGTATCCGCAACGGCAGGCTCTCAAGCGGAGTCAGTTCAGGAACAAACGCGGGATGCGATAGATAGTCTCTGAGCCCCCAACCGGCACAAGAAGGTTGGCGGCTTTAGGTACTGCAGGCAAAGTCGATGCAACAGCAGCACGGCTTCCCCGCAGGGCTCGGCGATGAACAGGAACAAGGCTTGATGCTGGAACGAGGCAGCCGAGAAAGGCTGGCTGGCTGGATCTTAGAAGCTGGCCGCAAGGCCCGGTTCACAATAGCATCATGGCAATAGCGGTCGTTGGTACGAGATGCTGGCTTGCAGGATCTCACCGCCTTTATAGGATTCTTGACCGTAGCGCCCAGTGCGTCGAACATCAAATCCAATGATGGATGGGCCTCGGGTTGTTTTGAGAACCTCAGTCTTGAAGAATGCTGCACCTCGTTAGCGCTGACCATCTGGGCTGGGGAGTAGCGCTTAGCTCTCCGAGTACCCGCTCCTGCTATCAGTCTGGTGGGCCCAGTTTGGCCTTGACATACTTTTCCATAGCATCTTTCATGGGAGGCACAATAGAGCAGTAAGGAGGCCCACTACAGGAGCTGGGAGTTAATCCAGCTGGGCTGGAAAGTTCCTTGGAGTCAAGCGGGCAAAATGCAGCCCCTAGGAAATATGCCAACTGAAGCCCTTGGGGTGCGACACATAAGCAATTTCAAAGTGATAATGAATTGACCCAAACTTGGATTTTAATTGGTGTGTTTTAACAACTGTTTATTTAATGGTTTGTTTTAATGGATTTGTTGATTGTTTTTTTAACATTATAATGGCACCGAATTGTGTTTGCTGTGAGACTGCCCTGAGTCCCCCCTTGGGGGTGAGAACTGTTGCAAAGAAACCAGAAAGTTACTATGCTTTGCGGGCATTTTAGTTGATCGAACTCCAATTTTTATTATTTCCTACTCTAAGTCAGGAAGGGTCTCTGTGAGAAATGAAATCCTTCCCACATATTAAAAAAGCAGGATTTTAAAATACTAAAGCAGCTAGGATGTCTACATGTTTCTGCATAGAACAACATTATTTCTTTTAGTTTCTAATCATAAAGATCCTTAAGTTTCTTGAAACACTGAAGTTGACTTTTGGGCTTGTGAAATCTCAGATCTTGGAATCATCAGGTCTTGGCTTGTAGTCATAACTGTCAAGGAGACAAGAGACAAGAGCCTGTATTTTCATGTACATGCTTCTCTGTCTAGATTGTTGAGCGTATATATGTATTTGCTCAGACCTCAGTGAATGACCCTCCACTTGAATTTCACTGAAAAAGCAGGAAGGGAAATAGGTAAGAGCAACATTGAATCTGAAACCATGTATTATTCCTTTTCTATGGATCACCTTCCATTTGTGAAAGTAAACCAGAGAGATTGAGCCTTTGAATCTACTATGAGAGTACATATGAGGCAATTGTAATTTATTGCATATTTTCTGTTCTTCCTACCTTGTGTGTGTAAAAGAGTGGGAAGGAGGGAAAGAAAACAGTTTCAGGAAGCAGGAACCTTCCAGACAATTAGTGGTGGACCTGACTTCCGTGTATGTCTGGACATTCTGTATGCTTATCTTTTGTTGTTTTTCTACGTCATCTTGGTGGTTTTTTCTCCTCCTACTGAGTTAAAGTCAAACTGTTTTAAGCTGTGTAAACAAACTAGTCATGTCATCCCTCTTTCTATTATTTAGATAATTTCACACAAATTAACATTTCATAGTGGTTATTGGGCAGTTATAGTCTGTGGAAACTCAGACTTATAATGTGTTACTCATCTGAATACAAATCACCTGTTATGTTCTTCTGTGTTCTTCCTCCTTTTCCTGTATTGCCCCCTTATGTACTAAATCATACATTGCCATGTATTTATTTAATTACCATATTTATATACCGCCTTTCTCAGCCTGAAGGCCACTCAAGGTGGTTTACAATCGGCACAATTTGATGCCCCCAACAACATAAAATACAATTTTTAAAAAATTAGCAAATAATATAAAAACCATACAAAACCGATAAAAATCCTCAGTGAAATCTGAAATCATTTTCCAATTCACGTCATCCAGTCATTCCATAGATCTATATTTGCATGTTACACTGCATTTGCAAATGCTTGCTCAAAAAGTCAGGTTTTACCTTTTTTACAAAACGTTAGGAGGGAGGAGGCCGATCGAATATCCCTAGGAAGGGTGTTCCATAGCCCAGGGGCCACCACTGAGAAGGCCCTGTCTCTCGTCCCCAACAAACGCATCTGCGAAGAAGGCAGGACCGAGAGCAGGGCTTTCCCAGATGATTTTAGAGTCCTCGATGGTTCATAAGGAGAAATATGTTCAGACAGGTAAGCTCCTTCCTTTCTCCTTCTATTCTCTATGTTTCTTATAAAGTAATGTTTATATTAGTTGCTATATAAAATGTTGTTGTTCTTGTTGTTTAGAAGTTTCCTCGTGTACATAAGAAGGCCTATCTGGTCTAATTTTCCATTTCCAAAATAATAAACAAAATTACTCAGGGAAGCTCACAGTAACACATGCAATAGCAGCCTTCGGACAGATAAATGATAGGAAAATAAATAAATCACAGTTAGTAGCCATTGAGAGATCCATGTTTGCTCTTCCATGCTTTCTTAGTAATGCTTGTCTTTTCCGAAACCCAAAAAACATTTTCCCAGCCTCCAGCCCAATATATGATCAATATAATTATATATAGTCAATATATTCTGTGTTCAGTGCTGAAAAGTGCTCTTCCATCCTACATCAAGAGCATTTTAAAGTTTGCTTTGAGCAGGAGATAGATTGAATAGAACAGTGTTTCCCAACCACTGTTCTGCGGCACACTAGTGTGCCGTGAGCGATCACCTGGTGTGCCCCCGGAAAACCTCTCTTCCTTTCTTCCCCCTCCTGCTGAACTCCTGCTGCTTGCTTGGGGGGGGGGGGAGGAAGGGCCGGGTGGCAGTGAAGAAGAAGAAGAAGGGGCCGGGGCGCCGCCTCTTTCGGCCGTTTCCCCAGCCAGCCAGCCTTCAATTGAGGGAGGGCAGGGAACGGAAGCGGAAGTGAGGAGCGCAGTCCGAGGCAGGCCCACTGGCTTCTTCTTTCGAACCGCAGGAAAGAAGCAAGGAGGGAAGGCAATCGCGGACCGAGTGAGTGCCTTCCCTTCTGGTGTGGAAGAGGGAGAGAGCCATTCAGGAAGGGAGCCACCTGGGGGTTCTGTGTGGGAAGTTTGGCCCAGTTCTATCATTGGTGGGGTTCAGAATGCTCTTTAACTGTAGGGGAACTATAAATCCCAGCAACTACAACTCCCAAATGCCAAGGTCTATTTCCCCTGAACTCCATCTGCGTTCATATTTGGGCATATTAAGTATTCATTTCAAATGTGGTCCAGATCCATCATCATTTCAGTCCAAAGTGCTTTCTGGGTGTAGGTGAACTACAACCTCCAAACTCAAGGTCAATTCCCAAGGAAACCCTTTCAGTACATTCTGTTGGTAATGAGAGTTTAATATGCCAAGTTTGGTTCAATTCCATTGTTGCAAGAGTTCAGGATGCTCTTTGTTTGTGTGTTAACTATAAATCCCAGAAACTGTAACTCCCAAATGTCAAGGTCTATTTTCCCCAAACTCCATCTGTGTTCACATTTGGGCATATTGAGTATTCATGCCAAGTTTGGTCCTGATCCAGCATTGTTTGAGTCCACAGTGCCCTCTGGATATAGGTGAACTACAACTCCAAAACTCAAGGTCAATGCCCATCAAACTCTTATAGCATTTTCTATTGGTTATGGGAGTTCTGTGTGGTAAGTTTGTGTCTTTCTTCCATTCCTGCCAGGATATCTATGTTGTGTTCATCGAAACAGGCCCAGGATTCACACTGAGTGTACAAATACATTTAAAAACACATTAACTATATGTATTACTGTGTTAGAGTGGCATTTTGTGTCATTTTGGTTGGTGGTGTGCCCCAGGATTTTGTAAATGTAAAAAATGTACCGCGGCTCAAAAAAGGTTGGGAAACACTGGAATAGAAGGTGTAGCATATGAAATATACCTTAGGGTATGAAGGTATATAGCATATGAAATACCTTCCCAGTTATTTTGAATCATTATCTTGCCATGAGACATACATCAAGAGATGTGCCAGGAAGGCTATTCTGTTCTCTTGCTTATCTCATGGTGTTTGCTACCATGTCAAAACTGTCCAGACTGTGATGTAGTTATCATTGAAATGCAGACACAATATCAATGTACTAGCACATCATTGCCCTCCATAGTACAAGTTAGTTCAACTTTGGCTGAGGATTCTTAAGGCTAGAAAGTGGAAATTACAAATTTCCATCTATACTTATAACTATGACAGTTGGCATGGAATCATAGTGCTATAACTGTGTAACGTGAAAGGAGTGTTATTATTATTGTTGTTATTACTTTATTTATACCCCGTCTTTCTCCTTGTGGAGACTCAAGGTGGCTAATAATCCCACACTTTGGTCATGGTTTTAAAAAGTGCAACACAAAATTTAAAAAAACAAAGAATAAAGTGTGTATTAAAGTAAAACATATAATAAATACACTTAAATTAGCATTTAAAACTCACAATCCCCTCCTTCTGAATTCCACCCACAACCTCCACACATCTTGAACATTATTTCTGGTTGCTGGCATATATGGAGTCCAGAAGGAAAGAGCAAATATACAAGAAGTGGGGATTGTGAGAGAAAAAGGGAGGAAATAATCAGTGACAAAGACTTCTGTAGAAGGATATTTTATCAAACCTCGTACCTCTGTTGGGTCATTGAGGACCCCACCATGTGTTGATTTCTCAACCATTTGTATATGCTGTAATATGTCATACAATGCCTTTGCTTTCTTTTGATTCCTTGCTGCCAGCTTCTAGGAGGTGTTCCTTGAGGTGTACAAGGGGACCTCTTTCTATTCCACATATTGGAGGTCAATGTTTTGCACATTTTAGAAGAGATTCTCTCTGGAGCAGTGTTTCCCAACCAGTGTGCCGGGGCACACTAGTGTGCCGTGAGCGATCATCAGGTGTGCCGTCGAAAATTGGAACCTCCAATACCCTTACTTATTAAAGGAGCGCCGCTACGTCACAGTACAAAATGCACAATTAATCATACATAATCATATGCAAAAAACACATTCAAAGTACCCAATCTTGCTGGAGAAAATCAAAAGTCTTACAAAAGGTAGTTCGGCATGGTTGGCACAGAGAGCGGAGGAGTTGCGAACAAGGAAGTAGCGAGTTCACGGAGCGCTCCTCTACGGAAAACTCACGATATTTAATGAAATCACAGAAGTGAGTGTAAAAAACAAAGTGTATCCTCACGATGTTATCCAATGCCAGTTCTGGGATCTGCACAATAATACAGTCAGTGTGCGGACAATTTAAAGAAGCAGCACCATAATCATAGTGCCAAGGTAAAAAATCACGTAGATAATCACATATATTCAAACGGCCAGAGGCTGAAGATAGATGTGGCGATGGAATCGAAAGCTGGCATGGGCAAACTTGGACCTTCCAGTTGTTTTGGACTCCAACTCCCACCATTCCTAGCAGCCTCAGGCCTCCCCCCTGCAGCCCTCAGCCACTTAAGCAGGAAAGGGCCTCAGGCTGTTAGGAATGGTGGGAGTTGAAGTCCAAAGCACCCAGAGGGCCGGCCTTTCCCATGACTGACAGCTGTTGAGCAAGACCTTCGTGTGTGTTTTCTGCCATTCCTGCCAGGATATCTATGTTGTGTTCATTGAAACAGGCCCAGGTTTCACACTAAGTGTATAAATACATTTAAAAACATTAACTATATGTATTACTGTGTTAGAGTGTCATTTTGTGTCATTTAGGTTGGTGGTGTGCCCCAGGATTTTGTAAATGGAAAAAATGTGCCGCAGCTCAAAAAAGGTTGAAAAACACTGCTCTAGAGCAGTGTTTCCCAACCTTTTTTGAGCCGCGGCACACTTTTAACATTAAAAAAATCAGGGGGCACACCACCAACCTAAATGACACAAAATGACACTCTAACACAGTAAAGAATGGTGGGGGGGTTGGTGGCCTGCGGGGAGCAGCTGCTGGGAGTGCCAAAGCTGGGGAGGGGCGGAGCCAGGCTGTGCCATGCCCGCCCCTACCCCGGCTTCATCTCTCCCAGCAGCTGCTCCAGCCTTGAGGGGCAGTGGCAAGCCAGGCGGTGCCAGAGCCAGCACAATGCTGGCTTGGCACTGTCCCCTCAAGGCTGGAGCAGCTGCTGAGAGTGCCGGGCCGGGGAGGGGGCAGAGCCAGGTCGCGCCATGCCTCGCCCCTCCCCCAACTTCAGCTTTCCTACAGAGGAGGAGCATGAGCGGTGGACGGGCTTCAGTGGGCGGGGCTCCTCCTCCACACAGCTTCAGCGAGCGAGGGGCGAGAATCATGGTGGGAGTCATGGCGGATTGGAGGCTGGCTGGGGAATTGGCTGAAGGAGGCGGTGCCCCGGTCCCTTTTTTTTCTTCGCCACTGCCCGGCCCTTCCTCCTCCTCCCCCAAGCAGCAGGAGTTCGGCAGGAGGGGGGAGGAAGGGGGGCAGAGAGCTTTTCTCGCGGCAAAGCAGGAGGTCCGTCACGGCACACTAGTGTGCCACGGCACACTGGTTGAGAAAGACTGCTCTAGAGTGATGAAATGAGTTTGCAATGACACACCTTACCGAAATATTTTGCATTTAACATGCTTTTCTTTGTGATTTGTAGCTAGAAAGTAATGCATAATTTAGTTTTCAACTCAGATTGTTGAGATATGTATCTCCAAGGAAAGCTGGTTGTGATGGAGAAAACTTGTTAATTATAGAGGACTCACATTCTCCTTAGTTTGAACTGCCTGACTTAATAGTTGAACACTGAAGAAAGCACAGCAACCAAGAGAGCAACATTCTGGTTGAAGGGATACGTGTTGCTCCGCCTGCATGCAAATGTCCTCCAACCACTTCCCTTCCGTCTCTCAGCAACGGTTGCCTGAAGTACCTCCTTCACCCTGTCTGTTGCACATTCATCTTATTTTCTACTAGCTGTACCCGCCACACGTTGCTATGGCCAACCTTCCCTCCTTCTTTCTCTCCTTCTTGCTTTCTTTTTCCTTTCCTTTTTTCTTTTCTTCTCATCTTCCTTCCTTCTCTTCCTCTTCCCTTCCTCCCCTCCCTTTTCTTTCCCTTCCCCTTTCTCCCCTTTCTTCCTTCTCTACCTATTCTTGGATTGCAACTCCTAGCAGTCCTCCTGATCAATCTATCTACCTATCTTTCTATCTCTATCTAATCTATCTGGAGGATTTGTGGGAGTTGTAGTCCAGGAATAAGAAATTGGAAATATTCAGGGATTGGGATGCTCTCAAAGAAATCCAAGGAGAAGAAAGCTTGCAACTTGGAAGCAGCACCCTCCTCTCCTAATGGGCCTGGTCTAGGGGATGCTGGGAGCTGTAGTCCAGAAGAGAGTGTGGATATGCTATTGTGTGTTTTGCTTGCCGGGGGAGTCATTCTTGTGCATGTGCTATAGCATCTTTTGGCTTTTGGGGGTTTTTTAAGTCTCTTCTGCTGTGTTTTTCAGTGTTTATGTGAGTGATGGTCACTAATTGGCCTGATAGGTATATAGTGTCCAAATTTGGTGTCAATTCTTTGTTGTTTTTGAGTTATGTTAATCCCACAAACTAACAATACAGTTTTATTTATATAGATTTCCCTCCCATTCCTGACTTCTTATCAGAAATCCCTTTTAAGATCTCTCTTGGTTTTCCTTGGCTGGCAAAATCCTGCAATTCCTCATGCAACCTTGTTTTGGAGAAAAGGGGTTATACAGACAACAAATACTTAAAAGAAAGAGGGAACGGGGGAGGCAGAAATGATCTGTGTGGTTTCTGGCTGCTTGACTTTTAAGGCTACGGCAAAGAGTAAAGATAGCTGTTATACATGTGGTCATTTACCAGGTAGTATATATTTGACAGAGCATTTTGAAACCATATGTTAGTAGAACATCAATTTGAATATGCAACTGTTGCTTTTAGCAATTGTTAGCCACTACATTTCAGAGGAAGGAATGGGCAAAACTTGAGTATTCCTTGCCTAAGAATGCCTTATGAAATTAATGGGGTCATTGTAAGTTGACAGGGGACTTGAAGGAACCCATTTGTGTAAGCACACATACTCACACTGCTAATGACCTTATCTGTTATGGTGTTCGCTTTTCAAGATCATGATATGAATTGTATTTGTTTTATAGGCAGCCACTGTATCAACATTTAACGTGTGACATCAACCATGCTTCTAATTTGTTGGATGAAACAGAAACACTTCAACCTTTATTATGGATCTCTGAATTTTGCTCCTGAAATAAAACAGTACAAGAAAGCTAGAACAAATGATGCCAATTGTCTAGTGATGTCAAAAAGAAAAACATTACATTAGCTTTGGTCTGTTTGTTTGCATCTCATTGAGTAATTCTACTTCTGGTCATGCAGAATCTATATAAGTCCTAAAAATGGTATTTAAAGGATCGGCTTCTCTTGTTATGACCATGCTGATTATTGAAGTTAGCATTGGGGGGCCAGATTCAACCACCTTTAACTTACAAGATCAGCTGTTTATGAAGGAGCTCAAGGACTAGTTCAAGGCATTTTTCTGCATAAACAAAAATGGATCCCCCTGCCAATTTAACATAAAATCTGACTGATCTGACAACTCAATATTTCTGCATTGGTGAAGAAACAACTCCCCTCTCTCTCCAAAAACATCCACAACAAGAGCAGCAGGTTAGTTTAGGAGAGTCAAATGAAATTGCGGGCAGCTGCTGTCCTACCTCTAGTATAGTGGTTCTCAACCTGTGGGTCCCCAGATGTTTTGGCCTTCCACTCCCAGAAATCCTAACAGCTGGTAAACTGGCTGGGATTTCTGGGAGTTGTAGGCCAAAACACCCAAGGATCCTGCAGGTTGAGAACCACTGCTCTAGTATTTGGTCTTGAAAGTGGATATCTCTCTATGCTAATGATATGACTAGTCCTAACTAGTAAACCCTACCACAACATTTTAAACATTGATTTTGTTGTTGTCTGTCTTCAAGTCATTTTTGACTTACAACTCTATATGACCATGTCATGGGGTTTTCTTGTCATGATTTGTTACTTTAGAGCATGGGTGCTCATTAGGTAGGTTTAGATCCTCTTCCAGGTCAAGATTTGTTACTTTAGAGCAATTCATTTAGGCAAATGCTCATTAGGTAGAATACTCTACCCTCAATAGGGAGCTACATAACTAGATCTTGTGCGGCCCTCTTTTGAGTTATACAGGTGATGTTTGTTAGTAGATCTTTGGGCTTCACCAGCCGGATGGGGCGCTCCTGCCATGTGCGTGCACACCCTGCGTGCACGTGCGCTCCTGCTGCTGGCTTCTGCTCTTGTGGTGCTTTTTTCGCCTGTGGGGCATTGGAGGAAGAAGGAAGCATGGGGCGAGGCCTCTGGAGGGAGCGCCCTGCCTCTCTCTCATCCAGAAGCAGCTGTGCGGCCTCCGTTGCCAGCGAGACAGGCAGGGCGGAGCACTCCCTCTGGATGCCCTGCCTCGTGCTTTCTCCTTCCTGCAATGCCCCGCAGGTGGAAGAAGCGTGTGCACGGGCGGAAAACAGCAGCAGGAGCACGCATGGTGGCAAGAGCGCGCGGTGGCGGGGGCAGGAAGATCTTTTGGACTTGGTTGCTTTAAGAGTAGCTCGCATGCTGAAAAAGTGTGAGCACCCCTGCTTTAGAGCCTTTGCTTCTCCTCTGAGGCCGAGTATGACTTGCCCACATGGATTTCCATGGTCAAGTGGGGATTCAAACCCTGGTCCCCAGAGTTATAGTCCAATGCTCAAAACACCAAAACATAATGCCATAGTTTCTAAGAACTGTTATTGAATGATACCATTACCCTGAGGGTCTTGCAGCTCTTTATATATATTAACCATTTGCTACATATTACAGCCTCCTGGTGGTGCAGTTGGTTAAACCACTGAGCTGCTGAACTTGCTGACCAAAATTTGGTGGTTCAAATCCAGTGAGTGGGGTGAGCTCCCGCTGATACGCCCAGCTTCTGCCAACCTAGCAATTCAAAAACATGCGATAGGTACCCCTTTGTAGGAAAGTAACGACGCTCCATGCAGGCATGCCAGCCACATGACCTTGGAGACATCAATGGACGACGTCGGCTCTTCAGCTTTGAAATAGAAGAGTTGCAGAGTCAGACACAACTAGACTTAATGTCAGGGGAAACCTGTACCTTTTTACAGGAAGTCATTTTGACAATAAAGGGAAACACTTATGAGAGTAATTATTATTTTTTCTATAAGAATTACTAGCTTGGGGACCCGGCCCTGCCCGGGTCATTTGAGAAGTGCAGCAGGATGTAGAGTGGATCATGGGGGCTCTGTGTGCCAAGTTTAGTCTTGATCCATCATTATTGGGAGTTGCAGTGGTATCATGAAATTACTGAAGGTAGTGGAAGTCCCATCATCTCTGGTCCACCCTCCCCCAAAGTGTAGTAGGATGTAGAGTGGGTCATGAGGGCTCTGTGTGCCAGATTTGGTGTTGATCAGTCATTGGATTAGGTTTGTAGCAGGATTGGGAAGTGAGGGAAGGTACTGCAAGTCCCATCATCCATGTTCTGTCCCCCTCCAAACTTCAGTAGGATGTAGAGTGGGTCACTGGGGCTCTGTGTGCCAAGTGTGGACTTTCTCGGTGTTTGTTGGGGGCCACAGTGGTCTGTGGGAACAGAGGGGTGTAAAGTACTACAAATCCCATCATCCATTGTCAGTCCTCCCCCAAACCTCACCAGGACGTGAAGGCAGTCATGGGGGTTATGTATGGCAAGTTTGGTCTCGATCAGTGATTGGATGAGGGTTGCATCGGACTTTGGAAGTGAGTAGAGGCACTTCAAGTCCCATCATCCATGGCCCACCCTCCTCCGAACTGCACCAGGACGTAGAGTGGGTCATGGGGGAGGTGTGTGCTGAGTGTGGTCGGTATGGGTCCTATTTGGTGGCCTCAGTGGTCTGTGGGAACCAAATTCTGGGAATGTACTACAAATCCCATAATACGTGGGTCTTGTCATAGGGGGTTATGTGTACCAAGTTTGGTGTAGGTCCATCACCCGCTGGTCGCTGTGGCCTGTGAAAGTGGCTGCCACATATCCGCCCTGGCCTGTGAAAGTGGCTGCCACATATCCGCCCTGGCCTGTGAAAGTATACCGGTGTAAAACAGAAAGAGTAAAAAAATGGAAAAGGCCTGCATGGAATGGATTCTGGGTTGCTGGCTTTTTTCCCCTCAGTGGGAAGAAATCCTGTTGTTTGAATGTAGAGGCCTGGACTCTGGGTTGCTGGCTTTTTTCCCCTCAGTGGGAAGAAATCCTGTTGTTTGAATGTAGAGGCCTGGATTCTGGGTTGCTGGCTTTAGGCCCCTCAGTGGGAAGAAATCCTGTTGTTTGAATGTAAAGGCCTGGATTCTGGGTTGCTGGCTTTTTCCCCAGTGGGAAGAAATCCTGTTGTTTGAATGTAGAGGCCTGGATTCTGGGTTGCTGGCTTTTTTCCTCAGTGGGAAGAAATCCTGTTGTTTGAATGTAAAGGCCTGGATTCTGGGTTGCTGGCTTTTTTCCCCTCAGTGGGAAGAAATCCTGTTGTTTGAATGTAGAGGCCTGGATTCTGGGTTGCTGGCTTTCCCCCCCTCAGTGGGAAGAAATCCTGTTGTTTGAATGTAAAGGCCTGGATTCTGGGTTGCTGGCTTTTCCCCTCAGTGGGAAGAAATCCTGTTGTTTGAATGTAAAGGCCTGGATTCTGGGTTGCTGGCTTTTTCCCCTCAGTGGGAAGAAATCCTGTTGCTGGAATGGAGAGGCCTGGTTTCTGGGTTGCGGGCGTGTTCCCCCTCAGGGGGAAGAAATCCTGTGGTCTGAATGTAAAGGCCTGGATTCGGGGTTGCTGGCTTTCGTCCCCTCAGTGGGAAGAAATCCTGTTGTTTGAATGTAGAGGCCTGGATTCTGGGTTGCTGGCTTTTTCCCTCAGTGGGAAGAAATCCTGTTGTTTGAATGTAAAGGCCTGGATTCTGGGTTGCTGGCTTTTTTCCCCTCAGTGGGAAGAAATCCTGTTGTTTGAATGTAAAGGCCTGGATTCTGGGTTGCTGGCTTTTTTACCCCCTCTGTGGGAAGAAATCCTGTTGTTTGAATGTAAAGGCCTGGATTCTGGGTTGCTGGCTTTTTCCCTCAGTGGGAAGAAATCCTGTTGTTTGAATGTCGAGGCCTGGATTCTGGGTTGCTGGCTTTTTTCCCCTCAGTGGGAAGAAATCCTGTTGTTTGAATGTAGAGGCCTGGATTCTGGGTTGCTGGCTTTTTTCCCCTCAGTGGGAAGAAATCCTGTTGTTTGTGTAAGCACACATACTCACACTGCTAATGACCTTATCTGTTATGGTGTTCGCTTTTTCAAGATCATGATATGAATTGTATTTGTTTTATAGCCAGCCACTGTATCAACATTTAACGTGTGACATCAACCATGCTTCTAATTTGTTGGATGAAACAGAAACACTTCAACCTTTATTATGGATATCTGAATTTTGCGTCTGAAAATAAAACAGTACAAGAAAGCTAGAACAAATGATGCCAATTGTCTAGTGATGTCAAAAAGAAAAACATTACATTAGCTTTGGTCTGTTTGTTTGCATCTCATTGAGTAATTCTACTTCTGGTCATGCAGAATCTATATAAGTCCTAAAAATGGTATTTAAAGGATCGGCTTCTCTTGTTATGACCATGCTGATTATTGAAGTTAGCATTGGGGGGCCAGATTCAACCACCTTTAACTTACAAGATCAGCTGTTTATGAAGGAGCTCAAGGACTAGTTCAAGGCATTTTTCTGCATAAACAAAAAACGGATCCCCCTGCCAATTTAACACAAAATCTGACTGATCTGACAACTCAATATTTCTTCGGCATTGGTGAAGAAACAACTCCCTCTCTCTCCAAAAACATCCACAACAAGAACAGCAGGTTAGTTTAGGAGAGTCAAATGAAATAGCGGGCAGCTGCTGTCCCTACCTCTAGTGGTTCTCAACCTGTGGGTCCCCAGATGTTTTGGCCTTCCACTCCCAGAAATCTAACAGCTGGTAAACTGGCTGGGATTTCTGGGAGTTGTAGGCCAAAACACCCGAGGATCCTGCAGGTTGAGAACCACTGCTCTAGTATTTGGTCTTGAAAGTGGATATCTCTCTATGCTAATGATATGACTAGTCCTAACTAGTAAACCCTACCACAACATTTTAAACATTGATGTTGTTGTTGTCTGTCTTCAAGTCATTTTTGACTTACAACTCTATGATGACCATGTCATGGGGTTTTCCTGTCAAGATTTGTTACTTTAGAGCAGGGGTGCTCATTAGGTAGCTCGGGAGCTACTAGTAGATCTTCGGCCCTCTTCCAGGTGATCTTCGGGCCTCAAAAGCGCAATAGTGTGGCAATAATATCAAGCACACTTAGAAAAATAATTCATTTAGTTATGGGGACATTGGTCAATGACCCATTGAGGGTAGAATACATAATGTTTGTATTCTACCTCAATGGGTCTATTGACCAATGTCCTATTTGCATAACTAAATGAATTATTTTTCTAAGTGTGCTTGATATTATTGCCACACTATTGCACTTTTGAGTTATACACGGTGTAGCCCACTGTTTGTTAGTAGATCTTTGGGCCTCACCAGCCGGATGGGGCGCTCCTGCCATGCACGCACACACCCTGCGAGCACGCGTGCTCCTGCTGCTGGCTTCCGCTCTCGCGGTGCTTTTTCACCTGCGGGGCATTGCAGGAAGAAGGAAGCATGAGGCGGGGCTCTGGAGGGAGCCCTGCCTCTCTCTCGTCCAGAAGCAGCTGTGCAGCCTCCGTTGCCAGCGAGACAGGCAGGGCGGAGCACTCCCTCTGGATGCCCCGCCTTGTGCTTTTTCCTTCCTGCAATGCCCCGCGGGTGGAAGAAGCGCTGCGCGGGCGGAAAACAGCACCAGGAGCACGCACGGTGGGAAGAGCGCGCGATGGCGGGGGCAGGAAGATCTTTTGGACTTGGTTGCTTTAAGAGTAGCTCGCATGCTGAAAAAGTGTGAGCACCCCTGCTTTAGAGCCTTTGCTTCTCCTCTGAGGCCAAGTATGACTTGCCCACATGGATTTCCATGGTCAAGTGGGGATTCAAACCCTGGTCCCCAGAGTTATAGTCCAATGCTCAAAACACCAAAACATAATGCCATAGTTTCTAAGAACTGTTATTGAATGATACCATTACCCTGAGGGTCTTGCAGCTCTTTATATATATTAACCATTTGCTACATATTACAGCCCCCTGGTGGTGCAGTTGGTTAAACCACTGAGCTGCTGAACTTGCTGACCAAAATTTGGTGGTTCAAATCCAGGGAGTGGGGTGAGCTCCCGCTGCTACGCCCAGCTTCTGCCAACCTAGCAGTTCAAAAACATGCGATAGGTACCCCTTTGAAGGAAAGTAATGACGCTCCATGCAGTCATGCCAGCCACATGACCTTGGAGACATCAATGGACGACGTCGGCTCTTCAGCTTAGAAATAGAAGTCGCAGAGTCACACACAACTAGACTTAATGTCAGGGGAAACCTGTACCTTTTTACAGGAAGTCATTTTGACAATAAAGGGAAACACTTATGAGAGTAATTATGTTTTTTTATAAGAATTACTAGCTTGGGGACCCGACCCTGCCCGGGTCATTTGAGAAGTGCAGCAGGATGTAGAGTGGATCATGGGGGCTCTGTGTGCCAAGTTTAGTCTTGATCCATCATTATTGGGAGTTGCAGTGGTATCATGAAATTACTGAAGGTAGTGGAAGTCCCATCATCTCTGGTCCACCCTAAAAGTACTACAAATCCATCATCCATTGTCAGTCCTCCCCCAAACCTCACCAGGACGTGAAGGCAGTCATGGGGGTTATGTATGGCAAGTTTGGTCTCGATCAGTGATTGGATGAGGGTTGCATCGGACTTTGGAAGTGAGTAGAGGCACTTCAAGTCCCATCATCCATGGCCCACCCTCCTCCGAACTGCACCAGGACGTAGAGTGGGTCATGGGGGCTGTGTGTGCTGAGTGTGGTCTGTATTGGTCCTTTTTGGTGGCCTCAGTGGTCTGTGGGAACCAAATTCTTGAAAGTACTACAAATCCCATAATACACGTGGGTCATGTCATAGGGGTTATGTGTACCAAGTTTGGTGTGGGTCCATCACCCGCTGGTCGCTGTGGCCTGTGAAAGTGGCTGCCACATATCCGCCCTGGCCTGTGAAAGTGGCTGCCACATATCCGCCCCTGGCCAGTGAAAGTATACCGGTGTAAAACAGAAAGGAGTAAAAAAAATGGAAAAGGCCTGCATGGAATGGATTCTGGGTTGCTGGCTTTTTTCCCCTCAGTGGGAAGAAATCCTGTTGTTTGAATGTAGAGGCCTGGACTCTGGGTTGCTGGCTTTTTTCCCTCAGTGGGAAAAAATCCGTTTGTTTGAATGTAGAGGCCTGGATTCTGGGTTGCTGGCTTTTCCCCCTCAGTGGGAAGAAATCCTGTTGTTTGAATGTAAAGGCCTGGATTCTGGGTTGCTGGCTTTTTCCCCTCAGTGGGAAGAAATCCTGTTGTTTGAATGTAGAGGCCTGGATTCTGGGTTGCTGGCTTTTTCCCCCAGTGGGAAGAAATCCTGTTGTTTGAATGTAAAGGCCTGGATTCTGGGTTGCTGGCTTTTTCCCCCTCAGTGGGAAGAAATCCTGTTGTTTGAATGTAGAGGCCTGGATTCTGGGTTGCTGGCTTTGCCCCCCTCAGTGGGAAGAAATCCTGGTGTTTGAATGTAAAGGCCTGGATTCTGGGTTTGCTGGCTTTTTCCCTCAGTGGGAAGAAATCCTGTTGTTTGAATGTAAAGGCCTGGATTCTGGGTTGCTGGCTTTTTCCCCTCAGTGGGAAGAAATCCTGTTGTTTGAATGTAGAGGCCTGGATTCTGGGTTGCTGGCTTTCCCCTCAGTGGGAAGAAATCCTGTTGTTTGAATGTAAAGGCCTGGATTCTGGGTTGCTGGCTTTGTCCCTTTTTCCCCTCAGTGGGAAGAAATCCTGTTGTTTGAATGTAAGGCCTGGATTCTGGGTTGCTGGCTTTTTCCCTCAGTGGGAAGAAATCCTGTTGTTTGAATGTAGAGGCCTGGATTCTGGGTTGCTGGCTTTTTCCCCTCAGTGGGAAGAAATCCTGTTGTTTGAATGTAAAGGCCTGGATTCTGGGTTGCTGGCTTTTTCCCCTCAGTGGGAAGAAATCCTGTTGTTTGAATGTAGAGGCCTGGATTCTGGGTTGCTGGCTTTTTCCCCTCAGTGGGAAGAAATCCTGTTGTTTGAATGTAAAGGCCTGGATTCTGGGTTGCTGGCTTTTTCCCTCAGTGGGAAGAAATCCTGTTGTTTGAATGTAAAGGCCTGGATTCTGGGTTGCTGGCTTTTTCCCCCTCAGTGGGAAGAAATCCTGTTGTTTGAATGTAAAGGCCTGGATTCTGGGTTGCTGGCTTTTTCCCCTCAGTGGGAAGAAATCCTGTTGTTTGAATGTAAAGGCCTGGATTCTGGGTTGCTGGCTTTTTTCCCCTCAGTGGGAAGAAATCCTGTTGTTTGAATGTAAAGGCCTGGATTCTGGGTTGCTGGCTTTTTCCCCTCAGTGGGAAGAAATCCTGTTGGGTTTGCTTTTTTTCCCTCAGTGGGAAGAAATCCTGTAAAGGCCTGGATTCTGGGTTGCTGGCTTTTTCCCCTCAGTGGGAAGAAATCCTGTTGTTTGAATGTAAAGGCCTGGATTCTGGGTTGCTGGCTTTTCCCCCTCAGTGGGAAGAAATCCTGTTGTTTGAATGTAAAGGCCTGGATTCTGGGTTGCTGGCTTTTTCCCCTCAGTGGGAAGAAATCCTGTTGTTTGAATGTAAAGGCCTGGATTCTGGGTTGCTGGCTTTTTCCCCTCAGTGGGAAGAAATCCTGTTGTTTGAATGTAAAGGCCTGGATTCTGGGTTGCTGGCTTTTCCCCCTCAGTGGGAAGAAATCCTGTTGTTTGAATGTAAAGGCCTGGATTCTGGGTTGCTGGCTTTTCCCCCTCAGTGGGAAGAAATCCTGTTGTTTGAATGTAAAGGCCTGGATTCTGGGTTGCTGGCTTTTCCCCCTCAGTGGGAAGAAATCCTGTTGTTTGAATGTAAAGGCCTGGATTCTGGGTTGCTGGCTTTTTCCCCTCAGTGGGAAGAAATCCTGTTGTTTGAATGTAAAGGCCTGGATTCTGGGTTCTTTTTCCCCTCAGTGGGAAGAAATCCTGTGAATGTAAAGGCCTGGATTCTGGGTTGCTGGCTTTTCCCCCCTCAGTGGGAAGAAATCCTGTTGTTTGAATGTAAAGGCCTGGATTCTGGGTTGCTGGCTAATAAGTGGCTATCAATGCCCTCTGTCTGGTGCCTTAGAATTTTGGAGTGGCGAGGCTTTCCAATCAAAGGACTTTATGCAAATAGCAGCCACATATCCGCCCCTTCTGCCCGCATACACACACACATACACACATACAAACATTCCGTTTTATAAAGGTATACAGATGGAATGGTAGTCATATTCACCCCTGGATATCTTGACCCAGTTTTGGGGGATTGGATATTTTGACAAGAAATTCTAGACTTATTCATGAGTATATAGAGTACAATTTTCCTCCCAGTGTTTTGTTTGTGTTTCCACCTTCCAAGAAATCCTCTGGAACCTGTGTTTTTGTCCTTATGAACTTGATCTCATCAGCCTTGGATTTGTTGCATGCAGCCATTCTAGCCTTGTTTTTAGTCCCTTGATTGAAAAACACGTGTGTTAATAGATGTTAAGACACAATACATAACTGTAAAATCTCCTGGCTGTATTGAAAAAAGAAAAGAAAGGAAAGGAACACCATAAACATGAACATGTTTGTCACTTGGAGCATCTGGTCAACTCTTTGTGATCTCTATCTACATCTGCCAAAATAACACAGTTGCTTATGATATGCTCAAATGTCAAAATGTGTCCAGAAAGGATGTTTCCGTGAAATGTATAAAGATTAAAAGCCAACTTTGATAGAAAATTAACTTAAGAAAGGGTTTTCTCTCGGATTTAATCATAACGGAAACTGGATTCTCTTTGTGGGGATTAGCCATCAAAAAGAGTGATTGAATATTAAAAAGGCATCCGGGGTTTCCTTGGCAAAGGCTCTTTTGAAAAGTGTCATGTGATAATATCTCCAGGCCTGATGAAATTCAGAATCTCTCATCCGTTTCAAAGGGAACAGGTTGGATCTTTTTATTTCCTTCCAGGTAAAGCTAAATGAAATAGTTGGACTGGGATTTTTAAACTGGGATTGGAGATCCAAGAGCTGTGTATGTATTACAATTAGTGGTTGAAGATGGCAGGTGTTCTGTGGAAATCTGATGAAACTTGGAAGGATCTACTAAGATAAATTGCTCAGAGGATTTTCTGGACTGAGGCTTTAATCTTACATCCACTTGCCTGGAAGCAAGCCGCATTTGATTGGACTTAAGTCTGAAAAGGCATGCATGGAATTGCTCTGACAGATTTTGTTGTTGTTGTGTGGCCATGTACATATTCACTCTTTAATGTACAGTGGATCTAGGGAAAAGCAGTAAGAATAACAGTGCCTCACAAAACTACAAAACTAACTCTGGAGCCTCACAAAACTACAAATCCCACAATTTCATAAGATGCAACCATGACAGTTAAAATGGGATCACAATTGTCTGATAGCATAGCGTGAAAAGGTTATATTGAGAGGTGTGATTTGCTCATAATTTTGTTATGTATCTGAAATCTGTGTCCAAAATAATAACACCATGTAACACATTTTTTTGTTCCTGGGTTATAAATGTCATTTCCTATTTGGTTCCATTAATGGGAAAAGTTTATTAAACTTCAAAAACTTTGATTTTGTGGGCCACCTACAGCATATTTTGCTATCGTTTTTCAATGAATATCTCATCAAGTCTCAACCAATTCAACATAGTTTGTGTCGGCCACAAAAGTGATATTTCTGGAGTCAGGGCCGTAGCCAGGATTTTGATTCGGGGCTGAGTTTGGTTCGGGGGGCTGAGACTGGGTGGAAGAGGGTCTACCTATTTTGTATTGTTATCCCAAAACCTAAATGTCCAATCATGATATGAATAAACATAACAGTTTAAATAATGTACCAGTAATTACCACCCTGAGAATTCAAACCAGCCTGTCTGGAATAATAATAACTATTTTCAAAGTAAGTCCAACACAATAAAACAGAAATTACACTTTCAAACCAGGAATATATCCCCCAAATTTTGTTACACGATGTCAATCAGAAAAGCCTGGTTAAGTTTGGCAATACAAATAAACAGAAGTTACCATAGCCTGCAACATTAATAAAATAGAAACAATTAAGTCTTTCTCAGAGCAATGGCTGCAGCTTTGGCTTGCATATGCTTTCCAATCCCAAAGCAATGTGGCATGATATAAAATAAACCACATGTAGTTCACATTTGATCAGCCTACACACTGCCTTGCCAGAGAGAGAAAATATGCTACACGGATGATCAATAAAGATTAAGTAGTTTACTCTTCGTAATTCAGAGCAACATATTTACAATCATGTGATCAGTTGCGTCGACTCACATAATGTCCTTTTATGAAATTTAAAAAATGGTCTTTCTTTGTCCATGTGGAGAAATCTTCCTCCAAACTGTCTCTCTCTGCTTTTCTGTAAGCACGTGCATAGCTCAAGCCTGAATAAAAATGTAACAGTAAGCAAAAATCCCAAGCTCAGCCAGCTCCCCAGGCATAGCACAACCAATTAGGTTTGTGCATCCTATTTTACAGTTGACACACACCCATGCTCCAACAAGTAGTACATTCAAAATAACACAGCCAGCCCACGTGTAAAAATTTAAGGATGTAAATCGTTATCTTAGGGTGTGTCTACAGTGAAGAATTAATGCAGTTTGACATTGCCATGTGTAATAGTTTAAGGATATAAATCATTGTCTTAGGGTGCATCTACAATATAGAATTAATGAAGATTGGCACCACTTTAATTGCCATGGCTCCATGCTGTGGAATCTTGGGAGTAGTAGTTTAGTGAGGCAACAGCACTCTTTTGGCAGAGAAATATAAAGACCTTGGGAAACTACAACTCACACATTTCTATAGCATTCAGTCATGGTTTTTACAGTGTTATCAAACTGCATTACTTCTATGTGTCCTCAGTTTCAAATTCCACTGAAGGACCATAGATGTGGAAGAAAAAATGGTTTAGAATAGCTCACCATCGAGTTTCACTGTAGATAAAATTCTGGGGTGGATGTGATATATTTTTTTAAAAAGGGAAACTATAACCAATAAATAAATGGCATCACCTCATCCAAAAGTTTGGCTCCCTGTGTTTTTTCAAGACACAGCATTGACTTCCCTACTCCAGAGATGGGTTTGCAATTGTTAGAGCTCTAGGAGGGATGTTTTCATGCTGCTCGCATCATCCCTACAATTTCTGATTGCTGAATCTCTACTTACAGAGATAATGGAAGAGGAAGAAAGAGCACAGCTTGACTCCCCAGGTCCTGAGTTATGTTTTCAACATCAGCACTTAGATAATTCACCATCTGATTTATAAAGTGAGCCTATTTAGGCAGGAATTCATTCAGATTTTTTTTAAAGACAGCTATTTTCTAATACTGTTTCTATAGCTGCTTATGTTTTCGTATGTTTCCCTCCTGGTAAAAATCCGGAAAACTAGAAAACCCAGAATCGCCAGTGAGCATGCCCAGTAACCATGCAGACAGGATGATAATGTACGCCAAAAATTTTTTTCCAAGCTTTTCTTAAAAGTAAAGTGATTATCACTTGTGTTTTGGTCTTATCATGAAATGAATCAATAGTGCAGATGGGGCACTTTTTCCACTCATCTACCATTTATATGTTTTTCTGACCTTTTCTGAGTTATAAACAGTGCGTGGCCATTAAGCTTCTTTCTTGAGTGGGTTCCTCTAAGATACTGAATTGGACTCTCTTCAAATTTTGAACTGGAGAACTACATAATGGGATTTCTGCCCGTAAATTAACTGAAGCAGAATAGTACTAAGTAATTTGTTGTCGGTCATTGTTCATACATTAGTTTCCTTGGAGATGAATTCTAGACCTTGTGCTCTTTTCTTAGCATATATATCTGCTCTCAAAGCCCTTCTGTTATTGGGCACAATTTCTTTGAGTCAAGCATAGTTTTCACATCATGGTTAAACCCAAGGATCTCGTATGCTCTAACATACTTTCAAGATCCTTAAAAAGCAAGCTGAAATGCAGTGGGAATCTTAACTAAAGATAAGACTGGGGAGTGTAACCTCTATGTAAAAAGAATATTACTTGGTCCATCTCCTGCCACCAGCTGCAATGGGAATAGGTCCAGCTATTCTGACATCGGCCACATCTACACTGCTATATAATGCAGTTTGAAACGGCATTTTATGGTCAGTGTAGACTCCTGTAAAGCCCCGGGTGTTTTGTTGTTGATCTTATCTCCAAGGGCCCCAATGGGGCTGCGGTGGTGCAATGGGTTTGAATCCATGGAAAGATGTGAGCTGTTAGCCCAGCTCCTGCCAACCTAGCAGTTTGAAAACATGCAAACGTGAGTAGATAAATAGGAGTGTCTTATGTCTGACGGGAAAGCCATAAGACACTCCAAGCAATCATGCTGATCACACGACCAAGAGATGACAATGCACTCTTCGGCTTGGAAATGGAGGCTCCTCGGCTTGGAAATGGAGAACAGCACCTCCCCCAAAGCCAGAGATGAGCACTGCCTCCAAAGCCAGAAAAGAAAGGAGAAGCCCTCTGCCTTTGTGTTTGTGTCTTATTGTATTGTAAGAAGGCAGTCAATGTTTGCCGGTATCGGTTACACTGTAATCCGCTTTGATTCCCCTTGGGGAGAAGGCAGAATATAAATAAAGTGTTATTGTTGTTATTGTTGTTGTTATTATTATTATCATCCCACTGTAATATACTGTTTAATTTATTGTTTATTTACCTGTTGGACCAACCAATTATTATCATTTGATTAACTTTAATTTGCAAGTGGACAGAGTCTTTCTTTTGGGGGAGGGGGGCACTGTTTAATTCAGGTTTCATTTATTTATAGTCAGCCTTCTACATTCACTGGGGTTAGGAGCACAGGGATCCCATAAAAGTCAAAAACTGCAAAAAAAGAAATTGCAGGTTTTTTTAACCTGAGAGAACACTTCTCCAGGAATTTCTAGGCCTTCCAACTTGACTCTGTGGTCGACGTCCACTGATAGCTGACCATAGAATCTAATCGGCAAACCTATGGATTCCTAGAAATCTCTAGGTCTTTCAACAAGACTGGAAGACGTTGAGCATAGAGTAATCAACTTGGTAATCAAATCTGTGAATAATAAAATCCACAAAAGTCAAATCCGCAAATGTGGAGAAACGACTGTATTGATAAAATATGGATGTCACACTAAACTTTGGATCCTGCAAACGAACCCAGACTTGGGCCTCCTCCTCCTCCCATCCTGGTGGGAGGAGGAGTTTAGAAGCTTTCTCTGTAGTTATCTTCCCTTTGCAAACCTCTGTTTCTACAATAAGAGCCCAGAAGTTAGGATCAGTATTTTTTATTTATTTATTTTTTATTTATTTATTTATTTATTTGGTGTCAGGGGTGACTTGAGAAACTGTAAGTCACTTCTGGTGTGAGAGAATTGGTCGTCTGCAAGGACATTGCACAGAATGCCCAGATGTTTTGATGTTTTACCATCCCTGTGGGAGGCTTCTCTTATGTCCCCACATGGGGAGCTGGAGCGGACAGAGCTCATCCATGCTCTCCCCGGATTTGAACATCTGACCTGTTGGTCTTCAGTCTTGCCAGCCCAAGTGTTTAACCCATTGCTCCATCAGGGCTCCAGGATTGAGAATTAATTTGTTTCAATGTACCATTAAGTACTTCCTGAGCTATTTATGATAGAGGATCTTCTTTGGTGAGTTGCGAAACCAATTCATACCTTCTAAGCATGTTCCCCTTAGTATGTGTATGTTTTTAGTCACTTAACACCATTCTCAGTTAGATGTGATTAAGTCATGGACACAGTATCTGCAGAATTATTTCTGCAATTCTAGCATACAATTTACTATTTAATAACAAATAGCCACAAGGCAGGTTCTTTTTATGACATTCAGTTCAGGGCCATTGATCTGCTGTACATGGATATTTGAGTTCCCCCTCTTTGAGCTTGCCTTAGTGAAATGCTTACTAATTACTCTAATATACTGAGCAGGCAGTATCTTAAATTAGAATAATGTCAGCAAGGCTTTTGCAGAACTGGGAACATCATATTTTATTAATGTGAATACACAGTGCTTCCCCCTTCTGAACTTGCATTAGAAAACAACAATAACAACGGTATCACTACCTCAACAGATTTCTCACAGAGCTCTGCAAAAACAAAAGGTAGTGATGTTGCATTATTACCAACAAAATAAAAGGCTCTATAAAAGCGAAGATGTAGAAGCGTGGTTAGTGCTTTGGAATTAATCAATATTTTAATCAATATTTAATTAATAATTGCAAATAATATTAAGATTAGCATAAAGATGTCATCTCCTTTCTTTTGCTGGCAGACAATTGGTTTTTGCCAGGGGATGGCGGGAGCTGAGACCCTAAACCTACTTGTATGGTAAAATTTGGAACTCAGCCTTACTGAGTTCCTACCATACCAGATTATTACTTAGATCTGTGTAACAAAGAATCAGACCAACACCACCATTTAGGCTAGAAAGTCAACTCCACTTTCTAACAAAGTATTTTTTCTCAATTGTTAGAGAGGTGTCTAGAAAAAGTTAGTTGTTTTTAAAATAAAATAAATCTTAGAATTAGCGAACTCAAAAATGAGGTTCAAAGAGCTGGGTACTGAAGACTCAACAGTGTGAAAGAGCTCAATCATGATTCTGTTGGAAGATGAAGAAGATTTTGAACAAACAAAACACAAAGATATTCTCATGGAGATCGTGTGACTTTAAACAAAGGAAACCGAGGCCCCTTCTACACTGCAATATAATCCAGATCATAAAATCAGATAATCCACATTATTTGCTTTGAATTGGATTATATGAGTCCACACTGCAATATAATCCAGTTCAAATCAGATAATATGGATTGCCACGGACTCAAGTTTTCCCCTATCCTTCTAGAAAGAACTTAAGCAGACATGACCAGGATTCTATGGTAGAAAATATGAATTATAATGTTTGACTGGTTAGTTCTCACCCTTTACGTGTGCTCCTGACTCAGCATTATGTGTTCATGTTTTTGTTTTGTTTTTTCGTGTCAGGAGCAGCTTGAGAAACTCCAAGTCGCTTTTGGTTTGAGAGAATTGGCTGGGTGTGAGAGAATTGGTCATCACAACAACGTTGCCAAGGGGGCGCGTGGATATTTTATCATCCTGTGGGAGGCTTCCCTCATGTCCCCAGCAAGGGAAGCTGGAGCTGACAGATGGGAGCTCACACCACTCCCAGAATCGAACTGCTGATCTTTTTGTCAGCAATCCTGCCGGCACAAGGGTTTAACCCATTGTGCCACCAGGGGCTTCTAGTGTTATGTTAACTAAAGGTCCTTTGCCACTACACAATAATAGCACAATAATTATTCATTACTTGACTGTATCCCATAGAAGTCTGGGATTTGTGGTTTGGTGAGTTACGGGAGTGCTCTGGCTGAGAATTTAAAATGTCTCTCCCTAAATTGCAATCCCCAGAATTCCATTGGATTGAATCATGACAGTTAAAGTGGAATCATACTGATATAATTGTGTAGTGTTGGTAGACACAGAGTCAGCCAGAAAATACATGATCTTGACATTTCAGGCATTGATTGTTAAGTGTCAGGCCCCTTCTACACTGCCATATACAGTACATTGTCAATATTGCATAGATAAAAGCATGAATGTGTCTGTAGCACTGTTGTTGTTATGACAAGGATGGGCAACATAAAGTCTTCCTCAAAGCTGTTCCCTTCCTATGCTCTTTTATCTTGAAACCAAACCTCAACTGGAAACTAAACCTCAGCCTTCTCACAGGACTTCAAATACATGACTCTCCATAATAAAACAGGGCACATGGCCATGTTATCTTCTGCTGTATGAATAGACCACAGTCAATCTAACATTCCTGTGGTCCCTCTCCCGCCTTGTAAGAGGACTCCATTTCTATTTTTAAACAAAGCACAGTTTCCACATCATCTGAATGTGGGTAACTGTGGTTTGAACTGTGGTTAGTGAGAAGGAGATGGGATCAAAGTGCTGCCTGCCTCTGATATATGAAAGAGAGGAATGGGCACGTGAGTGCAAGCTTGTTCTGCGGCCTGTTTATGTAATGTAAAGCTATGGTTTTCCCTTATGTCTGAACAGGGTGAACAAATATTATTTTGATTTACATCTACATTGACAAAGTGTACAGTTTTATCTCAGAATACCAGTTCAATAGATGGCTGCAAATAATTATGGAAACATAAATCTCCCTTTATGTACCAAGGAGGCAACAGTATTTTATTAATCTTTCTTGAAGGCTTCCATGGCCAGAATCACTGGATTGTTGTAGGTTTTTCAGGCTGTATGGCCATGCTCTAGAAGCATTCTCTCCTGACGTTTTGCCTACATCTATGGCAGGCATCCTCAGAGGTTTGAGGACTTCACAACCTCTGAGGATGCCTGCCATAGATGCAGGCGAAACGTCAGGAGAGAATGCTTCTAGAGCATGGCCATATAGCCCAAAAACCTACAACAACCCAGTTATTAATCTTTGTTAACTAGTTTTTTAAACTTTCATATACTTTTCACAGCATCACAACCATATTCGAGGTATCACAAACACATTTTTTCACACTGAGTGGGGCTGCAATGACTAAAAATAGGGAGCTCTCCTTTAAAAGCTGTTACGCAACTGTCTTTACCAAATTGCATTAATTTTGTGGAAGAAAATTCAGTTATGCTGAAATGGGATTTCATATCAGCAGTACATGATAGATGGATCTTGTAAAATGTATGATGGATGGGATATCTTTTTAAATTGTCCATGCAAAATATGTCCAGCTTGCAGTGTTAGATTTGGGAACAAGCTTCCCCTTCAGTAAATAATTGATGTTTATATGACACATAGTTTTGAATGAATAAGGTTACAGACATAAATAAAGTACATTTACACATTGCACTTATTCTTTTACAGAATAAATAGCAGCAGTCTTTTCTGGTGTATGAAGGATACAAGCAGGGCCTACATTGTAATGTACTGCACTATGAAACGGTAAAATTTCAGAGTGGAAGTGAAGGCAATTCATATAGGTTGCTGACTGACTTTCATGTATGCTATTATGTTGGATTAAGGAATTTTATGGGGCTGATGAACATGCTGTTGATTGAAAATTATTGTTGTGCTCTGTCTTATTAGAATGATTTATTTATCATGTCAGAAGCGAATTGAGAATACAGTTATAATACATATTGTGAGGATTTTTTCCAGCGGAGGTTAGAAGGGAGATACCTCGATAGTTTCCGCAGTCTGTTCTTTCCCCCTTTTTTAAAACGGTGATGATGGTGGCATCCTTGAAATCTGCTGGGATTTTCTCTGTCACCCACACTTTTTCTATGAGCTGGTAGAGTTGTTGTGTCAGCTCGGGTTCTCCCTCTTTAACGATTTCGGCAGGGATCCCATCAGGTCCTCTGGCTTTGTTATTTTTTTGTTGGCTGATGGCATTGCTGACTTATTCCAGACTAGGCAGTGCTGCAAGCTCATCCCTGGTTTGTTGTTGTGGGATTTGTGAGAGAACCTCTTTGGCCACATTTGAGCTGAGATTCAGGAGGCATTGGCACTGTTCTTTCTGACGTAGTGCAATTGCTTTTTTTGTCATTCAGAAGTGTAGTTCCATCTGATGAGCGTAGAGGCTGTATGCCATGGTTTCTTGGTCCATAGATGACTTTTGAAAAATCTCTGAGCCTTATGGGTATCTGCCAGGTGGATTTCTTTAGCCTTCTTTGTCCACCCAATGTTCTTGAGTTCTCTTGTCCTTCTTTGGACCTCAGTTTTTGCACTAGCGTAGATCTTTTTCTTAGCAGCATCCTCAACAAAGTTAACTGCTTGGCATTGCACTAAATTATCTTTGACCAGAAGCTGGCCACTTTAAGTGCCTCTTGTGTGGCTGTAAGAAAGTCCTGCATTGTGCATGTGGCAGGGCTCAGACTGCATTGTAGTAAGTGGTCTGTGGTTTGCTCTTCTCCACACTTTCATGTTGTGTACTCAATTTCTTAAGGTTGGATCTGCCAGAGCGCAGTTTGTTCAGTGCCTTCCATGTTGCCCAGTCTTCTGTGTGCCCAGGAAGGAGTTTCTCATCTGGTATCAGCCACTGATTGAGGTTCCGAGTTTTAGCCTGCCACTTTTGAACTCTTGCTTGCTGAGGTGTTCCTGCGAGTCTCTCTGTAGATCTGCTATTTCTTGATTTAAGGCGTTAACTTGTTGGCTGATATCCAAACAGAGGATGGGCCAGAGATGTCAATTACTTGGTACTTTCATTTCTGGCTGCTACTTTCTGATGAATGCGAGGTGGTACAATACCAGCTAAACAGTATAATTTCTCCAGAGGTAATGCAGCATGTCTCATTAAGAGCCACATCCACTGTTTCAACATGGTGAGATGTATTCCACACTGTGCATATGTATTCAGCAGCAGAGTAGCAAAGTGCAAGGGCAGATGTCTTCATTGATGTGAACTAGTATAGGCAGATCTGTCTGGTTGTGATCTCCAGATTGTGCCAGTCAGAAACCTCCCCGAAGGATAGTAACATATCCGGGCGTCCCCTGGGCACTGTCTTTGTAGACAGCTGATTCTTTCACACCAGAAGTGACTTGCAGCATGCAACCAAAGAAACATTAGAATGATGAGTGATGTATTTTTAAATCTCTTTTGTAAATATGCAGTATGCAGGACTGATTTATGAAAAGAAAAGAGAGCTTACACAAGCACTTGCAGATCAAACCCAGGTAGTTGTTTGAAGGCATATCCATATTTCAAAGAAATACCATCAAACAAAGTTATTGATTTTAATTTGGTTACTCAAGAAAGGGAAGCTGGACAGCACTTTCGGGGAGGTTAAATGAAGGAGTAAGCATGTAAAGGATTTAGATGTTTCATTGAGTTCCAGTTTGGATCAGTTGGGTGAAATCAATTATCACTCTGTCAGATATTTTATAAAAAGAGATTTATCGTCATGTAAACAATACAAGCTGACTTAATTTGGAAATAGTTTGTAAAACAAACCTAGAGAAACACTTTCTTTGTTTTGTTTTGTTCCAAACAATTGTTTGTTTGTTTGTTTGTTTTAAGTTTTTATATTTTGCCCTTCTCATCTCTCCCCCCCCCCATATATTTATTAGATTTTCAGTCATATACATATAGAAAGAGAAGTAGGGAAAAGGTAAGAAAAGGGGGGAGTGGGGGGGGACGGGGAGGGGGTACTGGGGACAGCGGGGACGGGTAAGAGCAAAAGAAGAAATAAAAGGCTTCCCGAGAGGTTCTCCAAGAATAACATGATGTTTGTTTTTTGTTATTTATCCATAAGATATTATGAGACTCAAATTTAAATTTCATTCAGATCTATCAATATTTTGTGTCCATTACTTTGCATATACTTAGTGAAGTCCGACCAGTCCATTCTTTCTTTCTTATTATTCAGTTTTTGTGCTAGTGAGTCCATCTGTATCATGTCTCATGCTTTCAATATCCATTCGTCCAAGTTCAGTATGGACTTTCTCTTCCAATGTCTGGCCAATGTTATTCTAGCACATGCGCTGAGGATAAAAAGCATTTTGTCTTGATTGGAGTTAAGTGCTTTATTGGTAATCCCTAATAGGTAGTTCTGCGGTTCTAATCCAAATTTAGTTTTCAGTATTTTTGAGTTTCGGCATGTATGTTTCTCCAAAATTTGTTCACACATTTACAAAACCACCATTGATGGATGAATGTTCCTAATTCCTTGCAGCATTTCCAGCATCTGTTAAATGCCTTTTTATCAAATTTTGCCATTTTTACTGGGTAAAGGTGCCAGCGGAACTGCATCTTTGCCCAGTTTTCCGTTATTTCTGTTGTTGTCATATACTTCAATTTTCTTAGCCAAATCTCTTCCCATTGCTGCGTTAAAATGGAATGACCCAGATCTTGGGCCCATCTGATCTGGCAGTCTTTTACCTGTTCTTCCTCTGTGCTCCATTTTAGCAATATTTTATATAGAATACTAATGTTCTTCTTTTTTTCCCTAACTGCCGGTTCCCAGATCTCATCCTCCATAAATCCTGTCTTTTTGTCCATCTTATACCTTTCGTGAATCTGGTGGTATTGAAACCATGTTAACCTTGGATATTCCTTTCTTAGTGCTTCTAAGGATTTTAAATCCCATCTGTTAATGCTTGATTTTATCAGTAGTTGTTTGTATGTTAACCATTTATTATTGTCTGCTAGTTCTTTTTTATGATATGCCTCCATCGGAGATGTCCATAGTGGGATTTGTCTAAAGAATCTTTGTTTGTGTTTCTCCCACGTTTTTATCAATGCTGCCCTCACATAATGGTGGCTAAAGTTTCTTTCAATTCTTCTTTTATCATAGCAGAGGTAGGCGTGCCAACCAGCACGCAAATCGTGTCCCTCCAGTATTGCTGTTTGAGGGTTTTGCAGTAGAGTCTTTAATTGCAACCAGGTTGCAAGCCTCATAATAAAGTCTGAGGTCTGGCAGCCCTAGCCCCCCTCGTTTCTTTTCATCCGTCAGTAGTCTTAGACTTATTTTTGCCCTTCTCATCTCAAAGGGGACACAGGGCTTTGAATAATGCTCGGTTGCAAACTGACAACCAGGGGAGTTGACACAACATGGGAATTGTGTGCTCCCTGTTTGCTGCCCCAAATATTAACTTGGCTGCCTTTTGTTGGACTATTTGAAGTTTCCAAACAATCTTCAAAGGCAACCCCACATAGAGCTTGTTGCAGTAGTCTATCCTAGATGTAACGAGAGTGTGGATCACCGTGGCCAAGTCTGACTTCACAAGGTACGGGCACAACTGGCACACAAGTTTTAATTGTGCAAAAGCCCCCTCTAGCCACCACTATCTTATCTTGTTAAAGATAATTCAGTAGAAAAAAAATCATATTTTTGTTCTGCATTGGGGACAGGCATGTAGCCAGGGGGGGGGCTAAGGGGGCTTCAGCCCCTCCCCCCAAAATTCTCAGGGTGGTCCGCGAAAAGGCCTTACTGGTGCATTATTTAAACTGTTATGTTTATTCATATCATGATCTGATCACCATGCACGAGATCAAAAAGGCCAAGAGATCCTATAATGCGGCCCAGATCTCAGCCGCGGGTTCCCATACGGCACAGATCTTTAAGGTAGTCCGGAGTCTCCTCACGTCCCCACAGAGTGAATCCAACAACTCGGCGATAACTGCAGATGACCTCCAGGAGTACTTCTTCGGAAAAATCGCGGCACTTCGACTTGACTTGCCGCTGCTTCCCGAGGAGGGGGACACGAGGTCCCAGTACCCCACCCGGACAAATGAACACCGTCTCTCAGAATTCAGCCCACTAACAACGGAGGAGGTGAGAAGGCTGGTGACCGGGGCAAGAGCGACGACCTGCCCAACGGACCCCTGCCCATCACACCTAATTAAGTCCAATATTGACATCATGTCGGGCGCTCTGAGGGACTTGGTAAATCTCTCCCTAGAGACAGGCACCTTTCCGAACTCCCTGAAAGAGGCCAGAGTCAGCCCCCCTCTTGAAAAAGACGAACCTCGACCCCGATGACCCAGCAAGCTACCGACCGGTTGCCAACCTACCCTTTCTGGGTAAGCTCTTAGAGCGAGCGGTAGAAAGCCAATTACGGGACTTCCTAGATCGATCCGGGGGGCCTAGACCCGTCCCAGTCGGGTTTCCGCGCAGGTCACGGAGTGGAATCCGTCCTCGTAGCGATCACTGACGACATCCGCCGTCAACTGGACTGGGGAGGCTCGGCAGTCCTAGTCCTTCTGGACCTAACCGCGGCTTTTGACTCCGTTGATCACGACTTGCTCCTCGACCGCCTGGCTGCCTCTGGGATCCAAGACAAGGCTTTGACCTGGCTGGAATCGTTCCTGCGAGGCCGCTCGCAGCGGGTCGAGTGGCAGGGTCAAGTCTCTAGGAAAAGCGAATTGGAATGTGGAGTCCCCAGGGTGCGATCCCATCTCCCACCCTCTTCAACATCTACGTCCAGCCTCTGGCTAGCATTGCCAGGAGCTATGGGTTCTCCTGCTACCAATATGCGGACGATACACAGCTGCTCCTGAAGCTTGACCCAGGGTCATCGTCGGTGCCGGACAGTTTCAGCCAAGGATTGAGAGCGGTGACGAGCTGGCTCAGAGCACATAGACTCAAAATCAACCCAGCCAAAACGGAGATCCTCTGGCCTGGCCGACCCGCCTCACCCATCACTGCCACCCTTTGAGGGCGAGCCCTTATCCCCGGCCCGGCAGTGAAAAGCCTGGGAGTGATCCTGACGAAAAACTAACGATGGAGGCCCAGATCCAGGCGGCAGCAAAAGGCGCCTTTTTCCATCTCCGTAGGGCCCGCCGGCTGGCCCCCTCCCTACCAGCTGAGGCGCTGAGAACCGTGGTACATGCCACCGTTGTCTCGCCTTGATTATTGCAACGCCCTATATGTGGGCCTCCCCCTCCACAACCAAGAGGCTGAAACTCATCCACAACGCAGCGGCCAGACTCATCTCTGGGTCATCAGTGAGGGACCACATTTCTCCTATTTTAAAAGATCTCCACTGGCTGCCCTTAGAGTTCAGAGTGCTCTACAAACTTCTGGTGCTCACCTTTAAAGCTCGGCACAATATTGGGCCAGCCTACTTGAGTGACCGGCTGACGGTCCAACGCAGCGTGAGGCCAGCACGTGCCATAAATGGCGATCGCATGACCATCCCTGGGGCGTGAGAGGCTCGGCTGATGGAAACCCAGCGGAGAGCCTTTTCCGTGGCGGCCCCCAGGATCTGGAACTCATTGCCACCTGCCCTCAGAGCCACTCTGACCCTAACTAGATTCCGGTCAGACCTAGAGACCTGGCTCTTCCGCCTAGCGTTTGGGGCCTGATCGGTACCTCTGAATGTCTGAGCCTTTCCTCAGACATGTATCTGTTTTAAACTGCTGTACATTGCTGTTTTTAGGGTTTTTAAATGATGTAAGTCGCCCGGAGCACCACTGGTGGAGGGCGACTCACAAATATTAAAGTATTATTATTATTATTATATCCCACATTAATGGGGTTATTGGGATAACAATACAAAAGGTTTGCTAAGATAGACCCTCTTCCACCCAGTCTCAGCCCCCCCGAACCAAACTCAGCCCCCGAATCAAAATCCTGGCTACGGCCCTGATTGGGGAGCAAAGAGGAGCAAAGATTTCTGTTGAAAAATCTGCAAAAACTGCGAGAGAGTAGCATTTCCAGTCTGTATTGTTATTCCAGTACATCAAAGTACCTGAGAGGGGAAACTGTAAACATTATTTTTTAAAAGGGAAGCTGCCTAAATGTGATTGAATTGTGATGAAGATACACAGTGCCAAATATAACAGCCACTGTTAAATGTAGAATAAGCATCTAGAGTAAAAATATCATGTAACATGCACATCTGAATTTCATATTCAGGTTTTTTTTAAAAGGTCTGGTTTTAAACACTGGCATCATTTAGGAGGGGTGATCATTATCGAGATCCCATCAAATGAATAAAGAAAATTCTCTGCTGTGGTGGTGAAGAAACTCTCTCCCCTGAATCTGGCATTTGCTTTGGGATGGTTTCCTAATTAATGTTGTCCTCCACAGGGAAGAAATGGTTATGTTTTCCAACCATGTTTGGTATGATCACAGCAATTGTCTGCTTCCTCCTGATGATGATGATAATAACTGCATTTAAAAAGAAACTATTATATTCAAGGGCATGTCATGTACATTTTTGTTTTTACATCAATATTTTTGGATACATATAGGAAAATGGTTTTAAATGTTCTTTTAGCATTAATTACACTTCGGTCAACAGCATACCTGCCATCTTGAAGACTTCGATCAAGAGCAATAGAGATTATCTGGTATCGCCGTTTATTTCTAACAGAAAGAGTACCCACAGAGCTCTCTTTAAAAGTGGTTTAAAGATATTTTCCAACTGATCTGTGTAAGAAGATTCAGCAGGACCTAAATTTAACAAACAAGAGTTGCCGGTTAGATAGGCCAGAAACTAGAGATGTGGTCATAGACAAGTGTTGGAGGTTTGATAGCAAATCAAGCAAATTGGGGGGCAGGGATCTAAAAGGTAAGGAAATCACATCATATTTGAAAACATATGCTCAAAACAAGCCTACTAAAGTAGTTTAGCCCTCAAAAGGTAATGAATTATTAGATACTACTCAATAGATTTTGTGTGCGTCAGGAGCGACTTGAGAAACTGCAAGTTGCTTCTGGTGTGAGAGAATTGGCCATCTGCAGGGACATTGCCCAGGGGACGTCCGGATGTTTTGTTGTTTTATCATCCTTGTAGGAGGCTTTTCTCATGTCCCCAAAATGGGGAGCTGGAGCTGTTAGAGGAAGCTCATCTATGCTCTCCCCAGATTCGAACCTACAACCTGTCGCTCTTTAGTCGTGCCGACGCAAGGGTTTAACCCATTGCGCCACCGGGGGCTTCGTGCTCAATAGATGAAAAAGCAATTACAGTCGGTCATTCCTACTCACAGATTTTGTATCCATGGATTACATTATTGAAATATTCCCCCCTAAATACCCCAAACCCCGATGTTGTAATTTTATATAAGGATAGTAATAATAATAATAATAATGTTTATTTATTTATTTATATTCCACTCTATCTCCCTGAAGGGACTCAGGGTGAATTCCAGTCATAAAAGGCAAACATTCAGTGCCTGAACATAATAACAATACACACATAATAACGTAAATTGACACAATTTTGTTTCAACATTGTATGTAATGGGACCTAAGCATCCATGATTTTTTATATTTATGTGGGGTTCTGGAGCCACACCAAGGGTTTACTATATGTTTAAGCATATATGAAGTTGTTTGCAAAAGGGTCATCATGATGCATAGATAACATTGTGACTTGCAACTCATTGCTTCCAAACTTATGTAGGTAAGAATGAGATTAGAGCACAGCTTTCTCTGCCATGGCTTCTTGTCTTACAAATTTCTGTCCAAACAAGACTCTCATGGAAGTCTTATTGACACTATTTTAAAAGATAAAGAAGAGTCTATTGAATAAATCATTTTCATGAAGGCATCTCTCCATGTCTTCTTTTGATCTAGTCCTAGAGTGCACCTGGCTACTTGCACAGTGTGGCATCATGAGCAGAGTTCAAGAGAAAGATTGCCTCTCTGCTGCTTAATATTTTCCTCTGAATAAAGATGATTTATAGATGCATGTGTCAAGTAATAAAATGCAGAGATGTTCTTGACATTGATGGACATAAAGTAGCAGAGAAAAATGAACATTCTTTAAAAACACGGGGGTCACGCTGTGGGTTTCTCTCATTCCTTTAAAGATTAAGATAATACACAAAAGTTAAATCTACAAGTGAGATTTAGAGCACCAGGCAAGGTGACTTATGAGGAATGGGAGGGTATTGAGATCACTAAATGTACTGGGTGTGAATTAAAGTTATTTAATTGTAAATAAGTGTTTTCTATTTTCCCCCAAAGAAATTAGAGCTTGGGGAACCATTTACGCAATGCAGTAATAAGCGTTTAGCATTTAATACACTCAAAATGGAGTCAGCTTGTTGATAAATGTTTTGAATCCTGTTTACTATTCTCTTTCATGAGATGCACTCTGCTCTTTATTGCTACTTTTAAAATGCTGCTTCACAGAAAAGTGGAGCAGGGAGTCTATAATATATTTAAAGAGCATATAATTTTTCAAACCATGTAAATAGTAATGCTTCCATCCTCCCACTCCAATCACTTTCTCCCAGTGGCCAGGATGATAAGGCATGGGTGTTGTCACTGGCACAGTATATAGTGAGGTTTTAAATCAGCCAAAGCCATCTGGTAAGATAGGTTGCGAAATGAGGTTGTACTTCAGTGCAGTAGCTCCAATGTATGAGAAGTATCATAAATGTTTTCTTTCTGTCCCCAAATTGCTCTATCAGAGTTTCTCCACTGCATTCCTCTTATCCATGAACTTGATATGCATGGTTTCGCATATTTGCGCTCCAAAAAAAGTGTGCGTAGGCCTCCCTAGGTCATTCAGTGCTGTTTTATGATATGCTTGCAGTACAGTCAAAATATAGGTTTCACTATTATTCACAGTTTCAGGCATCCATGAGGGCAGTGGTGTCTTGGATTGTATCCCCTTGGATATAGAGGTTGTACAGTGTTCCCTTGCTACTTCGCCGTTTGTTTATTGCGGACTTGATGTTTCATGGATTTCAAAAAATATTAATATATAATATATATCATGGTATTTTGCTGTTTTGTGGGGTTTTGCTGCTGCCACTCTCCAAAGCGCTTTCCCTTCTCAATCCTCTCTCCCTCCCTCCAGCCTTGAAGGGGTTTTCCTTCCTTCCTTTCCTTCACTTTATTTTAAGTTTATAAAGACTTAAAATAGTGTATAACTACTAAAATAATGTATAAATATTAAAATAAGTAGAGCATCCCTACATCACAGTTTTTCACTTATTGCGGGAGATCCTGGAACCTAAGCCCAGCAATAAGTGAGGGAACACTGTACTGGGTTGATGTGGGTTTTCTGAAATGTATGGGCATATTCCAGAAGCATTCTTTTCTGACGTTTCACCCTCATCTATGGCAGGCATCCTCAGAGGTTGAGGGGCCTGTTGGAAACTAGGCAGATGAGGTTTATATATCTGTGAAATATCCAGGGTGGGAGAAAAAACTCTTGTCTGTTCGAGGTAGGTGTGAATGTTTATACTGTTTATAAGCCTCCATTATGATCAGCTATAAGGATTTTTTTTTAACATAACTGCATTATGAATGAGAACTTATCACATAACCTCCAACTGTCCTTATTTAGCAAGGAGAGCCCCAATTAATCTTCTACTCTCCCACTTTTTCAGCTGCCTTTAAAATATTCCAGTTTCTCTCTTCTTCTCTTACTTTCCCCATTGTCCTCAGCTTACTTCAGCTGGTGCAAACTGAGTTCAAAATATAAAAGTAGTTTGCACTCTATTAACTCAGAATTTTCCTTTCTTTGCTATCCTTTTTGGATAGCATGTGTTGCTTAGTCAAGTTAGGTGTCTGTTCTGTTTTAAATATACTGTCTGCTTCACTTAGATGTTATCTGTATCTGTATACCTTTATAAAGCGGAATGTTTGTATGTGTGCGGAGGGCGGGAGGGCGGGAGGGCGGAAGGGCGGATATGTGGCAGCCACTTTCACAGGCCACAGCGACCAGCGCGGGCACTTTCACAGGCCACAGCGATCAGCGCAAGTGATGGACCTGCACCAAACTTGGTACACATAACCCCCCTAACCCCCTTTACGTCCTGGTGCAGTTCGGGGGACATGACCCACGGATTTTGGGATTTGTAGTACTTTCAAACACTTTTGTTCCCACAGACCACTGAGGCAACCAAAAACGACCAATACAGACCACACTTAGCACACACAGCCCCCATCACCCACTCTACGTCCTGGTGCAGTTTGGAGGAGGGTGGACCATGGATGATGGGACTTGAAGTACCTCTACTCACTTCCCAAGTCCGCTGCAACCCTCATCCAATCACTGATCGAGACCAAACTTGCCATACATAACCCCCATGACTGCCTTCATGTCCCGGTGAGGTTTGGGGGAGGACTGACAATGGATGATGGGATTTGTAGTACTTACACACCCCTCTGTTCCCACAGACCACTGTGGCCCCCAACAAACACCGATAAAGACCACACTTGGCACACAGACCCCCAGTGACCCACTCTACATCCTACTGAACTTTGGAGAGGGCCAGAACATGGATGATGGGTCTTGCAATACCTTCCCTCACTTTCCAAGACTGCTACAAACCTAATCCTATCACTGATCAACACCAAATCTGCCACACAGAGCCCTCATCACCCACTCTACATCCTGGTGCAGATCGAAGGAGGGTGGACCATGGATGATGGGACTTGAAGTACCTCTACTCACTTCCCAAGTCCGCTGCAACCCTCATCCAATCACTGATCGAGACCAAACTTGCCATACATTACCCCCATGACTGCCTTCATGTCCCGGTGAGGTTTGGGGGAGGACTGACAATGGATGATGGGATTTGTAGTACTTACACACCCTCTGTTCTCACAGACCACTGTGGCCCCCAACAAACACCGATAAAGACCACACTTGGCACACAGACCCCCAGTGACCCACTCTACATCCTACTGAAGTTTGGAGAGGGCCAGAACATGGATGATGGGTCTTGCAGTACCTTCCCTCACTTTCCAAGACTGCTACAAACCTAATCCTATCACTGATCAACACCAAATCTGCCACACAGAGCCCTCATGACCCACTCTACATCCTGGTGCAGATCGAAGGAGGGTGGACCATGGATGATGGGACTTGAAGTACCTCTACTCACTTCCCAAGTCTGCTGCAACCCTCATCCAATCACTGATTGAGACCAAACTTGGCATACATAACCCCCATGACTGCCTTCACATCCTGGTGAGATTTGGGGGAGGACTGACAATGGATAATGGGATTTGTAGTACGTACACACCCCTCTGTTCCCACAGACCACTGCGGCCCCCAACAAACACCGATAAAGACCACACTTGGGACACAGAGCCCCAGTGACCCACTCTACATCCTACTGAAGTTTGGAGGGGGGCAGAACATGGATGATAGGACTTGCAGCACATTCCCTCACTTTCCAAGACTGCTACAAACCTAATCCAATGACTGATCAACACCAAACCTGGCACACTGAGCCCTCATCACCCACTCTACATCCTGGTGCAGTTTTGTGTGAGATGGACCACGGATGATGGGACTTGAAGTACCTTCACTCACTTCCTAAAACAATGCAACCCTCATCCATTCACCAATACAGACCAAACTTAGCACACAGAGCCCCCATGACCCAATCTACATCCTACTACACTTTGGGGGAGGGTGGACCAGAGATGATGGGACTTGCACTACCTTCAGTAATTTTATGATACCACTGCAACTCCCAATAATGATGGATCAAGACCAAACTTGGCACACAGAGCCCCCATGACCTGCTGCACTTCTCAAATGACCCGGGCACCGCCGGGTCCCCAAGCTAGTTTGTAATAAGTTGTCTCAGAGAAGGAATATTCAGGCCCCATCTTCACTGACCATCCAGTTTAGTTCAAAGCTAGCTTTAAACTGCAGTGACCAGACAACAAACTCCCACAAAAGCATGCAAAAGACAGCCCTTAAGGTGCACCAGTGGTTTGTGTACTCATCATTCGAGGCTCAAACTGGTTCCAGAAATTCCTATGCAATCATCTGCACAAGAAAATTGCTTCATTCAATATGTGTTTGAGACTGCATTCAATATTCAGTGTAGATGGGCTTCAGAAGTGGTTTGACCTTCCTTCCTCTGAAATATAACTTATCACACCTGGTATTCATTGGTGGTCTCCCATTCCATTCTGCCTAGCTTCTAAGATAGACAAGATCTGGTGTCTTTGGAGTACTCAGGCTGGAAAAAGTATACTTCTTGAATATCAATATCCTTTGCAGTTGTTACAGACTCAGAAGCTTTGTGATGAGAAAAGGCAGGAAAACACATCAGTTCTGGAGAAAAGACAAATCACCTTGTCCTGCCATTTGTAGTCCCCCCGCATTACAGGCAGAGAATCTAAAAACCCCAAACCATTTCTTTTCTGTCTATAAATTCACATTACTTCTCACTGGAACATTAGTGTTGTCTGTGTGTATGTACTATAATTTATAATTCCCATATTATTTGCATCATCAGGATTTAATTGTCTTAGTGTTGGTTTGTGTCTGTGTGTCTGTCTGTCTGTCAGGCGCGACATGAGAATCTGCAAATTGCTTCTGATGTGAGAGAATTGGAAGTCTGTAAGCACGTTGCCCAGAGGATGCTCAGGTGTTTGATGTTTTACTATGCTTGTGGAAGGCTTCTCTCATGTCCCTGCATGTGGAGACGGAGCTGACAGAGGGAGGTTATCCATGCTTTCCCCAGATTCGAACCTCCGACCTATTGGTCTTCAGTCCTGCTGGCACAAGGGTTTAACCCATTGTGCCACAAAGGGCTCGTCTTAGTGTGTGAACATGAGGTTGGAGAAGAAACCTAAAACACAAGGGTAGATAAGAAAAGATCAATGAAAAGAAAGATTGGGAGGGGTGAGAAAAGAGACAGCAATGTAGGGAGATAGCAAATACAGTTTATGTTTTAGGCAAAAGCTGGAACTTCCTTAAAGAGTGCCTTCCGTGGAAAAAGAGAAAGGCCAGGGTGAAAGGAAAAGAGATGGGGGTGGAGGAGGAAGACTTTGAAAAAGAACTGAGGTGAGGTGTGGGACTACTTGGGACTTGCCTATCTTCACGATCACATCTTCCCATATGAATCAGTACGTACCCTGAGATCATACAGGGAGGCTTTGCTCTCACTTCCACCTCTGTCTCAAGCACGTTTGGTGAGGACAAGGGAGAGGGCCTTCTCGGTGGTGGCTTCCCAGCTTTGGAACTACCTCCCTAGGGAGATCAGGCAGGCTCCAACCTTGTCCTCCTTCTGGGGGGAATTAAAAACTTGAATGTTCCGTTGCGCCTTTGATTAGGCAGTTTCACTATCTCGACCCACTCTGAATCCTGCCCTTTATTCCGCCTCTCCTATTGGTTCCTCACCATTTTGCTACGGTAATGCCCTAATCCCCGTACATTTGACCTCCACACTTTTATTGGCTTCTTTAAGGAATTATTGCAGTCATTGAGCCTGAATCCAGCTATGACTTTGACCTCAGCCACATCGTTTTGTGATGTTGTTTATGATTGTGTTATGTTTTATTATTTTATTTGATTGGTTTTAATGTTTTTTTTATTTTAGCTGTAATTTTTGGGCTCGTTTTCACCTTTGTATTAGTATAATTTCTTGCTTTGTCCTAGTGTGTTGTATTTGCACGGTACTACAGCTTAACCCATTATTGTGTAATGTTTATTGTTTCCAAATTCCGGCTGAGATCTTTTGGCAGAGCACCAGTGTGCCAATGACTACTAGGACCACCTGTACTGGTTTATGCCAGATGATGATGATGATGATGATGATGATTTGAAACACAACAAGATGAATCCACAGCAGACAAGATCATTCTGCTGGCTGTTGTATTGCATCACACGTTGGACACTTTCCAAGTGTCTAGAACTGTGTGATGTATCGGCGAATAATGTGTGCAGATCCCAGTAAGTTGGCCTTTTGCAGCTGGCAGATGGTAATTTTGTCAGTGCCGATTGTGTTTAAGTGCAGGCCAAGGTCTTTAGGCACTGCACCCAGTGTGCCGATCACCACTGGGACCATCTTTACTGGCTTGTGCCAGAGTCTTTGCAATTCGATCTTAAAATCCTATTATTATTATTATTTTAATCTGGTCATAACCAAGCAATTTGTCAAATTCTAAATAAGTAAATGAATACTAGATAGCTCAAATACAAATCCAATTAGAGTCAAAATTTTAAAAGTGCATATGGCAGGCAGGATGGAAATGTACCAGGGTTCCTGGATTTTCTTTGTACGCCCTTGCTGCACACTCATTTCAATTGGAATTACATTTGTATGATTGTTAATCATTTGTATAACCAATTGGAGACATGATTCATTGTGTGTTGGGAGCATATATGGACTGATACTGAAATCGATTTTGGATGTTTTTGTTATCTTGTGATCTTTGTTTCTTAGGTTACTGGGATATCACTTAAATGTTAAGCAGAAAGTGACATTAGCCTGGTGCTTTGTTGATTATGTCTGTGTTTCATCGGCGTGCATCAAAAATGAAATATTACTGTTTATGATTATAATAATTTACTTCACATCACATCAATACAAGCTGTACAAGGATCTCTGTTATTTTGTGAGCTGCGGATGTGGACTAGGGGAAGAACGAGTTGAAAATCATGTTCGAAAGTGATGACATAATGTATTCAGGGCTGCCTTTGCCATTGGGCAGATTGAGGCGGATACGGATGCAGGAGGACAGTAGGGGTAGTATAAGGTGCTGGGAAAGATTGGACTATACAGCAGGTCTTCACTGTCTAACCTACCTTGCTATACTCAATTGTCTTCCATGTTATCTCATCACCACTAGGCCAGAATGTTTTGTAATTGGCACTGGATAGTAATATCTTGATGAATGAATATCCAGTGGTTTCCATCCCCATAGACCCCACTTCAGCAACTGTTCTTAGAAGACACAGCTGGACTTGATCCCTTCCAGTCCGGCTTCCGTATTGGGCATGGGACGGAGACCGTGCTTGTCGCCATTACAGACCAACTTCGCCGCCAGCTGGACCAGGGTGGGTCGGCCCTGCTTGTCTTGTTAGATCTGACAGCAGCGTTTGACACTGTAGATCACACACTGTTGACCCACCATTTAGCCGTGTCTGGGGTTAGGGGGACTGCCCTTAAATGGGTGGCCTCCTTCCTCCAGGATCGGGGACAACGTGTGGAGTGGGGCCGGGAGGTCTCCGGGAGGCTCCCACTTAATTGTGGGGTCCCCCAGGGGGCCATCCTCTCTCCCTTATTATTCAACGATAACATGCCCCCCTGGCCCAGCTGGTTCGCGACCTTGGTCTGGAGTGTTATCAGGATGACACCCAGCTTCTGCTGAGAATGGACGGCAGGCCATACCCGATTGTTTCCATCAATGCCTGGAAGCCGTGACTGGCTGGCTGCGTGCCAGCCGGCTGAAGGTGAATCCGTCGAAGACGGAGATCTTGTGGCCCGGTCGACCTGGGCTGGATGAGTGCCGGTTGCCTACCCTGGATGGCGAGCGACTAAGCCCGTCATCCCTTGTTAAGAGCCTAGGTGTTCAGCTCGACCCTCTGCTGACCATGGAGGCTCAGGTCTCCTCGGTCAGCAGGGTGGCGTTCTTCCACCTACGACAGGCTAGGCGACTGGCCCCCTACCTGTCCAGGGACGACCTGGCCACGGTGATCCAAGCGACGGTCATCTCGAGGCTGGACTACTGTAACGCCCTCTACGTTGGCCTTCCCTTGGCGACGATCCGGAAACTCAAGCTAGTGCAGAATGCCGCTGCTCGCTTGCTGGCGGGAACGCCAGTAAGGGAGCACATCACTCCCATCCTTCGGCAACTGCACTGGCTCCCCATTGAGTACCGAATCGCCTTCAAGGTGTTGGTGTTGACCTTTAAGGCCTTGCACGGCCTAGGGCCTGCGTATCTGAAGGACCGCCTTGCCCCGTACATTCCCCCGAGACTACTCCGTTCAGAAGAGCAAAATCTGCTTCTGATACCATCTATCCGCTCCTGCCATCTGTCTACAACTAGGCAAAGATCCTTTTCTGTGGTAGCCCCGGTGCTCTGGAACTCCCTCCCAGAGGAAACCCGAACCATCTCAGAACTGATTTCCTTTTGGAGGGCCTGTAAAACTGCCCTATTTAGATCAGCCTTTGACTAGGCCTCTCGGCCTGCTGACGCTGACATATTTGCCTTGCCATTTAGGGTCACGGACCTAAGGCACTTTCTGTATTTCCTCCTTACTGCGCTGTGACATGTAATTTTAAATGTTTAATGTTTTATTGTAGGGCTGCATGGCTGTTGCATGCTGCCCGTTTTATATGTTGTAACCCGCCCCGAGCCTGCAGGGAGGGGCGGAATATAAAACCAAATAATAAATAAATAAAATAAATAAATAATATGGCTAAAATATGCATCAACCTTTTTAGTGTGGAGATAGCCACAGACAGGTTTTTTTTAACATTTACAACTCTAGTATGTGCTGCTCTGACATATCTGTGCACTGTTTTCATAAATGTTAAAAGAAAAAGAAAAGGTAGGCATTATGTATGTCCCATAAATGTATTGTTTTGAAAAAATATAGTTCAAAATAACATGAATGATCTTTATAATCTTTATATCCTATGCACATGGTACATATCTTATTTGTAGTGCAAAACAATTTGAAAGAACAATATAATTTTTACAATGAAGAACATGCTTAACCAACATAAAAATACCAGTATTTCAATAGGAAGTGGGGGCCTGCTTTTGGCTAATGACTTAGTCAAGTTAATTAGGATTGTTGTTGTTGTGTGCCTTCAAGTGGTTTCAAACTTAGGGTGACTCTACGTCTAATGTTTAAGGTGGGGGCTGGGGAAATGACTTTGGAGGGCAACATCTGGCCCATGGGCCTTAGTTTGGGGGACTCCATTTTGGTTGGACCCATTTAGGTTGAAGAAGCAATGCTCTAGTCTACATAGCTAGAATAGTTTTAATAATTCAACAAATTTGGTTTTATTTTACAAAGAAATTGGAAAATTTGATTCTAAATGGAGAAAATGACAATTGCAAAACGTTCATCATAACATTTCAACTGTTTTCCCCTCTAGAAATACCGGCAGTATATGTCAGGACTTCTGGCCCCTCCTTATGGTGTTATGGAAACTGGCTCCAATAATGACAGTAAGTATAATGTGGTTGCAATTCACTACAGACTTACCTAGGGAATAAGAGATATTGAACACAATGGGAAACATCTGTCAGTTTTGATCCCTCCCCCCCCCCCCCTAATTTTTCCAGTCCTTACATTTGTTCAGTCCCAAAGCCTGAGAATTTTTGTTTATTTTGCTTGAAAAAAATGTACACATTTTTCTTCCTACTTCTCCAAATACTGTATAATTATTTTTGTTTGCAAATTTGACTATTACAGTATAGACACTTTTGCTATCAGTTTTCCTAATAAGCTGCATTTTCAAATTTTATTTTCCTAAGTGTATATATTTTCAATTGCCAACTTAGGAACACTGCAACTTTCACATAATAACCTTTTTTTTTTTACTTTGGACATGGGTAAAATTATATATGCCTTCTTAAAATTGTAAACCAAATAAATCATCTCTGCCACCTCTGCTCTTGTGTAAACAAGCACCCTAATATCCTGCCCATTTTGAAAGTGTATGAGGAGTTCGTGCTACTCATTTCTTTGAAGCGTGCTGCCCCCTGTCTATTTCTAGCAAAGTCAACACGACTTCAACAAATAACAACCAAACCACCTGTCTGTTTGTAGCATATGTTCTGACTGTTTGGATGGAGGTGGTGAGGAATTGTTGGGAGAAGAGGATGTTTTTTTCAGTCTTCGTGAGAGTTTCTACCCACATTGAAAAATATCAGGATGTAAAAGCATGATCAGAAAATGCTATTGACAAAAGATGTTTTTGAATATTATCTCATGTTTTCAAGGTATAATGAATAAGAAAAGATAAGCAGGCATATGAGGAAGGCAACGGAAGATTGGCCTTCCTTTCATAGCCATGTGTAATCTTAATTATTCTAATATATTCCTTGCCTTCTTATAGGGATGCCGGACAAGGACAATATGTCTAGCAGTAGCCTCTGCTCCATGGCTAAAAATAGCAATAAGGTAAAAACGTTTTTCTGATCATTTTAAAGTAATGGGGGAAGATGGGGCATCAAAATCTAGGTGCATTAAGTTAAGCTAATGTTTTGTGATCAAACAATACTTCAATTAAAAATGTCAAATTCAGGTTGAAAAAACCCCAAACTTATCTGCATACTCCTGAAACACCTAGCCAGGCCTCCAAAGATCCCAGTGTTATTTTTCATGCTGTTTTGTAGTGATTGTTGTCTTTCAGTCACAATTCCAAACTTCTGTTTTAAAATCATTAGTGATTGGAAGCGAAAAAATACCCACTTCTGATCCATGTTAGATAGGAAGTTAACCAAAAAAGCAAGATATGCCTGGACACCATCAGGAAGAATGTGCAGTCCACAGGGGAATGGGGGGCTTTGCATGGCTGGCCAAGCCAGTTCTGAACAAAGTGCAAACAATATTCAGGCCGTAATAGTGATATTTTTGCTTTCTGGTGGCCCAGTGTGCACAAACTTAGTTCTGTGCACAAAATTATTAAAAATATTGTGCACAATGTTGCCTTCAGGCTAAGTGTATGCATATATAAAACATACATAAATTCTGTGTTTACCTCATTATGTATATGAATATATTCCAAATCCCACCCACTCCAAAAATATATCTGAAATCCAAAATACTTCTGGTTCCAGGCATTTTAAGTAATGGATGCTCAACCTGAATAGTAAAACCGTAATTGTTTGGGGTGAGTTGGTCAGGAGGGGGCAATATGTGTTGATCTAATTTCTACTTTTTAAAAACTATCCCAAGTGGTGTTTTGCCAACTACATTATGTTTGGTGGGTGGCATTTAGCATCTTTTTTATAGTATTCCAAAATATTTAGTTCCTACCCTAATGGAGCAATGGGTTAAACTACTGAGCTGCTGAACTTGCTGATCGAAAGGACAGCGGTTCGAATCTAGGGAGCAGGGTGAGCTCATGCTGTTAGCCACAGCTTCTGCCAACCTAGCAGTTCGAAAACATGCAAATGTGAGTAGATCAATAGGTACCGCTCCGGTGGGAAGGTAACAGGGCTCCATGCCCTGCCACATGACCTTGGAGGCATCTATGGACAACACTGGCTCTTCAGTTTAGAAATGGAGCTGAGCATTATCCCCAGAGTTGGACATGACCAAACTTAATGTCAAGGGGAAACCTTTACCTTTACCTTTAATGGCACAGCTTTTTTAAAACAAACCAAAAGATACTTTTTGTGATATGGACATATTCAGTGCTCAACCTCTCTCTCTGTATTTTCTTCCTAACTTCCATTCGTTGCCTCATTTCTTTTCTTCCCTCATGCTTTCCTTTGACATCTTTCATTTTTTTAAAAGCGATCTCCAGAGCCTTAGTGACAAAAGCAATAAGCGGAGTGACAGATTTTATTATTATTTTATTTACTATATTTGTATACTGCCCCTCTCAGCCTCCCGGCGACTCGAGGCGGTTTGATCAACCCCACACCTACACAGTCGTCAACCTGAGCACTCAAGTGAGAAAGAAAATGTGTGATAACAACCCCATCTTCACTTCTTTGCAAATCTTGCCTCTTCTAATACTTTTGCACATGTTAAAAATCCTCTTGAATGCCTTACAATAAAGCAGCATGAAACTGAAGTTTGGAAAGGAGTCTGGGGAGAGAGATGTCTACAGAAGCTTTCCTGTACTTGAATTCTCAGGTTGAAATATTGATATTTCTACGTGCAGTAGGCTACTCTTTAGCTCACTCTTTTTAGCACTAAGGCTTTGGATAGAGTTGTGGGCACTTGTGGGGGCAGAATAAAAGGGAAAGAATGGGTGGCAGTGGGGACTGGAATCTTTTTCCCCATTCATGCCATATAATCCAGTTTCTGCATCTAGATTATATGTCAGAGTAGGATCATATAATCCAGTTCAGAGCAGATAATCTAGATTCAGAAACTGGGTTATATAGCAGTGTAGATCCAGTCATAAAGGAGAGTGTCTGTACCAAGGAGCAACAGAGTCAAGATTATTTTCAGTTTTGACACTCGTAAATAACTGCAGAATGAATTGCCAGGACCGTTGCAATTATCATGTACAATAAAACAGAGTAAGAGTCCTTCGAGACAGGCCTCAATCCCAGGAGGAACTGGGATCTACAGTATTAACATTCAGTTGATTTTCTACAACAGTCACTTATTGCAATCACGAATGCCTCCAACTTTGAAACTTATTTGGTAAGAACAGGAAAAGTTAATCTGAATTCTTAAAGTTCTATTGCAGTGTTTTTCAACCTGTTTTGAGCCGCGGCACATTTTTTACATTTACAAAATTCTGGGGCACACCATCAACCAAAATGACACAAAATGACACTCTAACACAGTAATACATATAGTTAATATGTTTTTAAATGTATTTATACACTCACTTAGTGTGAAACCTGGGCCTGTTTCGATTAAGACAACATATATATGACTTCCTCTCACATACTTATACATGGCTATCATGTCTTCTCTCAGCCTTCTCTTCTTCAGGCTAAACATGCCCAGCTCTTCAAGCCGCTCCTCATAGGGCTTGTTCTCCAGACCCTTGTGAAATTTCACTTTGAGTGAAACTTGCTTCCAGTTAACTATGGATGTCATGAAACTGTTATAAACAGTTCCTTTGGGGAGGGAGAGGCAACTCTCGAAAAATCCAGTAAAATGGGTTTTTTAAAAAAAAACCATTTCCAAGCGGAGAGGCTCAATTTGTTTCTTGGAAACCTGTGAATGCCTCAGCCTCCCGATGCTCCCAGGTTCGCTTACTGCCCAATTCACCAACGTAGAGCTTCCGGCTTTGGCTGTTCTCGCGAGAAATCCAAGCCAACGCGAAAACGCCGACTCAATCACTTCCGCCCAGTGCTCTGCTTTTGCAGAGGGAGGAGGGAGGCAGCGAAAGAGGACACACAGATCTATGTTGGCTTGGATTTCTCGCGAGAACAGCCAAAGCCGGAAGCTCCACGTCGGTGAATTGGGCAGTGAGCGAACCTGGGAGCATCAGAAGGCTGAAGCAGCCCTGAGCGGGAGCTGGAGCCATACTGAGTCTAGGCTCCTGAAGGCTTCCTCAAGGCGGGCCTGGCCCTGGCATTCGGCGGAGCCCTTCCTTTGCCTCAGGGAGGATCTTTGGGCAGGGAAAGAGGGAGAAAAAGCTGCTAGGAGGGGGAAGAGTGCCAATTTCCCACGGCACACCTGATGTTTTTAAGAATCTGTAACCCTTGTGGTTTTTTTAATATTGTTGTACCTCGATGTTTTTATCGAATGTTGTTGTGATCTGCCCCGAGCCTGCAGGGAGGAGCGGAATATAAAACCGAATAAATAAATAAATAAATGTTCGCTCATGGCACACTAGTGTGCCACGGCACACTGGTTGGGAAACACTGTTCTATTGTATTGAAATCTTTTTTACTTAGACCCCCTAAAAACTGCACTATATATTAGGGTCTGATCCCAGATTATCTGCTTTGAACTGGATTATATGAGTCTATACTTCCAGATCCAGCCAGAGATATCTACCAGTATTTTTGTTTCCTTTAGGTCAAATGATCAATATTCTTATTTTCTGTTAAAATTATTTTTTAAAACTATTAATAAAACTACTGCCTGGAAAAATTCGAAAAACAAGGTTTCTGGGAGATTTCACTCAAATAGGAACAACTATCTAAAAACAAGGAGGGGAAAAAACAAAACACATTTTCTTTCTTATTCAGATCTACAACTTCCTATTTGTTTTTTCTACTTCCTTTGCGGGACTTATCTTTTTAACACACCTTTCTAACCCTTAGTGAACTTGCAGACATCAGTGTATAGACAAGCTTTTCTTCCTGTTTTGTATAACACGGGGCTTCCTGTCCCATCCTTATCCTTCATGAAAATAAACTCTTTTAGGTGGAGTTAATATATGGCACTTTGACAGCAATTTCCATTGTTGTGACTAACAAGGAAGGAAGATCAACACCCCTAAACATAATTTTACCCAGGATGCAACTTTATTATTCTTTTAAATATAGATTTTAATTTGATCATTACAGGTTAAAGACAAAAGGCTTCCTTAAAATAAAGTCCAGTGAAGCAATTGTGTTTTTATACAAGAAGTCACAGTAAATATAGTTTTTTATTTTATTTTCTGAGGAAATGATAGTTTATTATTCTATTAATTGCCATTCATTGTAGAAAAGAGTTGATGGTTTTCTAGCAACAATAAATTGGATTGTTGGGAGTTTTCCAGGCTGTATGGCCATGTTCCAGAAGCTTTCTCTCCTGACGTTTCTCCTGCATCTATGGCAGGCAACCACTGTTACCACATCAGACTACACAGAGAAGCCATTGAAATCCACAAGCATGTATACAATTTTAACAGAAAGGAAGAAACCATGAAAATGAACAAAATTTGGCCGACAGTGTTTAAAAAACCCTCTAAAATCATAACAGTAAATAAAGAACAACACTCAAAAACAGGGGATTTCCAAACAACAATCAGGGCCAGCTAATCACCTCCCGACAAAGGATTCCCCCAGGCAGTAAGAAGCCAGACCTTGAAAATTCTAGGCCATTACATTCAAATCAAGTTTGCAATATTCACACCTACTGTACCTCTAAAAGACAACTGTTCTTTCTCCCAACCTGGACTTTCCACAGATATATAAACCCTATTTTCTTAGTTTCCAACATACCTCACAACCTCTGAGGATGCCTGCCATAGATGCAAGTGAAACATCAGGAGAGAATGCTTCTGGAACATGGCCATACAGCCTGGTAAACTCACAACAACCCAGTGATTCCTGCCATGTAAGCCTTTGACAATGCATTAAACAATTAAACCTCAAAATGATTCTATACAATTATTTTATTAATGTAAAATTAATGTTATCTTCATTGCAAGGTACCAACCTAACCACCCCCAAGCCCAAATGTGAAGCAGTACGTAGGTTCCTTCAGATCCTGGGCTGTCATGATATTATGAAAGCCCAGGATATACAGACGTTGAGAGCCAAGCAATATGGATTACGCAGACCACTATACTTTTAACATTCCAAGACAGCATGGAATATGTGGTAACCTAAAAAGAAAGTTTTCCAAGCTCTGCATACTTTTGTGTCTTAACCAGAAATAAAATCAAGAATTTTAAGCAAATCACTATGTTACCCCACAAATCTCCACTGATGTCAGTGGGATCTCTTGAAGAGAATATTAATTGACAAGATATTGCATCCACGAATCCCTTCTCTTATGGCAGGAATGCTGATGATGTCTAGAGGATCACACACACTTTATTTCTGGCTTATGGCCAATTGTCATTGGAGGGAAGGTCACTATTTTCTCGTTCATGCTTCAATTGTATGTGAGGTACAGGAGGCATAGTTGTTTTGAGGAAAAGAGTTCAGAATAGGTGGCAGGTCATTTTATTCCATCCTAGGGGTTAATGTAAGTAGGTTTATGGCTATCAAAGATGCCGCTTCAAAACAGATTAGACTAGTCATAATAGCATTTTAGGAACTATAATCTGTTTCCTTTTCATTTTAGGGATTTGTCTTCCTTATATGATTAGTTTAGCCCAGAGTGCTTTGATAGGATCAGCAACTATTAGATCCCTCCCTGACTCCCATGAGTCCCTATAAAAACTAATGAATGAGAATGGAACTTCTTTAGGAATCCAAAAGGCTTCCTTCTTCCAAGCTGACCAATTTAATACTGGGGAATATCTTTTCACAGAAAGTTAAGAAGATTAACAGACAGAACTCAAGGGTAGTATATCCAAAGACATCTTCCTACGAACAGAATGGCATCAGTAAGAGAAGCGGATACTTCTTCTTTGTGCTTTCAGAGTTTGTCTAGTACTTTTACTACATTCAAAGCCATTCAATGTAAGAGGCTGGAGGAGGAGGAACTGAACCCTGTATCAGTTCCCCCTCCTCTAGTTCTTGCGTTTTTCATGAGCAGCTGCATGGAAATGGTACCTAGAGTTTATGTTGTTAGGCAGGAAATCGTACTCAGAGTTTATGATGCTTTAGATTTTTATCCTAAATCAGTGGTTCCCAACCTTTTTTTTGTTTTACCAGGGACCACTTTGACCAGGGATCACTCTCCAACATTAGTACCAAAAGGTTTATGAATCAGTTTTTGGTCAACCTTAGATTCATTTTGGTTATTTGGGATGCTGATTCAGAAAATTTCAATGGATAGACCACATCAGCTCTAGTTTCTGATACAGAACATATGCCATCCAGTAGTCACCATCTGCTCACTCACAGAAAACTGTATTTAATAAGCCTCAGCACTATAAGAGGGATTTGCAAAACCATTTGCTCTTATTGCAATGGTGTAGTAATGGTGAGGCCGTGGAACATATTTTAGATCTTGCGGACCATCGGTAGTCCACAGTCCACAGGTTGGGAACCACTGTCTAAACACACAGATCTCAAGACTGATGTAATCCATACATTCTGACTGAAATTTAGCATTGCTTCCAATGACTATCCAAATCCATAAATTATGTTATAAAAATTCTAGAAATTCTCACTTTTCAAATCAGTTAACAAATATCCAGTTCAATATTTATGTTGATGTAAAGCAAACCACAAATGAAAATGTTTAAAAATGTTAGCCCTGAGAAGGAGAGGAGGTTAAACTTGGAAATGCATATCTGGTCCAGCATTCTTCTCTTTGCTTTAGTGAAGCCTGATCTGAATTCGGTCTTATTATGGGATTGCAATGGGAGCTAGCACCAGGGTCACACACTCCCATTTGTCCAGATCTGTCAGTTGTTCCATCTATGATTACCACCTCTTATGCTCCAATCCCTGCTCTCTTTAGCATAACATATTCTCCTCTCTTGCTTTTTACACACCAGCAATGATAAAATTCAGCAAGGAACACCAGCATCTTAGTTAAAGGTGGATATGCTGTACTGTACAATAGCTTAACCGGTACAGATTCAGTCTGTACCTCCATTCATTGACATTCCCCACAGAAGGAGAAAAAGTGCCTTCCTGGCCCCACAAAGAGATCAGAAAATGCCCGAGAAGACCCTTCATGCCATAGAGGGCAGGTGCCTTCTCAACAACTGGCACAGCATTGGCTAAACCACATGGAATGGGCCTATTAAAGGGCCACAAGATTTATTTTGAACTCAGGGGCCTTCTGCACCCGTCATGACATTCCCAGTATGTTGGAGGAACAAACTGCTTGGCTTCAGTGGTGTTAACTGATTATTCACCACAACAGGTCTCCCTTGGCAAGGGAAGCCTGGGAGGGCCTTGTGACTACCATGAATGTCTAGAAATGAATCACATGAATACAAGGGAGGGAAATATAATGACATAAAACACCAAGGAGAAAGCATGGAGGCGTTTGTGACCAATATATTTGTGAAAGATCCATCATGACATATGTGCAGGTCTTCACTTGTTATCAGTTCACTGGTTGCAAAAGGTAAAATAATGAGGTACACCAAGATTTAAAGTATTAAAAGGTGCAATCGAAGACGAGAATAGCTGTTGTTATGAAGGAAGTTTCCATTGCTCAAAGGAAAAGGATATCCCATAGTGGAAAGGTGGCTATGAAACCCCAAAAAGGAAAATTTAGATTCTCTTAGATTCTCTATTTTCAACCTTTCCATAATCCAGCATTGTGAAATGATCTGATCCAGGTTTCACCATGTAAAATCCCTCCTTTGCAGGAAGCAAACCTTGAATTTGGCCAATGATTATGTTGTGAACCGCTTTGAGTCTCCAGGGATGAGAAAAGCAGTATATAAATACAATAAATAGATAAATAAATAGTACATATTTTTTTAAATTAAACTCAAATAATATACAATTCATAGCAGTGGCATGAGTTGTTTGGGCATCTTCATCATTATTAACAGTCCAAAGGTAATCCTGAGGATGACATTTGAGTGGGTATGGAAATGCATCAGTTTTCTATGTGTCCCTTAAACTGTTACAGCATTTTCAAGAAATCCATTGTTCGGGCATGTGGGAATTGTTGATTTGAAAAGTATTGCACAGGTGCTTTCTTTTTTAGTGGAGTGGGATGCTTATTATACAGCACTGTATCCTTTATGCGTGTGTGCAAGAGAATGGGGTCAAGGACCACAGAATTTAATCACATCAGACAAGGCACCAGTGTGATCAGATACAAGCCAGAAATGCATCTTGCACCCTTGAGCCTCTGCTATACGTTCTGTGGAATTCCATCACAGTCTATAAAGACGTGCACACATACACCATTAGATTTTGCTGTAGGACAATTTGGGAGGGGGATAATTGCGGGAAGAAACAGGGTAGCCTATTTCAAGGTTCAGTTCCTCTGATAAGTCAAGCGCATACGATCAACATGTTTGACACTTGCGTTTGAAACAGCCAGATGAATTCCCTTTTGAATCTTGAACAATTATTCTTTCAAGTTTAGCAGAAAATTGAAAAAGGAAATTTTAAAAACGTGTTTAGATTTATCTTCTCTGTCATAGTACCTAACAAAGAGAACTGTGAATACCTATGCTGGAAATAATACTGGAAATTGGTGTTACAGAGTGAAAGCATACTGCGATAAAGCCAATAAAATAATCAACCAATACATGGGATAACAATAGCAAGCCTTTCTATATATAAAAGAAAGATAAGTGGCAAAGATTTCAGATAGCCCAGGAAGTTAATGTGAATTATGATACTGTCTACTGGATGATTCTTGGAAACATGTTCTTAGCACGAGCCAATCACATTTGTTTAAAAGAAAGCCCTAGTAATTCCACAGATCTTACTTCCTAAGTAGGAATTAATACAGAGCTAGCATGATGTGGCCCAGCGGGTTAAACTGCTAAGCTGCAGAACTTGCTGACCAAAAGCTTGGTGGTTCAAATCTGTGGGATGGGATGAGCTCCCATTGTTATCCCCAGCTTCTGCCAACCTAGCAGTTTGATCAATAGGTACCACTTCGACAGGAAGATAACGGTGCTCCATGCAGCCATGCTGGCCACATGACCTTGGAGGCATCTACGGACAACACCGGCTCTTCGGCTTAGAAATGGAGATGAGCACCACCCCCCAGTTGAACTCGACTAGACTTATGTTAATGTTACCTTTATATTAGCATGATGTAATGGTTTGGATGTGGGACTAGAATTCCAAGAGACATAGGACACATGTACACTATAGAATTGATGCAGTCTGACACCACTTTAATGGCCATGCCTCTTGCTATGGGATTTGGGAGTTTGGAGAGGCACCAACGCACTTTGGCAGAGAAGGTGAAAGAATTTGTAAAACTACAACTCCCATGATTACATAGCATCAAGCATCAATTCCCTGAAAACTACTCTCATCTTCCAGGAGGTTATCTCTCTTCAGTGGGAAGCCTCCTTAAAATGCCTTGGAAAGAGTGTGTGACTGCTGGCGTGGTGCAGCCCAGGAGAGGAAGCGCCTCTCCTCTAGAGTTAGAAACAGAACTTACCTCCTTGCCATGGAAAGAGTGCATGTGGCGAGTAGCGCCAGGAGAGAAAGTGTATGCACCTGAGTGCAGCCAAGCACCTCTCCTCTAGAGTAGAAACAGGTAAGAAGCCTCCTTAAAGCACACACCCGCCTGCAGCTGAGCACCTCTCCTCTAGAGTAAGAAACAGAACTTTCCTCCTTGCCTTGGAAAGAGTTTGTGTGGTATGCAGGCCCGGGAGAGAAAGCGTGCGCCTACCTGCAGCTAAGTGTCTCTCCTCTAGAATAGAAACAGCTTAAATGCCTAAAATGATGGGAAGGGGAGCCTTCCAATAATGGGCTGAAGGAAACAGATCTTTCGGCACCCCAGAGCAAAACCAGATATTTGCCCTCCTGATTTTGGGAGTCTTCCAAAAAAATGGTTCGGAGCCCCCACTGAAAGCTGGGACACGAAACGGATCAAGGTATATCCGGATTGCACAAGCCTAGTGTAGATATATCCCTAGTCATCTTAAGGTTATCATCAACAAACTTTACAATTGTGGGAAGGGTTGCAACTTATTACTTTTCTTTTCTTGGCACAAAACTAAACGTACCCAGGGACCAAGGGGGAAATAGCCTTAGTAGACCTGCCACTCCATCCTGTGGTCATAGAGTTATGCCTTCCAGCAACAAGAGATTGTTTATCTGTGCACCTAGGACTTAGAATAAAAGCATCACAATGATTCTTCAAGTCAGCATCCGTTTCTTTAGAAAAAAAGTCAACTTGGTAACAATAAAAGCACCCTCACTGATAAGTATCTCCAAACATCTGGTGGCATATGAAGGTCTTTGTGGCTCAGAAGAGAGTTTTGTAGGATGGGCATCATCGCAGTCAAAACTCCCTTCAGAATAGCGTGTTATTTTATTTGTGGCTTAATGTGAACATTTTATTTTGCCTTTAGTTCTGCCTGAGCTGTGCCTTCAGTAAAATTACTGAAAGCTGCCAGTAGTTTAAATAAACACCTCATTCAGCATAAAAGGAAGCAAATTGGCCTCCCTCTTTTTCGTAGATTAAAACATGCCTGGCAAACATGTTCTCCCTACTGGGGGGTGACTGGCAAATGGGGCCTCAAATCTCACAAAATACCTTGAATACGCATGCTGGAGTTTCACCTTTTGGGGCACTTTATTCAATTCATGCAAAACAGTTACAGCAGCTGTTTGGCTGTAGTAAAGGAGCAAGAAAATGACAGGAAAATAAGACATCATTAGTGGTGTTCCAGTCTTTCTGCCTGTATTTCTGTGCAGACTATATTTTGCCTCAGCATTTTTTTTCTCCTGACCTTGGGCATGACCTGTCATTTTTGGTAATGGTTGCTGCATTTTGTACGTGCATTTATGTATATGTGTGTGTGTTTATAAGAAGGGCACTTGTCATTTGTTTGAAGCAGCAAGGTACAAATCGTTAAATAATGTATGCCTCATGTAGCATTCTAACATATGTCGCTTGCATTGATTGCATGAAAAGATTTCAAAAGGACATATTTTATCAGCTTTGTGAATAAACAGGGATCACTAAAGCAGAAGCAATGTTTAATTTGCTCTTTTTTAAATAGAAGCAGCTTGCCTTTTTCATTTTGTGCTCATACGTAAAGCTCTTACACGGAGACCAAAATGGACTTTATGTAAGATAACTGTCTCCTACTTTAAGGTGCAAGTAAAAACAGCTTTACAGAATATGGTTTTAATATATTTTTTAAAAAATAGAAAGGAAAAAGCATTAAGTAGCCTCCTCTCAGCCCCTACTTCTCAGGATGCTCTGGGTTATAAAAAGAAGACAATACAAGTTTGTTTATTTATTTCACATCAAAATCATTGCATAAATAAATAAGTTTAAAACTGATAAAATAATGGGATCACAAGCAGCTAAATAGTTTTAGACCAAAAATGGGCAACCGTGACCGCATTGTCTGTAGCTTTAAACAGTTCTTCCTCTGTGCATGAGGCAGGGCATGGTGGGCAAGCATGCAGATGCTGACTTGTTTGTTCTGCTCCACAGTCACACAAGGTGGAGGATTCTTCTAGGTAGTGGCATTTTGCCTGGTTGTCTTTTGATCTGCCTACTCCACTTCTGAGTCTGTTCAGGGACTTCCAAGTTGCCCATTCTTGGTTTGCTCCTGGAACCAGCCTCTCCTGGTGGACCATCAATTTGGGATTTCCTGGTTTAGTTGCCCAAAGGGATATTCTTGCTGTTGCTGGAGGAACATTAAGAGAAGTGGTGGTTCTCATAAAGCTTTTCCTTGATTTGAGTGTACTGGGAGGAGGCTGTTAGCCATACAGTTGGAAGCTTTCAGTGTTTAACCTTATTTCTCTCACAATTGACCCAAAAGCATTGCTTTGTGACAACATACATAATATCGCAGAGGAAATTAATATGGAATTCAGGACATTTGTAGTGGGTCACTATAACCTTCCCTACATCTTGCCTAAATGTTTTCATTGTATGTGTAGCTCTGATTAGGAAAAGGCAACTTATTGACCTGAACTCCCAAAAAGTCATCTAAAGAATTAATTACATGGTGATTCACCATTTCTTCTCTTTTAATAGAGATGTCTAAGCATCTTTTTGCCGTGTCTTTTCTCAATAGTAATTGAAACATTGTTTTGCTTTTTTCTTGCCTTAGAGCCTAGTTGTCATTCATTGCTGTTTATGATTTTCATAATAACATGGAGAATTGCCCTACCACTCTGATTATATCATTTCAGAATTCAAACAATTTTTGTTTTAATATGTTCATTTATCTTTTTTTCTAAAAATCACATTCTTTTTTGTTTTTTTAATCAACTTCTTTCATTTCTTTCATTTGAAATTTTATTTTTCAGACGTCTTTCATTGAGCATCACATCCCACTTCGGCCACTTAAAACCATTACAGAGGTAACAGGCAACAGATGTGCAGCTGGCAAAGATGCATTGAAATAATTTATAATGCGGCAATAATTGTCCATGGACAATTCTATAGTAATGACTATAAGGGCCAGTCTATATGGGCCACATACGCCAAGTTTGACCAGAAGTCGCTACTGGGGATCCAAGCAAAGTCAAGAGACTTCTGGTTCCTAACATAGGATAAAACTGCCTTTCCCAATTCTACCTCATGTTAGGAAAACCACACTTCGGTATTTGTGTGTGAACAGCTGAACCACTTCTGATTTCAAACTGAACAAATACTCTAGTGCAATCCATTGAAGGAAGTATATGCAATATAGAATAAATTATTTGCCTGATGGGTTTACCACAGTTCATTGTAGATTTATGTAAGTCATTTCTGATCTCTATTAAGTAACTTCCAATTATAAATGTCATGCTAACTGCAATTACAAATTGAGAATACCTGAAAAGTTACTTTGAATTATTGGAAGTTGCAAGTACAGTAGTATGGTCAGAATCTTATTGGCAGCAGAAATTGTATTGGCTTACCATTCAGTTTCATTTGATGTATCTTTTAAAGTTACATGCAGTGAGTTATTTCATCTGTATCACTAATTATCCCATCGGACGACACTAAATTGTTCAGGGTAGTTAAAAATGAGTAGCAAAGATCTCTCGAAATTGAGTAGTGGGTTAACAAACCAGGAAAGGGATCTTGGGGTCTTGGTGGATCAATGAAGATGTCAACCCAGTCGGCAGCAGTGAAAAAAAGCAAATTCTATGCTTGGCATGATGCTGAGCTGCTGAACTTGCTGACCAAAAGGTTGGTGGTTCAAATCCGTGGGGTGGGGTGAGTTCCTACTGTTAGCCCCAGCTTCTGCCAACCTAGCAGTTTGTAAACATGCCAGTGTTAGTAGATCAATATGTACTGCTTCGACGGGTAGGTAACAGTGCTCCATGCAGTCATGCTGGCCACATGACTTTGGAGGCGTCTACAGACAATGCCGGCTCTTCGGCTTATAAATGGAGATGAGCACCACCCCCCAGAGTTGGACTCGACTAGACTTAATGTCAGGAGGAACCTTTACCTTTACCTATACCTTATTCATGCTACCTAGCTCTGGATATGAGGCTTGTTGCTTTTCTTTTACCATGATTATAGAACCGCATATGTTAATCAGATAAATTTTAATTTCTTAGTAATTATATAATTTCACAGTTCCTAGAAGATTATGGAAATCACACACTATATCTGCGAATGCTCAGTATCCCAACTGTAGTAATACCAAAAGGTTAAGATTGATGCTGACGACACATTGAAATTGTGTTTACATACAAGCCGACACTGATTTTTCTTAACCCTGATGTGTCAGAGTACAATTCCTATCATCTGTCATCTCCCCCAGAGGTCACAATGATTAGGGGATGGCGGTCCAGTCCATTTGGAAAGTGCTAGAATTCAGGACGATGGTTGCAAAGCAACAGCAAAGCAGAAAGAAAAAGAATGTGTAGTGCACTTCTCACTTTTCATTCCAGGCAAAGCAGCTCAGACATAGAATAGCCATTCAGAATTTATTTCATTGTCAATCTCTTGGAAATGGCGGATTTTCCTCTCAAAATTACGAAGTGCAAATGCCCTTGTGGTAGCATCTGAGTGCACATAAATCTCTGATCTGTTGTAATATCCTCAGGTTCTAAGGAGATAACCTTGGATCAGACCAAGCAGGCCAAATTTACATACTACACTGTAACATTAAAAACTAACCTATTAATATTCCCGGGATTGTTGAGGGAACTATATACAACATGAATAAACACAAGACTGAATGCGCCTTTATCTTCCAGGAGACCATGGAAGCTCAAAATAACGTCACTACCTTCCTTTCTGCTCTCTCTCCTCAAGGTTCCGTCAGAAAAAATCCTCCGAGCTGGAAAGGTATTACGGACTGCCATTCTCTCCCGGGCACCTCACATGATCAGAGACCGGAAGTACCATCTGAAGACATACCGGTACTTGTGAACAGACCGTATAATATGGGAGATGGGGGCGGGTGCATAAACACTCTTCTTGTAATATTTAATTATAGCTTCCATCCTTCTAAGTTCTATATAGCCAACCTACTTGGCATATTGTGATTATGCTCCAAGCATATTGACCCGTAGCCCTAAACCTCTGCCCTGCTTAAATACCCACTACTGCATGTATAAACCAAAGATCCTGATTCAAACAAGACATTAGTTCTGGTGGAATCCCACACATCTGTTTTTCTTACGTGCCCAATGTTGTGCTTGAATTGAAGCCCTCTCTTGGATTTTCACTGGGTAATGGATATAGTCCTTTATATATTTTTGGGTTCCAGCTCCTTACAGACCCAATATAGGGGTGATATAAATTTGAGTCCAATAACATGCAGGATGGGCCAGAAAATGAAGTATTTGGAACTCAATGAGCCTTACCTGAGAGCAGATGAATACAGGATCCAGGGTTTAGGAAAGTGTAATTTTTCTTAGGTTTGATAGGTTTGCATAGTTTGTTTATCTGTACTTTAGCACTTTCTGTGTGAGCGTTTTTCATGGATACAGATCTCTGTGTATTAAATAATTGTTTCACTCATCCTGTTGGTGGCAGCACTGCCTTGTTAAAACAAGTTAGTTTTGTCAATCCAGCATGATAACTATTTTAAACAGCACCAAACTTCCACTAACATTTCCCATCAATAGCTGAATTAAATGCCCTCAAATCTGCCATACACTCTTTGTATTAAATGCATTTGAGTTGGGGTGTTTTTCCCCATTAGAAACAAAATGGGTTATCAAGATATATTGTATTCAATCTGCAAAGATTTGAACTACGCACAACTCTTTTCTGAGAACAGCAGAAGGGAATTGATTTCTATCTGGAAGTAATTCTTTGTCTGCATCTGATTTTTTTTTAAAAAATGAAACCTATGAGTCACACATTCTTTGTCTCTGTGTTCCCCAAATTTCTATAAAGCACCAACGATTAAAATAAATCCCAGAAAGCAGCAATAGGCTATAAGACATTCCATATAATTAAGCAGCAGTCCATAAATCAACCACTAAAAGTCCATTGCTCACTGAGGATTAAAACACCAATATATTAGCAGCAGGGCTCTTTTAGAACAAAAGGTAACAAAGAAATGCCCTTAGGGTTTCTTTAATGAATAAATAAAACATTCACTGCGTGTTCCAATGACTATTTCAAGGTATTCAGATTAGCTTTCCTCAAGAGGCCAATTCAAAATGATAAACACTAATGGAAAGTATTCAATTTTATTTTAGTTTCTAGACATATTTTGTTTTATAAATGAACCGGAATCTTTAGATTTGTCTAAACTGGCTAAATAACCCAAAGTGAACCAGAAAACAGCCTTGGATGTCCAAAGGACGTCCAGGGACTTTCAGGCCTTAATGTAGGCTAGACCAGGTTGAAATAGAGTAACCCCACATTAAGTTAAATCAGGGAATGCACTGGAGTTTTGCCAATACTCTGGAGTAGCCCTGCATTTTGGGCAGGGTGTGGACAGCAGAAAGGCTCCAATGCAAACTGGTTTGATGACCATACAGGCCAGCACTGCCACCCCCTTTCCCCTGTGTTCAGCAATGCAAGGAAAAGGGGGTGAATTGGGGCCTATCTTGTTCCCATTGCTGTGGAAGATGACCAGATAGCTCCTGGTAATGCAAAGGCACTCATGTGACCAAAGAGAAGGAAGGAGGTGATACCCAGGAGCATACTGGAGCTCTGTGGCAATCTGCAGGAATGGGGGCAACAGGAGAGGTGAAGGTGACAGTCCAGTTGGGCCAAATTGGTTTGGCCTGTCTGGTCTCTCTGGATTCCATCCCACCATTACCATCTAAATACCTTCATGGCCTCCAGAGCCATTCCAGAGAATTTCTCCTCCAGCCTGGTCCCAGATTCTATAGTAGGTGTAGATCAGCCCTTATATTGGGTTGCTGTGATTTTTCCATGCTGTATGGCCATGTTCCAGAAGCATTCTCTCCTGATGTTTCGCCCACAACTATGGCAGGCATCCTCAGACATTGTGAGGTCTATTGGAAACTAGGCAAGGGAGGTTTATTTAACTGTGGAAGGTCCAGGGTGGGAGAAAGAACTCCTGTCTGTTGGAGGCAAGTGTGAATGTTGCAATTAGCATTCAACGGCCTTGTGGGCTTGGCTGATTCCTGCACGGTGAATCCTTTGTTGGGAGGTGTTAGCTGGTCCTGATTGTTTCATGTCTGGAATTCTCCTGTTTTCAGAGTGTTGTTTTTTATTTACTGTCCTAATTTTAGAGTTTTATATTCATGTACCACTTCAACAACATGTATCCCAAGCTTGATCAACATATTATATCTTCTTGTTGGAATAGCATAAAGATGGGATTGATTGAGTCTTCTTTAAAACTTGGGAAATATACTTTTTGGAAGACAACCCACAGAATCCCTTTCTTGAGCTCTTGACTACTGTCTGTCTATATTTCAGTCTGTTTCTGCATAGGTAATTCTCATTCCATCCATTATCACTCTTTTCTTGCTACAGAATTTCCCTTAATGCAGAATTGTGTGTGCTTCGGTATTATTCCCAGTTTCACAGAGAACCAGAAGATCTCATAAAAGATCTCTCCCCCTCCCTCTCCCCCCTCTCCCACACACACACACACACACACACACATATATATACATACATACATACACACACACACACACTTCATAAATATCATCAACAATGGTGTTGGCCAACTTTATTTATTTATTAACTTTATTTATACCCCGCCACCATCTCCCCAAGGGGACTCTTCAGTAATTTTCTGTTTGTACAATATAGTAGGGGAATATTTATGAAAACAAAATCCCAACCTAACGTCGTAGGTCATACAAGATCATTTTAGTGGTAGAAATATTTTTGTCCAGGTCATAATAGAATAAATTAGTTGCTCTTAAGTTAGTTGTCTTGGGTACTATAGCATAACTAACTTGTCCTTCAGTGTGACCTGAGCTGAATCAACCTATTCTGTGTTCAGTCCACTGAGTCTACATTCTCATGTTACGATCATTTGAGAAATTGGAAACATTACATTTTTGGACTACAACTCCATGAACTTCCCCCCCTGCTAGCTGGGGATTCTGGGAGTTGTAATCTAAAATAGCAACGTTTTTGTGCTCAGCAAAAAAGAAGGGATCCTATTTTTATTCATGCAGTTGTTATTATTAGTTTCTAAGAAATGAAGAAAACCCTACAATATATAGATCTGAGAATATACATTTAAATTTTGTCTACTTCGTACTTTTTTTCATGTTAGGAGTGACTTGAGAGAGAGTTGGCAGTCTGCAAGGACGTTGCCCAGGGGACTCCAATATGTTTTTGATGTTTATCATCCTTACAGAAGGCTTCTCTTATGTCTCTGCATGGGGAGCTGGAGCTGACGGAGGGAGCTCATCCACGCTCTCCCCAGATTCAAACCTCCGACCTGTTAGTCTTCGGTCCTGCCAGCGCAAGGGTTTAACCCACTGCACCACTGAGGGCTCTGGTTACTTCGTACTGAATCTCTTTTTAACAATAATTCTGCCAGGCATAAGGGTTTGCTTGAAATACCATTTTGCTGAAGTGTTGCATTTTTTCAATAGGGAAATAACATAAAATCTTATAAATTCTGCACACTTTCCTTGTAAAAACATCATTTTATCAATTTATCCTAGATCTTCTACATAAACAATTTCAGTGATACTGGCCTGTGTCAGCTTATAATAATGCTTTAATGAAATGGACAATAATTGAGGTTTTAAAGCATACTTCATCATAGTGCAACTTAAACTTCAGGAAGGGGAAATGTAGCCTCCCATCACTTCTTGCTGAATCAAGAGGTGCATGTAGGATATAACCATTCTCCTCCTAATATAATGGAGAAGGCAGAAGATCAGCACCCCCTTCTCATCCTTATCCACCTGCGTGGAAGATGTGAGAACTCCCTTTGCTGCTTCTGTGAAACCCTTCAGGAAGATGGCATGACGTGAGTTATGAAGTGAATGACTTCATGCCATGCTTTGAAATTTCATTTCAAGGGAGTGAGTAACCCTCTCCTTTCATCAACTCCGGAAGTTTTGGGGAACTTAGGGGCTGGGTGGGCTCCTGTTGACTTGTGTAGACCCTGAGTCTGTTGGAACTTGAGGAAGGCTTGCACAGTGAGCACCTTCAAAAGCACAGCACCGCTGACTTTTTCACCGTGAAGATGGATGGCACCAGAGGCAATAATAGAAGAGGGTTTTTTTTTGCTTCCAAATATCTGCAAAAAGACAGGAATCCTGCTCCCATCTGGCATTCAATGAGAGAACCTTCTCTATGATGCGTGGAGATCAGAGGTGGGGGCAAAGAGTTTCTTACTGTGTACTCTTTGAATATCTCTTTGTCAGGAAGTGATTTGTGGTTGCCAGTGAAATCCTAAAGCCTATGTATACTGGATTCTGGATTCAGTACTACTTTATGACTGCAAAACAAAAAGCATCAACAGAAGCACCAGTCTTCTGCCTTGTTTGTAATTGTATATGAGCATTCTGGTTATTAGCAATGATGATGTTTTCTATTATAATGATTTATTATTACAAAATAACTTCCTCCTTCAACTCCATTCTTCCCAACATGGTTTTCTTAGTATTTACCTGGCTGTTGTATGTTGTATGTGCACCGTGGAGTGCCTTGTAAGCCGCTCCGAATCCCTTCAGGGAGATGGTGGCGGAATGTAAATAAAGATGATGATGATGGTGATGACTATTATTATTGTATTGTCGAAGGCTTCCATGGCTGGAATCACTGGGTTGTTGTAGGTTTTTAGGGCTGTATGGCCATGTTCTAGAACAGGGGTGGGCAATTACCAGCCCTCCAGGTGTTTTGGACTTCAACTCCCAGAAATCCTAACAGCTGGTAAACTGGCTAGGATTTCTGGGAGTTGAAGTCCAAAACACCTGGAGGGCCGGTAATTGCCCACCCCTATTCTAGAAGCATTCTCTCCTGACGTTTCGCCTGCATTTATGGCAGGCATCCTCAAAGGTTGTGAGGTCTGTTGGAAACTAGGAAAACAGACCTCACAACCTCTGAGGATGCCTGGCACAAATGCAGGCAAAATGCCAGGAGAGAATGCTTCTAGAATATGGCCATACAGCCTTAAAAACCTACAACAACCCGTTGTTGTTGTTGTTGTTGTTGTTGTTATTTCCCGCTGTATTTCCCACTAATCTTTTCTCATTAGCTGCCTTAAAGTGAACACATAGAACTCTTTTCTCAAAAATATGAATACATTGTATGTGTGGAGGGGAGGGGGTCAAGTGTAGTTGGCTTTTTCTAGTGTGCCTTTGAATGAATGTACACCAATTTTTCAGTTTTTGTGCTATTTTGCTAATGCGCTCAGTCAATTAGTCAGTTCCCATTCTGTGTATGCACTTTGCATATATTGTCATGTCGATAGAAAACCTGTGGCTCTCCCAATATTGAACTATAGTTCCTTTCATCCATGACCACTGGTCACACTGACAAGGACTTATGGAAATCCAAAAACCTTTGAAGGAACACAGTCTAGACTAGCAACTGATTATGGGCTAGACACGGTCCAGAGTTCAATACTTCTTTTTCTTCAGGGTGCTATTGTTCTGTTTAAACCAAAACAGTCTTGAAGGTCTGCCAGTCTTGAGTTATATGGGCTAAAAAGTGTTTAGTCCCAAAACACCTGAAGGGACACAAGTTTCCTGCCCCTGGCATTGCTCATAAATGAAGTTAGCTAAGAGTGAGCATTGCTCTCTGCTATGAAAACCTTCCCACTTTCCAAGTATATGAAGGAGTGGCAAAGATCCCCCAGGCAAGCTTTTGTTCTGTTGTGTCTGGTTTTCATTCCCTCTGTGTCAAAGTGGCATGAATCACTAGCTGGGACCAGGGGCATATCTAAAATGCATGCAGAATGCTGTCTGAATGCATCAGACTTAGATAGATAGATCTAGATATGGCTACAGGACTGGCTGACTCACAGGGGTTACTTTTTCCAGAATGTCTTGGATTGCTTTTGAATTATTCCTAAAAATTGGCTGTTTCTGACAGTCCTTCAAAGTGAGATAGAGAGATTATATTGAGAGAATTGGTGTCATTGCCTTCTGTGATGAGGTCTGGCTTGTCTAGCTGAGACAGAGTTCCTTGCAGCCATTATATCTGATAACAGCAGAACGGTTTCCCCTCTCAACTTGTTCTATTTATTTTTAAATAATTATAACACAACAAGTGCATTGAGAAGAAAAAAAACATCAGCATTTGCTGTATATAAATATAAAAGAGCAACCTTTCTCTCCTTTCCCCTCAGACAGTGTTGTGTTGGAACAGAACTGGTAGACTGGATCATGCAGCAAAGTTCATGTGTTCATTTACGCACCCAGGCTGTGGGCATGTGGCAGGTATTGCTGGAGGATGGCGTTCTTAACCATGGTAAGAAGAATATGTTACTTTATAGTAAGTGCTACTTGGAAATGCTATTATTTTCTGCTAAGAAATTTCTGTATTATTTTTCTGTACAAAACAACCTTACTCAAACTTTGTGCAGGATTTATGCCCCAAACTGTGGATAGTTTTTGAAAATTGTCCAATTTTCAAATACTTTGTTGTAGGAGGAATAATAATAATAATACTTAATAATACTTTATTACTTGTGAGTCGCCCTCCACCAATGGTGCTCCGGGCGACTTACATCCTTTAAAAACACAGATACATCAATTAAAACAGCAGATATGAGCCGTAGAAGGCTCTGCCATCCATCCAGTTCAGTCCCCGAAAGCCTGGCGGAAGAGCCAGGTTTTCAGGCCAGCCAGAAATCTGGCCGGGGCCAGTGTGGCCCTGAGCGCAGGCGGGAGCGAGTTCCAGATCGTAGGGGCCGCCACCGAGAAGGCTCTTCTACGGGTCTCTGTCAGCCGGGCCTCTCTCACCCCAGGGATAGCTAACCGGACGCCGTTTATTACGCGTGCGGGTCTTTCGCAGCGTTGGTCTGTCAGCTGATTAGGCTGGTCCCATTTTTTGCCGAGCTTTGAAGGTTATCACCATGAGTACTATAGTCCACATTGCTCACTGCTTCCTTGAAGAAGATTATCAAATAATTATTTCACTTTTGTACATATATTGAAAGACAAGACAAAACAAATGGAAACAGAATTTGGGAGGTGAGAGGAGAGACACATTGAGCCTGCAGGTCCTTTTCTGGGCTACAGTTTGGGTCAGGGTGGTCTCATTGCTAATAAGAGGTGTATTTTCTGGCAGAGAAAGAATAAAGCCAGGTTCTTTTGGCAGCTCTATCCTTGGACAATAGTGCCAGTTGGCCTCCACTTCCTATGATTTTCACTCAGCAGTCTGGTTGGTAGTCCTCTGGCTAATGGACAAGTGCAGAACATGCTATCCTTTTGCTATCCAGTCTCGGCCTTCTTCCCCAACTTTACAGAGGGAGCCAAATAAAGTTTCTAGAAAATATACATTTATGGGGGGGTTTCTAGACTCATGTAGGAGTCTATAAATCCAAAAAACCTGGGTCGATTTATCCACAGGTCATTGGGAGTACTGTACCTTAATTCTTATATAAAAAGGAACTATTCCCTCCTTAGAGCAGAGTAGTGAAATGCAAGAACTCCGTCGATTCCAGGAGAACCTAAAAGATACACGAATGCTCTGTACTTACTCCGTCATGCCATTGCTTCTGGCCTTTTTGAATGCCTATACAGGAAAATGGTGGCAATGAAGCCATGAGGCATCATTGGTGCTGTCTCCTCTCTGAGGAATGACCCTTGACTTTTCCACAGGTCATATCAAAATCCGTAATTTGGGTTCCATAATCTGCCCTCAATTTATACATAAAGTTTCCTTATACAACAGCATACATGGTAACTAAGGGTACAGACTGATTAAAATGACTAGAAAATCTCAGTTTTGGTCCTGTTCTTTCATACTTTATTTTGCGATGCATACTTTATGTTGGATATCCATACCTGGCATATTTTTCTATCAGTTTTTCATATGATTAAAGACACTTATTTGAGCTCCTTAGGTCAGTTTATTTTAACCCAGCATAAAATCTGAAAGGACAGGTATAAAATCTGAAACTTTTCAGACAGTCTAGGCCAGGGGTGCTCACACTTTTTCAGCATGCGAGCTACTTATAAAACAACCAAGTCAAAATGATCTACCTACCCACTACAAAAATGTGAAACATATAACACAATATCTGCTTTGAACTGGGTTTTCTGAGTCCACACTGCCATATAATCTGATTCAAAGCAGATAACATGGGATTTTATTCAACTGTGTGGAAAGGAACTCAGATAACCCAGGACCCTTCCACACATCGTATTTTACAGTTGACACACACTGTCCTCTCGCCCTGTCTGTGATCTACCAGGACGCCCTACGCGATCTACCAGTAGATCGCGATCTACCTAATGAGCACCCCTGGTCTAGATGTATTCTGAGACTATCAAGTAAACTAAAACACAACAACCAGCCATTAATTCAACACATCCATTTTCTTCATATGATGAGCATACAAGGCCCAACCTTAACATTATTAATGTAGCTGCACCAAGCAGCAGGTTTTGTATTATAATGTTAGGGCAGAAATTGTAATATTTATAATGTAAGAGATGAGAACGAATGTTTGTCAGATTTTCTCTTACATGCCTCAAAATAACTTGGCTTGAGTTGATGTACCTTGACTAGGCCATCTCTGCTTCACATCTTAATTGTTCACTTCCTATTGATGCTTTCAGTGGATCAAGAGCAACACTTCCAGGACAAGTATCTGTTTTATCGATTTCTGGATGATGAGCATGAAGATGCCCCAATGCCAACTGAAGAAGAGAAAAAAGAATGTGATGAAGAGCTACAAGACATCATGCTTCTACTGTCTCAGATTGGTCCTGATGCCCATATGAGGATGATTCTAAGAAAGCCGTAAGATTATTAATTATTGTTTTTAGGTTTTCAGCTCTCTGAAGCTTTTGAGCCATATGCTTTATGCATAGGCTAGGTAACTAAGTTGTCCATCGTTCAGATTTACAGTAATACTTCAAAAACTCTATATCTACAATCTAATATCTGTCCACATGTTTTCCCTCAACAGGAATGAAGGCATTTTAATACTATATGATTTTAGTACATGAATAGCAAGAACAGAAAGGTTTAAGCAACCACTTTTTGTCAATATTTTTCTGCTCCCTTTTTATTTGAGGGCTGCTTTCATTTCTTTTATATTATTATTATTATTATTATCAAAAACGAATAATAAAAAGTGGAGAAGCATGTAAAATGTAATTCAGAGAAATTAAGAATTTAATCACAACCACTTTAGATCAGGTCGAAGTCCAGTTACAGTCCCAAAGAGACCAACTGGATGTTGCTAGAAAGTCCACAAATGGGATATGGGAACAAATGTGCCCTCCAGCTCATGTTCTTTAGCAACTAGGCAATGAGGCAGGCAGTCTTTGATACCAAAGATCATACACATCCACCATGACCATGAGCTATTGATCATAGACTGCTTGGAATTCGTCTAAGCCCTTTTCAAAGCTGTTCAAGTTGGTACCCATCTTGTAGTAGCAAATTCCATCATTTGATGACACACCTCAAACTGTCTGTGGATGGTGATACATTGAAATATATGCATATATATACACCGTATATACTCAAATATAAGCCGAATTATTCTGCCCCTTTTTAAGGCTGAAAAAGACACCCTCAGCTTATACTCGAGTCAAAGTTATTTAATATTTTACTCTATTATTACATTTATTATTTTACTCTATTATTGTTATTACATTTATTATTTTACTCTATTGTTGGGAGGATACATAAGCACATTTACATTGAAGAAGGTTAGAATAATGGTTTAATCAGAGCTGGACAGTCTTGTTTTAAATTACAGTTTTATGTAAATATTCAAAAACATTTGACCTACTGAATGCCTCAATTAATTACATTTTATTGCTATCTATTTTTTATTTTGAAATTTACCAGTAGCTACTGCATTTCCCACCCTCGGCTTATACTTGAGTCAATATGCTTTCCCAGTTTTTTGTCATAAAAGTAGGTGCCTCGGCTTATATTTGGGTCAGCTTTTATTCGGGTATATATGGGTATTGCATATATATTTGCAAAATATTATCTGCATGTAGAAACAATATATCAGAGAAATGTTCTAGTATAATGTTTTCCCGAATGTAGTAACTTTCAATGAGAGTGGTAAGCTGTTAGCATTCCCTGCTATGAATTGCCATGGTATAGTCCTGACAATAATTGCCTGCCCCATATTTGAGAACTTATCTCATCTATAAGAACTAAGTCTTTATTAAATTAAATATTGGAGCCAGATTCTTATATTTCTCAAGATGTGTGGGCTTGAAAAATACATTCATTTTGCCAATTGCCACCACAGCTGCTGAGATTCTTCAGCAGCATGCAAAACTTACATAATTACCGTGAAAGAAATAATGCTTTTTAAAAAAAAATCTGAAAAGATTCCTTTGAGCATTTGATTGTATAATGATGCTGTTGCTTTAAGAGGTGCTCACTATTGTTTCGAATTCGAAACTCACTTGCAAAAAGTGTCACTTGTTTTGACAGCAACTTAAAAATTCTCTATTTATTACATTAACGGCAACATTTTAACTGTCAAATGATGAAAGAATGTCTCTAGTGTTTTAAAAAAGAATAAAGCTCCAAGAGGGAAATTGGCAGAGCTCTGTTGCTATTGGTAAGGGTTTTTTTCTTCTTTTCGGTAAAAAAACACACATTGCTATAAATGGAAAATTGGCTTCTTTTTTCCGTGCAGCAAACACAGCTCTTTTCTTTTAATAATAGTAAAGACGTAAAAAGCTGTAGTATACGCTTGGAAAAGGCTCGAAGAGCGTGGCTTACATTTTTAATATTATTATTATTATTTCACAATTCAAAATTGACAACCTAAATTGAAATTTTATTTTCAATCTGTATTTAGTCGATTTAGCTGTTGGCATGAAATGCTAGTTCGTTCTCATTTAAGCACACACTCAAACATTTAAATTGCATGAGTTAGTACTTTTATATTAGAAAATGTTGTTCTTAAGTAGACAATTGCTATTTGATGCAGGAAAGGGAGGGGGGCATTTCTTCCTTTCCTGGAGCCAAATTATAGAATTTCTAGTCATTTAAAAAAATGTTAATGGCAACTATGAAACTTGATCCAGATTACTGAAAGAGAGGGGTGGGATTTCAATGTTTCCCATTTTGCTTTTCGAATCATACTTTCTAACCACTGTACTGCCACTTACTCTGCAGGGCAATGATGCAGAAGGCAGGTGGGAACCCATATATTTTCCCCTGAGGAGCTAGTAGCACCTTTTGGAGGGAGCAATTTTCCATCTGCAGAAGGGCAATTATATTCCTCCTCTGATGCTGCTATTTGATTTCAGAAGAAGTCACATAACTATCTTTGTGGGGCTCATGACACAGAGTTTCCAGTGGCACATTTACTTCAGCTTTGAGGTGTCATGTGACTTTAATGAACCTTAAAGTATGACTTCGGTTTCTGGATTATGTCATTTTTAATGTGTATATTAATATGTTTTTAATTCCATGTTTCAAATGTCTAGATCAGGGGTGCTCATTAGGTAGATCGCTATTTACTGGTAGATCGCATAGGGCAGTGCTGCCCTGGAAGTCGATCGCGATCGACCAGTCGATCCTGGGACCGAAGGAGGACAATCCCAGCCAGATGGGGCACTTCTCAGAGGGGGGCAGAGCCAGGCCGCGCCAAGCCCTGCCCCCTCCCCTGGCTTCGGCATTCCCAGCAGCTTCTCCAGGCTTGAGGATGGCAATGCCATGCCAGTGGTGGCATAGCTAGCACTGCTGGCATAGCTAGCACAAGGCTGGCTTGGCACTGCCATCCTCAAGCCTGGAGAAGCTGCTGGTAGAGCGGAAGCCCCACCCCTGCCCCTCCCCTCTCCAGCCTTGAGGAGGTAGGTAGATCTTTCTGACTTGGTTTTATTATAAGTATCTCGTGTGCTGAAAAAGTGTGGGCACCCCAGGTGTAGGGCATCCTGGTAGATCGCAGGCAGGGTGGGAGGAAGGCTCAGTCCCACCCCGCAGGCTCCCGACACCGCCCAAGTGCTGCCGGCCCTGGGTTAACTGAGGTCCTTTCCACACAGTTGAATAAAATCACATGTTATCTGCTTTGAATCAGATTATATGGCAGTGTGGACTCAGAAAACCCAGTTCAAAGCAGATATTGTGTTATATGTTTCACATTTTTGCAGTGGGTAGGTAGATCATTTTGACTTAGTTGTTTTATAAATAGCTCGCATGCTGAAAAATTGTGAGCACTCCTGGTCTAGATGTTGTTTGTTTTTTATTTGGCTTAATACTTTAATAGTTATATGTTATTTGCTGTTCTTGTGCTAGGTTTTTTTAAGATGTTTGTTAGACTTTGAATTTTTGCCATGAATATGAGTCTTTGAGTCCCCCCCGCAGGAGAAAAGTGGTATATAAATGAAGTAAGTAAATAAGCAAATAAATAAATAAATGATCAAGTAACATTGGATGAACCAGTTTTCTAGCAGAAGCAAAAGAGGAATGGCACACTTTCCCCCAGTAGACTACAGTAGACTACAACTCAGAAACACACAAACATGCACAAACATGTTTGAGGTGCATACAATGAGTAAATCCTTAAGAACATAGTATTTTTTTGCTGACTTTATCCTACTGCCAATTGTTAAAACAGTGTTTCTCAACCTGGGGGTCAGGACCCCTGGGGGGGTCGTTAAGACTATCAGAAAAAACAGTATTTTCTGTTGCTCATGCGGGTTCTAGGTGGAAAGCTTGGTCAATTTTATCATTGATGGGGTTCAGAATACTCTTTGATTGTAGATGAACTATAAATCCCAGCAACTACAACTCTCAAATGTCAAGGTCTATTTCCCCAAATTCCACCACTGTTCACATTTGGGCATATTGGGTATTCGTGCCAAGTTTGGTCCAGATCCATCATTGTTTGAGTCCACAGTGCTCTCTGGATGTTGGTGAACTACAACTCCAAAACTCAATGTCAATGCTCACCAAACCCTTCCAGTATTTTCTTTTAGTCATGGCAGTTCTGTGTGCCAAGTTTGGTTCAATTCCATCATTGGTGGCATTCAGAATGCTCTTTGATTGTAGGCAAACTATAAATCCCAGCAACTACAGCTTCCAAATGACAAAATCAATCCCCCCCTCAACCCCACCAGTATTCAATTTTGGCATATTGGATATTTGCCAAATTTGGTCCAGTGAATTAAAATAAACCCTGCATATCAGATATTTACATTATGATTCATAACAGTAGCAAAATTATAGTTATGAAGAAGCAACAAAAACAATGTTACGGTTGTGGGTCAGCACAACACGAGGAACGGTATTAAGGGATCATGGCATTAGGAAGATTGAAAACCACTGTGTTAAAATAATATTTTGAGGCTCTGGCTCTTTTGCCTTAACTTTCCTGTCTTTAGCTATGATACTAGAAATACAGGAAGATTGAAGTCAGAAAACAAACACAGCATGCTTTTCCAATCATTTTTGGGAGAGCTATAGAATTGGAACCAGAGATTAGTAGGCGTGCTGATGCACATTATGGGCTCTATTTCAGAGCATGCCCCAACTTTGCACAGTTTAAAGCACTTAATGTATGTTGCTGTACACATTCATGGTGTGTTTCATCTAAACCCCACACTGTCAAGCTACCTTCAGACTGCATTAAGTGGTGAGTCTTAGCGTTTGGAGGGTAGAGCTGTCAGTGACAACTCAGTGTGAAATTGATACATCACAAACACTATCAGGCCCCTTCTACACAGCTGAATAAAATCCCACATTATCTGCTTTGAACTGGAATATATGGCAGCGTGGACTCAGATAACCCAGTTCAAAGCAGATATTGTGGGATTTTCTGCCTTGATATTCTGGGTTATATGGCTGTGTGGAAGGGCCCTCTGAGACACTTGTGTTTGTGATGTATCACTTTCCCACTGCGTTGTCACTGATAGCTCTACCCTCCATGAATGTATCCCCTTTAAAGCAATTTTGACATCTTGTGGCAATTGATTCCACACATTAGCTCTGTGCCTGACTTACTTTTCTCTGTCCAGAAACTCTCCTCATTCATCTCCACCATCTGTGGAAGTGGCGTTGACTCTTTTCATGTCAGGACAGTGGGGGCATGCAATGGGCTTTGGATTGCTGTGCATTATTTCAGTTATTTTTATGTATATATTTTTTTTATTTTTATTGCCATATCGCGCCATCTCTGCAGCGCCTGCACTGGCTGCCAGTCGAGCTCAGAGCCATCCACAAGATCCTGTCGCTTACCTTTAAGGCCCTCCATGGTGCCGGCCCAGCTTATTTAAAAGACCGCTTGTCCGAACCAGCTCATTTAAGGTCGCCGCGCTCAGGAAACAGGGACCTTCTCCGCATCCCAGGTGTGAGTGAGGCCCGCCTCGACACCACGAGACGGAGAGCTTTTTCCATCGCGGCCCCTGTCCTTTGGAACTTGATGCCGGCGGATCAGAGAGCTATCCGGGACATGCCCCAGTTCCTGACCGCACTGAAGACCTGGCTCTTCCGAAAGGCTTATGGCTAAGGACACCTCCCAGACTTAGCCTGAGCTACTGGAACTATTTTAATTAATCCTTTTATTCTTTTAGCTTTTAACTATTGAATTCTTTTATGTGTTTTTGTGTGTAAGTCGCCCGGAGCACTGACGTGGAGGGCGACTCATAAATAATAAAATCAATCAATCAATCAATCAATTGATATATTTCATTATTGGAGCATTATTTCAGTTCACATCTGGCACAGAGAGAGCCACTGTATCTTATCTGATGAACATGGACTGTACTACGTGCCAAATTGGACTAAACCCTTTTGAAATCCTTCTCTTATCAAGTCCAAGTTCTTTATCCTTCATTTACAGTCTATCTTTTAGTATGGGAGTGGACAGTGTGTGGCCATAGATTCTGCTATGCTGCAGCTCCCATCAGCTTAAGCACATGGTTAATGGTGAGAAAAGTGAATGTTGCAATCTGGATATAGCTGAAGGATCACAAGTTGCTCTTTTTTATTGTGGTGTCCTGGCAGGGGGCGTGGAGGACCTGTCGTCCCATGCCCCGCATTACCCAACTTTCCGACAGACCCATCCCACAGGGGGACGCGTCTGCCACATGGATTCTTCCATTGTTTTAAGTGCAACACAGGAAGACTACTGTTTTTCTGTGGCAGCGGTGTATGCCACTTCCTCTCCTGTTTCTCCACAAACGTAGATGTACATTGCATAATGGGCTCCTTGGCAAAAAGAGGACAGGAAGCAGCGTACGGCAGGCAAATTAGCCCATATGATGAGGTCGAAAGTGTCACATTTCATGTTTGGTAAAATTCATATTTCCTGCTACTACAGTGTTTTTGCTCTCATTTATTTTTTCCTAGATTTTTCCTCCAGGAAAAGTCATTTCCTTCAAAGCTCCATACCTGAGCAAATTGACTCACAAAATAAAGAATACAATGGCAAATCACAAAAGAAAATGACCCAGTGACCAATCATATAAAAGAGCAAGCAGAGTAATGCAAAATTTCTGCAAAGATAGACTGCCATATTTTACTGAATGGAATATCACTTTTGTAATAGCATGCCAGTTCTATCAAGTAGTTTGGGACCTCAGTCCTTTGCAGTTTTTGAGTCACTGCCATATTTCTAGTGGATTAACAGGTCTCACAACATTTCATAGTTGGGAGCTGGAACATGTGTCCAGGCAACATCGAAGTATGGTCAAGGTAACAATAGTTATTGATGAGCAACAGATTGCTTTTGCCTGAGTTTTCTAGAAAGGGAGAAATTCTGCCCACTCATCTCTTCTTCCATCTGAGGCCCCCTCTGCACTGCCTTATAATCTAATTCAAAGCAGATAATCTGGATTTTATATGGCAGTGTAGAAGGGGCCTAAATTAATTGAGCGCAAACTACTTTTGCAGCTTGAACTCACTTTTGGCAGCATTGGCAATGAACTGAAGACTAAAGATAAAGAGGGACAATTTTAAAAGCAGCTGAAAAAGTGGGACATCAGAGAATTAATTGGAGCTGGATCTACATCACCATATAATTCAGATTGTCAAAACGGATAATTATATCGGCCCCCACCCTCTTAACATTTCATTAAAAAGTTAAGACCTGGTTATTTGAACAGGCTTTCCCTGAAGTGTAGCTGATAACTCTGATCTTGGAATGGCTGGACAATGTGACTGGACAATGATTTGGTAATGAATTGCAGAGGATTTATGATTTTATTATGTTTTTATATGTAATTGTAAGTTTTTACTATGTTCAATTGTTTTCTCTGTTTTTATATCATTGGCATCGAATTGTGCCGCTTTGTAAACTGCCATGAGTCGCCCTAGGGCTGAGAATGGTGGTATAGAAATGTAGTAAATAAATAAATAATCCACTTTATCATTTTTGAACTAGATTATATGAGTCTACACTGCCATATAACCCAGTTCAAAGCAGATACTCTGGATTTTATATGGCAGTGTGGATCCAGCTTGGGACTGCCCCAGTGAAACCAGTATAGTTGGAGGCATGGCTGTAGCAGGGGGGTGGGGATAGGGGTTCAACCCCCTCCCCCCAAATTTTCAGGTTAAAAAACCCTGGTTTACTCATGAATTTTAACTGGTTAACTAAATCGCCGTGCTAAGTCCAGAACTGCTAAGTCCAGAACTGCAAGCACTCTCTCAAGCAAATTTTGACAATTTATTCACAGTCATTACTTGCAGCAGGAGCTGAGATAGTGAAAGCAACCAAGTTGGCCCACCCACAACTGGTAGGCAAAGTCTAAGGCATGGGAGGGATTTGAAGCCCCCCATGCAGGAGACAACAAAATTGATTTAATTAAGTCTTTATAAAAAATAGAATGAATCATACTATTTAAATTATTTTGTGTTATGGAACTACTTCTCATGCTTCACTAAAAAAAATTCAAACCCCCTCCTCTGAATTTTTCCCCTCGGCTACAGTCCTGGAGGGCATATGTTACAAGATGCATGTAACTTGTAGCACTTTAGTCTAAATAGTTATTATATTGGCCGAAACTTGGTCCTCTTCTCCCTCAGATTCGTTTTTCTTTACAAATGGAAGTTTGTCCAACTTTACAGCAAAAATGGGCCAGCCAAAGCAGGCACTGAGAGCACAGCAGTGTTTTCTTACTATAGAGCTGCATTCCTTGTTCTTTTCCACGCTACAGCAATAGAGAAGTTCTGTCTCCATGACCTTGATGGTCTACTCCAAACAGCCAACGGTATTTATTGATCATGTAATTTTCAACCAAACTCCCTTCCACTAATGTGCAGCTTCATTCTCCACCTGCCTCCCATTTATTATCCTGGGTATAACTAGGCACTGCTTGCCCAATGGGTTTCCTGCAGAAAGTAGGTCTTCACACAGCAGGCTCCTAGACATCTACATCAGTGGGGGCACCACACAGATTTGCAGAAACGGCGAGGCCTAATATCTTACCATGTGGCAGCAGAATAAGAAAAAGCCTTGGTTCCCTCTGCTGCTTCTCCTGTGTCACTTTAAAAGAAAAGTATAAAAATTTAAACTAAAATAAAAACAGAACAAAATATCCTATCCAACAGCAGGTGAACATGCAGTTTACAACTTGGATCGCATAACTCTATAGCTATTTACAAAAACTGAAAACATACACAGAAGCATGCACACTTGTTATTAATTGCCTGCAAGTTTGACCTGTGGCAAGCCTCTCCATGAAAGACCTCCATGAACCCTGGCTATCAAAAGCCCTGCAGATTCAGGGCTGTGGTTTCCTTGGCAATGTTAATCTATTTCCTACTGCCTTTAGCTTTATGGAGCGTTAGTACGTATCCTTACTCAATATAAAAACCACATACTGAAATGTACTGTATTACACCCCTTCCACATTGCCTCCATATTCCAGTGTCTGATCCTACATTATCTGCTTATCCTAGGTTATCTGGCAGTGGAAACTCATATAATCCAGTTTAAAGCCGATCACCTGGGATCGGATCCTGATATGTAGGGCAGTGTTCAGTGAATATACATGCAAGATACTTTCTTTGAAGAAAGATCCTATAGGATCAAATCTGAGCTCTCTCTTTAGATTGGGTTGGGCAACTGTGGAGTGGATGGGGAGCATTTGTCACCCCTATACAATTCACCAGCGACCACACTGGTGTTTTTGACATGATTGGAGGTGACATCATGTCACCAAAGATCTTTCCAATCCAGAGCCAAAGATGTCAACATGTTTGTGGATAAATTATTTGGTTTTGGGATTTAGATTCCCCTCTCCCCAGTTATCTATGGGTCTTGAGAAACGTTAGAAATAAAACTAAAACATTTCATAGGGGTTTGATCTATTGGGGGAAATCACAGATAGAGCATTTTGTAAAGGCCTAGGGGTTGGGGTGGGCTGCAAAATAGAACCCACACACTTTTCTTGCCCCTGTTTTAAATCTGATAGATGCTTATTAATTATCTCTAACATTAAAAAAAATAAAAACCACTTTGTCATGTAATTTAACAACTTGAGGACAAATATACAACAGGCTGCATGGTACATATGATTTTCATGATATTACAGAATGTAAGACAAGTTATAGTAAAAAAAACGTTCAGCAGTGTTGGAAAAAGCAACCTTCTCACGCACCCACTAGTTGTTTGTTATGAATATAATTGTTTACTATATTATATTGAAGGGGTTCCCTTTCAATATATGTGTATATTGGTTTGCATTTTACCTTAACTCTTTGGTGGGGGGGGGGGGCGGCTGCAGACCATGTGATCAGAACTGGGCTTGTTCAGGTCTCAGATTCCATTTTAGGAACAGTATGTTTCAGACTTCAATGCAGGAACAGTTCAGTTTGGAAGAATGCAGGATGTATGCCCTTAGAAAACTGTAGGAACAGATGTTTGCTTTAGACTTCAGTAGGAACAGTATGCTGAGAGACACCATTGGACTTTCAGACTAGACAGAGACTCTGTTAGACTCTCAAAACAGATGCTTTAGATTATGGACTGCTGATTGTGAGAAAGATGCCCTGTGTTACCCACACAGAGAGACTACTTCAAATCTACTTGTAACTGGATTGATAAGCAAATGTGCTGAATACATGAAGTTTGGGAGTAAACAAACTATGTTACTTTTAAGGAAGCCTACTTATTTTTGCCTCTCAAGAGCATGATTTAAACGCAAATATATTTTCCAAAAGGTTATGACTCTAGCAGGTCATGCCATAGAGGTTATGGCATCATTTTTCCAAAGATTGTGACTTCAAACAAGGTAATCCCTTTCCAAAGATCGTAAAATCTCCTAAAGGTATTGGAGATTTCCATTTTCCAAAAAGCAGTTCAATCAATTTTTAATACTGGACAATATAGCTTATTATTTTTCTTTTATTACTTTTGCTGATATAGCATACTCTTTTGCTTTTACTGAGTCATACTTCCCTGTAATTAAAATATTCAGTATCTCAAAAAATGTATTGGAACAATAAAGAAAACACAAATTTGTTTAGGGTGCACGTTATAGGGGGGGGGGGGGGAATCCAAAATAAAAACTCAACACAAAAAATTCTGCCATTATCTGAATGCCATGCGTTATACAAATCATTCTAGAAGGCACTTTTCAGTCCCAGAAAGCGTGACTTTTTGCACACCCACCATGAGATATTTATAGATCAGAAGTTACTTTTTTAAAAAAACTTTTCATTCAAGGTCTTCCAATTAGAAACCATAGAACCACAGGACAAAATCTCCTTTGAAGGTCTGGATCCAGAAAAGTTTAGCAAATTTGTTATAGTTGCACTTGATGAAATATACTTTTTTTGTCAGATCTGTAAAGGTAAAGTCACTTGACGTTTCATATGACCTTTTTGGAGCTACTTCTATTTAAATGAGAATTTCCAGCCCACTTCTTTTCTGGCAAAGATGAAATGCCGTAACTGCTGAGTGAAAAAGATTGCCAGGTAGTGCCACAAAACCTTTCTCTCTCCATCTTTCTGCCTTATAAATAATTTATACAGTCTGTTGAACAGAACAGAGGGAGCTTCACACATATTCCAATTTAGCATCGTTCTCTAGACCGACACAAAGTTTCTTGACTTCTGAATCATCCGTAGCTAATTCAGCTATTTTGCAGAACAATATATACCACCTCCAAAAAAAAAATCTAAACAAAGCCCAGTATCAATAAACTGATGTACTAAACCAAAGGCCTTTCCGGATCAGGACCTATCTCCGATAGTGTCATGCTTGTAGAAGAATCATTGCACTTGTAGATCTGTAAAACAAGAACAAAAAACAAAAATAGTTGTGAATGAGATGGCATGCATTCTGTTTCTTGCATTTGTTGTTGTGTGTCTTCAAGTTGGTGGTCCTAAAGCGAACCTATCACAATATTGTCTTGGCAAGATTTTTAAAGATGGGATTTGTCATTTCCTTCCTCAGTAGTTGAGAGAGTGTGGTGAAGTTCACCAAGCGATTCTTGCACTGCTAATTGTGAAGCTGTTGAATCCAGTGGCCACAGAAATGAACATTTGAGACCCTCATGAGCTATTGTTCCTAATCCTTGAGACAATAATTCTGCCTTAAAAGTATATGAGAGAGAAAGTGTGAGTGAAAAAAAACCCCAGGGAAGACTAGTGAAACATTAATTTATGGGAGGCTGGGGGCAGAGATTTTGGTAAATTTTGGTATCTTCATATGCCTTGCAAAAGCAGAATGAATTACTTTCAAGTAAACAAAGTACACAGTTTAGTGTAATTTATGCAGATCTTATCTGGTTTTGGCACAAAATCTTTGTTTCTCTGGTTGTTTACTGGAAAACATACGCTATACTGCTTATTATTATTCTTTGTTACAAAAGGAAAGTTGGATCCTTTGCTAATTGAACTGAACTAAAGTGTTTGCTCACCACTGGCATTGGAGCATTAGTAGAAAGAAATTATTCATATGTTGCTTAAGTTCCTATTGCTGTGCTTAAGCAACAAGTATATTTTCCTTCCCTATGGCATCTATTTCTTTCAAGAATATTGGCTGCTGGTTTGAGGTTGGGACAAAGGACGTTACATTAAAGAGAAATTGCATACGTAGGATAAATAATCTTAGTGATACCCACAGTCATTCATTCTTGACTGATTCTGTGAAGCTGGTATCTGGATAACTACAGCCCCTTCCTTATATCCCAGGATCTGATCCCAGAATACCTGCTTTGAACTGGATTATATGAACCTCCATGGCCATATAATCTGGGATAAACAGATAATCTGGGATCGGATCCTGGCATATAGGACAGTATAGAAGGGGCCAACATTTTATTTGATCATGTATTTAAGTTTAAATCAATTCACTACTTGTTTAAACACTTTAAAGTGCTATTTGACCTATCAAATATTTGTAAAACAGTTAAGTTATTTACCATAACAACAACAACAACAACAACAACAACAAAAACTTTATTTATATTCCACTCTATCTCCCCAGAGGGACTCAGGATGGTTTCCAAACATAAAAAGCAAACATAATAACAATACACCCATAATTTATTTATTGTTCACTTTTATATACCGTTCCTCCCTGCAGGCTCAGGGCGGTTTACATAAAACAACAGTATACAACAACATAAAATACAGATAAAAACAATTTGTTATATAAAACACAGGGTATAAAAAGACTTGTCAGGAGGCACTTAATAAAATCGACAAGCAAACATATAAAAGCAAATTATAATTTAACAACTAACATTAAATGAAAAATGCAATCTATTATATCAGACATGAAACAAAACAAACATCAAACAGAACCTTCTCCCTGAAATACTTCGGGTATTTGAACCAGAGCCACCAAGTGCTTCCCGTTTGTCCGATAGATGATTTCCACTCCAATGGGAAGCTTCCCATCAACAAAATGAAGTATCATAGTGATGAAGATGGAAGATAAGGTTGAAGCAATAACACATCCCTGAATTAATACCTTTTCAGGATACATATAAAAGAAGACTCATGCTCTTTTATACTCAAGTCTTGTTTTAAAATTTCTTGATCGCCTCCTTGTTATATCATCAAGCAGAATACTTAAAATCATCCAGCTTATGATGTTCTTTTTACTTTGTGTGTGTGTCGTCACAGGCCTGGCCAAAGAACCGTAGATGACCTAGAAATTATATATGAAGAGCTTCTGCACATAAAGGCTTTATCTCATCTTTCAACAACGGTGAGCCATCGATATAAAATGTATTTTCATATAAAATAAGTAAGTAGATCTGACTTGACTTCTGACTACTTCTGAATATAGGGATACCATGATGATATCTACCCTATGCTGTGCTGGCCTCTTTGCCCTTGAGTTTTATTTCCATCATATTATCAAACTTATACTTGCAAGTCATTCATTGTTTCTTGGAAGGAATGGTGGTTCCATGAAATCTGTTATCTGGAACTTTCAGCTAAAATCGCACAACAAATTTCCCGGAGTCTTGTTTTCTGAGTAATTTTCCCTCTTTCAGTTCTCACTAAATATAACAATGAACGAACCTTCCTAAAGGTCCTGTATTTTTTGATGGTGGATTTAGTAATTGGTGCCTTGTTTTGGTACACTTCTCTTCCTTTCCTTTCACTCAGCTTCCGATGTGGTTACATGTAACCACACACATTATGGATGCCAACAATTATTATATTTACTCTTTGTCTTCCATCAAGGTAAAACGGGAGTTAGCAGGCGTTCTAGTGTTTGAATCACACCCCAAAGCAGGAACAGTCTGTAAGTAAAATTTATTTTTAAAATAATTTTATACTTATGTATGGGATTGAGGTAACAACTTCTTGCATTTCTCATTATAATTCTGAATGAGAGGAAAAATAGAAATATCATTAGAAAAACTGGGAGATCTGATGTAGAATTTGAAATGTATGTATGGAAAAGAAACAATGGATTGATATTTCTAATTTTGTCCAGGAAGAAATTGGAAATGTGTTGGAAATTCTTAATTTCCATATTTTTATCCTTCCGTATTTGTTTGGAAGTCCTGGTGATCTGAATGGCCTTTACTTTTCAACAAATTTACATACACTATAATGCAATTCTTGTAGAACAGGTTGCCTTTTCAAATTGTTGATAGTGGACATAAATTTAAGTGGTTCCTGTGCAACAACAGCAAAAAAGAGAACTTTTAAAATGAGGAGAAAACAAAGCCACTTCTTCACTGACATATAATCCAGAATATCAGAGGAGATTGTGTGCTTTGAACTGGATTATATGAGTCTACAGTGCCATATAATCGAGTTCACAGAGATAATCTGAATTTTACGTGTCAGTGTGTAGAATACATGTCAGTCATACAGAAGGGAAAGAGGTTCTAACTCCTCCCTGGTATGATAATTGTATTTTTTGTGAGTGTAGTAGTTGTTGTGTGCCTTCACCCTGATTTATACTGACCATGCCATAGGTTTTTCATAGGGCAGAATTGGCTTCCTCTTAAGATGAGAAAATGTGCCTTGTCCAAAGTCATCCAGCGGCTTTGGACAAGGCACATTTGTTTATGGCTGAGCTGGGATTTAAAACTGAACTACTATGCTGTGGAACCACTGCTAAGCCATGGCAGTTAGAGTGGGATCAAACAACATTATTTCTACAGTGTAGATGCACCCTTTAGTCTCCAGGAGTCCTACATCAGAATTCCAACAACTATACAGACAGTCCTCAAGTTACGAACAAGATAGATTTGGTAGGTTTGTTCTTAAATTGAACTTGTATAAAAGTCGGAGTAGGTATATTTTTTAAGTGTAACTCCAGCCAAATATATATCTTTCAAAGCTTTGAATAGCATAAGGGAGAGGTAATCCCCCTGTGGTGTTTGTTTTGTTCTCTGTACCCCTATTCAGAAGATTTTGTTTCACTTTCTGTTCCTGTGATGATTGGATTTTGCACAATTTGGTTTGTTGTAGAAACAAGGACTGGTGAGAAAGCTTCAGTGGAAATACCTTTACCCATGATAACTCTTTCAGAATTGCCCTTCTGCGGGGTAGATTTCTCTCACTTCCTGTTGCTTCACCCCTTTCTTAACTATGAGTGGTTTGTAAGTAGGATGTTTGTAACTCAGGGACTGCCTGTACCACACTAGCTCCATGAGCAAAGAATATTAGAAATTATGTTCATCCATTGGAAATCAGAAGTAGCTATGTTATTTTATTAAACACTGCTCTGAGACCTGATAATGAGTGGGATTGAAATATTTAAATATATCAGTAGATAACTATTAAATGTTCATTAAATTTTCACCGTGCCTTCATGTTTTTCCCCTTCCCGGTATTCTGTAGTGTTTAATCAGGGAGAAGAAGGAACCTCATGGTACATTATTCTAAAGGGATCAGTAAATGTAGTCATCTATGGCAAGGTACTCTCTTCTTTACATTTTATACTTCTTTGATTGTACAATGTATGTATGTGAATGTATGCACACTGTATCTACCACAACTTGTTCAATTTATATCAAGAGGGCCTGAGTATTACGAGCCACAGCAATGGTAGAAGATGCTTTGTATGTAGAAAATCCCATGGGAAATTCCTGGCACTTCAAATTAAAAGGGACAACATGATACCCTAGGAATACAGTTTCTGAATCCAGATTGTCTGCTTTGAACTGGATTACATGAGGCTGGATCTACACTGTACTATATCTCAGGATCTCATCCCATATTATTTGCTTATCCCAGATTTTCAAATAGTATAGACCAGGCATCCTCAAACTGCGGCCCTCCAGCTGTTTGGGCCTTCAACCCCCAGAATTCCTGACATTTGAACAAGCTCGTTAGGGCTTCTGGGAGTTGGAAGTACAAATAGCTGGAGGAGCACAATTTGAGGATGCCTGGTATAGACTCATATAATCAAGTTCAAAGCAGATAATCTGAGATCAGATCCTGGGATATAGGGCAGTGAACATCTAGGCCGCCTGCTCATTGGAGGGAAGGATATTAGAGGCAAAGATGAAGTACTTTGGCCACATAATGAGAAGACAGGAAAGCTTGGAGAAGATAATGATGCTGGAAGGAAAAAGAAAGATGGGCCGGCCAAGGGCAAGGTGGATGGATGGTATCCTTAAAGTGACTGGCTGGACCTTGAAGGAGCTGGTGGTGGTCATGGCTGACAGGGAGCTCTGGCGTGGGATGGTCCATGAGGTCACCAAGAGCTGGAAGCAACTGAACGAATAACCAACAATAACAACAACAGATCCAGTCTAAGAGTTGTGTAGTATTTTTGTTGCAAGATGTTAAGGACCACAGCCCATTTCACCAAATGCATCTTTAAAACCAGGTTGCTGTGAGTTTTTTGAGCTGTCTACCATGTTTCAGAAACATTCTCTCCAGATCTATGGCAGGCATCCCCAGAGGTTGTGAGGTCTGTTGGAAACTAGGCAAGTGGGGCTTATATATCTGCGGAATAATGTCCAGGGTGGAATATAACGTGGCTAGTTTCCAACAGACCCCTCAACCTCTATGGATGCCTGCCATAGACGTGGGTGAAACTTCAGGAGAAAATGCTTCTGGAACATGGCCGTATAGCCCGCAAAACTCACAGCAACACAGTGATTCCAATAATGAAAGCCTTCAACAACACATCTTTTAAAACCCTTCACTGCATCTAACATTATTGTTTACAGAAAATCCTTAAAGATGGGATAGAAGAAATATACCTAATATAAGTAAAGTATTTTGTTTAGTGTTGAGAAACGGCTGGTTTCTATAAATTCATCTGAATGAGACGTAAATTAAATGTGTAGTCTGATAAATAGGCCAACATACACATCAGGGACTGGCAGTTGCTCAGAAACGTCTGTTATTCAACCAAATTGATTTTTAAAAATATTGACTGATAAACAAACACTGAAAAAATAGAAACTTGGCATATTTAGTGGAGCCAGACGTTTGTCTGTCTTTGCATCAAACTTCATAGAACAAATCCTATTCTTTCTTACCCTGTGTTTTTCTGTAGCATTAGTAATAACCAGCTGCTATGTATTGTTATCCCACCATTATTTGAACTGTTGAATTTCTGCCAGATGCATTTATTATAGTATTTGGCTTCAAAATCCAGTGTTTGCAAATTGGAGTGTCAATACAACAAACTCTTAATGATGATTTCTCTGTTGTTGGTTATTGTTTTTTAAGGGTGTGGTGTGTACTCTACACGAAGGTGACGATTTTGGCAAGTTAGCATTAGTGAATGATGCTCCAAGAGCAGCTTCCATTGTCCTAAGAGAAGATAACTGCCATTTCTTGAGAGTGGACAAGGAGGACTTTAACAGGATACTCCGGGTAAGTCAGCCTGGAAGGCACCTATCCATGGGCATCACTGAAAAGCTCCATGGGCATCACTGAAAAGTGTGTGCTGCAGGACTGGGGAGACTGTGGCCTTCCAAGTGTTGTTCAATTCCAATTCCCACTAGCCCTGGCCACCCCAGCCAATGGGGGAAAATGCCCTTTGAGTCATGATTTTAAAAAAGAGTAATATAACAGCTTGGCCTCAATTTATTTATTTATTTTTAAATATTTTATTATTTTCCAAATTTTTTACCAACCATACAAACATATACATAAAAACACAGTGCCCTGTGCATGTGACCCTCCCCCCCACAAACATCCACACCCCTCCACCCCTGCTGAGGATTGCGTCTTCTTTTTCTTCTTTTCTCTTCTGCAAGCTCTCCGAACATTTTACATTTCATTACATCTTAAACAACAACTCCAACTTATTTCTAATGGTTTGATCCCGGGTTCTCCAAACAATATATCCTCTCACCCGATCCCATCGTCCCAACAGCTCTCGCACTTTATCCTCCTGTAATTGATTAACCCTCATTTCCATAATTTCAAATTGAATGTGTTCCACCAAGTACCGCAGCCAGTTCTCAATTGTCCATTTCGTGGAGTCCTTCCAGCCTAGAACCACCACCGCCTGGGCGCTTTCTATCATCGCTACCTTCATTTCCGGATGTTCCCCCATCTTGTTCTTTTTTTACCAACACCGCTGTCTCTTTTGTGATGGTCCAATTTATATTCAATACTCTATTGATCTCCCCTGATACCTCTTTCCAGAATTTTTGGACCACCTCGCATTCCCATAATAGGTGCATATACACTCCTTTGTCTCGGCATCCATGCCAACACCGTGTACCCATATTTTGGGAAAGGTAGGACAATTGGGCCGGGATGCGGTGCCACTTGTGCAGTATTTTCCTCCTTGTCTCCCTCACTCTTGTGTTTTTAGTCTTAGCAATCTCCCCCACTATCCTCTCCATCTCTGCTCCTGAGACCTGCAACTCCCTCTCCCACATTGTGGTTAACTCTTCTACCGTACTCCCTCCTAATGATATTAATATTTTGTAGATCCTTCCATCCTGGACCCTTTTCCCTTCCTTCTTTTCCCTGATTATCTTCTCAAATTCCGTGTCCTCTCTTTGCAAGGCCTCTCTCACCTCCCTCTGCCTAAGGTAGTTGCATATTGCCCTGATTTGCAACCACCGCCTTCCTCCCAACCAGTTCTCCAGCCTCTCTCTCCTGATTCTGCCCCCTTCGTCCACTAGTTGCTCCAGTCTCGTCACCCCCTTCTCTCTCAATTCCCTTATTATTCTGCTCAGGTTTTCCTCCCTCTCGGGGTTCATGATCTCCAGGGAGGCTACTTTTGATACTCCCGGCGCTATCTTCCTTTGCCAAGATCTCCACACTCCCACCGTGGCCCTCATTGGTCCCATCAATTTCTCCACCTCCCTTTTTTCCCATCTCCTAAATATCAGTTCCTCTCTTCCCAATGCGTTCGCTTCTTTTTCCAGTGCTACCCATCTCTTGTCATCCTCCTGCAGCTCCATCAGTCTCTCAATTTGAAAGGCATCTCTGTATAGTTCTAGGCTAGGGATTCCCCATCCTCCTTCTGTTTCGTTTGCTATCCTCCATTTTTTCCTTATCCTTGGTTTCTTTCCTCCCTCCACCCAATAATTCAATTTCCTATCCCATTCTTTTATCTTTTTCCTTGGGAGGACCCCTGGCAAGGCCTGGGCTAGGTATAAAAATTTTGGCAAGATCATCATTTTAATTGCTCTTATTTTTGCCATTCTCCTCAAACTTTTCTGTTTCCAGCCTTTCATCTGTTTCAACACTTTTTTTCCAGATCTTTCCATAGTTTGCTTCTGTTATTCTCTCTATGTTTTTGTATATCCACACTCCCAGATATTTCATTCTTTTTACCCCTAATTTTAACCCTGACGCTTTCCTTACCTCTATCTGTTCCCTCGGACCTGTATTTATAAACATCATCTCAGACTTCTCCATATTCACCTGAAGCCCCGATTGTTCCTCAAACTCTCGCAGAGTTTCCTTCATTGCTTTTACCATTTTCAATGGCGTCTGGGTTAATAATATTGCGTCGTCCGCAAAACAAATTCACCTTCACCTCTATCTCCCTATCCTGTACCCTTCCCACGTGCTGGCTGCCCTGATCTTGTTCGCTAGTATTTCTATCGCCATTACAAAAAGCATTGGAGATAAGGGATATCCCTGCTTAGTCCCATTCCGTATTCTGATATTCTCCGTCCTGTTCCCATTCACTCGTATATATGCCTGGCTCCCCATATATATACTCCTAATCACTTCACAAAACCTCTCTCCTAGATTTAATGCCTTACACACCTCATACAGGTAGCTATGGTTTACTTTATCAAATGCCTTGTAGACATCTAGTTTTAATATTCCCAACTTCCTCTTGGCCGCAGTAGCATGGTGTAGCACATTCATTACATTCCTAATCGGTTCACTGATCCATCTTCCTTTCACAAAGCCAAATTGATCCCCCATTATAATTTTTGGAATTATCCTCTCCAGCCTATTCGCCAATACCTTTACAAATATCTTATAATCTTGGTTTGCTAAGCTTATGGGACGGTAGGACTCGGGTTCGTCTCATCTCGATCTACTTTCGGTATAGTTACAATCTCCGATAACTTCCATGTCTGTGGGATGACCTGCTCCATCAAGACCTCATTAAATAGCTCTGTCAGAAATGGTAGCAAATCCTTTAGATATGTTTTATAAAATTCTCCTGAGTACCCATCTGGGCCCGGCGCCTTTGCCATCTTCAGTTGCTTAATAACCCTCTCCACCTCTTCTTGCCTGATCTCTGAGTTTAGATAGTTTTTATCCTCTTCGTTTACCTTTTGCCCGGCCTCTATTGGGATCCCGCTCACCTCTTCCTGTTTGTATAGTTTCTCATAAAATTCTTTCATAATCCTTTCTATTTCCTCCTTACCTTCCTTCAGCTCTCCCTTTGTATCCCTCAGCGCCCGAATATATGATTTCTCCTTTCTCTTTTTAAAATATCTTGCCAATTGTTTCACTGACTTTGTCCCCCAAGAACTAATTTTTTGCCTAGTTGCCATTCTCATTTTATTCCAATGCAGCTCATCATATTGTTCCAATTCTTTCTTTCTCTGTTTTAATAACCTATACCATTCTCTAGCCTTGGTCAGCTTCAATTGATCCTGAATCCTTTCGATTTCCTTGATTTTATTCTCTCTTTCCCTTCTCCATCTCCTATTCACCTCTACCTCCAGACTTATGAGATGGCCTCTCCAGACCGCTTTGCCGCAGTCCCACAATACTGCTTTGGACATGTTCCCTCTATCGTTTAACCTATAATACTCTTTTATTTCCTCCTGTATTCTCTTTTTATCCTGCTCCCTGGCTACTACGGCCATATTATACCTCCATATTCTTGGGTTCCTTCGTTGTGTCATTCTCAACTTCACTGATATTGGCGCATGGTCGGAGAGCCACATGGGCCTCACCTCTGCACTTCTCACCTGAGCATTTGCTGACCTGTCCATCAGTATATAATCTATACAACTAAAGACATTATGCCTTGCGGAATAGTTGGTGCTTCTATTTCCTACTCCACTATGCAGATCCAATTTATTCAAATTTAGAGATCTTCTATTATTCCCTCCTACCGATGACATTTGGATATTGAAATCTCCCGCAAAAATTGTTGTCCCCTCTTTAAAGTTATCCAGTTTACTCTTAACATTCACAATATACTGTTTCTGTTGCACATTGGGGGCATATATGGCTGCCACTGTCAGCTTTTGCCCATGTATCACCCCTTTCATAAACACCCACCTCCCTTCCTTATCCTTTTCCACTCCACCCTTTCCAGGGGAACTCTTTCGTGCACCAAAATTGCCGTCCCCCTTGCGCTCCGTGTCCCACGGGACTCATAAACCCATTTCCAACTCTTATCATTAGTTAATTGCTGGCCATCCCTGCCTTTATGCGTTTCCGTCAATACCAGTATATCCACCTTATTTTCCCTTGTCAATTTAGCTAACCGAAATCTCTTAAAATCCGTAGATAAACCATTCGAGTTCAAAGCAAAAATTGTAAGATCAGTCATTGTTACTCCTTATTCTTGTTCTTATTGCCTGTATTTGTCCTAACTTGCTTGCCAATTGCTTTCCCCTCAAACCCTCCAACCCCCAGCCACCACCCGTGCCTCCTCCGTGTCTCCACCCCAAGCCAGGGTGGAGAGGCCAGCCACACGCTCGGCCATTTGTGGAGGCCATCCTGGTGAGCGCGGTCCCACTGCTTGGCTCCCGTTTCCCCTTTTCCCTCAGGTTTCCCCTTCTTCTTCCCCCCCCCCCCTCTCCCACTTGAGTAATCTTACCATCTTCCCATAAAAGGGACTAATTATCTATAAAGAAAAGAGGAAAGAAGGTACCCCCTCCCCATAATCCCAAACCTACATTCGACAAAAGAAAAAAGAAAAAGAAAAGATAGAGAAGGAAAGAAAGATTAGCCTGCGGTTCCTCTCCCTGCTTTAACATGCAGGTAACAAAGCTGTTCAGTTCCCTTCAGTTCAGTTCCTCCGTTCTCCTCCTTCACTTCTTTTTGGCGTCCCGGGCCTGTCGTTTCCTTTCTCGCCTCATGGCGGTCAGCTCGTCTTGCAATTGCTGCATTCTGTGGTCGCGTTCAATTTCCTCTTGCAGAGCGAGCTCTTCCGGCGTTGCACTCCTGCTGGGGGGCCTCGGCTCTCCGCCACCTGCTGCTCCTTCCGGTGGCTGCGATCCTTCTTCACTTATTCCAAGCCGGGCGAGGAGTTTCTGCCCCTCCTCCAAATTCCTCGCTCTCAAAGTCTCTCCATCCTTGAATACCAAAATTGCAGCCGGAAACACCCACATGAATCTCACTCCATTCTTGTGTAAACAAGATGTTATCGGCCTCAGAGCAGCGCGATCGTCCAAAGTTTGTTTGGATAAGTCAGGGAGACAAATGATCTTGTTCACACCAAACTTAAGATCAGGGATTTTTCTCAGGCTTCTGAACACATTCTCTGCCAGGCTCTCCAATGCGAACGCCACAACCATGTCCTTTTGTCTCGGCAAGGCTCTCCCACCTGGGAAGATCCAATGTGCTCTCTCCATTTGTGCCTCCTGGATGTCCACACCATTCTGTGCCAGCCACCTCCTTAAAGCTTCTTTCAGCCCGCCTGCTTGGCCAAAATCGGGAGCGAAACCTCTCAGACGCATATTCCGTCTCCTCTGGCGATCCTCCAGATTGGCCATTCTCAGACTATGCTTCTGTAGCGACTCCTCCATCGCTTTAAACTGAGATTGCATTCCTTTTTCATTTTTTTCTACTTTCTCTTCCAACTGTTTAGATGCTTTCTTGACCTCATTCACTTCTTTACTGAGTTCAGCTTGGCCTCAATTTAGAAAAATGCATATGTAGAAAAAAGAAGTCACACATGCTAGGCAGATTGCTAAAATTTACTTTTGTGGAATTTAAGCAGCCTAACTGACCAAAAGGAGGCTAAACCCTACAGACACCAGATCCCATCTGATCTTGGGAGCTAAGCAGGGTAAGCATTAGGCATAAAGCGGGGGGGGGGGAGTGCTTAGGGGGTTTCAGCCCCCCCCCTGAAATTCTCAGGGTGGTCCGCGATAAGGCCTTACTGGTACATTATTTAAACTGTCATGTTTATTCATATCATGCTCATTATATCCCACATTCATGGGGTTATTGGGATAACAATACAAAAGGTTTGGTAGGGTGGTCCCTCTCTTACTCAGACTCAGCCCCTCCCAAATCAAACTCAGCCCTCCCTGAATCAAAATCCTGGCTACGGCCTAAGCGCTGGTTGAACCTTGGATGAATACCATATATTTAGGGGAGAAAACTGGCAAACCACCTCTGAGGCCCCTTCTACACTTCCATATAATCCAGACAATCCATATAATCCTGGATTATATGGCAACGTAGACTCATATAATCTAAATTATCTACTTTGAATTGGATTACATGAGTTTATGCTGCCATATAATCCAGTTCAACGCAGATGATCTGGATTTTATATGTAATATAGAAGGGGCCTAAATTTCCTTGCCTAAGAAAAAACCCTATGAAATTCATAGGGTTGCACATACACAGAACTGAACACAGTATTGTGGTCCATGGTCTTGACTCAAGGAAGATTAGTGGCACCCATTGAAATCCATGGATTAAGTTAGTTCCAAATTGTGATGGACATCCCTATTAATGCCAATGGGATTAGAATACACCCCTTTCTCCAAATTGGGTCACACGTCTCTCCTTAACATAGTAATATAAAAACATGGCCTTTCAGAGTTCCCTCACAGTGTTGGAAAGCCTTATGTATTTTATTGCTTTGGGTCCTAGCAAATGCTTCTTCTATGACAGTGTCCCTTCAGCAGAGTTTTGTTCAAAAGTCACTCCCACTAAATAACTAGAGATGGGAAAAACTTTTTACCAATCCCCTCTTCCATTCTAAGTGAGATGATGCAGAGAAGGAAAAATGTGGGACATTACTTCTCCCGCCATAGCTTCTTCCAGTGTAGTCAGAATAAAAGTAGGTGTCCCATGTATAGAGCATTAGATAAGTCCAATGGTTCAAGCCATTGTCTTAGAATTTGTTTGTATCTACTGCATTAATTATTCAAATTGGCTTTCAGGATGTTGAAGCAAACACAGTACGACTTAAGGAGCATGAGCAGGATGTCTTGGTGCTAGAGAAGATCCCAGCAGGAAGCAGAACTTCTAATCAAGGAACTGCTCAGCCCAAGTATGTTTTCCTTCTACAACACTCAAGCTAAGCTATGATTAATGTTTGATTTTTGGTAACAGATTGTGTGCGTTTTTCTCTCTATGAAGGAATTCAGTATATCACATTAGAAAATATGTGATCTGATAGTCAAAAATGATGCAAGTTACATGCCTTGGAGAGTTTGATATGTGAACTTTCAAACACATTAACTTTAATGTTTCCACAGTGTATTCTATACAAGGTTGAAGTTTCCACTTGAACATGGAAACCCATTGCATGACTTTGTGCAAGTCAAATTCTCTCAGCCTAAAAAGGCAAGGGCAACCTCCCACTTGAATAAATCTTTCCTTAGGGTTGCTGTAAATCAGAGAAGATTTCATGGACCACAACAATACATTTTCCTTTGCTTTTAGTCCACTTAAATTGCTTAACATGTAATACATCCTGATTTTCTCCAGAACTGAGGGGGAAATCACAGCGCGAGAATGTGTCCACACAGGAGTGCTGCTTCACTCACGGAACCACACTTCAGTTATCCTGAATATAACAAGCATTGGCACCTCTCTTAGACTGTTGGCAAGGAGTCAACTCCCGGTTTTGTGAGAAATTCCACTCCATCCTGCTTTGACTACATTTAATTGAAGGAGTCCCCTCCATCTTCAATTCTACTTTCTCTGAGGTTCCAGGGATGAAGGATAGTTCTTTTATTCATTATAGTCATGTGGAGGATAGCGGAGCTAATACTGGCGTTATGATTTCCTTTATCCTTGATCTTAATAACTCTTCATCGCAATCTGAGATTTGATTGCGCACCTTGGATAGCCTAAGGATCTATTTTGTGCATGCATAAAGAATAAAATAGATTGAATGAATTGATGGAATTGCCTCATAGTGTTTGAAGATTCAGAGCTGCCCATCTTGAGGTTCCCCTCACCCCGCAGAATACCCTATCCATTTCATTATATTTTGTGTTTAAACCCCTTCCTTGTTAGATTTTCCAATTCAGACTTCTTCATAGATACTATAAACGTGGTTGATAGCTCTTTGATTCTTTGCAAATGCAATCTGTCCTGATCTCTGTATTTTCATTCTCCAAAGTATGGGCAATCCCCAAGTTATGAGCAGGATAGTTTCTGTAGATGTGTTCTTAAGTTGGGCTTGTTTGTAAGTTGGAACAGGTTAATTTTTTAAAGTGAAGCTCCATTCTCTCTGTCTCTGTCTCTCTCTCTCTCTGCACAAAAAAAGCTTTGGATAGTAAAGGGCTGTCTGTGCCCCTGTTCAGAAGATCTCACCTTAATTTCTGTCCCTATGATAATTGTATTTTTGAAAGATTTGGCTTGTTATGGAAACAAGGATTTGGTGAGAAAGCTTCAGTGGAGACTCCTTTTCCCCGTGATATCTCTTTCCCTTCCAAGGGATAGATTTCTCTCACTTCCTGTGGCTCACCCTGTGTTCTTAATTATAAGTCATTGGTAAGTCAAATGTTTGTAACTCAGGGACTGCCTGTATTTGGAGAAAATGCCTTACACTTCATTAAGCATTACCATCTTTTCTAATGAGTCATATCTTTTTATGGTATATCCAAAGTACCACATAATTGGTTTAGTTATCTTGGCTTCTATGGAAAAGTTCGACTTAGTTTGATTTTTGCCATCACCATCATCATTATTGCAAGGCCATGGTATCTGTAGAAGTCTCTGTCACCATCATATTTCTAATAATGAATCTATTCTCAGTTCATGTTTGTTTTCAGGCAGATCAATGTTCTTCCTATTATCTTTGATCTCTCATGCCTATTTTGGACATTGTACATTCAGGTCCTGAATATCACAACCCGCTTTCTTCTTTAATCTCACTGTCATGGCCCTTGTTTGTCTTCCCTGACATTTAGCATGACACTCACATGATTTTGTCAATGTCAACTTTCCAGGAACAGACTGAACATAAGGCAACCTTCTAATGTAGTGTATACTTTCCACAGGTTTTCTCCCATGTGCTAAATGAAATATGTAAATACATGTGCAGTGCATCTCATTCAGATTGTGCTTATTCCTTTGGTTATTTCTTCTAGTTCTCATTCAGTTAGAAACAGATTTTTTGAATAACCACATGTTCCACTGCCGGATTAGATAGAACTTGAATTGAATGTGTGGATGGACATAATATCCTTCTATCCTTTACCCATACTCTGTATGGAATCTCTGAAATCCACCTTAATTTCCATTTTCGTAGTGCAAAATTATATTGATTCTTTATCAAGAAATGTTATGGCTTTCTCTGAATTAAAGTTTCATGAAGTGCCGAGAATTCTGTTTGAGATGTGAAGCCTTCTCCTGGCAAAAGTATCATACCCAAGGTTCCCTGGCTCTTAAACAGGCTTCATTGTATTATCTTGATATGTTTTCACACCAGAAATTAGGGGGAAAATGTTCAGCACAGAAAATAGCCCTTGGAAGCATGAAGGAACGAAGGATAAAAGTCATAATCAAACTTTCATTTGCCAGCTGTCCTTACCATGTGTCATCCACATTGTATGTGGAATGGGTCTCTTCTGGACTACAGCGGCCAGAATTAGCCCTGTTCATGTAAGATTCTGGGAGTTGTAATCCAAAAAGGTAACCCATCCTATTTCCCCCAGTTTTGATGTATATAAACATCACAACACATGGGACATGTGGTAGCTGCTTTTATTTTGGAAATGGTAAAAGGTTGGGGAGTATCAACTTGGCAAAACATGGCCAAATGAAAAAATGGAGGCTACTCCATGGTCTCACCTCATCTCACCATCTCTGCTGAGCCCCTTCTTAAAGACATTTTGCTGGAAGTGTTAACTAAAGATTTGTGCACCAACTACCTCTTCATGGGCATTCACAGCCTGTCTCTTAACTGGCTGATCTCTTGCCGAGTACAGCTTCCAACTAGTCTTCAGACACTGCACGCCACTTCCACTATTTCATTCTCACTTTCATATTCAAAGTACAGCAAACCCAATTCTCTCTGTCTCTTCCCCACTCTCCCCACCGACTTTCTGTGCTTTACTCCCCAAGATACCCAGTTAGTCTCTTTGCAAGGATGATCACTTGGCTTAACAAGGGTTTGCGTTCTTGGGACATCAATACAGCTCTTCCCAAAGGGCTGGCAGGGAAGAGAACTGTGTGATGGCCACAGCTCAAAGTACGGAGAAGCTCCCAGGAGCTCAGTTCCATTACTTATTTCTCAGCAGGCACTTTTTTCTTTCCTTTTTGGAGGTAGGGGGAGATTCCCCATTCTTTGCCATTCTGCTTGGCTACAGTGAAATGATGCAAAATTGTAAGAACTAAATGGTATATTAAAAGAAACTGATTTACTGGGAAAGGAAATAGGAGAGCTTGATATATGTTTCTATTTCTCAATATCATCTGAACTATGGCAATTCCGTCCTCAAATTACAAGGTTGCTAGGTGTGGACAAGCCTCCTTTTAGTGATGCCTCCTATAGTGACTTATTAAAAAGTTATAGTTTGGCTAAAAATTCAGAGAGGAAGCTAGAAGATATTACTTGTAGGTATCCTGTCTCAAAACTCAGAACAATTTTTGTCATTATATTAAGCCCTTTCAACATTTTTGTTTTTGTGTTCTCAGCCAGGGAGTCAGTTTACTTAGTCCTATCATAAATCATCATTTGCAATGATGATTTATGAGCAAATATACTGATAAGAAAAATACAGTTATAGGAGTAAATATACTGATAAGAAAATACAGTTATAGGAGTAACATGGACAGAGAACCAGAAGCAAACAATATGAACATCTCAAGAAGTAGCTCAAGTTGTAAGGAATTTTGCCATGCTGACTATTTCTAATCCTAGCTGACCCCGATAATATGGTGGCACAATGGGTCAAACCCTTGTGATGGCTGGACTGCTGACCTGAAGGTTGGATTGCTGATCTGAAGGTTGCCGGTTCCAATCTGCGAGATGGGGTGAGTTCCCATCTGTCAGATCTAGCTTGCAGGGACATGAGACAAGCCTCCCAGCAGGATGGTAACACATCCAGGCATCCCCTGGGTAATGTCTCTGTAGACGGCCAATTCTCTTACTCCAGAAACAACCTTCTGACACGATTAAAAAGTTATCAAATTGTCAAAATACCTATACAGCCCTTCGTGGGAGGGCTCTGTTGTTAATAATACCATTGACCTGGGCATTGTCTTGTGACAGATACTTAATATCTGTCACAATTTCCCCCATTTCTTTGCTGTCACAAGACAATTCTCAGTTCAGTGATATTATTAGCAAGAGAGCCTGCAAAGTGATGTATAGGTATTGCTGACAATATGATAACTGGCACCATTTTGTTGGGGTTAACTAGGATTAGAAAAAAAATAGGCTGTTTGTCCTATTCTTCTTGACTTGTGTATTAGTTGGTAACAACTTAACTTTTGATCTCTGATTATCTCTAAGCCGATTCTAAAATGAAAAAAACTAACCAAACTAAGTAAAGCCTTAAATTGATATGAGTATTATTGATAAAGAAATGCTAATGTAAAGGTATGCTGCATAAAAACACAGCTTGCTTTGTTACAAAGTTTTTTAAAAAATATTTGCATGCCCTTTTATTTTTTCATCACATTCCAAATAGAATTTAAGATGATTAATCCCCTTTCAATCAGGTACATTGTGATGTCTGGAACACCAGAGAAAATTTTAGAACATTTCTTAGAAACAATGCGTCTTGAAACAACGCTGAGCGATGGAACAGGTAAGGTGGAGTTAATAGTGGACTATTTGTAAGTAAAGATAAAAGAAAGGAGTGCTACAGACCTGCATACAAATCTGCTTACTTTCCAGACAGCCAGATTCTCTCCAACCTTTGGCACTGCTTTCAATGGCTGTTTGAGCAGCTCTATATCATTCCCTCCACCCCATCCCTAAAAACCTTGCAGCAGGAACCTGGCAGCTAGATAAGGGAAGTGTCTGGAATTGTTTGGGATGAAGTTTTAAATTTCTCTTAGCAACCGTTTATTTTATTTTATTTTCCAAAACTGTTCAATGTGATTAGACTTTGAAATGTATTTTAAAGCAGATTTTTCCAAAGCATCTTGGGGAAATATTCCATTTGTAAGTGTATGGCTTGTGTTCTCAACTGCAAAGTTCTGCTCCTCAGTTGTAGGATCACAAACATCTGTAATCGCCAGTTTGCTTGTTTCTCTTCTGTGTAAACTTAAAAGAAAAGAAAGTTTGTTGCGTGTAGTAGCTAAGAAAACAGTGTTCTGGTTGTAATCTGTTGGGTTTAATACACATTCTTCTAAAATATATCTTTAAGTATTAGAAAACAGCTGTGTTTGAGTATGTTGACTTCAGAGAGACTTGTCCAAGCAAAAAGGAATTCTGTTTTTTTCACATTTTATTATATTAGAAACCCAACGACTTGATTGAAAACACTCAAAAGTTCAGTGTTCAGTTCACATAGGCCAACCAGCTGCCTATGGAAAGAACTCAAGCAGGGCATGAATGCAAAGCATGCCTTGGCAGACAGCTTGTGGTTTGGAGGGGCACCAGCACAGTTTGGAAGAAACTATGTAAAACTGCAACTCTCAAAATTTCATAGCATTGAGCCATGGCAATGCTGTCAAACTGCATTACTTCTACAGGCACTTAGTCTGAACTTTAAAGGAGCTACCAAAGACACTAAATCATTTGTTCTCAACCGGTGGGTTCCCAGGTGTTTTGGCCTACAACTCCCAGAAATCCCAGCCAGTTTCTCAGCTGTTAGGATTTCTGGGAGTTGAAGGCCAAAACATATGGGGACACACAGGTTAAGAACCACTTAATAAATCCTTTCCTCCAAAATAGATTCAGCACCCTAGACAGCTCCTTTAAAAGTTAGGTGAATCTCCACATTAAATTCTCCATCCCATTGACATGCTGGCTGCCAGCCGCTACTGGCCTTTGATCCTGGAAGTAATATGACCAGTATCCATTGGTGGCTTTATCCTCCATTCAGTTATCCAAAAATTTCCATATTGGCGGCCATTACTGCATCTTTAGATAGTGAATTTTGCCTTTTAATGATGCACTATGTGAAGAACCACTGGCCACAGTTAGAATTAACTGATTCGTACACATTCAGAAGACAACACAATGAGCTGCAGTTTAAAAAATGGATATCAAGACTTCTTAAAACTTCTTTTCGGCTGCATGAGAGGGAAAGGATTCAGGCCTGGGTGGGTGGTGTTGGAGATTTTTTAGTTATACTCATATAAGCTGTTGTTTAGGGCTATATTGTAATCATATTTAATGACTGGAAATATGTCTGATTAAATTAGGATTTTGCACTATTTGAGAAAGCACTGACATAAAAAGCTTTCCAGGGAAAACATGCAGGCTAATCATTGATTGCTATTTTTGATGTTCTTCTCACAGATACAGGTGTACATGATTTTGTGATGATGCACTGCCTGTTCATGCCAAATAACCAACTATGTCCAGCTTTGATGGCCCAATATCCTTTTTGAAATGGAAAAGAATTAAAAAGTACTCTCCCTTTTCAAGAATACCAGTTTAATCAGAAGCAAACACTGCCATTCCTTAACATATAATTAAACTGGAAATCATGACAGTTGGCTCATTAACTTTGACCCAAAGAAGAGGATTGTGCCTGAATCAGATGTGTCCCATAAAGAAACATCAGCCTGGTTTCATTCTGGCTAACAAATTTGAGAATAGGTTTGTCATACTCTTGGGTTACTACTGTTCCTTAATGGAAGAACATAGAACAGTGAGATGGGTTGCTTCCCTCATATCTATATACTTCTGCACATAACTCTGAATTGTTATTTCTGTATTGAGTAAGCAATTTCACACACATTCTCTATTGTAAAAGTTTGTTATATGCATTTCCCCATTGTTCAAAATGTGTGCACATTTTTATTCAGGCACGTATTACAAAAGCATATGTGACTCTCTGTGCCAATCTTGGAAATGTAGGGACCACCAGGGAAAGATACCTTCTTTCCCATTCCAATTGATATTTCTCATTAAAAATATGACACCAATTAATTTATTGCCTGTCCCTACTGACTACAGACAATTTTACTGGGGTTTATATTGTATAATGGACTTGTTTCTCTTTCAACCTCATATGTCTCTGTGAACAGTAAGGTTAAATCTTATCATGTGAAATAATAAGCTTTTGGAACCCACCTGTTTTCAGATTTCTACATCAGCTGGTAAAATCACCCTGGAAACCAGACCTGGCTGAGTTCCATTGTGCTGTCACAATTAGCAAAAAGTAATTTAGAGGTATTGTGATTGCTGGCGAATAAAACGAGAGAGAAAAAACGATATAAATGCGGCCAAATTCATTTTATGTATTACAGTGGAATGAAATCCTTTTTTCTATCAAAGAATGTTATGAACTGGATTGTTCAACATTTGAGGTTTAAAAGTACTTGTTAGTTTCAATCATATTGCATGCTGTGGAATCCATCAGACTGGCAAAGAATCCTGTGTAGATTTAAGATATATATTTTTTCCATTTTCTGCTCTTGTAATCTGACCTCTGTTTGATCGCAGCTTCTTGCTTTGATTTAGTAACCTGGGTCCTGAGCCTGTGGCCTCTTTCCCAGTTAAAGGTCTTTCATTTAGAGTCTGTCCCATTGAGGGTTGCATTCTGCCTCCTTGTTCTGCTCATGGTTTCCCGATGGGTTGTGTACTACAGTTTAATGGTATACATCAGGGGTGCCCACACTTTTTCAGCATGCAAGCTACTTTTAAAACAACCAAGTAAAAAAGATCTACCTTCCGCATGGCGCACCTTTCGCGCGCTCGCACCATCTGCGTGGCACACCATCCACAGTTGCTTCCAGATGAGAGAGAAGCAGGGTGCTCCACCCTGCCTCTCTCTCGCCGGCAGCGGAGGCTGCACGCTTGCTTCCGGACGAGAGAGAGGCAGGGCGGAGCACAAGGATGGGCCTCTGGAGGCCCTGCCTCGCGCTCCGCCCTGCCTCTCTCTCACTGGCAGTGGAAGCTGCATGCTTGCTTCCGGATGAGAGAGAGGCCAAGCGGAGCCCAAGGCTGGGCCTCCAGAGGCTCCGTCTCGCGCTCTGCCCTGCCTCTCTCTCACCGGCAGTGGAAGCTGCACCCTTGCTTCCAGATGAAAGAGAGGCAGGGCGGAGCTCCCTGCCTCTCATCCAGAAGCAACCGTGGATGGTCCACCGCGCGGAAGGTGCACGCGCGCAGGGCAGAAGCGCCCCATCTTGCTGCGATCGACCTCCTTTGGACCCACGATCAACTGGTTGATTGCGATCGACTTTGTGGGCAGCCCTGGTATACATCTTCTCTCACTGTTTTGACTCTTTCGTGCAACTCCTTGCTGTGGAACACACCTACAGCTGACTCTTGCCAACATACATTTTACTTGGTTCATGCCCTGAATTCAATCTTGGACCATGGAAATTCCTCAGTTTATATATATTTCAAAACTTTCCCCCCAAAGTTTGGGATTCTCTTATGTCTGCTGATTCCATCCCTGTGCTTCTCTAATCCTGCCAATACTCATCCCCTAAGCTCACTGTTCGAGAGACAGAATTCCTGAATTACTCTACAGAGTTTAAATAAGGATTACAACAACATGGGCTCTATGGAGCACTTTGAAAACTGTCAAGCACCATATAAATGCTGTCATTGCTGCTATTATTATTATTATTATTACTCCTTTTACATGGACATGATGAAGCCATGTATATTCTCTTGCCATGAAGATTAGTAGTGGCTTTGGGTTGGAACTGCATTGAAGGAAACAGATCCCTAGTCAAAATGAGATGCTAACAGGCTGTATACAATGCAAATTTAGAACTATGAATTATGATGAAATCAGTATTCAGTCACAACATCATTGTTGATTAATACCTTAGAAATTACAGCCTCGCTGGCATTTATTTATACACATAACACTATTATTCTGCTAGAAATGCAGGATGAATGCTAGGGAGGGAGTTCTCTATCTTTTCCCATGATGGCATTTGCATGGAAGAAATTATTAGCAGAATTAAAAATAAGTAGATGAGCAAAGGAAATGTGAAGGAGGGTAGAATTAGCAGTGCCTGTGGTGAGTCACTTAATAAGCAGGTAAAAAGATATTAAATAATTACAGTGCTTGCATAGTAGACGCTGCATGAAGAGAGTGACTCAATGAAATAATACCTGGTTTCTGAAATGTTATAGGGACCAAAGCCTGCCGTGTAGCATCTACTTCCTGCCAGAGCTTGGAAAGTTTATTTGTGGGGATTCAGAAGGTGCAGCTCCAGAAAATGGGCATCCTTTTAGGCAATCGCAAAGTCATAGGCTACACTCACAGCCTCATGGCCATTTTATATTTGCCTTTACAATCATGGGACCATTGCCCTAAAACCCACTTTTAAGGTGAAGGTGTTCTGGCAAACAGAGTGCTGAAAGATGATGTATTCAGCAGCCTCTTGCCAACAAGCCACCTTGCTATATGGAGTTATGACAGGACCCCATGGAGTCCCAGCTTCTGCTTGTTATGACTTGCTGGCAGGAGGGGGCTGGATGTGTCATGCTTCAGCCCTATTATTTATTTATTTATTTACTCTATTTATATACTGCTATTCTCAGCCCTAGGGCGACTCATAGCAGTTTACAAAAGCAAAAATTCAATGCTACATAATAAAACAATTAAAAATAATTACAAACTGTGATATAAATATAAATATATATGGTTGCCAAAATTGCAGAACTCTTTTGCTTAGTACAGCTGCCTGGTTTTAAGGTGGGCTGTAGCAGGAGATGGAGCATAGCTACAACATGTTCCTTGCAGGATCTTGGCTTTTCCAAGTTTTACATTTTACACTGATAAAGCAACCTGTCTAGCTTTCCTAATCTTAACCAAACAGTTTCCAAATTATAAAGAAAACATATTTTTCTGAAAATGTCCCAGTTTCAGACAATTAAGCCTATCGTGATGATAACCAAGCTTTCCTCCTTCCCATCCCCTATTGAACCCAGGCAGGTTTCTGAAAGAAGCATGTATGTGTTTCTCAGTGCAGAAGGATGAGAATGCAAATTCCCTTTTTGCCACTGAAAACAAATTCCTATTCACAGACATCTTCCTCAGTTCTGTTGTCCTTCGTTTTGAGCCACTCTTTTGCTTCTTATTTTGGCAATTGAACCTTATAGTCTTAGTGAAATAGAAAGTGTATCCCGCAAGCCTAAAGTTGGCTTGCCCATGATCCGCTCTGGCTCATGCCCTGTCTTGTTAAAGGGACAGATGCACCTTATAGTTTATATATGAATAAAGTTCGAAAATAATTTCCTACGGCACACCTGATGATCTCTCACGGCACACTGGCTGAAAATCACTGTTGCAAGCTATAATAAGAACAAATAAATGGTAGTACCACCAATTGCCATATTTAAAGAGTGTCCTAACAAAATCAGGTATGCATTTTAAAACGATTTCCTTTCTTTTGCTCAATCTGAACTCTTCTTGGTTGTTTGGTGTGCCGTAATGGAAACATTCAGATCAAAAACCTGTGTGAGAAAATGACTGAGGAAGTAATGTGTTTCTCTGGTCTCTCTCTTGCTGAAAAATGTTTGATTATTTGGGAGGTGGAGGGGAGGGGAAGCTAGATTATGTCGGGGGAAGAGAGTTTTCCTCCTTTTTTAAGCCTGCAAGACCTTAGTGCCCAGATCATTTCCTCTAGTCTTAAATCAAAGGACGAGGAATCTCAGGAGAAGAGCAGTCACTAAGTGTCTTTGCTTAGGTTTTGGCCCTGAAATCTCAGAGTCTGGGATGCTCCTGACTTGGCAACCCCATCCGTTTCCTGGTGGAGCCTTGTTGTCACCAGAACAGATAATGCATCACCAGGAGCCCTGGTTATGTTTATGTATTTTACATTTCAGCCTTCCAAATTATCCTGCCTTCCTCTTTTTCTGATGCCATCCAGCATTAAGATTAGCAGTTAATGCTCATGCAACAAACCAGTTGTAATCCTTTTGTTTTCATTGGTCTCTGCACTCCCCCTTTTTACCTCTTTTCTTTTCTCTCCTCATTCCTGACCACCACAAATTCCTAACACTGCGATGCAGCCCACTTCAGCTAAATGTTAGATGATCTCTCACAGCTTTCTGAAAGCTCAGGCCTTTCAGAAGCAGCCTTCTAGTCTTCCCAATTGTCCAACAAGTCTGTTTCCTCACCTTAAGCAAACCCTAGTTTGTGGAAGAGTATTTCATTTTTGTTTTATTTATATAGAACATCTCCAATTGTCATTTACGACCTGACAGATTTTGTATTAGAATGTGCTATATATGTGCTGTGGTCATTTTTAAACTGCGGAATACATCACTGATCCTAAAAATCCTATTGGGCAATAGTGCTTGCAAAACCCAATTTTCTGAAAGTATTCCATCTTATGCAAGATTTGGGGAGGGGACATATAGGGACACAGCCAAATGAAGGTTTTCCTTGACTTCTGGGTACTTATCATGCTCAACCTTCCCAAGGGACTGAACAAGAAAAAATGGATTATGCTCTAAACAATAAAAGGCGAGTCATTCGCTTAGTTTTGCTGTGGGCTGCTTTGTATGGCGATCTCTTGCAAGAGGACGAAGCGGCAATGGCCTTCCTGGAGGTAGGACGCAATTGTTACTATGTCTGTTTCTTGTGAGTGAATATTGACTGCAAGCGAAGCAGGAGAGGTGTCTCAAGACTGTCTGCCTTTCAAGCTTTATAATCTTTCCAAGGATGTGCACGTTGATATTTCTCTCTCTTTCGTTATCTGCCAACATGCAAAGCCAGGCATTGATTTCAGTGGATGTCGTGTTAAGGAGGGGAAATAACATACCACTTGTTATTTCTTTTGAAAATAGTGTGTATTCTGTAATGTGAAATGAATCACACCAAAAGCTAAGAAGACATGGGCATTATAAGGGTTCAGAGCCAAAGCAACTAATTCCTTAAAAAACAGCTCCCACAGAAATCTGGTAGGCACAGTTCATTGCTTTGCAAATAATAAAGCATTACATATGCTTTAAAAAAATGTCCTGATCATAGATTATGGTGAAGCGAAGCAACTTTCATTGACGCAAATAGAGGACAACCAGAAACAGTGTCCTCACAGTCATTACAGTTGATTGTGGATGACTTTTTAGCCACCTCAAAATGTCAAACTCATGTCTCCTTCTCCCCAACACCCATCACTCTGTAACCAGAAGATTTGGGAGACTTTTTTATTCCATCTATATAAATAAAAATGTAATGTTTATTTGTGGAATTAACATAACTCAAAAACCGCTGGACGAATTGACATCAAATTTGGCCACAATACAGCAACTAAACCAATTTATGTCCTTCACTAGAAAAACCAAAACAAAACCCCCCAGAAAGAATGTAAAACCCCCACAAAGCTAAATGACTATTCAGAACATGCGTTAAAACAACAGCCTGCCCCTCCCTCCTGCATGAGGGGGGGGGGACAACAACTGAGGGGGAGGCGGCTTGAGAGAGGGAGTGAAAGATGGCCCAAATATCCCTCTCACTACCCCCCTGCCTCTCTTTTCCCAAAGGATAGGGAGGGAGGGAGGGAGGGAGAGAGGACACCCTTTTCCAGATCCACCCCCTCCCTTTCCTTTCCTTTCCCTCTTGGCTGCCTGGGACTCAGGGCGCTTGGGTCAGCAGCATGGAGGCGCTCCCTGTTGGACTGCTGGGAACTCACATGGGAGGGATTCAGTGTGTGTGTGCATGTGTATGTGTAGACACACACACACACGCCTATATGCACACACATATCTCTTCAACTCCCAGAAAGCTCACCCATATTGAGTTATGGGAAGGAATTCTGGTAAATGAAGTCCAGTATTGAAAGAAAGGACAAAAGCAGGAAATGCATGCTCTGTGAGTTAGGAAAGGCTGTCCAGGAAGGCACAATTAAAACACTCCTGAAAGATGGCCATCCATTTTTTTACTTTATAGCAAACCTGCGCTATAATATCTACAATAATATTTATATATCTATCGTAATAATATATATGTCATATACTGTATATATATATATCATATATATATATATAAATAAAAACAATAATAGCTACATGTCTATAATAATATCTGTCAATAATATCTATACATCTATAATAATAATACCTATATGCCTACAATTATATCTATAATTATATCTATATATGTATAATATGTGAAAATCTATTATAATAATAGCTATATAATATCTATAATAAAATCTATATGCCTATAATAATATCTATAGGTCTATAATAATATCCATACATCTGTTGCCTGTTTGTGCTCCTTCTATTTTTTATCAGTTTTATACTAATGTATGCAATGCTTTTGATACAAAATAAATAAATAACATCTATAATAATAATACCTATATGCCTTTAATAATAATATTTGTGTCTATAATAATAATATCTATATGACTATAATTATATCTATACATCTATAATAATAACAACAATAATACCTATATAATATCTTTGAAATGGGTTATATGGCAGTGTGGACTCAGGTAACCCAGGGCCCTTCCACACATCCATATAACCCTTTGGCTTCAAGGAGACTGAAATGGGCCTATATTAGGTTGACACTTTGCCACTTCAGTTGTGTATTGATAGCTTAGAAACCATCTCTTCCTCTATTCTTTCTTTTCCATTTCTCCACAATGGGCCACAGCAACGCGTAGCTGGGTACAGCTAGTAAGGAAAATGAAAATGGTACAGAGATGTTGCTGAGGTTGGGGATATTAAATAACTGACAAAAATGTACCAGCCTTTAATGCACTGCAATAAGTTGCCTGAGCTAACTTTGCCAATAGGCATTTGTATCCCTGGGTTGCTGTGAGTTTTCCAGGCTGTATGGTCATGTTCCAGAAGCATTCTCTCCTGTTGTATCACCCACATGTGAATGTTGCAATTGGTCACCTTGATTAGCATTTAACGGCCTTACTGCTTCAAAGCCTGGCTGGTTGCTGCCTGGGGGGATGTACCAGCCTTTAATGCACTGCAGTAAGTTTCCCGAGCTACAATACTTTTTATTTTCATTTTTCCTTAATGGCTCTTAATTTTCAGGAATTTTATCATTTATGGTATGGACAGAACAGGAACATTTCTAGTTAAGATGCTTGTCTAAACTACTTAACAGTGCATAGAATCTGAATACAGTATTTCCACCCAAATTCAATTTCATGCCCAACTATAATAGGCTCACCTTTCAGCAAATGGCTGTGACAAGTAGGCTACCACTTCATCACATTAATTAAATTCCACTGAGTCCTACAGTAAAAGAGAAAGATTACCCGAAGAACACTTTGAAGTCATAAAAATGGAGTGTGTGTAGGTACACAGAGGTGTGAGGCTCCCCAAGGCTGGGTGGGGGACATGTATTACCCTCACACCTCTAGAAGTCTTATATTTGCCTTGATGTTTCTTAGAAACAATGTAAATTAATAATCAGTAATGATCCTACCTGTGATATATACCTTGGCCAGTCCACTATTTCTTTATATTCTTGTTTGAAGAGTGATTTTTTTTATCATTTAACAGGAATTTTATGTATCTGTATCAGATGATACAAGAGTGATTACAGCTCTCAAAGACCAACTCCCAGAATTAGAGAAGGCTATGAAACAAATGTAAGTATAGCCTTTAGCTTGGTAATTGATAAATAGTCCTCTGAAAATGTCTACTATAAGGCACCATTATTTTCAGACTGGCTATCATTGCAGAAATTTAATAGCACCCCGTATTTTCCGGTGTATAAGACGACTTGGGGTATAAGACGACCCCCAACTTTTCAAGTTAAAATATAGAGTTTGGGATATACCCACCATATAAGACTACCCCTCTTCTAACGCACACCAAATAACAATTTTAAAAGCATCAGATTTGATTTCAATATGGTAATTTTCCTATTACTCTATCTCCTTCTCTGACTCTCAGATCTCACACTTGTGCACCTGCACCGCTTCACTGCAGTCTTCAGGAGTGAGATCTGACAGGCAGAGGAGGAGGTACGGTAATAAGATACAAGGGTTGGCCAGACAGGTAAAAGAGATGTGTTTTTCTGGGCCCAGAGCCACTCTATCTCTTTTTTCCATACCCCGGGTGCCCTGGACGCCTGTAGCTTGCTCCGCCCTTCACTTACACCTTCCCGGTGAGGCGCCCCTTCACCTCATCATCGGGACGGCATTAAGTCCACAAATCCTGATGAATGGATTTTTTTCTACCGTACTTGTACAGCGTCGCCCTTAATGCTTTCTTACAGTCGCTGCATACGGCAGGGACATGGCCACTGCCATTTTTGAGCCCCCCCACCATATGCGGCAACTACAGATTCTTCAATCTGGGTTAGAAGTTTCAGCACCTGCTCTATATGACGACTCCCGGCATATAAGATGACTCCTGGTGTATAAGTCAACTCCTGACTTTTGAGAAGATTTTCTTGGGTTAAAAAGTAGTCTTATACGCCAGAAAATACGGTACTTTTAAACGAATTACTATAAGAAAAGGACCAGTTGCACATGATGCTTTCCCACTCTCCTAAGTAACTTCTACTATTATAGGTGATATAATGTTATGCGGTTCTTCAGTGTTCTTTCAACTAGCAGCAATCATCATTGTTGTAACATTATATGTGGACCAGGCCAGTGAAGCAGAGCATGGAAGCAATAACATCATGTTGTACATCTTTGCTCTTTGAACTCCGTAAAAGCAGTTGTTGTTATTATTATTTTGTCTCAAAAGCATTGCATAAATGTTGAAAAGCAATACTTTTGGGTTGGGAAAATTAGCCGTTTACAAGAAACATTGCCCAAGGGACCCCCAACTGTATTTATTCTGTCTTCGAGGAGGCTCTTTCCATGTCTTCTAGTAAAAAGCAGTTGAAAAGGTGGAATGCCTGAGGATTAATCAGCATTGTCCCTGCCAGCTTGGGGCAGTTGGAGCATATGGATTATATGAATGATTATTTTGGTGCAGCCTTCTCACCACTTAAGAGCCCTGTGCTAAAGAGTAAAGATGCAGCTTGTTTCCTCTTCTTCCACAGTGATTTTCTCATTCGCCAAATGTTTCTGACACTGTCAACATTTAATATGTTAATTGATACTATAAAATCTATGGTATCAGACGCTTAATTTCATCGAAGTTGGAGGGCTGAAAATTATTGAGAATTTTGTTCTGCTATATTTGTATTTTATTGTGTGGCATTATTTAATTTCTATGCCACCGCTCCTTTAATGACATCAAGACCATAGAATTCACAGTCCTAGGAAATCCATTCGTCCCTTCCCTTTTAGCATTTAGATCTATGGAATGTTGTGTGTCAGGTGGCAGCTGGTTGGTGAGTTTTTCACAGTTCTGTAACTTTTTGGTATGCTTTTTTGAACATAACTTTCTGGTGCTGTTATATATTGCTTGTTTTTATTATGTGGGTCCCTTACTTATGTTTTGTTGCTTGCAATTCTACAAGATGCTTTGGGTGTTCACAAAGATATATGGTGAGTTAAATTATATGTGAAATCATATCTAACACCTCTGCTTAAAAGTATGAAGTTCATATGATTGCCTGCCTATTAAAGTCTGAGTTTCAAAAAAATTAAATGATATATTGTTGTTACAACCTCCCAAAAGTAACTATGAAATATGCTCTCTTTGCTTTTATAGATCGGAAGAAGCTAAAGCACCTCAGAAAAAGGTAAATATGGTAGACACTCACCCACATAAAATCACCAAGGCAAACAGGAGCCCCCAGTGGCGCCATGTTCAGCATGTCAGATCTGAACCCGCTCTTCCCACTGCTCTCGTGAGAGTTTATGTTGGTCCTTATGCCAGCAGGACTGCTGACCAAAAGATCAGCAGTTCGAATCTAGGGAGTGGGATGAGCTCCCATCTGTCAGCTTCAGCTTCCCATGTGGGGATATGAGAGAAGCCTCCCACAGGATGGTAAAACATCCAGGTTTACCCTGGACAATGTCCTTGCAGATGGCCAATTCTCTCACACCAGAATCAACTTGCTGTTTCTTAAATCGTTCCTGACATGGAAAAAAAACCAAGGCAAACAGTAGGGAACCTGTGCCTTCTTCAAATGGTTATAGGTCTGCAATTCCCATCAACCTTAGCTAGCATACCTAGTGAAAGCTGAGGGTGATGGGAGTTATAGTCTAATAACCTCTGGATTGCACCCATTTTGAACTATGGGTTAGTAAATCTCATACCTGTAAATTGACAAATGTATGTTTTCTATGGGTCACGAAGTATCTTCAAATCTATGGCTATTTTGCCCCCCCCCCCCCCCCCAAATCAACAGTGGCATGCTGTAGTATCAAGAACAGAGATTGAGGACTATGTGGCCCTCTAGCTACTGTTGGACTCTCCAGCAACTGTTGAAGGAGATTGTCAAAGTTGCGGGGTGGGGATATAATGGGATTGGATATCAACAATCTCCTTTGGGCCACCTGTGTTTGCATTTGGTCTAGACAGGTTTCCTCTTGCATTTATAATCATGGGATACTGTTGTGTTTATTTCCAGCACAAAGTTCTTTTGCAGCACTTCAACACAAGTGATGAGAGGACACAGAAACGCCAGCCAATCAGAGGAAGTGATGAAAGTAAGTCATTTGGTTGCATGGAAGCAAAAGCTGAAAGTCAAATTGGATGTGAAGATAAATACTTGATTTCTTTCCAACAGTAGGATTTCTTTTGAGGTACTTGCCTTAGCAATGAGGCTTGCTAATTAAATCTGTGTTTACTTTCAAATGACCAGTCTTTTTTGTTAAAAAGCATGTTAAAGGCAAAATTAATAGATAAGGAAAGTAATGCACCGTGACGAAAGACCTTGGCAAAAATGTAGTTTAGCTTGATCCACAGTTGATCCCTACTAATCCCAAAAAGCTATACTAAAGCAGGATTCTACAAAAATTTAAATCCATACTTTAACTTTATGCCTTTACAAATTAAACACTTCTTAGTTTGGTTGCTGTAAAGTAAATTCTGTGTGTGTGTGCGCGCACGTGCGTGTGTGTGTGTATGTTTGTGTGTGTGTGAATAAACCATCCTATGCCTAGGTCCCTTTCATAAAGTTCTGATATGAGTTTATCAACTCGATTTCTATCGGATTATCAGTTGTCTAACAACAATGATTTCAGTCTTTAGGACTTGAAACTTCCAGGTATTAATTATATATCATGTATGTTTGGGTCAGTGATGGCTTTCAATCAAAAGAGAAGTGAATCTATTCTGGGTTTGTATATAGAGCAATCTGATGTGGTGACCCCTTTATCCAAAAGAGGTTCAGGGTGCTTCCAGACAACACCAATTTACAGAAATAAGGGTTGGCAGCCATGCATGTCTGATACCACTTTACATGCTGTCCGATACCACTTTAAATGCCAGGGTGCAGCTGGCACAATACCGGGTCAACATTAACTCAGCACCCCTGGTAACCACCGGTCACCCCCCCCCCACCGCCCAATAGGGGGAGATAAGCAAGCCATATCCAGGGCTCATGCCACACACCGCCAAGAAGAAGCACTCTGTAGCCATGGTGCTCGGCGAAAGGGCGCCCTGCACTGCAATGGCCCTGGACTGGTAAGTCAGACCATGCATTTAGTCTGAATGGTAAACAAGCTGTTTAAGGAACTAGTTTGAGGGATAGGGTAGCTGAAAACACAGTGTAGGCTCACTGCCCTATTAATAGGGAATCTTCCAACCAGCATTGACTAAGCTAAGCTCTCTGTCAGATGTCCGTACAATTTGAAGCAATCATTACTCTAAAAGTGATTTTATTATTAGTGAGTGCCTTACTGGATGTTTGTTCTTACCAGTCCCCATTGATAATATGTTGCTGTTATTGTTTTGTCTGAAGTTTTGTTTAAGGTGTACTGCCTCGACCACACGTATACCACCATCCGCATTCCGATGTTGTCTTCGGTTAAAGAAGTCATCAGTGCTGTGGCTGACAAACTGGGCTCTGGAGATGGCTTGGTATTAGTGAAGATGAGCTCAGGAGGAGGTAAGGACATTTGCATAATCTTTAACACTCCTCATTTGCCTTGAAGCAGCAGACCATGATGGAATGGAAAAGACCCATACTGATTTTTCAAAGGCTTCTCAAATTAATTTTAATGTCTGACAAACTGGACTGTCTCTCTTGGGAAGAGACAGTAATTTTCACCACGAGCAGAGGAATCTGCGTGCCTGCCCTTCAGCTCCCTCCCACCCAAATATGAAATGAGACATCTGGTCTGTTTTGAAATCAGAACAGATTTCTTTCTTACATTTATATCCTTCAAAGTGGACAGTAAATAAATGGTATCCGTATATGGTAGACCAAATGGAATTTGAAATTATGGATGTAAAATTAAATGATTCATAATGTAATGAAAATAGAATGCAAGAAGTTGGAGAAAGATGGAACTGGGTCAAGAACTGTATTATGAATAAGTCTAGAGATCAGGCCATAAGATATAGAATACAAATGTTATTCACTATATAAATCTAGAAGGATTGTCTCCAAAAGGATTTATTTATTTTATTTAAAACTTTTATACCCCGACCTTCTCACCTCCGAAGAGGGACTCAGACCGGCAAACAGCAAGTATTCAATGCTAACATTTAAAATCTAAAAACATCATAAATTTACAATAAAATTTACAATACAATACAATACAATACATTTAAAAAGCCTTTCGCCAAAGTAAAATCAAGTCCAACTTAATCCATATATTCGCAATCTCCTCCTTCATTCTCCAAAGGCCTCATTGCACAGCCACGTTTTTACCCGCTTCCTAAAAGTCAGGCGGGAGGGGGCAGATCTAATTTCATTTGGGAGGGAATTCCACAGCTGGGGGGCCACCACAGAAAAGGCCCTGTCCCTCGTCCCCACCAGACGTGTCTGCGAAGGTGGTGGGACCAAGAGCAGGGCCTCTCCAGACGATCTTAGCACTCTTGAAGGTTCATAGGGGAGAATACGTTCGGACAGGTAAACTGGGCCGGAACCGTATAGGGTTTTGTAGGTCAACACCAGCACTTTGAATTGTGCTCGGAAGCTAATTGGCAGCCAGTGGAGCTGGCGCAACAGGGGAATTGTGCGCTCCCTGTACCCCACTCTTGTTAGTAGTCTGGCTGCTGCGCGCTGGACTAATTGCAGCTTCTGGGCAGTCTTCATAGGCAACCCCACGTAGAGAGCATTGCAGTAGTCTATACGGGATGTAACCAGAGCGTGGACCACTGTGGCCAAATGAATGGATGAATATGTGAAAGAAAATAATCCTTGTGGTGGTGGTGGGAATTGTAACTGTTGTGTTTATGTATGTGTATGCCCTAAAATAAAAAATATATTTTAAAAAATCTGACTTACAAATGACTCATAGTTAAGAATGGAGGTGAGACAACAGGAAGTGTGAGAAATCTACCCTTCGGAAGTGAAATTCACTCCTCAAAGTATTATCATGGGGAAAGTAGTCTCTACTGACACTTTCTCACCAATCCTTGTTTCTAAAATCCAGTGATCACAGGGACCGAAAGTGAGGTGAAATCTTCTGAACAGCAAAACAAACACCACAAGGGTGTTAACCCTTCCCTGTGTTATCCAAAACGCTCCCTTCCTGCCTCCCCCATATATCGAATTACAATTTTAAAATATACCTGTTCCAACTTACAATCTTGTTCATAACTTGTGGAGTGCCTGTAATTGTGAGTTGAGGATATGTTTCAGAACCCTGAATAGATCCTTTAACATTCAGAGTGGTTCCATTGTCCCATTGGCATAGAAGCTTTCTGCCATTGCTCGGTGGCAGATGGTATCCCATCACCAGTCTCAAGACGGAACTAGTAGTGTTGAAAAGACTTTCAGGAAAGAAAACGTGAGACCTCTGTGAGAATTTCCACTTCTGATACCGGTGCTTCTCCTAGGGATATTCTAGTTTCTCAGTCACGTAAAAGATGCTGCTCTCATGTTGTGAGAAACTTTCCTTTGGCTATAAGACCGACAAACCTCTTGTTCCTCTTGTTTTTTGAATGCATTTCACAAAATACATTCAAAGAGCAAAACATTATTTTGGACTTTGGGGTGGCCATAGTACCCGTGGGCCTCATCCATCCCAATATGGGTGAGGTTCCATGCAAAGAGGAATTGTGTAGGCTCGACAGATTCTAGTTTTGAAGGCGACTTGAAAACACATGTTCCTGCAAAAGCTTTTGAAGGAATGGAATAGGTCCAGATTATTATTATTATTGTTATTGTGTGTATGTATACCCCACTTTTTCTCTCTACAAGACTCAAAGCGACTTACATTAAAAGCACTTCAGTACAGTTTAAAATTTTCAAATATACAAACATTAAAACAAAATTAAATATCTTTTTTAAAAAAAAAATCACAGTTAAAATCCAGATAATGATGGAGGCCTTTGAAAGAATGGTGGGCTATATGCATCTCACTCCATGGAGCCCCCGATGGCGCAATGGGTTAAACCCTTGTGCCAGCAGGACTGCTGAATGACAGGTCAGCAGCTCAAATCCGTGGAGAGCAGGTTGAGCTCCCTCTGTCAGCTCCAGCTCCCCATGTAGGGACATGAGAGAAACCTCCCACAAGGATGGTAAAACATCAAAACATCCAGGTGTCCCCTGGGCAATGTCCGTGCAGGCGGCCAATTCTCTCACACCAGAAGCAACTTGCAATTTCTCAAGCCGCTCCTAACATTTTTTAACAAAAATCTCACACCATAGCTTTATCAAGCCTTCTTTCTCTCCATAGTGAAAATTATTTCTTTATGAGGAATGTGTATGTGATGCAAGTGGGGACTTTTAATGTGTATGTGGTGTACCCACAGTGGACTGGATCATGCCCATTCATCCTACTTCATTTTCTGGATTTTTTCCCCTATGGTCCTAGACTCTTCCACCCATTTGCTTTGTTTTGATGCAAAATGTAGTCCTTGACCATTACGGCTCAACATTAGTTGAAGGGAAAAGTTTGAAAAGGCAATGTTCATTTGAGGTACTGCTGGTTCCAATTTTGTATGGCACCGTGAGCTCTGACAGAGTTAATTAAAACTACACTGGCATGCAAATAGAAACTCCTGTTAGGGACAATTTTTTCTTTCTTTTTTTGGCAAATAAATTGATACTGGGGCATTGCTGATTTGTAATGCCAACGGGGCTTCCTTTTATCAGAGCAGGAGGCATTCGGGTCGACATGATGAGACAAAAGATGTATTAAGTCAGTTAATAAAAGGCTCTTTTGTGATGTGCATATGCATTGTTTTCATTTAAGTGGAACCATGAGTTGAAAATGTAACTGACAGCAACATCATAGGTGTGTCTTTTCAGGAATTAATAATAATAGTAATAATAATAACTTTATAATAACTTTTCCCTTATATCCTGTCTCCATCTCCCTGAAGGGACTTGGGGTGGCTTATGGGGACCAAGCCCAATATATTCAAAGGTTACACAATTAAAACATATAACAACTACCTTAAAACAATAAAACCAATAAAATGTAAAATTCCAAAGGCTGAAATGTTTCCACCGGGAAGACAGAAAATATAAATATAACTTCTTTTGGGTAAGTTAAATGTGTATATATTCCTAATAAAAGGCTTTCCGTAATTGCCAATTCACAACAGAATTCATAACAGAATCCTTGCCATAATTACCAGCTGAGTAAGAAACCATCATAGAAGTATCATGTGTGTTAAAAATAATCAAGGCCATGCCTCTTTTTGAAACAATTACCATTTCAGTGAACTTTATTAAAGCTCACTAAAGGCTTGACAGGAACATTTAACTGAAACAGTGTGAAATTCAGTGGAGTTCACAGGAGGGTTGGGGTTGAGGACAGTTTGTTCATGCTAAGCGTGTTTGTGTGGGCCTCATCACATTAGAGAATGATTCCACGTTAAATCCGGTTTCTGCCTCCTGCAGAATTCTGGGGTTTGTAGTTTAGGGAGGAGCCTTTAACAGTCTCACTAACTCTACAAACCCCAGAATTAGGCAGAAGGCAGAAACCGGATTTAAAGTGGATTCATTCTCTAGTGCGATGAAGTTAACAGTTTTTCAATTGTGGTAATTATTAAAAGTCACGACAACAGCTATTGTGCTCCTTAACAAGCTACCTTGTGAAATGTTATGATCTGGGGATTAGAAAGTCACAGCTGCTTCCCAAAATCACATTTACCTTGAGGAAAAGTATGTTGATTCTTTTATGGTATTATCACCATGTTTTAATATCAGCCTATTTTATGCCCCCATAATGAAATTCAAGAAGCTCAGCTTCAGGAAGATATTGTTTCAGGATCTTAAAGATGCTTGCCTCAAAATAGAAATGAGCATCAGGAACCTATAGGTTTTCTCCAGTTTCTAGTACATTCCAAGTTGGAGGAGATTTTTCAGCCACTGGCTTTGCTGATTGGAGAATTCTAGTTGTCCAAAATGTAATGCTAGTGCAGTCTTCATACTGCGGCTTGAAAACATGCAAATGTGAGTTGATCAATAGGTACTGCTCTGGTGTGAACATAACAACGCTCTATGCAGTCATGCTGGCCACATAATCCTGGAGGTGTCTATAGACAATGCCAGCTCTTCGACTTAGAAATGGAGATGAGCACCAACCCCCAGAGTTGACCACAACTAGACTTAATGTCAGGGAAAAACCCTTACCTTAGTGCATTCTGCTGTCTTTTACCTTTGTTGTCTATTTTTGTATAACACAACCCTTGTTTTTTTGTCTTTACAGAAAAAGTACTACTCAAACCTAATGATGTTTCAGTGTTTACAACACTCAGTGTTAATGGACGACTCTTTGCTTGCCCTCGAGACCAGTTTGATACATTGGTATGTAAGTATGCTAATCTCTGAAAACCTTTCAGATCAGAGGCTGTTGGTAGTTTCAGTTATTTGAATACTAAATAACATTGAATGTCCTCGATCTGCTCTTTTAAAACTTACAGTATTTCAGCAGAAAATGCATGTGATCTTTTTCCTGTTCGTTTTAAGATGATATCCTGTTAATTGGTTACAATATAGTAAGTTAGATCTGGGACATTGTAACTGATTCATAGAAACATAGGATTGGAAGAGACCTTGTGGGCCATCCAGTCCAACCCCCTGCCAAGAAGCAGGAAAATCACATTCAAAGCACCCCTAACAGATGGCCATCCATCCAGCCTCTGCTTAAAAGCCTCCAAAGATGGAGCCTCCACCAGAGCAGAGAGTTCCACCTCCTTCACTCTAGATGACAGGCTGGCTCTTATGGCAAGATTCAAGGGTTAGATAATTAAACCAGAGCTAAAACATTCTGGCTGTGTGTTTGATTCAGGATCTTACCCAATTTTTTTGTGTAAGCCTGGATCTACACTAACAAATAATTCAGTTTGAAACTGCATTATCTGGTCAGTGTAGACGAGTATAATGAAGTTAGTATTATATGTGCCTGCACTGACCATATAATGTAGTTCCATACAATGTGCTTCCAGCTTATTAATTTTTGAGTAGGCAATTGGCATAAAGACATTTTTTAAAAGTAGTACCTTTGTTCTCAGGAAGGAAAATAACTGAAGTTGTTCTCATTAGAAAAAAATGACTTTCTTAAAACATTAAAAATATTTACAAGTACGTACTTATCATTAGAGTAATTCTACCATCCGCCAAGGGGGGGGGGAGTGTCCACATTTGTAGATTTTTTCAAAAAAAATAAATACACTGAGTGATCTTTTAAACGTGGCTAAAAGCATCTCTTATTGCCAGATTTTGACAGCATGGATTATATTATTATAAGCCTTGATAATGTATCTTGTTTTTCTGCTTGATGAAAGGTTTTATGGGCTTTTATTTCTCCCCTGGCGAAATAGGGCGGCCTATAAATAAAGTTTTATTATATTATATTATATTATAATTATTCCAGTTTATGAACAACTGTAAAATGGAAACCTGGCATTCAGTTATATATGTATGTATGAATGTATTTCAATCTCAGATGTTTTAAAGATAAAATATCCAAAAATACAGATATTAGATGTCTGTACATTTTTCAAAATAGGAAAGATGTCAAGATACAAATGCAAGTTTTGGGCAGAGTTTTATAAAAGATGGTAAACTCATTCTGGAGGCTCATTTCCTCCCTTTTACCAGTAACTTAAAAACCCTTGAATATTTTAACCCTGAGGACCAGATTCCAAAGAGCTATTGGTTACACACTTTGGCATGACATTGGTAAAAATGGGAAATCTTCCCACTCTTGTATTTAATGCTTCTTTAAATACTCAGGGATTTCTCAGAGTAGCTGCAAGTGTAGTTTAAGGAGAGCTAAGCATCAGTTCACTCATAAAACTCTTTCAGCCACTGTCCTTGTTGTGGGATGTGGGATTTTTAAAGTTGTAGTCTAAAAAAAGAAGTTTCTCAGCTCCGGCTACCCTGTATTTAAAGTACTAGTATTAAACTAGAACTATATATCTCCCAACTGTTGCAGTTGGCAAGAACAGTCCCAACCAATCCTCTACTGTCCCATGAACTCAGCTGCTTTTAAAATCTCCCAATTTCTCTCTCATCTCCTTTTGTCCTCAGTTTACTTTAATTGCTGCAAACTAACATCAGAGTGCAAAATTAGTTTGCATTCAACTAATTTATCAGGAGATGGTAGAGTGGCTCTTATTGGGGATTTTTTCTTTCAGGCTGCCTGAAATTTACTACACAAATTCCTTAGTTTTCTGGGCTTCTCTGCTTAAAACAGTAGTTTTGTGCATCCTGCTACACTAGGCATGGACAAACTTCAGCCCTCCATGTGTTTTGGACTTCAACTCCCACAATTCCTAACAGCCTATTGGCTGTTAGGAATTGTGGGAGTTGAAGTCCAAAACACCTGGAGGGCCGACGTTTGCCCGTGCCTGTTCTACACTAATAACCTGCGTACCTGCACCCTTTTGACCACACTCTGTCCCTGTTTCCATCTGAAATGTTTGAGGGTATGTATGTAAACCTGACCTGTTTTGAATGAATTTGTCTGGATCCGTTTCTCTCACCTTCTCCCTACACATGACTGGGGAGAGAGAGGTCATGCGCCAAGGAGAAAAAGCAGGTCAATATTAGGCAACAGCTATGTAAATCCATTCTAGGATTGATCCCACTGTGCATTAAAGGTGGCACATGTTTCAAGAATATTTTTGTATTGATTTAATATCCTATTATGATATAGACAAGTTGGAATGAAAAAAATGTTGATGAACTGCACTGCCCTCTTGTGGAAGAAAAAGTCGCAGCCTAGGCAAAAATGATCTTGTGGCACTTTTGAGACTTTGGTAGAAGTGTAATCCCAACCAGTGGTTCTCAACCTGTGGGTCTCCAGGTGTTTTGGCCTACAGCTCCCAGAAATCCCAGTCAGTTTACCAGCTGTTGGGATTTCTGGGAGTTGAAATCCAAAACATATGGGTACCCACAGGTTGAGAACCACTACCCTAAAGGATCCATTCCTTTCCTATCGCAGTTTCAGTGCCTTATCACGCTGCCTTCTGTTTCAGAAGCTACTCATAATTTTGAAACAATATACAGTAGATTTTGGAATGCCAGTGATCTGGTAAACATCACCACCACTAATATTATAATAATTTTCTCCCAGACACCACTACAGGAACAAGAAGGCCCTTCTGCTGGGACTGTAGGAACTTTTGAACTCATGAGCTCCAAGGACCTGGCATATCAAATGACAATTTATGAGTGGGAGCTTTTCAACTGTGTACATGAGGTAATGAAAACGTGTGTCTCCATTTTAGGCTGTGGTTCATTCAGTCTTTACACACTTCAGAATATCAAAGTGACAGAGTGGACTCTATTTTATCAGATTGCAAGCCAGAAGGAACAATTTAGTGTGTCTGGGAGAATGATTGGAGCCCCCGATGGCGCCATGGGTTAAACCCTTGTGCTGGCAGGACTGCTGACCAAAAGGTCGGCGGTTCAAATCCGGAGAGCAGTGTGAGTTCCTTTCTGTCAGCTCCAGCTTCCCATACGGGGATGTGAGAGAAGCCTCCCACAGGATCCAGGCATCCCCTGGGCAATGTCCTTGCAGACGACCAATTCTCTCACATCAGAAGCGACTTGCAGTTTCTCAAGTCACTCCTGACACATTGTAGCTGGACATAGAAAACCTCTGACAATGGATAACTCCAGGACAAATAATTGTTTTACTAAAAGAGGAAAATGTTTGAAGGAAAATTGTAAAATTTACTTTCATATCTAATATAAATGTACTTCCTGACTTTTAAGTTCCTTAAACTAATTGCATACAGAATATTATGCAGCTTTGTACATTTATGAAACGTTAAGATTAAATTACAGATTGTCTAAACAACAGTTAGAGTTTCCCTGATGCTAAAAGATGGAACAACAACTTTTTTATTTATTATTTATTTATTTACAACATTTATATACTGCTTTTCTCACCCCTGGGGGGACTCAAAGCAGTTGAGATTCTATATCTTAGTTTTCATCAGTTCACAATGTGGTGGGAAATAAAATGGACATTGCAACCATCAATATACAAACCTGCCCAGCAACTAGAGTATTGATCCAAATGGTCCACTCCACGGACTAACAAAAACAAATAGTAAGAGCAATCCACAGGGTACACAAATAACCTATGATAGGGTCTGGGTGAGTTCACATCTCCTGGGAGCAATACTGTGGTTCTTATGTGAACAATGATGCTAGAAGTTCCCAGTGTGCCTGAGAGTAATAGATATCATAGCCAGCATGGATAAATGGGGAAAAGCCAATAAGATATTATCAAAATCGTTTATCAAAAACACACAGACTTACACATATGGTGCAGTTATAACACAGGGTGTAGGGCAGAAATACAATACAATATGCATGGATATAAGCATGAATGGTAAAGCACATGGGTTACAATCACAATAATGGGTGTGAATTCACTCAATACACATGTATGTATCACACATAGCAATAAGGTACATAAAATATACACATAGGTTGTTGGAAAATCACTGGATAAACATAAGAATATGATGAACCATGTGTAAAAGTCCCTGGGTGTGTTGATGCGAGCCAAGCGGTTTGCTGGAAGATGCAACGCGGCAAAAGCCGCGGCTTTTCCTGCTCCAGTTGCGGGAAAGTTTGTTTACTTTCTGCAGGGGGGGTGGACACGGTCTATCTTAAAGTGTCCAGGGTCTAAACTTCAGCTTGGGGGTCCAAACTTAGATGTGGTACTCACTCAGAATACGGGAAAGGCGGGTAGTCTGCCGCGGGGTCCCGAGGTTCAACTGGCTTGTTAGCCGTAAAGGGGAACAAACGTCGTGAGCTGCTGCAACGGAAATCTCGTTGCGAGAATGGCGCGAGGCTTCCTCGTAGTAGCAGGGAACCTCTGCCAGGCGGTATGGTGTAGCGTATGGGGCAACTGTGCTTCGCACCGATGGTGGAAGCCTCGCCACTCCACGGACTGCCAACACTTTCCTACCTTTGGCTTCAAAAATATTTGAAATATAGTGCTCAATTTTTGCAATTTATAAGGACAAACTCTAGTTATAATAAAATACAAACCAGCATAGGATGAAGACAATTGGCAGTTCTCAAATGGAGGAAAGATAGAAACACTTGCCTCTCGTTTGAGCTTTGTTCCACCAGATCATATAACATTTGCAACATATGTGTGCCGAAGGCTTTCATGGCCAGAATCACTGGGTCACTCTGAGTTTTCTGGGCTGTATGGCCATGTTCCAGAAGCATTCTCTCCTGATGTTTTGTCCACATCTATGGCAGGCATCCTCAGAGGTTTATATAGGCAAGGGAGCTTTATATATTTTTGGAATGTCCAGGGTGGGAGAAAGAACTAGTGTCTCTTTGCTACCTTGATTAGCATTGAATGGCCCAGCAGCTACAAAGCCTGGCTGTTTCCTGCCTGGGGGAATCCTTTGTTGGCAGGTGTTAGCTGGCCCTGATTGTTTCCTGCCTGGAAGCCATTGAAATCCACAAGCATGTGGACTATTTCAACAGGAGGAAACCATGAAAATGAACAAAATCTTTAGAAATCTACCCCCTTCTTTACCTAATTCTAACGCTTTTCTAATGGTTTACTAACTATCTATTTACTCTATATATTTTTATTTTCGCTCATGGCCTTTTTTTCCTTTTCTTTTCTCTATCTCTCTTGAATCTTTTACCCTCTTTTTCATTCTTAGTTTCACTCTACTGTTTTATTGTATGAATGTAAAAAGTAACTCAATAAAAATGATTTTTTAAAAAAATGAACAAAATCAGGCTATCAGTATTTTTAAAAAACTCTGAAATCAGGACAGTAAGTAAAGAGCAACACTAAAAGGGGGGAATTCCAGACAAGAATCAGTCAGGGCCAGCTAATAACACCCAACAAAGGATTCCCCCAGGCAGGAAACAGCCAGACTTTGGAGTTGCAAGGCTATTCAGTGTTAATTAAAGTGGCCAACCACAACATTCACACTTGCCTCCAACAGACAAGAGTTCTTTCTCCCACCCTGGATATTCCACAGATATATAAACCCCATTTGCCTAGTTTCCAACAGACCTCACAACCTCTAAGGATGCCTGCCATAGATGTGGGGAAAACATCAGGAGAGAATGCTTCTGGAACATGGCCATTCACCCGGAAAACTCACAGCAACCCATTTGCAACATAGTCACAATGTGACAAATAATTCAATTTTATCTCTTTCCCTATTAGAAGGAGCGATTTTGCATACAGAGACATCGAGGGTGGGGGTGGGGTGACAGACGGACCGCTACAAGACTTTAAATATAGGAAGTTTGTGGTGAAAAAGTTCATTTGCTAGTATTTCTGAGTATAATGTTTTTCTCACAAATGGAATATTTGCAAAAAGGGTCCCACAAAGTAAAAAAATATAATTGCAGAAAAATTAACAGAAAGTTTTTTCATCTCATTCATCATGGAGAAACCCTCTGAAATTCTTCCTTTTTCCAGGGAAGCATGAAATAAGTCAAAATGTAGAGGTCTACTACTAAGCAAAATTTTATTACGTATTTATTACATACATTTCTATGCCACCCTTCTCCGCACAAGGGGACTCATGCAGTCAGCAATCATTTGGAAATGTCACTATTAATTTCTCCGAAGCATGTTTGTAAATAAGCAGGCATTATTTAACCACCACCTGTATTCTTCCCAATCCCTCCCCCATTTATTTTTCCTTTTTAGCTGGAACTCCTCTACCACACATTTGGGAGGCACAATTTTAAAAAGACCACAGCAAACTTGGATTTGTTTTTACGAAGATTTAATGAAATCCAGTTCTGGGTGGTCACCGAAGTTTGCCTTTGTTCTCAGCTCAGCAAACGTGTTCAACTGTTAAAGAAGTTCATCAAGATAGCAGCCCAGTAAGTGTGGTCAAACACGTTAAAAGAGCTCCGAGGCACACTAGAGGCACTCACAAATCCCACAAAGGAGGTTTACTCAAAAAGTGGCAATGGTTTGTCACAGATGGGCCCTGTCACATGTTTGCGTTATGTTTCTGGTAATGAATGGGTCATTGTTCTTTTGCATGAATTTCCTCTCAATCTGCCACAGAGGAAGAAAGAGAGGAGAAATTATTAACTCCCAGGCTGTCTAAGGGCCCTTCCAGGCTGGCTCTATATCCCAGGAAGTGATCCCAGGTTTTCTGCATTAAACTGGATTATATGAGTCCCCACAGCCAGCTAATCTGGGATAAAGAGAAAACCTGGGATCAGATCTTGGGATATAGGTCCTGTCTTGAAGGGTTCTTACAGGTAGGTTACACATGCAGGTAGAATTGTCTAAGGGTGCATCTAAATTGTCAAATTAATGCAGTTTGACCCACTGTAACTTCCATGGCTCAGTGCTATGGCATCCTGGGAATTTTAATTTTACAATGTACTAATTGTACCTGCCATGTGTTGCTGTGGCCAACCTTCCCTCCCTCTTTCTCTCCTTCTTTCCCTCCTTCATTCGCTCCCTCTCTACCTCTTTCCTTCCTTCCCCTCTTTTTCTTTTCCTTCTTTCTCTCCTTCCTTCCTTCTCTACCTCTTTCGTTCCTTCCTTCCTCTCTTTTTCTTTTCCTTATTTCTTTTTCTCCTTTCTTCCTTCTCTACCTTTCCTTCCTTCCTTTGCTTTTTGCTTCCATGCTTTTCTTTCATTCATTCATTCCCTCCCTCCCTCTTCCTTCCTTCCCATTTCTTCTTTCCTTCCTTCCTTCTCTACCACTTTCCTTCCTTCCCCTCTTTTTCTTTTCCTTCTTTCTTTCTCTCCTTTCTTCCTTCTCTACCTCTTTCCTTCCTTCCTTTCCTTCCTTCCTTCCTTCCTTCCTTCGCTTTTTGCTTCCATGCTTCCTTCCTTCCTTTCCCTCCCTCCCTCCCTTTCCTTCCTTCCTTCCTTCCTTCCTTCCTTCTTCCTTCCTTCCCTTTTTTCCTGTATCGTCATTTAGTTATTCATCATTTAGCTTTTTGGGGTTTTAAGTCCTTTCCACAGTTTTTTTGGGGGGGGGGGTTACAAGTGATCATTGGTCTGTTAGGGGTATAGTGTCCAAATTTCTCGTCAATTTGTCCAGTGGTTTTTGAGTTATGTTAATCCCACAAACAAACATTACATTTTTGTTTATATAGATATAACTTCCTTTCCAAAAACTGCTGGTGCCTCAGCAAACTACAATTCCCAGGTTTCCATAGCACTGAGTCACAGCAATTAAAGTGGAGTCAAACATTAATTTAACAATATAGATGCACCTAAAGCCTAATCTGTTCAGTGCAAAATTCTGCAGGGGCTTCCCACTTCAAAAGTCTCTTGTCCAGTCTTCCCCAATCTGGTGCCCGCTGGGTGAATTGAGCTCCATGTCCCATTATCCTCAATGGGAGTTGTAGTCAAACATGCCTGAAGGGCATCAGGTTGGGAATTACTTCTCCACTCAATATCCTGGCTACATTGATCAGAGTAAAATATATTATGGAAATACAGATTCTCTGATGGGGGAAAAATTATCAGTGAGTTAACAAAATATGTTGTTGCTTTGCATGTTGTTTCTGTCTTATGACTAAACCTAGGGCGATTTTATCAGAGAGTTTTCTGGGGCTGAGAGGGCATGACTTTTTGTGATCGAGTGGAATTTGAACGCTGGCATCCAAAACCACTCAAATTGCTACCCTGCACTGGGTCCTATTACAAAATATATCATGAAAAAAGTTTGTGTTGTAAATTTTAAGACAACAATGTCACTGTCGCACAGATCGTGATGAACTGAACAGAATGATGGGTACTGGCTGCTTTGCGCCCTATGGCAGGAATAATGCAGGGAGTTCATTTAGTGCTTCTCATGAAGACATGATTGAATTAACATACTGCAAAGAGAACCAAATCTCTCCTTTGCCTCTGACTTGACCTTATTTGCACAGAGGAGTTCCACCTTCTGACCAGTAGAGGGCAGTAGCACACATAGATAAAATTTTAGATGTCCTTTTCCCCCATATCTGATACAAAATAGAGGGAAATATTAGTTAATAAAATAATATAGACAATTTAAATTTACAACTATATAACTAGTTAGATAGTTGTATCTTTTAATAAGAAATAAATAAATAGACAAAAAATTTAGGAGAAAATGCATCAGAGTTGCTTGAGGCAAGCAGCTAGTATTTAGCATCCAATCCAGGACCAGGACCAACATAGGATGAACATTATGTGATTAAATTTGGTAATCTCCAGTTTCCTTGCATGTTTTTTGTGGTTCTGCTTTGGTGAACTGAACAGCTGAAGTATTCAGGTCAATGCAAGACTGACAGCCATGATATCTGTAGTAATGGGTGGATGTCTATCCCCCCTTCTACAATTACATATAAAATCCAGATTATTTGTTTTGAACTGGATTATATGGCAGTCTAGACTCATATGATCCAGTTCAAAGCAGATAATGTGGGTTATCTTCTTTGATAAATCTAGATTATATGGCAGTGTAGAAGGGACCTATGTATGTCTCCATAATCATTAATATATAGACTTGATGATCCTGATAGGAGTGTACTTTGCGGCTCTTCTAGGTTGTTTAATTGAGTTGATAATTTTGAGTTAGTTAAAACCGGTAGCCTGCAACACCACCTGGAGCTACTAAGTACCAAACCTTTTCTAACCAGTTGAGATAAAAGTGGAGGTAGACCTTTGAAGTGTTGCTAAATGAGCACCAAGATGGAGTAAAGCTAGTGAACAACATGGAAAGCGGATGAGATGGGGAGAAGACAAAGAGTAGAAAGAAGAAGACCACTCAGGTGGACTAGAGGAATCCTAATGTACATGGTTCCTGTTGTTGGTTTTCCAATAAAGGCTATCGTTTCTTTGTCTTTCTAGTAATAAGCTATTTCAAAAGAATGCTCGTATGACAACTTTTAAAGTTTAGTAATAGCAAAAATTTATCAGAGCATCATGGAATATTGCTTTGGAAATATGGCTCCCATACATACAGAAGCTGTGTTTGAATAAGGCCATTGCCGGATGTCCTCATTCTGGCATCCTCTTTATAGATTGAACTACATCTCCCTACGTCTCTCACCTCCATGACCATTGGCTATGCTGTCTGGGAATGATAAGAATATGTAGTGTAATATATCTGAAGGGCACAGGCTGGGGAATATTGTCCTACAATGGAAGCAGGAATCTCCTCCCCCTGCTAACTGGGAAATCTGAATATAATCCCAAAATATCTGCTTTGAACTGGGATATATGGCAGTGCAGACTCAGATAACCCAGTTCAAAGCTGATATTGTGGGATTTTCCGCCTTGATAATGTGGGTTATATAGCTGTGTGGAAGGGCCCTGGGACTCTATATGGCCTGAGCTAAATTCCCTAAATGCAGGTCTGGTTGTGTAGTGATAGTTGTGTAGTGTAGTGGTTGTGTAGCACCAGGAATGTGGCGCAGCTGGCTAAGTGTCAGCTGCATAAGATCTCTCTGACCAGTAGGTCATGAGTTCAAGGCCTGCCCGGGTCGAGGTGGGTGCTCGACCTTTAAGTGTAGCCTGCTGTCGACCTTTGCAGCCCGAAAGACAGTTGCATCTGTCAAGTAGGAGATGAATATACCACATTAAGTGGGGAGGCAAATTTTGACTGAATTATGAGGCCATTAAAGAACTTCAGGAACACTGAGAATGTGGAAGGAACAACAAGGGACGCTGGGAACGCTGAGAGATGAGGAGTGCGTCAGCTCCCCCTGGTGGCCAGAGTTTGACTCTGTTCGTCTATATGTGTGTATGTGGAAACGGCAGGGATTGTCTGCTAAGTATGTGTACCTGTAATCCGCTCTGAGTCCCCTTCGGGGTGAGAAGAGCGGAATATAAATAAAGTAAATAAATAAATAAATAATAACATTGCTAAGTGGGAGATATTGAAGAAATAAAAATGAAAATGAGTAGTGAAATGCAGAGGAATTTTGTTGGGAAAAGAAGTCATACGTATACGTTGCTAAATGACTTTCCTTTGTTTAGAATGAAACTGAGGACCTCAGACCAACAACTTTCTTCAATGCCACTTGTCAATTGTTCAAATGACATTTGCTTGTATGGAAATATTACCTAAGGCCAGAAGTTAGGGTAGAATAAATAAGATGCTTTATTTCAATTCGCATAATGACGTTTAAATGTGTTATGAACCCTGACAAAATGTATGAGGAGCCCTCGCAATAGAAGTGGGCGCTGCCGTCTTCATTTCTCAACTTCTTTCTCTTTTTCTTCAAACGGTGAACCTCTTCTCTTCCAGCTGCAAGGAATACAAAAATCTGAATTCTTTTTTTGCTTTAATCATGGGACTAAGCAATGTCGCAGTAAGCCGCCTCACAATGACATGGGAGGTAAGTGTGAGGAGAAAGCATTTGGCTTTGATTCTTTCCTTTGACTTTGCTCCGGTTTTTTCGGAACTGCAAAGGAACCGAGAGGCCTTGGCAAGGATCCAAAGGGTGGCTTAGAAACCCAGGCAAAGGGTGTTCGCTCGAAGCCAGCGGAAGGCTTTATTCCCCCCGTGTTGAACCGTCCTGCCACAGACAGCTTTTGAAATCCCCCCGTTTCAGAAGGCGTTAAACACAAGGAATGGAGAAGGACAGAACAAATCTCACTCTCTCCTTCATCAGGAATATTCAGAGCTAAAATTACAGCTTCTTTTGATCTTGGCTTTATAACATAATTGCATACATGTTTGGATCGGAAGCTGAGTTCTACAGGAATTACTTCAAGGGAAAAATATATGGCATTTTAGCTTTACAGTGTGCTTGCACCATACGGTTATTGTTGTTTCATTCCATATCAGCTGCCACATTGTCACCTTACAGAATCTTAAGAGCTCCAAGGATATAGTTGAGACCATACATCCCAAGTACCACGAATCCCAGCATCCCATAAGATGGTGTCATAGCAGCGAAACTGAGAGCAAACTACCATATCTATGTAGCACAGGTGAACTGGTAATTGTCATTTGAAGTTCTCCAGTAACGACAGCAAAACATTGAGAAGGCAACTTTGCTTGAAAATCTAGTTGAAAAATTACTTATCGTATATACTCAAGTATAAGCTGACCTGAATATGAGCCGACACACCTAATTTTACCACACAAATCTGGGAAAACATATTGACTCGAGTATAAGCCAAGGGTGGGAAATGTAGAAGCTACTGGTGAATTTCAAAATAAAAATAGATACCAATAAAATTACATTACTTGAGGCATCAGTAGATTAAATGTTTTTGAATATATAAAACTGTAATTGAAAATAAGACTGTCCAGCTCTGATTAAACCATTATTCTAACCTTCTTCAATGTAAATGTGCTTACATGTCCTTCCAATAATAATACCGAGAGTAAAATAATAAATGTAATAATAATAATAAATAGAGTAAAATAATAAATGTAATAAAATTAACAGAATAAAATAATGTAAATGTAGTACTAACAATAATAGATAAAAATAATAAATGTAATAAAAACAATAATAGAATAAAATAATCAATGTAATAAAATAATAGAATAAAATGATGTAAAAATACTAATAACAATAGATAAAAATAATAAATGTAATAAAAACAATAATAATAATAATAATACTTTAATATTTGTGAAAATAAACAGTAAATGTGAATAAAAACAATAATAGAACAGGAAAAAAGCCAGTCCCGATAAATCTTCAAGTAATAATAATAAATCTGAGGGTGGGCGGCAGAGTTCAATAATCTCCGCCGAATGCCTCCCGCACTCCAGGGGTAATATGGAGCGTGCTGGCCTCTCGCTGCATTGGGCCGTAATAGAGAAAAATAATAAATGTAATAATAATAAATAGAGATAAATAATAATGTAATAATAATAGAGTAAAATAATGTAATTGTAATAATACGAATTAATAGAGTAAAATAATAAATGTAATAAAAATAATACTAATAGCAGAGTAAAATAATGAATAACCTTGACTCAAGTATAAGCCGAGGGGAGCTTTTTCAGCCTAAAAAGGGGGATGAAAAACTAGGCTTATACTTGAGTATATACAGTAATAGTTTATAGGCTACGGTATTTAACAAAAGCACAGACTTGAAGAACAACAAGCTCAAAAAGCCTGCTGTTTTGTCAATATCATGGTCTAGTTGCTACTCCCAAAAACTGGCTTGTCACGTATTCTGCAGGAAAATCTAGGGACAGATGAGAAGAATGGAAACAGGCCTCCCACCCTGAAACTAGTGGGACTTTGGGAAATCCACAATGGAATGTGTGTTGCTCTGCTGCCAATGACCTCTGTGAACCAAGAGCAAAGCTATCTAGATTTCCCAGGGTATTTCAGGATTTGGAACCAAATCTGTTCCAGGCTTCATGGCTCTCTATTTATAAGCTGGTTGCTAGGAGATTTACTGTATTTTCACTGCTGCATTGTTGTAAATGTGTGGCAAAAGAACAAGTATCTCAGGGCTTGGTTAAAGAAACGGAGGGAGCATCTTATGGACTGAAATGTACATACAATGCTAGAAAAAAACCAGTATAGTACATATCACATAGTCCCTGCCATGACACTGCAAACTATACTACCTTCCACTATATACTATAAACTACAAACGTCACACTTGTAAAACAATCAAACACAGAAACCCACAGATTATGAACAAAATCATAAAATCATAGAGTTGGAAGAGACCTCGTGGGCCATCCAGTCCAACCCCCTACCAAGAAGCAGGAAAATTGCATTGAAAGCACCTCCGACAGATGGCCATCCAGCCTCTGTTTAATAGCTTCCAAAGAAGGAGCCTCCACCACACTCCAGGGCAGAAAGAAAGAGTAGATTAGTTAAAAGTTGACTTCTTAACTTTCCAACCAATGGTATAAATGACATTAAATTCTACTTCCCCAACAATGCTGCATCTGTTATTTAATTTAAACTACTAATTTTGAAACCTGCGATTAACATATTTCCCCCCTCTTTCTAGCCAAAACAAAACAAAAATAATGGTTTTCAGACTTTCAAAAAACCTACCTGACAGTACTAATCTTATGAAAATCAATGAATTTGTTCCTTTCGCCCAGTTTAAACACTTTCATTATCCAGTCTTCCTGAGATAGTATCTCTGTAGTCTTTCACTTCTTCTCAAATAACAGTCTTGTCGTGATGATTTTCTGTTGTAACTCTCTCCCATCTTGCATCTCAATTTGTTCATTTTGTTCACCCAACTGTTCCAATAAAAACAGCTCTGGTTTAAATTTAATTTATCTCATTTAGATATCTTTTGGATCAGACCATTATCTGTTTCCAATTTCGTTTTGCCTTATCACAAGTCCACGAAATATGACAACATGTTCCCGCTTGTTATTCGCATTTCCAACGTGCGTTATTAACACCAACAAACAATCTAATCTTGATTTTTATTTGGGCTTTACACATGCGTTTTTGTTTCTATCAACAGAAACTTCCAAGCAAGTTCAAGAAGATCTATGCGGAGTTTGAAAGCTTAATGGTAAAAATAATAATAGAAATTTAATTTTGACTGTTAGGTGGCCTGTATTCCTTCTTGCTCGGAGGGCTTGATCAGAGATTTCCTCTACTTTCAATGTTTTATGTGTCCTTGTGTGACTTTAAGGAGTTTATGATCCCATTATAGTGCTGATAAAACAAGTATGTATGACTAATAAATTACACTCTCAGGAAACCTATTCTGAGAAAATGTATGTCCTCCTGGAGGTCGACCTGGGAAATGTAGAAGGCTTTTTATCTTCCCAGTATAGCAATGGCTGGATTGTATATTCCAGTTTCAAATTTTATCATGCATTGCTTTTATAGTTTAGCAGAGATATGACACACTTAAGGCATAAAAAAGGTGAAAAAATAGAATTCAGATGAATGTTTATCCTATAAGTGCAAAAAGCACATACTTCATGTATGTGGAATAGGCCGTTAATGAAATGGACAATAGCTCTTCTCACTTTGAGCAAGCATGTTATGAAAATTAGAAAATAAGATTATTACATTTGGAAGAAGAAATGGCTGTTACAATTTTTGATGCAGTGTGTACACACCTGTTTTCTTAGGACCCCTCAAGAAACCATAGGCCCTACAGACTCACTGTCGCTAAGCTGGAGCCTCCTGTTATTCCCTTTATGCCTCTACTCATAAAAGGTAATGAGATGAAAAGTGGAAATATGTAACAAGATGAATGAAAATGAGAGCTCTCAAATGAGAGACTTGAGCCCCTTTCCTTGCCTGACAACAGAAGCATAGCAAGGAGAGTGCCAGCCTGGCATCCCTAGGAAGGGGAGTCCTAATGCCCGGGACAGGGGTGCTCACACTTTTTCAGCATGCGAGCTACTTATAAAACAACCAAGTCAAAATGATCTACCTACCCACTACTCAGAGAGCCATAAAAGCAAAATATTTGGAAATTTAGTCCAGTGAGAGCCATACAATAGATTTGAAGACTGAATTCAACTAAATGTGAGTATAATAAGCCCCTGAATTTATTCATAATAATGATGACAATATTCATTCAGCCTCTGCTACTACTACTACTAGTAATAACAACAACAACAGGTTCCTAGAGTAGAAGGAGACCTCCAAGGGCCATCCAGTCCCACCTCCTTCTGCCATAAGGGAAAAATCAAAGCATTCCTCACAGATGGCCATTCAGCCTCTGATAATAATAATAATAACAACGGGTTCCTAGAATAGGAGGAGACCTCAAAGGGCCATCCAGTCCAACCTCCTTCTGCACCTGGGCGGCATCGGGAGCCTGCGGGGCGGGACTGAGCCTTCCTCCCGCCCTGCCTGCGATCTACCAGGACGCCCTACGCAATCTACCAGTAGATCACGATCTACCTAATGAGCACCCCTAGCCTGGGAGAAGGGCTTCTTTGACATTCCCATCAAATGTACCTGTATCATCACTGCTGCTCCCATCAAATGCACCTATGATGGTAGTAGGACAGAGAGAATAGCCTCCCCAGGAGATCTTGAATCATGGGCATGTTCATATCAGAAAACACATTCCTTCAGAAAAAGCAGATTAACAAGTGAATGCTTGGAATGGATGATTGTGTATCTAAAGGAAGATATACTGCTTGTGTTCTAGATGTTTATATATTTGTTGGTGTCATGTGACTCATTTTTGTCTTTCTTTCCATTGCAGACATGACATTTACCCATGAAGGGAACAAGACATTCATTGACAGTCTAGTGAATTTTGAAAAAATGGTAGGTAAAGTGTAAATGGTTTTAAAAGGATACATTTTGGTGGCTTAACTTCAACTTGTGGCCTTGGATCTGAAGAAAAGCAGGGCAGGAAATGCTACTCTCTCAGGATCTGAGCACTGGGTGTCGTCTACATTGTTCTGACATCAGTGTTGAAATATATTAATACCCCTTTGATTTGGGGATATGGATTTCTCTGATTTGCATACCAAAGGGACTCAGTAGCAGCCAGGCATCCAGGCAGAAAGCTTTCAGATTGGAAATTATGGCAGAGTTGCAGCAAGAAAACTCTCACTCTTTTGTTGAAAGTGAGCCAGTAATTTAACTCTACAGATCCAGGATAACGTGCCTTAGACACTTACCTCAAGGTTAGTTTAATTCATCAAATGCAGACAAATGAAGCAATGGCATGCTCTCTCCTATAATGATTATTTATCTCAAATTTTCTCAGAAGCCAGTTTTCTTGGCAGACACTTTCCAACAGTTGGACAATAGAGCTTCCTAGAATATCTTGCTATCTTAGAAAAGTGATTTTTCTGGCTATCTCTCAAAGTATCACCAAAACAATGTTTTCCTATTTAAAAATGTGTTAATTCTTGCTCATCCCACCTGTTCTTTAAATAAGCCTCTAGAGGGCAAACTCCCACGTACCAAATCACTAGATGGTAATGAGATGTTGGCAGCAATCGAAGCTGCTTTTAACACCCGAGTAGAAAGTATTCTGATTTGCAAATGGATCTGGCACAGAACGTCAAGCAGCCAGAGGTAGTTCTGGAAGAATGTTAAGAATGTACACACTTGACCTCTGATATCAAAGTCTTTTCCCCTGAAGTTTTAACCCTCTCCCTACAGCAGTGGTAGGTATTACTGTATTATACAAGGAAGCTGTTGTCTTTGCACCTACAGTATGTAAATTCTCTTCCATACTGACCAGGAGGAAAGGGAAGGGAAGATTGCTTAGCCTGGAAAACTTATTTATTTATTTTATTTATTTAAAATTTTTATACCCAGACCTTCTCACCTCCATTGAGGGACTCAGACTGGCTTACAGCAAGATTTGATGCTATACAAATTTAAAAACATTTTAAAACTAAGGGATGTGAAGAGAAGAATTTTAGCCTAGATGCACAGCTGGAAAGTATATGTGCATGTTTGGCCAGTCATTGAATTCTGACTTCTTTTTTTATCCAGAACTTGAAAAAATTACTTTTGGGGACTCCAACTCTTAGAGTCCCCCAGACAGGATGGCTAATGGCCACACAGACTAGGAGATTGTGGCAGTTATGCACCAAAGAAAATAATTGTTCTAGCTGTTTTACTATTTCTGTTTTATTTTGCACTGTGCTTTTAAATCAGGCATGGAAAACAAGCAGCCACCCAGGGCCTTAATTTTGATTCCCCATGCTTGACCTGACCCTTGTGCCATCATATTCTTCCATGGCTTATTCCACACTGAATCCAAAAACTTTGCTTATTTCTAGCTGTTGCTAGAATTGAGGAAAGAACAATCTGTTATCAAGGGATGAGAGGCAGTGAAGGGTTTTTCCTCCCTCCCTGCAAGGAACATGGGTCCTTGAAGCATGTGCACAAGTGTTTTTTGCATATGCATATGTTGCACGCTCCCCAACAAGTTGTAGTGTATGCAAGTCCTTGAGACCTAAAAACCTTTTGGCAACCAACTTCATTTTTCTTGTAGGCCCCTTTGCCTTAAAGAAAGCTTGTGACCCTTCAATTGCTTTATAAATAATAGCCAGAAAACTCTTTTGACAAGAAGGGGTCCTGAGAGTGGTTGTTGTATTTGTTGTTATACTTGCCATCAAATCAACTTCCACTTACAGCAATACTATGAATGAAAGACCTCAAAAGCTCCAGATATCAATACTCATGCTCAGGTCTTACAAGCACATGGCCCCTTTTCTTAACTGCCTACCACTTTTGTTGTTGTTTATTCGTTCAGTTGCTTCCGACTCTTCATGACCTCATGGCCCAGTCAATGCAAGAGTTCCCTGTTGGCCGTGGCCACCCCTAGCTCCTTCAAGGTCAAGCCAGTCACTTCAAGGATAACATCCATCCAGTTTGTCATTGGTCGGCCCCTCTTCCTTTTTCCTTCCATTTTCCCCAGGATCATTGTCTTCTCCAAGCTTTCCTTTCTTCTCATGATGTGGCCAAAGTACTTCATCTTTGCCTCTAATATCCTTCCCTCCAGTGAGCAGTCGGGCTTTATTTCCTGGAGGATGAACTGATTTGATCTTCTTTTGGTCCAAGGCACTCTCAGAACCTTCCTCCAATACCACAGTTCAAAGGTGTCTCTCTTCCTTCGCTCAGCCTTCCTTATGGCCCAGTTCTCATATCCATATGTTACTACGGGGAATACCATTGCTTTAACTATGTTGATCTTCGTTGCCAATGTGATGCCAGCCTACCACTTTACAGAGCATTATTCACTTTCCCAGTGAGTCATGGCATCTCACGATGTGTCCAAAGTAGGACAAGAGCTCTGACATGGTCACTGTGACTTCTGAGGAGAGTTTGGATTTTATTTGGTCTCAGACACATTTATTTGTCCTTTTGGCCCCATACTTCAAATGGTTTAATTTCCTAGTCAGCATTCTTCCCCGGCAGCCGTATATGGAAAGTCGAAATGCCGTGGCATTGATGCTTGTGACTTTGGGACTGAATGATATATCCATACACTTGGGGATCTTACCTGATGATATGAAAATATTTTCACTGTTTCCATGCCTTCATTTAGTACTTTAAAGTTAAGGAAATCACCTGTGGTCATTTCTTTCTGTTTTCTTAATATTCAACTGTAATCCTGCTTGGTAACTCATCTATATAGATTAATGATATGTGGGGAAACATATAAAAGCAATGTTCCTTGAATTGATACATGGAGGGAAGAGCTGCGTTGCAACTGGCAGCATCTCTCTCCATTTCTTTCTGTCTTTCACTGTGGTGCTTTTTTGGAGTATCTGCCTGTAGTACTTGCCGAAAGCAGCTACAAAGCCCTTCCAAGGCACTTCTGCAATGCAAGCTTCCCCATCCATAGCAGTACAAAATAGTACCATCAACCACGGGTTCCTCTTTTTACTGAGACTCTTCACCCTTGAGGTGTGAAATGAGGATTAGCGAATGTGTGCATATTGGTTTTCAGGTTTTATGGATCCGAACAAAAGGAATTCACACAGTGATCCTTATGGGAGGGGGAAAGAGGGGGCAAACATTCTTTCAGAGGGTTTTTTGGAACATAAAGATTATGCAAAAAGTATGCGACTTAAAAACCTTAGTCGGTTTTTTTTTGTTATAGTGTGTATGAATATTCATAGTAATATTGTAGCCTGGTCTAGGAATGGATTAGCAGATAATGTGCTGGCCGCTTGCCACACTATTCTAGGCTGCATGCAACCTGAATTGGAACAGCAACTTGCATATGAGAAGGAAGCCAGAGGCGCAGGGCGGTGGGGTGGGGAGGAGGAGGATCCCAGAGTGTATCCATTGTGTTGTGGGGTTGGTTCTATTTTTGTGAGATCCATATTTAGCATTATATTGCTTTCCAGTAATAGACTTCCAAAGCACACAGGCTCAATTGGGTGGGAGTAGGGGTGGTAGGATTCAATGTCACACAGACAAACAGTTGGGCTGTCCTTAGTGATTTGTGCTCTCCCTTCCCCCCTCCTCTCTCTCTCTCTCACACACACACTTTCTTCGTCTCCCTATTTGCTGCACCCTTTCTTTTTCTGTATGCTTTTGAAGAATAAAAATAGAAAACCATGGTTACCAAGTGAAACAATAGCGAGGTCAGCTTCAGGGCCAAAAATACACATGGAGCCTCAAAAAGGAAAATATGGACAAAGGGCTGTTTATGTTGATTATGCCTTAAAGTGCCTGAGACACATGTACTAGACACATGATATGGCTGGAATCAAATTTCGGCAAATACTGAAGGCCTGCAGTGCAGGGTAAAATCAACAGACAGATCAGGGAAGCAGTCCAGCCTAAAACCTTCTTCTTAGCAGTGCTTGCTTATGACTGTTTTAATCACTGTTGATGAGGATAATTTATACAGATCTTTTTCTCTCTCTTTATAGCGCATGATTTCAAACACAGTTAGGACAGTGAAATTCTGCCGGAGCCAGCCTTTTAGTACGTATTGAAATATGTGTAGCATCATTACTATAATTTTTTATCTGTATCTAACATCTGGTTTATAGCTAGGAGCACAATCTAGAACTACCGTGTTTCCCCGAAAGTATGACACCCCCGATTGTAAGACGTATCGGGGGTGTCAGAGGGGTCGGCTTATATAAGCCATACCCCGAAAGTAAGACTGCCATGGGAATGCGCGGCAGCCGGCGGGAAAGAGAGGCGCCGGCGAGATCCCATGGCAACCGGGTCCTCAGAGAAGGGAAAGCAGACAGGCGCAAGGGCAGCCCTCTTGTGTTTACCTGCTTTCCCTTCTCTGAGGACCCGGTTGCCATGGGATCTCGCCGGCGCCTTCTCCCTTTCGCCGCCGGCTCGCGCATTCCCATGGCAACCGGGTCCTCAGAGAAGGGAAGGCAGGCAGGCGCACCTCTTGTGTTTACCTGCTTTCCCTTCTCTGAGGACCCGGTTGCCATGGGAATGCGCGAGCCGGCGGCGAAAGGGAGAAGGCGCGGCGAGATCCCATGGCAACCGGGTCCTCAGAGAAGGGAAAGCAGGTAAACACAAGAGGGCTGCCCTTGCGCCTGCCTGCTTTCCCTTCTCTGAGGACCCGGTTGCCATGGGATCTCGCCGGCGCCTTCTCCCTTTCGCCGCCGGCTCGCGCATTCCCATGGCAACCGGGTCCTCAGAGAAGGGAAAGCAGGTAAACACAAGAGGTGCGCCTGCCTGCCTTCCCTTCTCTGAGGACCCGGTTGCCATGGGAATGCGCGAGCCGGCGGCGAAAGGGAGAAAGCGCCGGCGGAAGTCCCGCCTCCAGGACGACTCAGGTGCTTTTCTCCGCCGCCCGGCTCCCGTTTGGAGCGCGGGCAAGCGGGCGGCGGGGGAAAGACGCCTGAGCCGCCGTGCCGGCGGGACTTCCACCGGCGCTTTCTTCCCTCTCGCGCCGGCGCTCCGCCCCCTCCCTTCACTGAAGAGAGGCGGAACCGGCGAGAGGGAAAGGCGCTGCTGGGAGGAAGAGGAGGAGGATGGAAGGCGCCGCTGGAAGAAAGAAGAGCAAGAGGAGGAGGATTCCGGGCCCCTTTGAGCCCCTCTGAAAGCCTCTTCGCCCGGCCAGGAAGCCACGCCATGCCTGCCGCCCGAGGTAACTCTTGCTTTCATCTTACTTTCGGGGTACCCTCGGCTAATGTAAGTCGTACCCCGAAAGTAAGACATAGTGGGGATTTTGGGGGACAAAAGAAAGTAAGACGCTGTCTTACTTTCGGGGAAACACGGTATTAAGTAGCGCAGTGGTTTCTAACCTCTGGTCCTCCAGGAGTTTTGGACTTCAGCTCCTATAATTCCTTACAGATAGTCAAATGGCTGGGATTTCTGGACGTTGAAGCTAAAAATAATCGGAGGAGCAAAAGCTGGGAGTCACTGTACTAGAGGCACAATCTAATCCCACGGAAATCGGCTTTTGCTGTATTGTGGCATTTTCTAATCATAGAGTTGGAAGAGATCTCGTGGCCCATCCAGTCCAACACCCTGCCAAGAAGCAGGAAAATCGCATTTAAAAAACCCCTGGCAGATGGCCATCCAGCCTCTCTTTAAAAGCCTCCAAAGAAGGAACCTCCACCACACTCTGGAGCAGAGAGTTCCGCTGCTGAACAGCTCTCACAGTTAGGAAGTTCTTCCTCATGTTCAGGTAGAATCTCCTTTCCTGTAGTTTGAAGCCATTGTTCTGTGTCCTAGTCTCCAGGGCAGCAGAAAACAAGCTTGCAATGAAGGTACAACTTTGGGAGTCCTTTTAATCAAACTGTCAGTATTTATTTACAACATAGCCTGCCATATGGAATACATATAGCTGCTATTCTATCAGTGAAAACAAGGTAAATAAAACTTTTGTTTGTGGGGCAAGTATCAAGGAAGAACATGGCACAACACCCCTACTAAAGCAGCCCCACTGGCTGCCAATAAGTTGCCAGTCCCAATTCAAAGTTCAGGTTATGACCTACAAAGCCCCATATGGATCAGGCCCTGGCTATCTTTGCGATTGCATCTTCCCCTATGAACCGGTGCAGGCTCCAAGATCTGCCAGGGAGGCCCTCCTCTTGCTCCTGCCACTGTCAGAAGCATGGTTGGTGGAGACGAGGGAGAGGGCTCTGGAACTCCCTCCCTACAGAAATTAGGCAAGCCCCACCACTGTTTTCCTGCCATAGGGACCTGAAAACCTGGATGTTCCAGCAGGTTTTTAAGAATGATTAGGCCCAAGGCCCATCAGCTAGGACCCAGCTCTATATTTTATCCACTTCCCTGGCCATATTATATTCAGTTGTACTAGCCCTTGCCCAGCCCTTTCATAGTTGGCCATGTCCATTTTGTAATTCTGGCCAATGGTATTTTGAACCTGTTTGATGGAGCTATAAAGAAACTGGTTTTTGAATGTTTGTGTTTATTTTAGCAGGATTGTATGTTTATGTTTTATGATGTTTGTTTTAATTTGTATGGTTTTACATCCTGGCAATTGGCTGTTTTGCCTTATGTTGGAAACCTCCCTGAGTCCTCTTGGGGAGATAAGGCGGTATATAAATAATTTATTATTATTAAGTTAATTCAAATGCAGTAAAAGTAGCTATGTGCATATGTAGATGTATGATCCTTGCAAATTTTGCTCAACTTTTGTGTTTGACTAAGTGTAACAATGGAACATCATTTCTGTTTCTTCAGGTCCTGATGCCTCTCTGGCAAACAAGAACCATCAGGATGTCCGGAATTATGTCCGGCAATTAAGTGTGATTGACAACCAGAGGACTTTATCACAGATGTCACACCGGCTAGAACCACGGCGTGCTTAAGCAGTTCCAAGTGATCACACCTCCCTTTTTGTCCCCTGTACAAGGTCATTTGTTAAGAAGGCCACTTCTTCCTGCTACTGCACTGCCACTACAAATATAAGCAACAACAGAGTGCGAGATCTTTGGCAATTAACGCACAACCTACATGCTGTCCCTATGAAACGACAGAGGAGTTTGGCTGTTGAAGATGTCAGGTGTTGTAGCTGGAAGGTTACTGGTGTTGTATGCTGTTAGTTAAGTCTGAAAAAGTGTTGTACAGAATAGAAATCTTTATTTAAAGAGAAAATGCTCTGGATCCTGGTAAGAAGACAACGTAAAACTTCTGCCTCTTCCAAAGAATATATGGGTCGGTTCTGTTACCTGATCAGATTAATTGCAGTATTTTAAATCTATTATTAAATTGACATGCAGGTTTTGCCATTGATTTTGCATGTTTAGCTCAGATGAGCTTCTGTAAGAAATTTAAATAATATACCTAATGGCAGAAAACAGGTACAGTTACTTACTACTATGGTTTTGGCATTCAGAGAACAGTTAAAAGCCTTTCCCTGCAAGAGGTATATTTTTGAAAAACCACATTGGCCTTACAGCAGTAGAGCATTGTGGCCCCACCATGACCCTAGGAAATACTAGTTTTCTGAGACCTAGGTACATTATTTGTTTACATGTCACTTATTTTTATGTGTGTTTTAACTGCCAATCAGGATTTTACAGAATGAAAAAGACAAGGATAATAAAGTTTTCTGAACAAAGCATCAAAAGCTGCAAAAAATTAAAAATAAAAAACACTTCACAACCACAACTTTTATTTTTTTTAAAAACCCACAAAAGAGCACAATAAGCACAATTTTATTTCAAGGTAATATTTTACTGGACCTCCAATGTCAGCTACACTTTGGGCTGATCAGGTCGTATTTTCTGGATCTGAAACTTTACAAAAAAAATCTTCTAATTTTCAGGAATAATTTTGCACTTTTAAATGGGCAGTATACAGAAATGTTAATTCATCGTGGGAGATAATTTATTTCTTTATATGTTAGTCATTGTGCCATAATAATAACTTTTTATCTATTTTATTTAGCATGTAATGGAAATATGGTTTTATCTTTGTACTTAGTCCACGTTTCATGCCTATGAGGAGCGCGTTATACGTTTTATGTAAATAAGATGCACTGTCTTCATTAAAAGTAACTGCCAACTAAAACAGTTTGCTGTCATTTTTAAATATGGCAACATCTGCTATTTGAACCTTAATCTATTGCTATAGTTACTATCTTTTTGGTAATTGTAAACTGTAGACTTTGCTACTGAATGTTCAAGTAGTTACCTCTTCTGTTAATGAATGTGTCTGAAATTGATTATCAGAGTTACAAATAGGTAACCTAGAGTTACACTTTCTTAATTGATTTGTATTCATTATTCCTATATATTCAATAGTCTGGGGAACACACATAGATCATAAAAATCCCACAATCGAGATTTACCGGACAAATCTGAAATCCTATTATTATTTTCTTCATTGATATTATTTATTTATTTATTTAAAACTTTTGTATCCCGATCTTCTCACCTCCGAAGAGGGACTCGGACCAGCCTCACAGCAAGAATTCATTGCAGTTGATAAAATTAAAACATCATATAATCATACAAAATTAAAATACATATAAATAAAATGCATATAGATAAAATACATTCAACAAATCGCCAGGTAAAATCAAATTCAACTCAGTCCAATATATGTGGTCATTCACTTTATCCATAAACAACCTCGGTCCTTATTCTGGGAATGCTTCCTTCTAAAGACAGGATTTTACCAGCCTCCTAAAGGACAGGAGGGAGGGGGCAGATCTAATTTCACTCAGGAGAGAGTTCCATAGCCAAGGGGTCACCACAGTGAAGGCCCTTTCTCTCGTTTTCACCAAACATGCTTGCGAAGATGGCAGGACCGAGAGCAGGGTCTCTCCAGAAGATCTTAGCATCCTTGATGGTTCATAGGGGAGAACATGTTCGGACAGGTAAACTGGGCCAGAACCATATAGGGATTTATAGGTTAAAACCAGCACTTTAAATTGTGCTCGGAAGCTAATTCGCAGCCAGTGGAGCTGGTGTAACAAGGGCGTTGTGCACTCCCTGTACCCTGCTCCCATTAGTAACCTGGCTGCTGAGCGTTGGACTAATTGTAGCTAGCAGTCTTCAGATGCAACCCCATGTAGAGAGCATTGCAGTAGTCTATTCGGGATGTAACCAGAGCATGGACCAAGGTACGGGCACAGCTGGCGCACAAGTTTTAACTGTGCAAAAGCTCCCCTGGCCACCACCGAGACCTGGGGTGAGTCCAGGATCACTCCCAGGCTGCGAACCTACACCTTCAGGGGGAGTGTAACCCTGTCCAGCACAGGATGTAACCCTATGCCCTGTTCACTGACCAGGAGTACTTCTATCTTGTCTGAATTTAGTTTCAATTTGTTCGCCTTCATCCAGTCCGTTACAGCAGCCAAGCACCGGTTCAGGACTTGAACAGCCTCCTTAGTAGCAGTTGGGAAGGAGTGACAAAGTTGGACATCATCTGCATACAGATGACACCGCACCCCGAAACTCCAGATGATCTCCCTCAACGGCTTCATGTATATGTTAAATAACATAGGGGACAGTACTGAGCCCTGCAGGACCCCACAGTATAATGGCTGTGGGGCCGAGCAGGAGTCCCCTAGCAACACCTTCTGGGAACGACCCTTGAGGAAGGACTGGAGCCACTGCAAAGCAGTACCTCCAAGGCCCATTCCTGCGAGGCGTCTCAGGAGGATATCGTGGTCGACGGTATCAAAGGCCGATGAGAGGTCCAGCAGAACCAACAGGGACACACTCCCCATCAAGCTCCCAGCATCCACTAAGGCAGGGCTGTCCAACTGGCGGCCCCGGGGCCGGATTCGGCCCCGTAGCCTGTTGGACATGGCCCCACCTATGCCCTCAGCCGCCATTTTTAAATTTAAAAAATTGATTTTTTTAAAAAATGGCGGCCGGGGGGGAGGGGGAGGCGGGGCAGGGAGGAGGAAGAGAGCTAGCTCCTCCTTTTCAGCGCCCCTCCCTACCTAGGGCGGGGGAGCCGCCGAAAAAGGGCAGAAGGCGGCGCCAAGAGCAGCGCGTCACAGGCCTGGCGTGACGCGCTGCTCTTGGCACCGCCTACTCCTCCTTTTCGCCGGCTCCCCCGGCCTAGGAAGGGAGGGGGCCTCAAGGGATGTATATGTTAAATGCCAAGGGGCAGCGCGAGCCCACGCCAGGCCTGTGATGCGCTGCCCCTTGGCACCGCCAACACCTTCTGGTGGCTTTAGGAGGGCGGGGCCTGGGCTGGGGGCGGGCCTGGGGGCGGGGCCTGGGGGGCGGGGGCCTGGGGCGGGCCGAGCGGCCCCGCAGGTCATCAGTGACCTCTTATCCGGCCCTGGACCCGCCAGAAGTTGGACAGCACTGCACTAAGGCAACCATGGCTGTCTCAGTACCATGTCCTGGCCTAAAGCCAGACTACGCCGGATCCAGATAATCAGTGTCTACCAAAAATTCCTGGAGTTGCGAGGCCACCACACATTCTAAGACTTTGCCCAAATAGGGGAGATTGGAAACTGGCTGATAGTTGACGAATTGAGTGGGGTCTAGTGATGGTTTCTTCAACAGCGGTTTTTATAACAGCTTGTTTTAAACTGGTGGAATATTGCCTTCCCGAAGGGAGGCATTGACCACCACCTTTACGCACTCTGCCAAACCCCCTCTGGCTTCCTTTACATGTGTCTATGACGCATGTGGTCGCTCTCGCCTCTCCAAGAATCTTTCTTCTTCTCAAGAATATGATTCAAGATGTTGCACTATAGACCTGGAGCCACCTATGACCACAGCACCACACAAGAGTCCAGGGTATAAGCAAATAGTTTATTGTAAAAACACATACAATATATAAAAGAAGCAGAAGTAAATAAAGAAGACATATAATACAAACAAGGTTTATCAATAGATGATAGCCACATAGGAATCCAAATGTCTCATAAAAATCCAAAGGTAACACAGTCCAGGATTATCCAGAAATCACAAGCTCAGAAGAAATTCATAAGCAAAAGGTATACATGATAAAACTTGAACAGGAATCATAAAATAAGAACATAGAAAACTTCCAGAACATTTGAATCCAAAACCAAGACTTGACTTGACACAGTGACTAGGAAACTCAGACTGGGTGTCTTACTCAAAAGCCAGCGTTCCCTGAACTCACTTAAAAGGTAAACACTGCTGTTTATAGGCAATCATGAAATCATGTCTTTTCCCACAGATTTTCTCTTATCTCTTTTCCACTTAATCTCATGGACCTATGGATCTGATTCTCAGATCTGATCTTTAAACAGAGACTTTTGCTTATTTCCGTAATGCCAGATGTTTCCCTTGAGAATTTTCTGTTTCACTTAATTTGCCTTCACTTGACTCCTTATATAATGATGTTGTTTCTGGCTCCTTTGACTGACCTTGGAGCTCGGCACCATCTGAGGTAATTTCTTTTCCCTGGCCTGAATCTTCAACACTTTGAACCTGGCCTGTATCCACATCACTTTGAAGCCCAGGAAATCCCACAATCCCTTCTGAACTATCAATAAATCCATCAGCTCCTGGCTGCTGAGCTACAACACAAGGTGGTTAGCAATGTATTAAAATACAGATTAAAATTATATCAAAGTTCACCCCAGATTATCCACTTTGAACTGGATTATATGAGTCTATACTGCCAGATAATCAAGGATAAGAAGGTAATCTGGGATCAGATCCTGGGTTATAGGGCAGTGTAGATCCAGTGCAATGATAGTGGTTCTCAGTGTTTGACCCTCCAGATGTTTCTGACAATCTAGCTCTTGGCTGTGATGTGTGGGGCTTTGGGGAGTTAAAGTCCAAACATCTGGAGGAACGGGGTGACAATTACTGTTTTATGCAAAGATAGCTCCAGATTATAATTTATTGAGAAAATTGGGAGAAATTCATTCAGTTTATATTTTGACATGACCTTACCTAATTTCACACATTTGAACCAATGCCCTTAACCGTTTGAAATGCAGCATTTCATACATTTGTCAGTGTTAGGGAAAATACGATATTAGGAAAACCGATTGCAAGAAAAGTACCAAGTAAAACTGCATACCAAAATACATGTATTACGTGGTATACATAGAAATAAATGTGTGCAATTTGTTATGTAAACTACAAAAAATGAATAAACCAAACCTGAAATGGATAAAATTCTCAAAATTTCAGACACAACATGCCCCCAAAAGAAGATAACTGAAATTGACAGATTTGACCACCATTAAGAGAAAGCAACCAGGTTAAAGAAAATTGTCACCTGACACTATTTAGTGATAATCTCCAATGATGTCTGTGTTCCCTCTGTAATGGTATTAATTGTAGTTGCATAAATAATCTAGGAACACAGCTGGTGTGTAGGAATTTATAAATGATGGAACTAATGCTGTTTTTGAAACAACGATATTCTCCTCTGTGCTACTCAAGCCACCCCCCATGGTCTCAGAGGAGCTAGATGTTGATGATAAAATAAACAGTTCAAATTAACACTTGTAACCACTGATATCCCCCTCATTAGATTTTATGTCAACATCACCTATCAAACATCAGGACAATTTACATCTGTTAAAGCAAATTTAAAATGCATTTAAAGAGAGAGAGAGAGAGAGAGAGAGAGAATGAGATCAAGATCTGTTTTGCACTGGAAAAAATTACCTTTTTGCCATTGGCAGTGAAAGAAAATCAATTACATAGGAATGAGACAGTGAAGAACAAGGCTGGAATACTGTTTGGCATTTTTGTCTTGATGAATGGACTTACGTCTACAGGAATTACAAGTGGCCAGTTCTATAATGTCTGTGCCCAGTAAAGGATTGCCATGAATTACTATGTACAATGGGACCGATGTATAAGATCAATGCACAGTGGGATGCACCTTGGATCAGTTCTGCTGTACCTTGCATCAGTCCCATTGTGCATTGGGCACTCTTACTGGTATGCTTGTTATGCATTTATTTTGTCCAGTGAAAGGGGCTTTAGTGGCTTGGTTAAACAGCTAGTTTTATTTATCACATTTCTATACCACTTTTCTCACCCCTGGGGGAACTCAAAGCAATGTATAACATAATAAATGGCAAAATTTAAATGCCAAACATCCTATAAAAGCAGTACATAATAAATATACATCAGTAACATGAATTTAAACCATTAAAATTATACAAAACTATGAATTAAAACTATTAAAACTATACCAAAAAATCAAACATGGACATAAAACATATTAGGCATTTTAGCCATTGCACTAGTCCAGTGGTTGTCACTTCACTGCTTCTTACTTACTTACTACTTAGGTGATCCCTCGTTGCCTGAGTAGGATTGTCCTCCAAAATCGGTGTACTGGCGGTGGGTCCGTAGATGACCGTGGAGCCCTATTCTTGATCTGCATCTTCTCCCGCAGTGAGGGCTGTGGTTTCCAGGTGGAAGGCAGTCTCGGTTGGGGTTGGTTTGACGCATCTTCTTATTGGCACATTTCTCTCTTTCGCCCTCCATGCATGCCTCTTCAAATTCTACAGCACTGCTGGTCACAGCTGACCTCCAGCTGAAGCGCTCAAGGGCCAGGGCTTCCCAGTTATCAGTGTCTGTGCCAGAGTTTTTAAGGTTGGCTTTGAGGTCATCTTTAAATATCTTTTCCTGCCCACCAACATTCCGTTTTCCGTTTTTGAGTTCGGAGTAGAGCAACTGTTTTGGGAGACAAAGGTCAGGCATCCAGACAACATGGCCAGACTAGAAGAGTTGATGACGGAGGACCATCCCTTCAATGCTGGTGGTCTTTGCTTCTTCCAGCACACTGACATTTGTCCGCTTGTCTTCCCGAGAGATTTGCAGGACTTTTCAGAGGCAGCACTGATGGAATCGTTCCAGGAGTTGCATGTGACATCTGTAGACAGTCCATGTCTCACAGGCGTATAGCAGGGTTGGGAGGACAATAGCTTTATAAACAAGTACCTTGGTATCTCTACGGATGTCCCGGTCCTCAAACACTCTCTGCTTCATTCGGAAAAATGCTGCACTTGCAGAGCTCAAGCGGTGTTGTATTTCAGTGTCAATGTTGACTTTTGTGGAGAGGTGTGTTCTATGGGTAGATGGTCCTTTTGTGCTGTTTGGAGAAGGGCTTGTTTGGAGGGCTCTTGAAGAGATTGGGTGTTCATTTTGTGCCTTGTCTTTTTTCCTTGGAGTCTGCGCTTGAGGGCAATCTTGATAGCCATTGTGGATCGGATTCGCCTGTGGTCTATCCAGCAGTTGTCAGCACGCATCATGACTCTTGTGAGAAGCATGTCACACGTGATTATGTAGTCTAAGAGGTGCCAATGCTTTGACTGGGGGTGCTTCCATGATGTCTTGAACTTGTTTTTCTGGCGGAAGAGCGTGTTGGTGATGACAAGGTTGTGTTCCGCACATTTGGTGAGAAGCAGAATGCCATTCGAGTTGCTGTTTCCAACCCTGTCTTTTCCTATGGTCCCTGGTCACAGGTCAAAGTCTTGTCTGACTCTTGTAGTAAAATCCCCCAGGAGGATGATTTTGTCCTCCTTGGGTATCTCTGATAGGACGGTGTCCAATTGGCAGTAAAACATTTCTTTGATGTTTTCATCAGCATCTAGTGTTGGTGCATAGGCACTTATGATGGTTGCCTGTTGGTTTTTGGCAAGTTCAATTTGGAGGGTTGAGAGTCGTTCGTTGATGCCAGTGGGTGCTTCGGTCAGATGCTTCACCAGATCATTTCTGATAGCAAAGCCAACTCCATGCATTCATTGGTCTTCTTCAGGCAGTCCCTTCTAGAATAAGGTGTAGCCTCTTTTTTCTTCCTTCATGTGTCCCTCTCCTGCTCTCTGGGTCTCCTGAAGTGCTACTATATCGATGTTAAAGCGTCCCTGCTCCCTTGCAATGACAGCAGTTCTGCATTCGGGGAGTTCACTATCGGTGTTGTCCATCAGTGTCCATTCGTTCCATGTTCCGAAGTTCATTTTCTTTTTTGGCCGCAGGGTGGTGACCCCACTGGACGCGGCACTCCAGTCAGGGATAAGAGAGGCAGACTATGTTTAGGGCACCTTTTCTAGCCCCTTCCCTGTGTGGGGTGACCACAGTGGATCCTAAAAAGGGCTGCTCGGTTATGGATACAGCGTCTGAATTATAGTAGGGGAACCAATAAAAGCTGCTCATCCTACCTGCAGAATGTGGAGAGATATAGGTCTCTGATTCCCTTGGTGGCAGTTTTTGATCAAATGGAAGGTGAAACCTTCAGGAGAGACACCTCCACTTTTAAATAAATTGTATGCACACACACATATAGAAGTTAAACATAAAAAGAACTATATATCTTTGAAAATCAAAAGTGGACTGCTGACCACTTTCCTTTTTTGTTTGTAGCTCTTCTTTTGTTTAGTTTAGTTGCATTTTTGGCAATGTGTGTGTTTCCCAAAGAATCCCAGGAAAAGAAAACTGTTCAACAGATGTATTGCATTTATATCTGCTCACAACCACCTCTGCGGACCTTGGAGCCCCAGCATCAGGGAGACAAGTGGTGTGAGAGGCAGAGGCTGCGGTGGAAGAGCTGAGATGGGAGCTTTCTCCCAAGCTGCAGAGAAAGAGAGCCAATGTTGCTTCATGCTTGTGGGATGTCCTCTTGAGGAGGGATTGCAGTTCCTGTGCTATATATAACCAGCTTCAAAGCTTGGAGACTATTTTCAGTGGTCTATTTGTAAATATTTTAAAAGACAGTTATGAAGGCCCTGAAAGCTCTTAGTATACTAATTTTAGCATGCTTGAATAAGTATGCTTCTTAAGAAAAGTCATCAGAAATAAACAAATTATATTTTTGGTCTAGCTGCTGACATAGGAGACTCTTTGGTTGAATGCAGATGCATAATGACCTTTATATAGCATGGCTTTAAATACTGAAAGAGATAAGTGTAGCTGACCAGATGTGCTAGCTTACAACTCTGACCAGCATAGTTACCTGGCTGAGTAATCCATTCATTAGGGTAACCGAGGCAGACCAAAACCAGGCCTAAAGCTGAACTGAAGTTCATTTAAAAAGTCACTTTCATCCAAGAGTGCTTGCAGATATATAGACATTAAACGTTGAAGCACTTTTTTCAGGTACGAACATATTACGTAGTAAACTGACTGACAGATATTTAAAACTTCTGGGTCAAAGGCAGGTTTACTTTAGAGTAGTCGCCCTCTTTTAAGGAGTCTGAGACAACTCTTTTCTTTCAAGAAAGCATTTGCCAGCCTCTTAACCAGGCCAGACCAAAGAAATAGTAATAATAATAATAATAATAACCATAAATTGAAAAATACTGATAGGATACCCCCACTTAACTATAGAGCACCACTACCTCTGCCTTCTCACAGAACCTGTAGTGAACTAATCTATGTGCCAGTTTAACTGCTGAAGTAAGATAGACCTGTCAGGATTTTTGTTATGTTGCATCAGCATGGCACCATCTATAAAAATATAGCTTCTTTACTGGAGTCACAAAGTAATATGAAAATAGTACGTAATCAGTCTAGGGGAAGGCTCACTGATTTCCGAACATCTAGACATCAGTCCAACTTCTGCCGGCTCAGGGGCCGGACTTCTGGTGAGTGATCACCTGGGGGGCCACCCGGCCACGCCCCCTGGGCACGCCCCCCAGGCACAACCCCGGCCACGCGACTCCGCTCCCTCTCCCAAAGCGTCAGAACAGTTGTTCTGACGCTTTGGGAGAGAGGGAGACGCCGCGGGGATCACGGAGAGAAGCAAGAAGGGAGGCGCAGAGCCTGGGCATGGGCGCCTCTCTTCCTGCTTCTCTCCGTGATCACGGAGAGAAGCAAGAAGGGAGGTGCAGAGCCCGGGCATGGGCACCTCTCTTCCTGCCCATCTCCGCCGCGGCTGCACAAAGACGGAGCGCCGATTGGCGGGGGGAGGGAGGGAGTAGGAGGAGGGAGCCTGCTCCTCCTCCCTGAACCCGCCCCGCCCCTCCCCACCGCAGAAAAAAAATATTTAAAAAATAATAAAAAAAAATAATAAATAAAAATTTTTTTTACTTTAAACAGCCGATTTCTTTTTTTAAAGGGTAGGGGACTGTAGGGAAGGGGCTGGGGGGCCGTATACGGCCCCTGGGCCGCCAGTTGGACAGCCCTGATCTAGAGCATCATGGTCCTGTCTTAGGCTATGTCTACCCTAGTGGTAAATCCAAGGTCAATCTGGAACATCCCCTGCCTTTTACTAAAACAGTGCAAAAACAGATTAGCCCAGTTTAACTCATGATACTCACAAGTGGAGAAATGTTGTGGGGATCACCAGGAGCCAACTCCAGGTATGTTCATGTTTTAATGCCTGTATAGACAAGCTCTCAGACCCCAAATATTTCAACCTAGCACTTTATGGCCCCTTTTATCTGTGCAGGATACATTTCCAGACTTTGCAGGTATACAAAAATAACTGTGGAAAATAGCAAATCTTATTGAAATGAAGGACTTCTGGCCCAAGAATGCCATAGAGTCATATTAGAGGACCCAGATACAGGATTTCTACTAGGGTTGTGCAGAGATCCATTTTAGCCATTTTCCTTCAGTCAATCCAGTTTCTTCGGCTTGATAGGTTTTAAACAGTGTATTTTAATATTGAGACAAATGTTTTTAATGTTTATGTATGCATATAATGAATTCATGTAGACACATTTACGGCATTGAATATTTGCCATATATATGCTGTGCTCCACCCAGAGTCCCATTTGGGGTGAGAAGGGCGGGATATAAATGTTTTAAATAAATAAATAATTGGGTAACCGTAACATCAAGCATGCAGCCATCACTTTTCCCCGTATTAGGACCATGTGGCAGCCGATCATGGCTCCTCCTCGCCTATTCAGCATCGCTGCTGAGTCACCCTTTTAGCTTCTTTTTCTCCTTCACAAAATACTTCTAAAAGATAATAATAACTAATAATAATAGTAATTCCAGCAAACAAAAATAAAAGCCTCATTCTCAGAAAACTACTACCATTACCTCTCCTCTAGAGTAGAAAGTAGAAACAGTTTTAAGGAAGCATTAAACCCGAAACAGAAAGGTGTGTATGTGGAGGGGGGGGGGCAGCACTCCAGGCAGGGCCTGCAGTGCAGCTCAAGAGGAAGGAGGGGGCTCTTTTAAGGAAGCCCAGAGTCGTATAGCTCCAGGGCAATTGCTCTATCTGTCCTGGGAACTGGGAAGCTTCTTTCAAATGCCTGGGAACGCTGTGTGCAGGGAGAGAGAGAGAGAGAGTGCATGCCTGTAGCGCCTATCTCCTCTAGAGTAGAAAGAAACAGCTTTAACAAAGCATTAAACCTGGTCTCCTCTAAAGACAGAAGGGAAAGGATGATAGAAAGAGTGGCATCTTAACTCTGATGCTTTTAATCCAGGTCTTAATGAAAGATATAAAGACAAACAATGCCTAAAATGACAGGAAGGAGAGCGTGGGAAGTCCTGACAAATAATGGGCCAGATAGGTTACTTTCTTAACCTCATCGCTAAAACCCAGGCTCCCTTGAAGGGAAACAAAGGAAAGGATCTCAGGAAGAGTGCTTCCTTAACCCCGTTGCTGAAACCCAGACTCCCTTGAAGATCCCAGGAATAGAAAGGGAGCCTCATAAGTTCCCCACCATATTTTTGGGTGGGGACCAAAAAAGGCTATCTGGATACCTGCCCATTTTCGGGAGGCGGGTGAAAATGGACTGGGGGGGGGGTGTCTACCGGAATTGGATTGAGGTTCAGTTGAAATGCACAAGCCTATTTTCTACTATTAGATTCATTTCTGCAGAACTAGAGGCAAGCAAAGATCAGATTTACCCAGTCCTATAGATCTGAACAACAAGAGAAATGGTCCAGGCAAAATACTGCATTGGGAAATATAAGATGCGACCTCCTGCTGGGCTCTTACAATGAACGGAGATAAAAAGACACAACAAAATAATTCACTCATCTGAATAGAAAAAGGACCAGACAATTCTCTGCAAGTAAAGTAACTTTTAATATAATTTTAATGCTATTTAAAAAATATATAACAAAACAAGTTAAAGAGAAAATCGGAGGGTTTAACCTGCAGGGGTACCCAGAAGAGATAATGAGTTTTGCTATGAAAAATAAAATGATAAAAAGAAATATTTTAACAAAATGTAACTGGAGAAAATTATAAGTCTAAATCGTTAGCATAGCTTCTTAGTAAGGTCAACTGCATAATATACGGTACCTTAACCTCTTCCAGCAATTTTTAAACACCATGCAGCTTAAATAGCCTTCTTCTGAATTCAGAGGTATTTCTTCTGGGAGACCTGAATGCAAATCAAGAGGTAATAGTGGAAGGAAATTAAAAGATGTGCTATTCTCATTTCATTTTTTTTCTTACTGATAATAAGAAAAGCAGCATAGAGAGTGCTATAGCAAAGTGAACCTCTGCCTCCCTGAATAGCTTTTCTTTCACCGTTAATCTGAAATGCATTACACCCCGGCCTTTTCAAATAACCACAGTGTTCTTTACTCTGATCAGCATTAAAGTTCAGCAGGCACAAGCAGCAAGGTGTCACCAAAGGTCAACGTATTAGCAATCAAAGGAAATAATAGCCGGATTTAAAAAGTTTTTCTTAGAAAAGAAACTAATAAAAAACCAGAAACTTCTACAGCAGCCTGATTCTACTCTGTGTGTAAACATGTACAAGCTTCACGTCAAGATTTGGATCTATGGAAATACACCATACTATTATTGAGTGTGTGTATTTACACGCACACACAAATTCATATAGATAAATGGAATTGTCATGATGCAGATGCCAATTAAAGCCAAACCCAAGAGTAAAAAGGAATAACAAAGCGTTTATTATACAAGAAATGGGAATGGGACTAACAAAAACTAGCCTGACTGGCCAAAACCCCAAAAAACCCATGGAGAAGCCCAAAAATTGTGGAAGGAATGATCAAAAGCAAACTAAAAACATCATCTGCGACATCCTCAGAGGGTTGAGCCAATAGCGTAGTCGATAACCGGCCTGGAGTCGTGGGCAGGAGAAAGACGGAGAAACGAGGAGACGATCCAAGGTCCACAGGAGCTAAATGCATGGGGACAACATTCATCGTAATCCCCACAAAACACACTGTCAACCACCCTCCTTATATACAATACCATTCTTGTAGCTTATGACGCTCACAGAAAGTCCAGCCAAGTTCAAACCCCGCCACAAGGAACACACGGCTGTAGCTGGACAGAAAACAGAACATTGTAACCCAAAACCACTCACCTTTCCTAACTGCGGCAGAAGCATTTCAACCCAAAAGGGCAGAGTAAAAACTCAACTCACGAGTAAACTGGATCAGGAACACGATGCAAGATATCAGGATATCAAACAGGATACAACACAGGATACCAAGAACAACTCCTTGCTCGCCGCAAGGAAACTCCCAAAAGGCCCACATTAAATAGACCTAGAGATCAGACTCGCCCGAAGAGGACAACCCCCCAAATTAGGTGATACAGTTGCTTTTCTTTCTGCAGTTGAAACCTTTTGTGAGTCCCTCCAAGATCACCAGCGTCTTTCAAAACTTAGCGTATCCCAATCATTCCCTGAGGTTTCAGAGGGCCACCCATCAAACCCCAGAAAAGTATCACTATTGGTGTCTGCATCACACACATCCTGAATTTCCTTTACTTGAGTCCAGTCTAATTCAGTATCACTGTCTTCTGATGATCTTTCCCCATCCCTGGGAAAACCCTCAAAGGACTCAGAGTCAGTAGGAGCCTTTGTGCCAAACTTTCCTTGCTGGAATTACTTGCAGCCCTCTTTTTGCCTGTTCCAGCATTTAGGTTACTCTCAGCCCCACCCAGTTCCATACTACATTCAGACGCTGTAGATTCAGCATCCTCCCCAGCCCTACTCACAGGCAGAGCCGCGGGCTCAATCACAACAGGAATAGCAGTGACCATTCTTGAGGATCCAAGAAGGATGAGAAGCCAGACAGGGCAAGAACACCATGTTGACTGTATGTCATTAAAGAATGTGTCCCCCCTCCTTCAAAGGCACCAGCCACAGCTGTGGTGGGGAAGATGTACCAACCCCAAATGTCCTTGGACTGCAATTCCTATCAGCCTTCACCAGTGGCCCAGCTGCCATGGGCAAATGTGAGCTACAGTATGGAGGAGGGGATATACTCCTCACCCACAAACCCTAGGGTTCTTTGAGAGGTCACTATAGGTTCCATGAGAGTGTGTGATGGGAAAAATAAGCACTTTCAAAGCTATAGATCAGTGGTTCTCAACCTGGGGCCTCAGATGTTTTTGGCCTACAACGCCCAGAAATCCCAGCCAGTTTACCAGCTGTTATGGTTTCTGGCAGATGAAGACCAAAAACGTCTGGGGACTCCAGGTTGAGAACCACTGCTATAGATGTAATGGTATGTATGCAGAGGTTCTCTGAGACTGGAATATTAGTCCAAGGATACTAATTTCCAGGGTTAAGAGTTAAGAAAGGCTGAACTACATAAACTGATAGGAAAGAGAGAAGCAAGAAAGCAATTTTTTAAAAAACCTTCCTTTTCTCTCTGGCACTTTTCTCCATCTCTTGCTTGAGATTTTGAATGCATCTACTACACTGTAGAATTGGTGCAGTTTGACAACACTTTAACTGACATGGCTTAATGCTATGGAATCTTAGGAATTATAATTTGCTGATACGCCAGCACCCTTTGGCAAAGAAGGCCAAAAACTACAACTTCCATGATTCCATACCATTGTATTAATTGAGTATCATAACCAAAAGCTTACTAAGGGGCCGCGGTGGTGCAACGGGTTAAACTGTTTAACTAATGAATCTGCTGACCTAAAGGTTGGCAGTTTGAAACCACAGATCGAGGTGAGCTCCCGCTGTCAGCCCTAGCTCCTGCCAACCTAGCAGTTCAAAAACATGCAAATGTGAGTAGATAAATAGGTACCACTTCGGTGGGAAAATAATAAAAGTGCCCCTGTAGCCATGCTGGCAACACAACCAGGAGGTGTCTACAGACAACAGGTGACTTAGCTTGGAAATTGAACAAGAGCACCTCTCCATGGCCAGAGTTGAGCACCACCTCCCGAAAGCTGGAAATGAAAGGGGAAGCCTTTACCTTTGTTCTCATTCAATCAATTCAATCAATCAATTTTTATTACTTGCTTAGTCGCCCTCCACCAGCGGTGCTCTGGGTGACTTGCAACATAAAACCTTGTTCTGTGTATTTGTGTGTCACTGTTATTCCATTGTATTAAAAATACTGAATGTTTGCCTATCTGTGTATGCTCTGAGTCACTTCAGGGAAATAGAGCAAAATATAAATAAAGTGTTGTTATTGTTGTTGTTATTATTATTATTATTACTAAGATGTTGCTGTACTGAGTCACATTATCTTTGATTGATTTACCTTGTAGGTGGATCTACAAGATTGTAGCAGGCAAGGAGAAGTTGCACTGCTACACAGGTTGTGACTCTAACAGAGGACCTTGACTCATGTACAGGTGTCCCTGCATGTTCTAGCAATGCTGGTTCTTGCAAAATATGAAAAAGGACACAATACTGATTGTCTTTAGAATATAGTGACTCATAATGCTGTGGCTGTTCCCAGGGAAGCATCCTACCATGCTGCCAGGATGCTTTCTCTGCACCACCCTGCCACCATGGTTATGTGATGGTGTCCAGTAGACCCAGTGGAGGAAGTGTCCTGGCAGTGTGCTAAGATGTTTCCAGTACTCCATGTGATGAAGTGGTAAGATGAGAAACTGGTTAAATCATCTATGATTTAGGAGCACCCAGTGGCGCATTGGGTTAAACACTTGTGCCAGCAGGACTGAACACCGGCAGGTCAGAGGTGCTAATCTAGGGAGAACGTGGATGAGCTCACTCTGTTAGCTCCAGCTCCCCATGTGGGGACAAGAGAGAAGCTTCCCACAAGGATGGTAAAACATCAAAACATCCAGATGTCCCCTGGGCAACATCCTTGCAGACGGCCAATTCTCTCACACCAGAAGTGACTTGCTGTCACTCCTGACAAAGAAAGAAAATCTATGATTTAAAAATACCCCCTCCTGCCAAAATATTCATACTTTGATTTTGCCATCTTATTTACGGGACACCATTTTACCACACCAGTATATAATGAGGCTGGCACATACATAGATTTTGGTATCCATGGGGATCCTGGAACCAAACTCCATTAGCTACCAAGGGCCTACAGTACTGGGATATCTTCCTTCTAAGTCATTGTGGTGCCAGATCTTACCCACAGTTCTTTCCTGCGTCCGCCTTCTGGTAATGTAGATTCAACTTTCTAAGTAAACAATGGTCCTTTTATCTAAGTTTTCATTTTAGGATATTATTACGTGACACATGTTTGAAGCTCCCTAGCAATGGACAAAAGTGCTCACAGTCACATGAATGTCACTCCAAATTTGTACTTAAACTGGGGGAACTCTTTTAGGCAGCTGAAAGCACTTTGAATTTATGTAGGAGTTGTCATCTACAGACATATGAATACCATGAGATCTTTACAGAAGAATCAAAGAAGCATTTCTGATCCTCAAAATAACCATTCATCTATGGGCACAGTGGACTGGTTGAATTGTACTTTGAAGAAGTCCCACTGAAATCAATGGAGAGAAACCTGTGAGTCCTATTAATTTCAGTGGGTTAGCTTTAAGTATGTTTCAGTCTGGAGCCAATCCAGTATTAAATGCAATGAGAGGAGACTGTCTGTGGGAAGTGGAGATACAAGTTTTGTGGGTTACACCCTAAAGTACCTGCTGGTTTACATTATGAAAAGGAAGAAAAAAGGGATGACTTATTATTTTATTTTATAGGTTCCGCATATAGTGTTTTATTTTTGTGCAGCATCTTTGGAGTCCAGTAGCAGCCAAGAAGGGAGGCGTTTCTCAGCAGGGAACAGGCAAGGCATTCCGATATGGAACAGGAACTCTTTTCAGGCTGGAATCGGGGGGCTGATTTTTCTTCAGGCTAAAGGTGACAATTTTAAATGTGCTAGGTTTTGTTTCTCTTTGTGTTTGTTTGTTACCGATGAATGATGGAATGATATTTGGTCATTTGACATGCATAACAGGAATATACATGGAAGACATTTCATTTCATCTCTTGCTTCCAGCTTTCCTTCAACATCTTCATGTATGTTAAACCTCAAAGTATTTAGTTCAAAAAAGTACGTGATTACAGCAACCTGAAACAGGCCGCACTGGGTTCTGGCTATGCAGTGAGAAGTGTAGATTGTTACTCAAATTAAGTGCAGACTTTTTTACATTATTAATTAAGTTTAGTTTCAATGGGACACAAGGAAGCCTTGGCAAAAATAATTTTGTAAATGTACACTTTATAAAAGAATGTGTTATCCATCTATGTAGTTTTCGGATACAGATTATTTTATTGTGTTAAGAGCGACTTGAGAAACAGCAAATTACTTCTGGTGTGGAAGAATGGACCGTCTGTAAGGATGTTTCCCAGGGAACGCCAGGATGTTTTACCATCTTGCAGGAGGTTTCTCTCATGTCCCCGCATGTGAAGCTAGAGCTGACATGTGGGAGCTCAACCCACTCCTTGGATTCGAACCGGTGACCCTTCGGTCAGTAGTCCTGCCCAGGGCCGTAGCCAGGATTTTGATTCGGGGCTGAGTTTGGTCTGGGGGCTGAGACTGGGTGGAAGAGGGTCTACCCTAGCAAACCTTTTGTATTGTTATCCCAATAACCCCATTAATGTGGGATATAATGAGCATGGTGATCAGATCATGATATGAATAAACATAACAGTTTAAATAATGTACCAGTAAGGCCGTTTCGCGGACCACCCTGAGAATTTCGGGGGGGCTGAAGCCCCCTTACCCCCCGGCTACATGCCTGGGACTCCTGCCAGAACAAGGGTTTAATCCAGTGGTTCTTAACCTGGTAATTGTAATTGTAGGGAATTCCCAAATGCGTAGCAGGTTGATAGTGTCACCACAGCCCCTGGTAGCACAATGGGTTAAACTTTAACCCATTGTGCTACCAGGAGCTGTGGTGACACTATCAACCTACCATGCATTTGGGAATTCCCTACATTACCATAAGTTTCTTCTGTCGACCACCTGCACCTTTTCCGAGGAGTTTATGTATGTTAAACCTCACAGTGTTTAGTTCCAAAATGTACATGGTTACAGCAATCCAAAACAGACAAAACTTGGTTCTTCAAATTGATTCTGCAGATCCACACTCCCAGAATGATCCTTGGCCCTTTTATTTCTTTGTATTATATTCCTCCAAATATCTACCTCCTCTTCAGTGACAATCCCTATATTTTCCCCATCCAGAATGGTCTGTTCTGCACTATCCTCCTGCTCCTTAATATGCTCAAGAGTAGATACACAGGCCTCAACGTGGTGAACCGTCTCTTCCACTTGATGTGCACTTAGCTATCCATATCTTCTCGGAAGAACACACATACCACAGGTGACTTCAGAAGCTCCCTCACCATTAATATTCATTAATCTTAAGTAGTCACCAAAATGTAACTCTGGGCCATTTAAACACCTGTGCAAAGCATGTGTTGGCATTCTCTGTTAGCCAAACTCCTGCTCAACAAGCTCAAGAAACCGGGGCTGCAGCTATATAGAGAACTAGTCACTGGCAACTCCTTCCACAACCAAGTCTCTGACTCACTTCCTCTCATCAAATGGCTCGCTCCCTTAGACCATGTGTTCAGGGAGAGAACCCAGGGCTACACATCATAATAGAATAATAAAACATGAAGGAGCACACAAAGCACACCTCCAGTCACCTCACACAAGCAATCAGCCTTCCTCCGACAGACACAACAGCCTTAACCCAATCTACTCTCCTAAAACATTATCTGACGCTGGAGATGTTTAAGTCAGCAGACACAAACTCACCTTATGCTGGTTTGCTGTGAATTTTCCGCGCTGTCTGACCATGTTCCAGAAGCATTCTCTCCTGACGTTTCACCCACATCTATGGTAGGTATCATCAGAGATTGTGAGATCTGTTGGAAACTAGGCAAGTGAGGTTTATATTTCTGTGGAATGTCCAGGGTGGGAGAACGAACTCTTGTCTGTTGGAGGCAGGTATGAATGTTCCACCATATCCATGTGGAACAACCATATCCATATCCCTTCCCTCTTAGCTGAGCTTCAATTCGCCCAGTACCAGGAAGTGGGGCTATAGCTATATGATTTATGTATCCCTGTGGTTTTATTAATTCTTCTTTCTCAATTAATTATGTTGTATTTAATTATATGTGTACGTGTACACATATTATGGACAAGTATGGACATATATTATCAAAAAAACATTAGTATTTATTTCACGTAATTTTAGCAACATATTCTTCTTTTATGGAATGTCACCACCTAAAATGTCATACAGGGGATTCTCTCCCATTAACCCACCTCAATTCCAGAACAACTTCTAGCAGCAAAATGGGGAGATAATTAATTCTCCTTCCCATACAGCTTTTTCTGTACCTTCACAGTCTGCGGCAGAGAGCTAAATGGACCCTGATGCATAGGAAGAAGAGAGGAAAGTCTCCCGGGTTGGAATTTTATTTGTACCCCATGACACATAGTAAAGAGCACTCTGAACCCCACCAACAACAGAATTGGAGCAAACTTCCCACACAGAACCCCCACAACCAACAGCAAATGTTCAAGGCAGAGAGGAAGGAAAGGAAGGAAGCCATGAGGGAGGGAGGGAACAGGAAGGAAAGAAGGAAAGGCAAGAAGGAGGGGAGAAAGGAAGGAAAGGAAGAAAGGAGATGAGGAAGGAAGGAAGGGAAATGAGAGGGAGAGAGGGGAAGGAAGGAAGAAGAGAAGGGAGTGAGGGAAAGTAGGGAAGGAAGAAAGGATGAGAAGCAGGGAAGGAAGGAAAGAGGGAAGGAAGAGAAGAAGGAAGGAAGGAAGGAAGGAAGGAAGGAAGGAAAGAGAGCGAGGGGGAGGGACAGGGAGGGAGAAAAGAGGAAGCCCCTTCACCGGCTTACCAACAGGCAGCTCTGAGTTCCAATCCATGCTGCAGCAGCCGCAGTTGAAGCTGCCTCTGGATAGTGAGCCCCCCCCCCCCCGGCTGGCTGGGGTCTCACCATTGCTGCAGGGCCGCTGCTGGGGCTGCTTGGTGCTGTTCTGGCTTCCCGCATAGGCGGCTCTCCCTGCCTGGGCCATGGCCATGGCAGGAGGGTCGGATCACGGCTAGCAAGCTAGCCTCAGCCTAACTGCTCCGGCGGCCCCAATGCCAAGCCCAGAAGGGGAGAGACTCACCCTTGCACAGGAAGAGGCCCGGGCAGGCCATGCATTTGCACTCTGTACACGTGGCACTTCCGGGAGCTGGAGCAGGCAGGGCGGGAGGAAGGCTCAGTCACCGTTGGGAGCCTGCGAGGCGGGACTGAGCCTTCCTCCTGCCAGTAGATTGCGATCGACCTAATGAGCACCCCTGGTATAGAGCATTACCGACTTTCCCTTCCTTCCTGTTCTTAAATTTTGGGATGCCTTCTGGAATAGAAATAACCCCTTCTGCTTGAACAAGAAATCATTCAGCAGGTACAATATACCAGGAAGTTCTTCTCAACTGTTCCCATCAGGCATGTAGCCAGGGGGGGGGGCTAAGGGGGCTTCAGCCCCCCCCCCCCGAAATTCTCAGGGTGGTCCGCGAAAAGGCCTTACTGGTACATTATTTAAACTGTTATGTTTATTCATATCATGATCTGATCACCATGCTCATTATATCCCACATTAATGGGGTTATTGGGATAACAATACAAAAGATTTGCTAGGGTAGACCCTCTTCCACCCAGTCTCAGCCCCCCCCCCCCCAACCAAACTCAGCCCCCTCCGAAACAAAATCCTGGCTACGGCCCTGGTTCCCATAGAAATGAATGAAAGTTGTGCAAGCATAGGGTGGCATCATTGACTGCTCTTGTTCATTCCAGTGCCTCTTTTGTCTCCATTATCATCTGATTTTGGGGTCTCTTTTTCTTTAGAAACAAAAAGGTTTCTCAGAAATTAATCACCTGTACTTGATTTGTTTCAGTTTCAGCTATTGCATTTACTGTTTTGGATTTGGCTGCAGTCCTGCATATAGTTAAGCGTTTTCAGTGTTGATTAGATTGCAAGTACAGCTTAGGTTTTTCTTTTTTATGGGACAGGACTTACCCAGAGGCACTACATCCTGGGAAGCTAAGTAGAATCAGCCCTAGTTAGTACTTAAATGGTAAACCACCAAACATACTTGATCATCAGGTTTTCAGAGGACACCAAATTGGGAGGGATAGCCAATACTCCAGAAGACAGGAGCAGAATTCAAAACAATCTGAACAGATTTGAGAGATGGGCCAAAATTAACAAAATTAAGTTCAACAGGGACAACTGCAAGATACTCCACTTACGCAGAAAAAAAATGAAATGCAAAGATACAGAACAGGGGATGCCTAGCTCGATAGCAGTACATGTGAAAAGATCTTGGAGTCCTTGTGAACAACAAGTTAAACATGAGCCAACGATGTCATGCGGCAGCTTATAAAGCCAATGGGATTTTGGTTTACACAAATAGGAGTCTAGTGCCTAGATCCAGGGAAGTGAAGCTACCCCTCTATTCTGCCTACACCAGACCACACCTGGAATCACACTGTGTCCAATTCTGGGCATCACAATTTAAGAGAGACGTTGACAAGCTGTAATGTGTTCAGAGGAGGGCTACTTAAATGATCAAGGGTCTGGAGAACAAGCTCTTTGAGGCGTGGCATAAAGAGCTGGGCGTGTTTACCCACCAGAAGAGAAGGCTGAGAGAAGACATGATAGACATGTATAAATATGTGAGGGGAAATCATAGGGAGGAGGGAGAAAGCTTGTTTTCTGCTGCCCTGGAGACTAGGATGCAGAACAATGGCTTCAAACTACAGGAAAGGAGATTCCACCTGAACATTAGAACGATCTTCCTGACTGTAAGAGCTGTTCAGCAGTGGAACTCTCTGCCCTGAACTGTGGTGGAGGCTCTTTCTTTGGAGGCTTTTAAGCAGAGGCTGGATGGCCATCTGCAGGGGGTGTTTGGTAGGGGTCTTTTCCAACACTATGATTCTATGGTTAGCAGGAACGGGAAAAACCACTTCTGTGTATTCATGGCCTAAGAAAACTGTATAAAATTCATGGGGTCAGTGAGAATCAATAGACAACTAGACAGCACAGACTTACACAGAAATTATTCTGTTTCAACGTGTTTAGCAGAGGTTTTCAATGGAACACTAACAATGCAAATACATCGATAGTTTTGCTTCTAGCAGACCCTTTGAAATGAATAAGTCTTAAATAAATGAAGTTACATTTATTTTGGTATGTCTAAGTAGCAGTAACAGGGGGGGATAGGGAGACTAGGGGGCTAAGATGATGAAAAGGTGGGGTGCACTCAAAGGTTAATGGGTTTTCTCCAGTAGGAAATAAAAACTAGATTCTGGCTATAAATAAATCCTATGAAAGATGGGATAATCTGAAACAGGATTGCATAGATAGCGTGTCAGCAAATAGAAAATTCCCACGACTCTGAATCCAAATAAGATTGACTTTTATGCAGACTCAAGTCTCTCCATACTAATTTTTTTGCATACAAAATGTTGCAGGTTCAGTCTCTGGCATCTCCTGTCCTGGCTCTATGGTTTAAATGGAATATGTTGCATGCCTTCAAGTTGTTTCCAATATATGGCGACCCTTTCATGAGATTTTCTGCCTTGATATTCTGGGTTATATGGTTGTGTGGAAGGCCCCAGGACTCGGAGCAATAGGTTCAAATTACAAGAAAGGAGATTCCACCTGAACATTAAGAAGAACCTCCTGACCATGAGAACAGACAAGTGGAACTCTCTGCCTTGGAGTGGTAGAAGCTCCTTCCTTGGAGGCTTTTAAACAGAGGCTGGATGGCCATCTGTCAGGGTGCTTTGACTGTGCTTTTCCTTCGTGGCAGGGGTTGGACTAAGGGCCTTCCACACAGCCTTATGTCCCAGAATATCAAGGCAGAAAATCCCACAATAACTGCTTTGAACTAGGTTATCGGAGTGCACTCAGATTTCCTGCCTTCATATTCTGGAATAGTGTTCCCTCGCTACAGCGGTTCACGACTCGCTGTTTTGCAGATTTCAAAAAATATTAATTTAAAATATATATCATGGTATTTTTGCTATTTTGTGGGGTTTTGCCAATGCTGCTCTCCAAGGCGCTTTCCCTCCTCGGTCCTCCCTCCAGCCTTGAAATACCTTTCCTTCACTTTATTTTAAGTTTATAAAGACTCAAAATGGTGTATAACTACTAAAATAATGTATAAATATTTAAATAAATAGAGCATCCCTACATTTTTCACTTATTGCGGGAGGTCCTGGAACCTAACCTCAGCAATAAGTGAGGGAACACTGTATAGGGCTGTGTGAAAGGGCCCTCAGTCCAAGCCCCTGCCATGCAGGAAAAGCACAGTCAAAGCACTCTGACAGATTTTGGGAAACTATCATGGTTTCAGTATTGTTAAATTAAAGATTATTACAGTAAGGACAACTAAGTAGGATTTGAGGAGAAGCAATCAACTTGGGATAAGATTTTAAGGAATGAAAATAAAACTACTGCGGAAATCTACAGGCTATTGCTGGGATGGAGTACAGAAAAGGAACAGATTAAGGACTGTGTGACCAAATGGGCAAGAAATATTGGAAGGACAATAATGTTAGAGCAGTGGTTCTCAACCTGTCGGGTCCCCAGGTGTTTGGCCTACAACTCCCAGAAACCCCAGCCAGTTTACCAGCTGTTAGGATTTTTGGGAGTTGAAGGCCAAAACATCTGGAGACCCACAGGTTGAGAACCACTGTGTTAGAGGAATGGGAAATAATGTGGAACAGAAAACTAAAATACACCTACGCTTATGATCTAAAAGAGAATTGGCTAAAAATGATGTATCAGTGGTACATGACCCCAAAGAAGATAGCACAATTTACTAAGGATTACAATCACAATTGTTGGAAGTATGCATTGGGAATTTTTCTATCATTTTTTTGGCATAATTCATGAATTTATTTCCAAAATCCTCTTGCTTTGTCACATGACCAATAAATTGACATTGATTGGTAAAATTTAGATCCAAGAAGGATCTTTTTACCATATGTGGTGGTCATGTGAATAAAATTAATTAAAAGGTTCCAGTAACTCAGGCTAAGTCTGAAATAAGCCTTTCATGAATTATGTCAAAATATTGGGAAAAAAAATTCCCAATGCATGCCGAGTATTTTTTTTATTAGGGATGACAAACATGAACTGGAATATAAATAAAGATAATCTCTTCACATATGCAACTACGGCGGCGAGGTTACTCTATGCCCGAGTATGGAGACAAAAAGACCTACCATCAAGAGAAGAATATGTAGGGCTGCCTCTGAAGACTGCTCAGAAGCTTCAAATGGTCCAACGGACAGCAACCAGGGTGATACGCATCAGCCGCTACGTCCCACCTCGCAACCTAAGATCATCCGGGGAGGCCCTGCTCTCGCTCCCGCCGACTTCTCAAATCGGCTGGTGGGGACGAGGGACAGGGCCTTCTCGGTGGTGGCTTCCCACCTGTGGAATGCGCTTCCTATTGAGGTACGGTCCACCTCACCCCTCCTGGCATTCAGGAAAAAGGTAAAATCCTGGCTTTGGGACCAGGCGTTTGCACACCAGCACTAGGCAGCATTTTAGATGGGGATTTTAATGGAAATGGATGAAGAGGGCCAATGTTTTATGGATTGAATATTGTTTTAACTTGGAATGACTGTTATGATGCTAATGAAATTGTATTTTAATGTGTCTTAATGTATTTTAATTGTTGTGGGGGTTTTATGCTGTTGTGATGTTGGCATCGAATTGTGCCGTACTGTAAGCTGCTCTGAGTCCCCCCTCGGGGGTTGAGAAGAGCAGGGTAAAATCCTGAAATAAAAAATAAAATAAATAAATGATAACAGGAGCGGCACTCTGGGAGCGTACAACTCCCCTGTTGTGCCAGCTCCACTGGCTGCCAGTTTGCTACTGGGCACAATTCAAAGTGCTGGTTTTGGCCTTTAAAGTCCTAAACGGTTCCGGTCCAACTTACCTGTCTGAATGGATCTCTCCCTATGAACCATCAAGATGTTTAAGATCATCCAGAGAGGCCCTGCTTTTGGTCCCGCCTGCTTTGCAGGCGCATCTGGCTGGGACGAGAGACAGGGCCTTCTCAGTGGTGGCTCCTTGGCTTTGGAACGCCCTTCCTAGTGACATCAGATTGGCCCCCTCCCTCCTGACATTTCGTAAAAAAGTCAAGACTTGGCTGTTTGAGCAGGCATTCGCAAACGAACTTTAATTAATCGAGACCAACGGATTATGACGATGCAACGGAAACCGATTTTAAGAATAATGTGCTGAGATTGTATTTTGTAGTTTTTAACTGTTAATTTATATGGTTTTTATATGACTGTTTTTATCGTATTATGATGTGTTTGTATGTGGGCACTTGCTGCCGCTTGTTCACTGCCTTGAGTCGCCTTCGGGCGTAGTAAATAAATAAATAAATTGAGAAAATGCTAGAAATTATGAGCGTGGATAAATTAACATCATTAGTCTCTAAGTCTCAAGGTAGATACATCTAAGTCTCAAGACGATCAACGAGACTGGTCTATGGTTTTAATTGATGGCTTTGTATGGTTTTTAATTAATTATTGTTTTTAACTTTGATATGTTTTTATTTGTGATTTTATTATTGTATCATGTATAATAGCCTCTTGATGGGGCTTATTGTAAGCCGTCCTGAGTCCCCCTTCGGGGGTTGAGAAGTTGACGGGGTATAAATACGGCAAATAAATATAAATATATAAAAAACAACAGACTGGACCCCTTTCACAGAATGGCTGAAGGAAAACAAAGTAAAATTATTAATCTAAATAGAAGAAAGCTGACAGGATATGCCATTGCTGAGGATACAGCAAAAAGGACTGTAAGAAAAATTAAAACCAATATAGAGAAGGATGGAAGTACAAATATTCTTATACCTAACCCTCTCTGTACCTCCCCATATTTTCCACCCCCTTTCCCTCCCTCTCTCTCTTTCCCTTCTTCTCTCTTTCCCCCCTCAACTACCCCTTTCCCTTCTCCCCTGTTTTTACTCCCATTCCCCACTGTTTAAAAGCCCCAACTGGTGGATCTCCAGATGTTTTGGCCTTCAACTCCCAGAAATCCAAACAGCTGGTAAACTAGAAATCCAATGTTGAGTAATATATTAGAAGTGTGGAATAAATACAGGAGAATGTTAATAACGGATGGATCAGTAATAACCCCAATCGTAATGGAAAAGAAATTTCCAAAGAATTTAAAACAAATAATGGATAAAAAGTTAAGGGAAAAAAATTTAGATAAAATGGGGGATTGGATAAAAGTAGGAACGAAGAAGGAAATGATTATGGAAGAATTTAGAGAAATAAAATTGACATGGTTCCATTGTATACAATTAGAACAATGGTTTAAAAATTGGCTAAAAAACAATAAAAAAGGAAGTAAGGTCAACCAATTTGAACAAATAATACAAAATGGGAGGGATGTAGAAGAGCACGAAAACTTGAAAGGAATAACTAGTAAAATATATAAGATAATAATTGAAATAAAGGAAGGAAAAACAAAAAATAACACCCTTAAGGAGGTCTGGGAAGAAGACTTAGGGATAAAAATAAAGGAAACAGAGTGGCAACAATTGTGGAGACAAAGACATCTTAAAAATTTATCAATAAGGATTAAAGAAAATTATTATAAATTAATATGGAAATGGTACCTTACACCAGTAAGAATGGCAAATATAAATAAAAACTACTCGAAAAACTGTTGGAGAGGATGCCAAGAAACAGGAACATACATACATATGTGGTGGCAATGTAAATATGTAAGCAAATTTTGGGCGAAAGTATTTAAAGAAATAGAAGATATAATGAATATTAAAATAGAAAGAAGTCCTAGTATAGCTTTATTATCATTATATAATAGTATACAATTGGGAAAAAAGGATAAAGATGCGATAACAAACCTATTAACAATAGCAAGACTGCTTATAGCAAGGAATTGGAAAAAAAAGAAATAAATATACAAATAGAGGAATGGTACAAGGAAGTATGGAAACTGGCAATAAATGACAAGTTAACATGTATATTAAAAGTAAAAAAGAGGTATATGGAAACAAAGTGATTTTTATGAGGTATGGAGAAAATTTATTGAAAAAGGATTAGAAAAGGAAGAAGGAAGGTTACCTCCACAAGAAGAAATGAAATTTTGGACGAATGATATGTAAAAGCAATGGCTTGGGGAGGGGGGAGGGAGCACAGCGGTGAGGGATACAAAAATGTATAAGAAAAACATAATGGCAGATGCTAAAGATTGAAGTATTGTACCTAGAAATGAATAACATGAATCTGCTGTAAATAGACATTGTATAATATTGTGTTGATAATGATAAAACAATTAAAATATTTTAAAAAAAACAACAACAAATATTCTTATACCTAACCCTCTCTGTACCTCCCCATATTTTCCACCCCCTTTCCCTCCCTCTCTCTCTTTCCCTTCTTCTCTCTTTCCCCCCTCAACTACCCCTTTCCCTTCTCCCCTGTTTTTACTCCCATTCCCCACTGTTTAAAAGCCCCAACTGGTGGATCTCCAGATGTTTTGGCCTTCAACTCCCAGAAATCCAAACAGCTGGTAAACTGGCTGGGATTTCTGGGAGTTGTAGGCCCAAACACCTGGGGACCCACAAGTTGAGAACCACTGGAGATGGTCCGTGCGGTCTCTTCCAACTCTTTGGATGGCACCTGTCCAGTATTCCATAATATTGGGCGGGAGGATAATATCCAAAGTGAGTGGAGGGTGCGTGTAGCTACACCAGGCATGGGCAAACTTGGGCCCTCCAGGGGTTGGGAATGGTGGGAGTTGAAAGTCCAAAACAGGTGAAGGGCCGAATGCCTGGTGTCCATGAGAGACTCCATGCCAGGATTCAATGCTATGGGGTGGTGAGAGATGCCTTTCCCCAAGGCCTGTCGCCTCCTCAGACTACAACTCCCAGCAGGACTCCGTAGCAGTGAGCCAGGGCCAGTTCAAGCCGTGGGAACCGCATTAATTCTCCAGTGGAGACGCACGGGGAGGGAGGGAGGCGGGCGGGCGGGCGGGGGGTGGTGCTGCTGCCTCCGCGCCAAGGCTGGCCTCCTTTGACATCCACCGGAAGCGTGGCAGCAACTCCCTCACTCCCACGGAGAGCCACCTCCACGCCCCACGCAGCCCGCGAGGAGAGAGAGGGCTGGCTTCCCCGGCCGTGGGGAGCTTCACACTCGCGCCTCCGGCACGGCGGACACTTCCAGGAAGGTAAGGATACAAAGTGGCCTTTGGCCGGGAGAGGAGCTGGGAAGCCTTTCTGGGAGAGAGAGGAGAGGGGGCTGTGGGGGCCGTGTGTGTGTGTGTGTGTGTGGGAATGCCCCCCTTTCTCACCCCCCCCCCTTCCCTCGCTCGCCAGGGAGGGCCTTTCTGTAAGTTTTGGGGCAAGTTAAGAGGGACGTTTCTCCTCCTTGAAGCACAAGAGCAGCACACCACCCACTCCGCCAAAGTTGTGGCGTCGGCTGGGAAAGAAAGGCACTCCACGAGGCCTTGCTGCTGCTCCTGCTGCTCCTGCTGCCGGCGGCTGTTTGGGAATTCAAGTTTACCTGGGCAACCCCGCCCCACCCGAGGCAGAAGCGGGTGATTAAAGGCCTGAGCTCCTGGCATTTCTTGTCCCCACGATGCAGCCTCACAGGGAGCTCTGGCGATCCTTGTATTGTGCCTTTTCCCTCGGCTTCCTTTCCTGTGCTTCCTAAACTCTCTGGTGTTTTGCACTACAGCTCACAGAATCCCTGATCATTTCCTCAGGCAGGGAGTTGGGGTCCCAAACACCTGGAGAACTAGCTTTTGGGGATCACTGCTCAGGGCAGGCATGGGCAAACTTTTGTGTTTTGGCTTTATCATTTATTTATTTATTTACGACATTTATATGCCACCCTTCTCACCCCAAAATGGGACTCAGAGCGGCTTACATGTCATATCTACATATCTTGGCTTTTCTTCACAAAGATTCAGGAAGGACTCATCCCACGCTTTCTACAAGCGCGTTGATGATTCGGAGGTTGGATGTGTCCTTCGAGCCTGTGCAATGGACCTTTTTGGTGGAGCGCAGCGTGCACAGAACTGGCCTCACCCTTTAAAATTTAAACCAAACAGGGGCCTATCAAGCTTAGGCCCTCAGGTCGTAGGTTTGGTTCAAGTTTCCTTCTCTTAGATGGTTGACCTTACAGAGTTAAATGAGCACCATCTGCCCGGGTTTGAAATCGGAGTTTTCCTTCTCTTAGGATGGTTGCCAAAAGGCAAGAGAACCCATCCTGCCCTTTGACGCTCTTTGTCGACCCTTCAGTTGTGATCTGTCTGGCATGGGAGGCCCTGCAGCCAGCATAGCTCACAACTTCATTAGGGTACACAAGCCTCTCCCACACAACAAGGGGGCGCCAATGGAGAATCTACATAAAACATACTATATTATTAGCATAATACTAATTAGGCCTGGTTGATCCATGGTTCTAAATGGCTCAAAAGTACTTACAAAACAAAAGTTATGGTGGTGAACATTTCAGAACTCTATCAAAATTTCATTATTTCATTATTGGCAATTTTTAAGACAGAACCAATTAGGAACTGCCATTTATAACGAAATTTTGAAAGTTTTGGTAGAGTTCTGAAATGTTCACCACCAGAACTTTTGTAAGTACTTTTGAACTATTTAGATCCATGGATCAACCAGGCCTAATACTAATACATCATTCATAATATTAGTATTATATAATGTTGGGATGAAGGGCTCTGATGCCGCAGGAGACAAGATGGAACTGTCTTCTCTCCTCCCTTCTTTACTCTGGTTTTAGAAAAAGGCATTCATAACCATTTGGAGATCATAACCTTTTGGAAAAACTATCCTCTTTCAGAGAAGAGCCAAAAACCCGTTTGAGTATAATCTTCTCAAGTGGTACACAACCAGAATTTTTTTAAATCGTGTTGGAAGCGACTTGAGAACATACTGCCAAGTCGATTCTGGTGTGAGACAATTGGCCTTCTACAGAGACATTGCCCAGGGGCTCCCGGATGTGTTACTGTCCTCCTGGGAGGCTTCTCTCATGTCTCCGCAAGATAGAGCTGACAGACGGGAGCTCACCCCATCTCACAGATCCGAACCAGCAACCTTCAGGTCAGCACTGCAGTCAGTACAAGGGTTTAACCCAGTGGTTCTCAACCTGTGGGTTCCCAGGTGCTTTGACCTACAACTCCCAGAAATCCCAGCCAGTTTACCAGTTGTTAGGATTTCTGGGAGTTGAAGGCCAAAACATCTGGGCAACCATAGGTTGAGAACCACTGGTTTAACCCATTCTGCCACGAGATATAATTATGCAAGGCAATTTGGCTTTCAGTTGTTAGACTAATGACCTGTTGTTGTTAGGAAACAGGGAATATGCCAGTGCCCGAAATATCAGTGCTTCAGAAGTGTTTTTCAGTTACCCAAAAGTACATCTACTCTCCCATAAAACAACTTGTCTTATCTTATGCACTCAAGAGACAAAATTGAAGTAGATTTTGTAAAAAATCACATATTTGGTTTACTCACAACTTCATGTGTTTAGCATACACAGGTACACAACTTACCAGTCCAGTTGCAGATATGTTTGAGATAGTTTCTCTGGGCGCATGGCATCATTCTTACACTCAACAGCAGGCAAGTGTTGGTCTGAATAATTTCAAAGTCTTATGGAGTCTGAGCTCTGTGCTCATCTCAGAGCCTAATCATGTGGCCTGCAGTCTCTCCCACAACTTCTCAGGAAAAACATAGAGCAAGGAAAGAAAGCTGCATATCAGAACATACATACAATAAGTAAGCAACAGGATTACATACAAACAAATTATTAGAGGAGGCTTGAAGAAGGTTGTAATTTCCAACATTTGGACTTCAACTTCAAAAATTCCTAACAACCCACAAACTGGGAATTGAAGTCCAAAACACCTGGAGGGCCAAAGTTTGCCCATGCCTCCAGGTATTTGGGACTTCAACTCCCAGAATTCCTGAACCTTGGACAAGCTGGTCAGAGCTTCTTGGATCTGAAGTCCGAAACATTGAGGACTAGAGTTTGGGAATCGCTGTTTAGGCTGGCAATAGGAATACACACACACACACACACACACACATATTTAAGTCAAACACACAAGGGGAAAATACCCTTGGTTTTCAGTCTTGTTTTTGGTAAAACATACCAAAACAAGGCTTTCCCAAGGTTGTGCCTCAAGAAACCAGTTTGTTTTTGAACAACAGTGGCTCTATCTACACTTAGCATTTAACTGGCTATGAAGTATGAAAAACAGTCACGAAAGTGTGCTAAAGAAAGTCCTTAATGTGCAGCAGCACTTTGTAGTTTGGGTAATCGCCATCCAGGCCTCAAATTGGTTCCCTGTGTAATCATCTGTACAGCAAAAGTGCTAGAATCAATACAATCATAGAGTAATAGAGTTGGACGAGACCACACAGGCCATCTAGTCCAACCTCCTGCCATGCAGGAAAATCACAATCAAAGTTTGAAACTGCACTGAATGCAGAGGCGGCCCCAGGGATTCCGCGACCACGCCAAGGCGCGTGAGCGCCATCGCCTGGGCGCCGCCGACTCCGCCCCCACCGCCGCCACACTGCCCTGCGCCGCCGTCCGCGCGTGCGCAGAAGCACCTACAGGCGCTATAGCGCCTGTAGACGCTTCTGCGCACGCGCACTCTCCTGCGCCTGCGCGCTGGCTGGCTCCAAGCGGCAGGCGCGCGTGGGAGGAGTGCGCGCGCAGAAGCATCTACAGGCGCTATAGCGCCTGTAGACGCTTCTGCGCATGCGCACTCCTCCCAAGCGGCAGGCGCGCGGCAGGAGGCGCTGCGGCGCAGAAGACATCTACAGGCGCTATAGCGCCTGTAGGTGCTCCTGCGACGCGCGGACGGGCGGCGCAGGGCAACGCATGCGCTGGCTCCAAAGCGGCCGGCGCTTTGGGAGCGAGTGCGCGTGCGTTGCCCTGCGCCGCCGCCGAAAGGGGCCGGCGGCGGCGGCGGCGCGCGCGAGGGTGGCGCGAGGGGGCGCGCGGCAGCGGCGGTGAGTGGCGGCGGTGAGTGGCGGCGGCGGGGGGGGGGGCGACAAATTTTTTTCGCTTACCCCCCCAAATTAGGTCGGGCCGCCCCTGACTGAATGGTCAGTGTGGAGGTACCCAGTGTTTATGAAGAATAAGAACTTATGTACTGGCAACCTTACTGAATGTACATTATGTGTACCTGAGCATAACTGGCACATGGTGGGGTGCATTCATATTACACAAATATAGCAGTGTGATTCCACTTTGACTGCTGTGACCTGACATAAATCTCAGAGTTGTGTCACATTAAAAACTAGAGTATCCAGTCTGATGATGGCCTTGTTTCTGGTTCATTGTGCCTCTGTCTGGATGAACTTCACTCCAACTGGTTTCACTCAGAATTGGACTATATCTCATCTTCATCCATTAGCATGGCTCATGCTGGTTGAAAAAGGCGTGAGGTGGACCTGGATGAGGATTGAGATCAAGTGTATGGAGATATATCTTCACACTCTACAGAAATACAATACTGTATATACCAGACTCAGTAGTGAAGGCCATGGAGCTTTGCAGAAGAAACAAAATTGAACTAGAACAAATTACTAGATGCAAGAATAAATTAGGGTGCAGCATTAGAGAAGGGATGGGAAGAAGGCAAAGGGACAGAGGCTAGAGATGAAGGAGAGAAAAAAATAGAAGGAAAAAAGAATATGGAAAGTGAAAGTTTTGGAATGAGGGATATGGATAAATTGGTTATGATGAATAGGGAGGAAATAGAGAAGGACTTTGGGAAGAAGGGGAAGCATTTTAGAATAGTCTTCATAATTTGGTTGGTATTAGAATTTTTGCTTCTAATTTTTAGATGATGATTCTTGTGCTAAAGCAGTGGTTCCCAACTATTTTTTGACCAGGGACCACTTTTCAACATTAGTACCACAAGGGTTACAAATTAGTTTTTAGTCAACTTTAGATTCGGTTTGGGGTGCTGATTCAGAAAATGGCATTGGATAGACCACATCAGCTCTAGTTTTTGATACAGAATATATCCCATGGTCAGTGACCAGGAAGGAGTTGCAGGCAATACAAAAGGAGTGGAAATACAATAAAATGGAAGGAGGCTCGCAGACTAGATTTTTGTCCTCGCGGCTCACTGGTGGTCTACGGCCCACAGATTAAGAATCACTGTGCTAGAGGAACGAATGGGTGAATGTTTTACTGGGAAGGAAGGGTAAGTTTGTATATGAATGCCTTCAACCCAAAGGATGGGAGGTCACTGCAGCAGGAGGGGTGAAAGGAGGAAAATAGTGTAATGGGGAACAATTATTATAGGCACTGTACTGAAGTATATGTACTTTATGTATACATATATGTGTAGATTTGGGGAAGAGGATGGAGAGGAAGCAATCATACCAGTGATTTGTATTTGATCTTGATTAAAAATATAATTTCTGCAATATGATTGTTAAAAATAAAGCTAAAGCTTTCTCGCTAAGCCATCGTTTTCAAAATCCTATTATCACAGAGACAGAAAGTGAGATGAAATCTTCTGAAAATGGGCAGAGACAGCAAAGCAAACACCATAGGGGTGTTCGCCCTTTGCTGTGCAATCCAAATCTTGCATACATACACACATTTTAAAAATGTACTTATTCTGACTTACAAACAAGTTCAACTCAAGAACAAACCTACAGAATCTATCTTAAGGACTGCCTGTACACATGAATGTAAAAATTGAAAAACAATTACATATTTCTGTCATGGATACAAAAGTTAAAATGCAATTAAAATCACAGTTAAAATTACAATTTAAAACTAGACAAACCCTCAAAATCCCATTCACCTCATCCCTAGAAGGCTGCCACTCAACAGTCCATAAATGCCCAATGGCAAAGGTATGTTTTCCTCTGCCTGTGAAAGGCCAGCAAGGATGGGGGCATCCTGGTTGCTCTAAGGCGGGAGTCCCAGCGTCTGGAAACAACCACTAAAAGGCCTTATCCCTTGTTTGCATCAAACACACTTGAGAGGACGGTGAGACAGAGAGAAGGCAGGCCCGTAGCCAGGATTTTGATTCCGGGGGGGGGGGGGGAGTCTGAGTGAGAGAGAGTCTATTCTAGCAAACCTTTTATATTGTTATTCCAAATATCCCCATACATATGGGATATATTGAGCATGGTGATCAGATCATGATATGAATATACATAACAGTATAAATAATGTACCAGTAAGGCCTTCTCGTGGACCACACTGAGAATTTTGCAAGGGGGGAAGGCCCTCAAGCCCCCCGGATATATGCCGGTCCCCAGATGGTTGTAGGTCTGAGAGAGAGAGAGAGAGACAGAGACAGAGACAGAGAGAGAGACAGAGAGAGAGAGATGGTCCTTCAAATAACCTGGACGCAAGGCATATAGGGCTTTATAGGTTAAAACCAGCACTTTGAATTGTACCCAGACATGGGTTGTCAGCCAGTGGTGCTGTTACAATGGGTGAGTGGTTCTCATCAGCCACCTTAGCTATACCCATGCATAAACTGCATAACTGTTGAAATGCTTTGTCTGCATCCTTTTGCACAACTCATATTAAAATTACTATAATATTTTGACTAAATGGGTGGTTCTAGCTTCTTCCAAAGGATTGTATATTTGCTCAGAAAGTAATATACAATAGATTCTCAGTAAACTTGGGCCTCTTCAACACAGCTGAATAAAATCCCACATTTTCTGCTTTGAACTGGAATATATGACAGTGTGGACTCAGATAACTCAGTTTAATTAGATATTGTGGAATTTTGTGCCTTGATATTCTGGGTTATATGGTTGTGTTGAAGGTTCCACTCAAGCATGTGGAACACTCAAGCAACTGACAAAAATCAAATAAATAATAGTTTAAATAATTTTTTAAAAAGTGAAATCAAATTTTATAATAAAGTAAATACATTTTTGCAATGGTGCAAACATGTATTACATTATGTTTAATTTGTCTTTATTTGCTTTTAATTACTGTATATCAATATTAATATCATCAATACAGAGTTTATGATATGGTATGGGGTATAGTATTAGATCTGTTTTAAATAGTAACCTTCAGGCACCCAGAAACTACATGTATCTAGCATCTACCCATCCCCATAGGTGCTGGTTAACTGAGAGTCTGCTGTATTTGCGATTGAATGCCTGTTTGTGCTAGGTTTACTAGAATAAAATGTCCCTTTTCTTGACATTTCTATACATTCAAGCCCATTGAACAAAATTAAAAGTTGTGTAGTGATGATACTTAGGCTGCAGTTTAACCCATTGCAAGTGTAGCACTGGCATGTTGGAAGGCTCAACAAAGCTTTATTTAATGCAATGATTTATCCCACCTCTCCAGTCAGCATAAATTATTGTCTGAAACCTGTGAGATATTCTAGGTTGAAAGACAGCCCAGGGCCCTTCCACACAGCCCCTTATCCCAGAATATCAAGGCAGAAAATCCCACATTATCTGTGTGTGGACTCAGATAACCCATTTCAAAGCAGATATTGTGGGATTTTCTGCCTTGATATTCTGAGATATAGGGTTGTGTGGAAGAGCCCAATATCTGCTTTGGACTGGGTTATCTGAGTCCACACTCAGATATTGTGGGATTTTCTGCCTTGATATCCTGGGATATAGGGCTTGTGTGGAAGGCCCCCCAGTGTAACCTAGTATGTGAGGATTGGAATGATAATCTCTCTGGTTCCAGCCTGAGACTTTTAACTGTTACATTATGGCTCTGGCTTTTGTTGCTATCCAATCCCAACTATGCACAGGTTGTGCTAGGTGAGAGCACTTCCCACACAGACATATAACCCAGAATATCAAGGCAGAAAATCCCACAATATCTGCTTTGAACTGGGTTATCTGAGTTCACACTGCCACACATTCCAGTTCAAAGCAGAAAATGTGGGGTTTTATTAAGCTGTGTGGAAGGGGCCTGAGTGAGGAAGAGAAGAAGCTGGATTGGCTGCAGAGTGTCTTTTGACTGATAGTGCAAGGAGACCTTTTGCTGGTAGTGTCTTGAGATAATGTGGTGGCATAAGGCTACCTAAGGCCCTTCCACACAGCCCTATATTTGAACTGGGTTATCTCAGTCCACACTCAGACAATGTGAGATTTTCTGCCTTGATATTCTGGGATATAGGGCTGGGTGGAAGGGCCCCTAATGTACTTGATGCATAACTTTGTGGCTTCTCTAACATGTAGCAGAGACCTTTAACTTTTATACTAGATGTGCCACAAACATGACTCTTTAATGTAAAATGATTTGGTTACTTAATAAAATTAGAAATAAGTAAACAATTTAACCCCCACCCCTTAACCATACATTTTCAGACAAAAGGAAAACATGCTTGAACATGCTGCTACAAATTGGCTTATCTCCTGTAGTTCTTGGCTTAGATTTTTGGTGAATTAGATTTTTTGGGGAAGAGGATTTTGTAAGGCGCGTGTGTGTGCAGGCATGCACATTTGCAAGCCTGTGTGTAATTGTGTGGTTGTGTGTGTGTTGCTAAGGACAAGGGTTGCCAACATATTCTCCTGTCAGGAAGAGAGGCTTTTGTGCTCGAAGCAGCTGCCTTGCAATAAGAAAATTGGCGGGAGAAACTTTCTGGCACACGGAGTCAGTGATAAAAAAAAGTTTCATCTGATTATGCTTGCTGTTAGACAGCTGCTGAAGGCATTAGGATCCTTGCCTGGAGGAAGAAGGAAAAGAAGATGGCAATCCAGGGCACATACGAATTGTGTTGTATCTTAAACAGATCAAAACTATGTTTGCCATTTATCAACCAGGTTTTCTAATGTAGAACATTGCAGAATAAAGCAGCACCAGTTTCCTTTTTTTGTCCAGTATTTAGGGGGAAAGTCAAAATGTTTTGTTTCAGGATGCGCACTTGCTTGGCAGGGACTGCATTTGATATCCCTAGAGCTAAGTACAGTATTGAGATACAGATGCATGAATCTAAAAATGGATGGTCGAAGTTCTTGAAAGCCATGGAAGTGTTTTTTCTCCAAATAAGGACACTTGGCACATGTCTCCTTTATGTTTTAAGCTTGTGCAAATGTTAAACTACTTTATTGGCAATACGTTGGCATGCTGCCTTTACAAAGGAAAGACTGTGTTTTTGTCAAGTTTTTTTAAATGGGAAGAGCTAATCTAAAGAAGAACAAAATAATGGTGGTTAATTTAGTTATTTGAAAAATGGTGATTGAAACTTTCAAATACATTAACATAATCAGGACAATCTGGTCAGGTGTGCATGGATGTAGTATTATGGATTTGGCAGTTTGTTAAGATAAACCATTTTATAGCTTGTGGAAACGCTTTGAAATTTTGGGATATGCTCATTTTTTGAAACACATAACAGGATATTGCAAAAGCGTGTCTCTTATATGCATTGCAGTTTCATAATATTTATTTATTTACTTTATTTATATTCCACTCTTCTCACCCCGAAGGGAACTCAGAGCGGATTACAGCACACATACTTGCAGACAATCCCTGCAGTTCAACATATGACATATAAGCATGTGACATTTATCACAGTACAGTACATACATGTTGACATATTATACATATATTAACAAACAGAGGCAAACTTTCTGGCCACCAGGGGGAGCTGACGCACTCCTCATCTCTCTCAGTGTTTCCTTCCAGCGCCCCTTGTTGTGTCTTCCGCATTCCTCAGTGATTCTTTATGGCCTCATAAATCAGTCTAAATTTGCCTCCCCACTTTAATGTGGTACCTTTATCTCCTACTTGACAAATGTAACTGTCTTTTGGGCTGCAGAGGTCGGCAGCAGGCTACACTTAAGGTCGAGAACCCACCTCGACCCGGACAGTTGTCGAACTCATGACCGACTGGTCAGAGAGATCTTATGCAGCTGACACTTAGCCAGCTGCGCCACATTTGCGGTGCATTTGTAATGTCTTTGAAATTTTCAATCACCATAAGGTTTGCTTGAAATAGTAAATTAAGCCAACAGTCCCAAACATTTCCTGGAGAGTAATGCCTAATGAGTACAGAAGGAGGTATAATACAGTTTGAATATCCTTTATCTGAAATGTGTGAGACAGACGCTTAACGTTTCAGATTTTTTTTGCTATTTGAAATATTTGCATATACATTTATGTTGCATTTACACCTTATATGTATAATCCGAAGGTGATTTTATACATAATATTTATAATAATTTTATGCATGAAAACTGTGTACATTGAACTTTCAGAAAGCAACTACAGTGTTCCCTCATTTATTGCTGTGTCTAGGTTCCAGGACCTCCCGCAATAAGTGAAAAACCACAATGTACGGATGCTCTATTTCTTTTAATATTTATACATTATTTTAGTACTTTATAAACTTAAAATAAAGTGAATGAAAGGAAGGAAGGAAAGGCCCTTCAAGGTTGGAGGGAGGGAGGACTAAGGAGGGAAAGAGCCTTGGAGAGTGGTGGCGGCAAAACCCCACAAAACAGTGAAAATACCATGATATATATTTTAAATTAATATTTTTTGAAATCCGTGAAACAGCAAGTCCGCAATAAGCGAACCGCGAAGTAGCGAGGGAACTCCCCCCCCCCCCAACCCGGTTTGCAGTTTTGGATTTTGGAGCATTCTGATTTCCAGATTACGGTTATTCAACATGTAGTAAGTAGGCATGCTTAAAATACCTTTGATTTCCTGGGATATTTGGTTAATAGGAAGTCTTGAAAGCCAATGTTACAAGTTTAGAACATGTAACTGAAATAAAAATACAGTCTCAGGATTCCAATGTGCTTTTAGCCCTGACTGCTTTGTCGGGTGTAGGATTGTGTGTCCATTAATTTAACAAACTTGAACTAAACTTGGGAACTCACACTTTGCGTAAAGCATTATCATGAATTTGCTATTTAACTTTTTGAAATCCTGAAACCTGAGTGGATTATGAAAACAAATATAATGAGTCTCCAGGTTTATAATTTAACAGACACAGTAAGATGGTATATCCATTCAGTAAATAAAATAAGTTATACCTAATGGCCATATTCTTCATTTTCTTAAGGGACAACAATCTCCTATTTGTGATAACAACCAACGTGATTCACCACATTTGTAGTGAGTTTCATGTTGGTACAACAAATATACAGTTCTAAACAGAAAGGGTTACTGGATCCACCTGAACGCAAAACAGAATGTGCCTTCAGACCTTGAGAATGTGATATGAAATAAACCAAATAGCTAAATAATGCCATTTAAGGTGATAATCTGAAAGTATTGGATGAAATATGTGCTCTACATATTTTATTCTTCTGTCACTTTTACTAGAAGGCCCTTCCAGACAGACGTGTATCCCAGGATCTGATCCCAGGTTTTCTGCTTTAAACTGGACTATATAAGTCTGTACTGGAAGATAATCTGGGATAAACAGAAAATCTGGGATCTAATCTTGGGATATAGGACCTGTCTGGAAGGGCCCTGAGCTTCAGCAATGATAGCTTCTGGTGGGTCACTATTGGGAAAAGAGGAATAAACATCCCAAGAATAAAACAGCACGAGGATGTTTTGAGCTATGCTTTTAGGCTGTTTTAAGACAGCAAGAAGTATCCTATCTAGTAAGAGGGGAGGAAATGCCAAATTATGTGGGGCAAAGCTAGACGAGGCGTTTTTAGGCTACAGTTTCCAAAATCTTGCCGCCATTTTGTGCAAGCTATGTTTTTATATGTGTACCTGTGTTTTTGTTTTTTTTAAAAAAATCATTATTGGGAGAACACAATGTTGACATTGCAGATAAGTGCACCGAATTTACTAGATAGATAATGTTTTACTGAATAAGTCAACAGAGAACGTCAATTGGATTTACTAGCTAACGGTATTTTAAAACATTACTTCATTTGTGGCAGAGTAAGGAGGAAAATGAATATTCTCTTTTGTAATTATGCGCGCGCACACACACACAGAGATCCCCAACCAACCACTTTCTTTTGAAAAGCAATTGACTTTTTAGTTTAATCTCTAGGCCTATGTTTGAAAATAAATCTGAAAAAATATTACCTTGCCCACCTAAACCAATGTTAATATTTGTATCCTAGGCCCCTTCCACACAGCTGAATAAAATCCCACGTTATCTGCTTTGAACTAGAATATATAGCAGTGTGGACTCAAATAAACCAGTTCAAATCAGATATTGTGGGATTTTCTGCCTTGATATTCTGGGATATTGGCCTTTTGTGGAAGGGCCCCTAGAAGTACAAAAACAAAAAAAAACAACAAAGTATTGTTTTAAAGAATCACGATTCACTGCTTAGTTGCAAAAGGACAATTCTTAGTGACCATACATAGGCAACTAAAGGAGCAGCTGTCTTCGAAACCTCATCTTTCCCCCCCCACTTCAGATTCTGTTTTAAGTTCCCAGCCTTCAAGGGTGATAGGAGGCAAAGGCCAGTTTTTTCCACAGGGAGGGAGGGAAGGGAGGAAAGGAACCCCATAGTCCTTTTTAACACACTCTACCAAAGCCTGCACAAGCCTGGATGTTTCCCTCTTTCAGATGCTAGCTTCTTCCCACTTTGGAGCAAGCAAGGCTTCTAGTTAAAGATGGGGTATAAAGGCAAGCTATTAGATAACAGGAACCCACTGAGCATCTATTTAACTATATTGAACTGAGAGTGCTGTTGTTAAAGAGTTAGCTATACAAAGCACATGGCACAATGGACTGCTGGGCATTAAAATTGAAATACAAAATGTCACAAAAGCTCTCTTAGATCCTTTTCTCTTTGGTGTGAAAGACAACACTTTCTAAGATATATATAACAAAATGATTGCCAGGAAGAGAACAATTCCCCTTCCACCTTCAGGAGATCCTCTGAATATTTCACTTCTTTTTGTTTGTTTTGCTTTCCTTTTTTTTAAAGTCTTAGGCCATGTTAAATTATTTAGATCAAAATTAAAGTTCATACCATCCTATGGAGAAATTTCTAAAGTAACTGTCACCTTATGAAAACAAAGCTGTTTCTTTTCACAAGGTGATAGTTACTTTAAAAATGTCTCTATGTGAGAGATAATGACAGTATCATTCCTTCAAATACACATCATGTGTTACTAATCTGCACCAGACAACAAAGGCAATCGCCATAACCTTCCCCGAGGCTCTTGTACAATAGCAGCTAGGAGCTCTCAATTGTGTTTCTGCAAATGATGGGACCATGGGACTCACAGAGGTTCAGGACATTGTTTTGCTCGTTCCTGTCTGCATTTTTTTTTCATTGTAGAGTCAGCATATGTCTGGTGATACTGGAAGATCCATGTCTTTAGTTTGGAAAATTATGGATGAATGAAATACTTGATTTGGAATAAACTGGGGGCTAGGGGAGGGAAACAAATCTGATCCCAAGCACATTTTTATGACAGCCATTTTCTTTCATTTCAGTGAAGCATAATTTCAGGTATTTTTAAACTCAGAGGTGTTAGCACTTGTCTTGAAGTTGATTTCAGTAATGTTAAGATGCCCATCTTTTTTTCTTTTTCTTTTGCTCTGGATTCAAGCATCAATCACTGTAGTAAATAGATGTTATCAACTATTGGGGCATGTGCCATCTTAGCTTTTGACATAGGTATTGCAACAGTTCGTTTCCTTTTTCCTGTATGAACCATCCCTTCCCTTGCCCATTTTAATTAATCACTATTGCAAAAGGCACAGAGCTGCCTCTTTGCCAAAGCGGAAACAGCATGACCATGTGACATGGATATACTTTGTGCCTCCTTGTGTGAGTTCATGACACAGCATGTGCCTCCTTGCTTACAACAGTGAATAACATAAGGTGGAGGTGTGGCAACTGTGATATATATGAAGGGAGAAGATGAAGAAAAAAGCAGAAGTGGCAACTATTCTGTGCTGTACTGAGTCCGCTCGGGGAGATAGAGCGATATACAAATAAGTTTTGTCATTATTATTATGCATTGCACAATACTTCACAGCCTGTTGCAGATAATAACATCAGGCTGTCATCTTGAAATATTTGTGTTCCAGCTTTTGAGGATTGCCTTCTTGGGAGCTAATTCTAGACAAATGAATGGCAAGGAAATGTGGGTCAGTTTTGTCCTAGCAAACTAGAAAGTGCATTGCGCAGAGAAGAGTAACAAGAATAGCTCAACCCAAGAACAGATTCAGTTGAAAACTGTAGAAAGTGAAAGCAAAATGTCCAACTGTGCCTCACTTTCAATTACTTAAATTGCTTCTATTATTCTCTGCATTGGCATTAGGATATATGCACACAGAAGGCCCTATGTAATAAGATGCAGACCCTGTATGCTGTTTCTGCAAACAAAATTGTATGAACAGTTTTTGAGAAAGATCTGTTTTAGATAGAAGTCACACAGGGCAACAGAAACTGGTGGTACACTTTTGCAACCTACGCCAAGCATGTTACTGACTGAATACATAAATACAAAACAATAAGTATTTATATATAGTGTTTCACCACCACATGGCAAATTTCAAAGTGCTTGATATACATTATCCTAGGGCCCCCTCTACTGTTATTAATGGAACGAGGGAGCTGGTAATGGAGTTGTTCCTTCCTATACTATGAAGGTGTTGCCAGAAAGTCCTATCTGTCTTCTGCCAAGTGAAAGACAGGATGTACTGTTACATGAGTGAGGCCCATGATGTCACCCCTTCCTTGATTGGGACCATGCAACTGACTCCTAAATGAACCCAAGGCTTTTGATACTGTGGGAAGAAGCTCCATTATTAGGGCTTCTTTGGGTGACCACTTTTTTAGACCAAGCTGAATATGGTTTTAATGGCAATGTGGTTTTATGTATCTTTGTTTTTATGTATTTTAATATGCTGTTTTAAGATGTTTTAAATTTGTATGGCATTGAATTTTGCTGTAAGCCGGGCTGAGACCCTCCTTAGAGGTGAGAAGGTCGGGGTACAAAATTTTTAAATAAATAAATAAATAGCATCAGTGTAATCTCATTGGGGACTCTTACTATGGCTCTCAGTAGGTATAACAGGTGCAGAACTTGTGTTTGCCTGGTGATTGATAGGCTGTTATATCCAGTTGCTCCTTTCATGCCCCCCTCCAAAGTAGCATTTCAAGCTGTAGATCATGAGGGGATGATGTTGCACTAGTGTGGATGGTTAGTAGATTTGTGGGAGTCCTTTTAAAATTTACAGCACTCTTTGGGTTCTACTGTATCCTAAACATCACTATACGAAGCCTCTGAATCTTGCATAATTATGGCATTTGTATGCTACAATTCTTTTACTCTGACCTATGATCTTCAGTCTGTGTTGGCTGCAGGAGTTATATTTTGGATGTAGATGAAGTGTACTTAGAGGAAATTCCATTGGCTAAACATATTTTGAAGTGTAAATGTGTATACATAAGATTGCATAATATATACACCGCATATTTTTTTTCATGCTAGGTTAGCTAGGTCACCCTGCGGGGTGAGAAGGGCGGAATATAAATGATGTAAATAAATAATCTAAATAAAAACAGTTGGGATTGTCAATAGTTGAAACTTTTACTCAAAATTCATTGGTCTTATACAATTTTTGTAGACACCGTGATTGCAGTGTGGCTCCTTATCCACAGTTTGAAATAACAGTACTAGTCTCCTTAAGTTGTTGATCAACAGCAGATAAAAATGCAAGATACAATTGAACCTAGAATTAATTGTGTTATAGCCAGTCCTCCACATTCACTAGGGTTAGGGGCATAGGACCCCCAACTATGCTAATTCTCAAAGTTTATTAATTAGTCCACTGACCATATCAACAGTAAAAAAACAAAAACAGGAAAATACACAAATAGATATTAATCACTGTCCTAAAACTCCTGTAATAGTCAATGTACATTAAAACACAATTAAAACTTGATTAAGTTAAAAGTTAAACATAATTAGAAAGTGTCAAAGTAAAACTACATACCACAGAAATTGAGGATGAAGGTTAAAACAGAGGTTAAAATAGACCAGCTATTGCACAATCGCAATCCAGTTCAGATATCTGTGTCACCCCTACAGTTTACCCTAATCGCCTCCAAATACGCAGTTCTCAGCTGCATTGCTTTATATAGAAAAAGGGCAGTTTAGTGTGTTATCTTAGCATTCTGGCCAGCCATTAAGAATGTAGTTTTAATATGGGGATCCCAGTGAGTCTTCTTTGTAATGAATGGTCCGAGGTATTGATTTCTCTCTTTCTTGTACAAAATACAACTAAACAGTACATGTGTAATATCCTCTACTTCTGTTGCCCCACAGATTAAAAAACGTCCGTTATATGGAACCTTGTTAAATCTTCCATGTTTAACCATTGTATCCGTCTGTTCAAATCTGGTTCTAGTGAATACCCTCCTGAGATATTTAGACATGTCTTTCGGTATTCGGCTGTTTGAAAAGTGTCTTTGAAGTGACTTAGTCATTTCAGTGAGCTGGCTTTACTGAGGGTAGCAATGTCTTTCTGAGCCTCTAAATCATGTATTCGTTGTGCCACTATTTTTGGATCTAGTTCTTTTAGGAAATTTAGATATAGAGTTGGAAGTCCACAACTCCTAATGTATTTTCTCAGTTGAGCTAGCCAAGAGGACTGATGTTGATTTTTGGTCTGCTCTAACAGGCACAGCTTTGGTAGTCTATCATTTGCCATGTCATTTAGTTTTAACCAATATTTAGATGCCATAATTTTGGATAAACCATCAACTGTGTATACTGCCATTTCTGCTCTCACTGCTGCAGCTGGGGTCCTTTTATCTACTCCCAGAAAGTTATGGAGGTGCTGTGCTTGAGATTGCTTTAATAATGATACCTGGTTTAGGCCCCAGACTTCCGCTCCGTACAGGAGCATGGGGGTATCCTTAGACTTATATACTTTAAGAAGTGGGTCTAAGGATCCTGGTTGACTATGATTTGTTAATTTAAGCAGTTGATTTGCTCTTACTTTCGCTCTGGCTGAGCTCCTTTGATGGTGTGGGAGCCAGGAACTGGTCTGGGAAAAAATGACTCCTAGGTACATAAAAGTGTGAACTTGCTCTATTGGTTCACCATCCAGAAGCCATCTATTACTGTTATGTCATTTGCGAAATACCATTATTTTTTACTTCGATTTGTTGATAGTTAGGGAATTCTTATGACAAAAGGAGCTAAATCTTCTCAGTCCCCCACTATGCAAAAAAATTGAAAATACTATTTTAAAAACCTGGCACAATGCCTCTTTAGGATTCTTTAGGTCCTCTGATGCAATTCTGTGGTCAGCTTTCACTGAAAGGAGAACCTAGTGATTCCTAGAGAAACAAGAAAATCCATGAATTTCAAATCCAAGGAAGTAAAACCTACAGATGTGGAGAGCCAGCTGTATTCAATTGTACTTCCTTCCTCGTTCCACAGATCACTAAGATCTGAAAAATGTATGTATGTCTACATGGAGCTGTATCAAGAGAAGGACAAGTGCTACACTTGCTCTGCAGGGCTTTTCTGGCTTCCCACACTTCCCTGCAGTTGTATGTCTCCCCTTCCTTCCCACCCACAAGCAGTTCCCAATGATTACCGTAAATGATATTCTGGAAGTTATATGTGTTCAAGCTAGGAGCAGAGGAGAGAATCTGGAAGGATTAGATGTGTTACGTAAGTGGAATTGTATTTCTGTTTGTAGAAGACGTTTCTAGGAAGTGTGTGTGTGTGTGTGTGTGTAAATATATCATTGTGGCACTTTGCATTATAATATAAATTTGCCTTGTCAAGAAACAGACTTTGGCAGAACTGTACCCTCTAATTCTCCAAACTGTTGTTTTTCCTTTTATGCATTTCAAAATTGTGTTTTTAATTCTGCTTTTAAGTTTTAATTGTATTTGTTTTATTTGAATGTTATTACTGTCAGCTTCCTTGGGTGCCACACCTCCCTTTTAAACAGAAAGGCAGGATATAATTGTAATAACTAAATGAATAATTTTAAATAGCTCTTCACTGGCAATTATTTTCTGGTGGCCACAACATCATTGCTTGTAGTGTCCCCCTCAGTTATGAAATCTAACTCAGACATTAAGTATTGACACTACTAAAGGGTCAAATATGTCATGCTCTCTGCAAAATGAAGGTGCCCTGTTTTGTTCAGAATTGTTCAAGAATTGTTAAGCAGAGTGCTATATGGCTATGTTTCTTATCTAGCTTTTTAAAAACACATTGTTAAGTCGAATGTGCAGTGAAATAAATTCACTGTAAACCTCTAACAAAATTGGCAGCTACAATGATTGCCCTGGAGAAATTTATTTTTGCTCTTCAGTTTCAACTGTAGTGAATTTTCAGTTTGAATATGTTTTTAATTAAAGATCACACTTCACAAATAAAAGAACTGTAAGGTGAGTGTTAGGAAGGAAGCACTGTGACTTACAACTTAAAAGGAAAAAATGTTTTGTTCTACCAGTAAGATATATGATATGTTCTCTTATAACTATAAAAAAAAAAAAAAAGAGGAAGAAGCCTGTTTTGGCATTCACATAGCAAGATAAATTATTTTGCACTTGCTGTTGAAGGCTCCACTAAGCCAATTCTGGAACAGGCTTGTGCTTTTGCCAAGCTTTCTCAAAACCGTAGATCAAGTTATCAGCATGTTAGTGAATGTTCAGAGTCAAGAAGGCTTGATCGGGCTGTGGTTATAGCATTGAAAAGTTACTTTTTTTGGGTCACAACTTCTGTATCCGCTAGCTGATATGCCCAGTGGCTATGTTGGGTGGAGGCCCTAGCAGTTTTAGTTCAAAAATTTAACTGATCCAAGCTCTGCTTGTTGTGCCAGAATGTCTGGGGGCTTAGGTTATGTGTGTTTGTCAGAGTGATCACAACGTGAATACATGGCATGCCCTAGATGCCAGAACTCCTAGGCAAGCACAGTTGAAGCATGCTTCCCATTTGACAGTGTACGTCACTGTGAGAGAACTGCTCTCTCTCTCACACACTTTATCTCTGTACACACACACACACACACACAAGTGTCTCATCCTGAAGGGCACCAGCATCTAAGAGTAGGAGAATTTTCTAGCAGTTTCTTTACAAAGAATAGCTTCAGATGTCTGAGGAGAATAAATATTAATTGTGAGAGTTACAGCTTTGCACACCAATGAGATTTTGTTTGCATTTTTTGTAGTAAGGAAAATTTAAGATACAACAGACTAGGGCAGTGGAAGTGTAATTAGGTTTTCTTTCTCTCCCTTTTCTTCCAGATATTTTTTTTTACTGTGGTGTATATTTTGTCATTATGAGATGTCGTCTCTCAGTACTTCATTTGTGCAAATTAAATTTGATGACTTGCAATTTTTTGAAAACTGCGGTGGAGGAAGTTTTGGGAGTGTATATCGGGCACGATGGATATCCCAGGAAAAGGAGGTGGCTGTGAAGAAGCTCCTTAAAATAGAGAAAGAGGTAAGCATGCAATTCATTATACCTTTTCTAGCAGATTTTTTCCCTAGCAGAATAAGATTAAACAGACTTAAATGTGTAATTAGTGGTTAAGCAAAAAACTTTTCCCCTACTTCCTCCTTCTCTAACCCCAACCTGTACATTAACACAATCTGGGAAAATATTTTATGTTTTGGTTATGTTTTGAGAAAATTGAATTAATCAGACATCAGCATATGGAGAATATATTTAAAAATAAACTTAAAACTTAGACCTTTTGGTGAATGGAATAGAATCAAGGACATGTTTATTTTGTGGTTTTAATCAGGTGTCCAACAAGAGCCAAGTAGCGTGATCTCTCTCTTGCTAAAATAGCACTAATATAGGCCTTCACTGTTGCGATCAATATTTCTAGTGTTGATTTTCCTGGAAGTGCATGATATTATTGAGGACAGGGTTGCATCCTAGATGTGCAACATCACATTTCAGTCAGTCCTGTATTTATGGAAACATGTTGTCATACTACTAAGCATCCTCGGAATGAACACGTCTTTCTATTCTAAGGTAATATAATTCCATTAAGATAGCATAAGAAGCAGCATGCTCCCACAATATTAGAAATGTGGCACAGACAAGTGATTCACCTTGTATGTATTCTAGCACATAATGTTTATTAATTTTCACACATAGAGTTTTAGACAAGTTTTTGATGATGATTGTCGATATTTATCAATTGTAAAAAACTTACACATTAGAATTTGTTTTTGAAATATGTAATCAGCACACAATGCTGTTCAGAAGTAAGTCCCACTGCATCCACTAGGTCTTATTTCTGGATAAGTGTGTATAAAAGGGACTGGCAACGTTTACCAGGTTGGGGGTTATGTTATTCATTGAATGACCTTCCAAAGGCTGCATGCCAAAATAATGGTAGTGTTCACAGAACCAAAGGGGAGCATACAGTCATTGCCTTTTTCAATGACACTGTGACAAATGTATTAATAAAAAAATATTCAGTATCACTTTTTCATTTAACACCATGTTCTACTATATTTCATTGTATAATAGCTGTTATCGCATAATTGTCTCATCCCCTTTTTTGAGTCCCTTTTAAAAATAATTAACATTCCTTGCATAATAGTCTCACTCTTAGTTCACAGGTGTGATTATTATGCAAGGGGGCAACACCCACCTAGTCACTTCTTCCCTCCGAGCTATGGAGGCTGGCCTTGGCCAAGTGGCTTTGCAATTTTGGGGTTTCCTTCAATTGGTAGCCAAAGTGAGCCCTGTAGCTGCAAAAAAAAATGTTTTGCATAATAATTGCACCCCATCCCCCAAAGGGGGGGATATGACTATTATGTGATGAAATACTTTATTTTCTTTTTAGCAGGATAAATATTGAAAATATTTAATTAAAATTCTTTGTTTGCTGTTGTTTGAATCAGCAAATAAAATGCATATTTTGATCATGGCTTGTTTATATGTGAATAAATACAGTAAATGTAATATTTTCATAATGCACATAGTTGCAGCGATAACATATTTAACAGTTGAAATAGAGTGGAAGGAGTAGGTTAGAGGCGCCATGTTTTGGGTTGCTAGGGAAGCTTGCAATGCTTTTTGATAACGGAAGGAGTCCACACTGATCAAAGCTGATTCTGTTTATACAGTAAGAAAGCATCATGGTCAGAATATTGATAACAGATTTCGATGAACATTTTATCTGTATTTATTTTCCCATTTCTAGTATACTGTTCTTCTTTCAAGGGATTCTGTCAGACATAACTTGTTTCATTCTCCCCAAATACACTGTGATATAGGTGATGGTATGGTCAAAGTGCATAGTAAACTTTACAGCTGGGAGGAGATTTGAATGTGACCTTCTATGCAGATATTCTATCCCTCTCTGTCCTACCTGGTTCATCTTTGATAATGCACAGAAAGAAAATGCATCAAACAATGTTGATTCTCTAAATGAAATTTGTAAATATGAGGAAGGGCCCATTGCTTTCCTGGCTGTATGGAGAGTGTTCTTATATGGCTTGATCTAGTGCTTTGCTTCTTGGTGCCTTCTGTTCATGGTGGAATATACTTCTGTCATTACCAGGCCGCCCCCTTCCTGTAGCGGCATTGAGCGATGGGAGATGTAAGCCAACAGTTTTGAAAAACACCTAGACATGATTTGATCACTAAGTAGCACTGAATGTAGTTTTATATAGCTTCAGGTTGGCAATTTCTGCAGCAATGTTCTTATCAGAGGAAGAAAATAACATTTTCCCAAAGATTCTTGACTGGTAGGCCCTTTAAGCTTCCCACATCAATTATGAAATAATTAGGATTCAATATTGTGGATGTTCTGCTACCATACATGTATTGCATTATTTGAGCAAAGCAATCCAGTTTAATAAGATAGAGTGTGCTCCTGGGCTGGGTCTGGAAAATCGGGTACCTTGAGGAAATCAGAACGAAGGAGATTTCTCACATTTTGAATGAGCTGCTGTCGTTTATAATCTTGCCCCTGATTAAGGTATCTTCATGGCATTACTTCCCTTTCCCTTGTGGTGCGCAAATAGTGATGAGTACAAGAATAAGGGATGGGTGCTGGCTCCCCAGAGCCTTGTAGCTGGTTTCTTATAAGCCTCAAAGAGCAAGCAAAGATGTCAAGTTAAGGATGCTTTACTCTATAAATGTATGCATCTTCTTCATGACTCCAGAGAACTCTTATCTTAGATCATGGCTCAGTCATTATTAGACTAGTATGACTGAAATCAAGTGGTGTAGTCATGACGAACCCCACAGATTTCAGTTGATCTCCCTAAACATAACCAAATTTGGATACAGCCTAGTGACACTTTTATTTTTATGGGATTAAATCTAAATTCACTTTGTATGCAGTTTGAAATGCTATTTTGCTCCTTGCCACTGCATGCCATGCCCTGGATGGTTTTCTCTCTGCATCCTTTTGTTATTGAGAAAGGAGTGGTTCCCAGTTAGACATTTGTATTATGCGATATCTTGCTGTGTTATCTGAACATCCAATTTAGTTAGCAGTACAAATGTTCCATTTTAATTTTGCTTTACAAACAAAAGTTATGCTCGTCCTAAGAATTGGCTTCATTTTAGAGAAGCAATTGAAATGCAAATTAAAGCCCGTGGGAGGAAAATACAACCATTTCTATGTGGTTTGAAGAGGGTGGTGACAAGGAGAGATGCAAGCAGGTTAGCAGTTGCGGTAAAGGTTTTGAGCTTCCTAATTTGGGTGCATATAGATAAAGGTAAGTAGTTGATTCAGGCCCATGAAGCTAACCCCTGGTAGAAATAATACCCACCTCCATAAAATTTTATTTTTCTGTGGGCGTGGAGATGTTTTTTCCTAGGGAATTGTGGATGCTGGCAGCTTCTTGCACAATGGCAATAATAGTCACCAAAGACACTGTATTGGGTAATTAATGGGCCACAACTTTATTTGGTTTTAGCTTATCAGGGTTGGCACCCAAATGGGTCTTGGATCCCCTGTCTGCTGCCACCCTTGCAGTTGGGTTAGTACTTTTTGACTTTGAGACAACTGCAGTCTGTCTCAGGCTATACCACAATATGATAGGGTGTGACCACCTTGCTGGGTGTGCCTAGCTGCACCGCATCTGATAGTCAAGGTTCTTCCACTTACAACTGACAGTGCCCGCCTGCACTGGTAAATAGCTGGATCCAGGGCTCATGCCAACCGCCCACCAGTTGTGACAATTTAGGAAACACAAATTCATACTGGAGAGAGGGGAGTGGATTGAAGTTTTCCTTGGACTGGCTGCATACCTCCCATGAGCTAGTTATTTAAGCCCGCTGTCCATGACAGGTTTTTTTTAAAAAAATCCCAATACCTCAAGGTTGCATCTGACCAACTTAGGGGGGGCTCAAAAGTTACAAAGGTGCCTGTTGACACTGGCACCAATCTTTACTTGGATACATTCTGAAGCAGTAGTAAACTGGGATGTTTCCTTGAGAGCATACGTCATATTTGAAAATCATGGACTCCACTCCATTATGGAAAATCATCTTCTGGTTTTATGCTTTTGTGAATACGCGTTGATTCATAATATATGGGGAAAGACAGTATAATAGCCACTTTCAACTGTTATGAATCAACATTGAAAAAACAACATGTTTTAGTAGAGTACAACCTTGTCACTGGAGCTTTACTTACAGTTTATGGCTTTCCAACACGGGTTAGAGCATCCATAGCAGCCTCCCATAATTGGGGCCCTCCGGATCTTTGGGGGCTTCACTCCCCCACCCCACTCCAAGGTACAGTCCTTTTGACTAGAGATGATGGGAGTTGTAGTCTAACACACCTGGAGGGTGTGTAAGTGGAGGCTGATCCAGATTTTCATGGCTCTGAATGCCCTTTTTCTTTTCCTCTTCCTCCTCTCCCAATCTCTTAGCATGCTTGGTGGTAATGTTATTTGATTGAAATATTAATTCATATGGTATGTTCTACTTAATTCCTTTTTTGTCTCTGGGAGCTGGACTCTTTTATTGATTGAAAACACACAGCTAGACAAAATATTTGCATCCCAGGCAAAATTGAGAGAGGAAAAAAATTAAATGGAATGATGATGAAGTAATGCAGCTGCAGGCTCATGAAGTTCCTCTGTGCTTATGCTCTCTGCCATTTAAGATGTGCATGAAGAAAGTTTCCTTTTTAAGAGGATAGTATAAACAGTTAAAAGGAAACACTGAGCACCTGTTTATTTTAGCTGAGCACTACGCAGATACAGAGAAAGCTGCTGCTGCACTTCACTCTTACATAAATACACCAGCGGAGTGACCACAAGAATTGCTACAGCCAGGGAGAAATGCATAGGATTAGTTTAATACAATTATATGTGTGAATCAAATATTCCTTTTTGCAGTGGTACAACAACACTTACATAAGCTGGTTGTACCACCAATGGAATTTCTGAGGCAGTTGGGTACATGACTCCAGCTGAAAGTTAACTAGCCTAGTCTTCCTACAGCTTTGTTTTCATTTTGATTTTCTGTGTTCACTGTCTTTGCATGCCCCCCCAAACGCTCATCTTCTCCTTGCCTCTGTCACGATCACGGACTTACTGGCCCCTTAATCACACACACAGAGACGTACTGAAGGCTAACTACTTTATTGAATATAAAAAACAGTTCCAAAGAATATAGTCCAATAATATGATATAGTCCAAAAAGGCTTGAAATAAGAATATCCAAGATAACGTAGCAAATAGGCAAAAAGCTTGGCAAGGCTCCGCAGCCAATGCGGATCAGGAAACAGGGCAAGGCTCCACAAACCAATGCGGATCAGGGAACAGGGCAAGGCTCCACAAACCAATGCGGATCAGGAAACAAGGCAAGGCAAGGCAAGGCTTGATGACCACGGCTTAGCTTGTGGTCCCACTCCGCTCACGCCTATTCAGGTAAGACGTGGCCGGAGAACTGAGGATTCGCCCCACGGATCCTATACTTAATCCTTCGGCCGAGGTCCTCGACGCCTAGGCTTCTTCGTCTCCAATCCCTGCTGACGGACCTCGGCCGGTCTAGGGCCCGGGACCAATCCCTCCTACTAGTCTCGATGTTCCGTCTCCTATCAAAGGTTCGACCTTGTCTCTCGGCAGCTGTGTTGCTATCTCCCTGAGAGCTTTCCTCCCTAGCCATTTCCCATGCGCCTTCTTCCATATCTTCCTCAGGGGGGTCCTGGGAAGATCTCCCTCCCGGGTGTTCATAACTCCCCGCATCGCTATCAGACTGCACCTGGTGATCTGAATCATCCCTTGGACCAAAACACATTTCTTCCCAGGCCAAGCTCTCTGTGGGCGAAAGAGGCCCTTGCGGGGAAAGCTGCCCTTCACCCCAGTCATCTAGCTCATCCTCAGAATCCTGTTCTAGCACGGCTGATTCTAATGCTAATGGGACCCCAGGTCCTGTCCCCTGCCCTCCAGGCACAAACGAGAACTGCTGTGCTACAGCCTCTCTCTTTCCTTTTGATGCAGAATGATTGGTTTTGTTCTCTAATCTATTTTGTATGTGCAGGAATTGTTTAGTTCCATCCCCTGTAAGAAAAAAAAGATTGTGTCTATTTGAAGGGAGGGCATTGATATAGAATCTGAAGTAAGCAACTGGGCTTAGTTTCGACTGAAATAAATGAGCCAGGTCTCAATAGTGTATATGGTATTGTATGGTCGTTATCTTTATTGACTTTTACACAAAATATACTAAGGGATACATAGTCTGCATAACATATAATATGTTCAGTGCATCATAGTGTTGTACTACCCTCTTGTATGAGTTTCTGGGGCTGAGTGTATGTATAGACAAAATCCTAGCCGCGTTGTGTGCTAAATGAATAGTATTTGATTTTTTAAAATGTAACTGACAATGTAAACTTTGTTTCAATATAGTTTTAAAAAAATATATATCTGGATATGGTAATAATCTCTTTGACTTTTTCAAATGCCTTGGTGGTGACAATGTTTCTGCTCCAGAAGCTGTTTGATTGGGTAGTGGAACTGGGAAGATTACCAAAAAATATTCAAGTTACCAGTTTCCACATTATACATAACCATATTGTATAACCAAAGACCTTATATAACCAAAGGCTGTATGCAACTGGGCAAGTACCAAGTAGCGAGTGGCCTGATAGCAAAGGAAGATTATGGAGGAGAAGCAGGGAAGAAAAGAAAAGGACGGGGTCTTGGAAATTACAGGGCACTTTGTAGGAAGGATAGAAAGGACCAAGTATGATGATCTAATTATTTGTCGGAGCCAACAGATTGCATTCAGTCAACTGTATCTATTTAAAGTCAAATCAGTAATTGCCAAAAGATGCTGGCTTTTTTCTAGAAAGCCAGGCACATCAGTTCTTTTGTTAAGAACTAAAACAGCTACCTGAGATGTTGCTGGCTATTGTTGCTTGTTCATGCCACAAAACACAAGACAAGATCATTGCTTATTTTCCCCTTCATACATAAACATGAAAAAAAATCAAATACTTCCTCTATGTTGGGTAATGTTCTTCCAATTTCTTTACATTTTTAATGATTTTGGCATTTCAGGAACTTTGAAAAATATATATGGGCAAATGTCAGGAGAAAATTCTGCTAGAAAATGGCCATGGAGCCCAGAAACACAACACTGCAGTGATTCTGGCCATGAAAGCCTTCAAATATATAGAGGGGGGAGAAAAGGAAGGGGGAGAGAATAAAACTATTTTTAAAACTATTTTTCTGCAAAAATGTTTTGCATGAAATATATTTTTGAATGCAAACATACTTTGTGCTTTTTTGCAAAAATCTCCTGAAAACCAAAAAAAAATGAATCTCATTTTATCAGTTTATCATATGCTGAGACACTTTTTCTCATGAATGGTGATTGAGAAAAACTGTGGGCATTTGTACTGAATATTCTTTTAGACATTTCAAATATATTAAGATTTCACCCTTATTACTTCTGCAAAGGACAGCAGAAAGGGCCAATGTGGCTCTGCAGAATTTTGGCTCTAATTTTGGGCCAGCGTGGCTCTAATTTTGGGCCAGTCTTTGTAGAGGCCATCAAAGATACTGGGATAAAGTATATGAGAGCTTTTTCATTTTTCTTCCAACCTCATTTACTAACAGTTTTGTTACTGCCCCTGAAATCTGCCAAAGAGAAGAATGAGAATGAACTTTGAATTTAGAATGCAAAGGCACATGTGCACAAGTGTAATGCATGCATCCACACATGATCTGTATCGAAGAAATAGTAGTTTTAAAAATAAATAGTTAGGAAGTTGTTTGCCACAGGTGTACTAACAACATCAGTCTGTCTAAGCATGCCAAGATTTTCCTTGGACTGTGGCCTAGGTTCCTCATAGCTCAAGTCATTTTACAAATCAGATGGGTACTTTGTGCAGTCATTTTTATTTTTAATTATAAGAATGCGGCTGGAAAGGAGATCTGTTCTGCGGTTGAAAGTTGGTAACTGGCAAGAGAAAGTCTTCTGGAATAAGTGATATGCAATATCACTGCTTTGGAACTGGTTTTTAAAACATGTGACCTTTTCTTTTTTAATTGGTTATCTTATTTCTCTTTTTGTATCTTTGGAGGAAGACTTACGTATCACTATTTTCAAAAGAAAGTGTAATGGCTGTCTTTTTCTTTTATATGCATCTAAATTTCTCTTCCCTCACCGTCCACCTCTCGGTTTGGTCAGTGCTCAGAACTGCTTCAAGACGTCAGGAAAAAAAAGACCAAGACGTTACATTCTCTGCCCCCTTCCAATTACACATCCATCCCAAACAGTACAAAGCTAAAATACAATTCCTTTCTTTATGAATCACAAACCAGTTTTCTGTCAGTCTTAAATTGGCATTTTGGAGTGCGCTCACTTGCGCTACTGAAGGACCTCGGCAGAAAAGGAAAGGAGGCAGAGGGAGGGGAAAAAAGATAGCTCCCAAATGACCACCTTTTGAATAGTTGTAAGTTCAATCCTTAAAACAAAAAGTGGTTTTTTCCCCCAATAACGTGCTCCTCAGCCTCTCACCTCTCATCCTGAGAAACATGAAAGAGGAAGTAAAAGAGATGACCCAAATCATAGAGTTCCTTTGAAAGAAGAAATTCAGCTGTTTTGAACACTTACAATCAAAGGAAGTGGTTTCCCTAATTATATGAACTATGTGAAAGCTCTCAGAATAGCTTTTCCACCCCAGGATTCCTTGCACTTTAGAAGTTTGCATAAAAAGCTCACATGGAGAATCAGATGCAAAGTGTTTGATTCACATTTTATTAGGCAGAAGTACGCATACATTCTAACTGCTTGGCTTGACGGTGGCTTGGGTTTGGTCCACAATCAGATTTTGATGGATATATATTTCTCTTCCAGGCTTTTAAAATATTTTAGTGATCAGATTGTATTGCCAAGCACCCCTTTTAAAGGAATTTTTTAGTGGCTAAATTGAGACAGGATGGAGTGGCCTCTCGGGGAGCTTTCAAGCAAAGGTTCTGTCTTTTCCGCTTGATTAGACCCTGCTGGATTCTGCAGAGCCACATTGGCCCTTTCTGCTGTCCTTTACAGAAGTAATAAGGGTGAAATCTTAATATATTTGAAATGTCTGAAAGAATATTCAGTACAAAATGTACTTTTTGAAGAAATAAGATCTGAACATTTCAGCTTCACTTTGATTCTTCCAGTGCTATAGCAGAGCAGTTAAAAGGGAGTCACTGGGCCCTTTAAGAGCCTGCTCTTCTCAGTGACAGACCACAGCCCAGAAGGTAAGAACTTCTAGTCAAGCATTCCTGCTTTGCCTCCCTTCTGGACTATGGGCCTCATCACACTCGGAAAAAAATCCACTTTAAGTCTGGTTGCTGCCTCCTGCAGAATTCTGGGTTTGTAGTTTAGGGAGGAGCCTTTACCAGCCTCAATAAACTACAAACCCCAGAATTCTTCAGGAGGCAGAAACCAGATTTGAAGTGGATCCTTTTCTTTAGTGTGATGAAATCATATAAGACCTTCTGCCAAAAGCCAGCCTTACCAGCACACTGGATGTGGCTGCAGGGCCAACTCATTTTCCCAGCTGAAGATAACAGCAGTTAAAGGGAGTCACTGGACCCTTCAAGAGCCTGCTCTGCTCAGTGGCAGAAACATCCCAGAAGGCAAGAACGTCCACATCAAGCATTTCCCCTTTGGCTGTCTTCTGGACTTTAAGAATTTCTGCCTGAGGCCAGAAATACCCGCATAATTGTTATGGCTCCTTACAATTGCTGCAGCAACAACTCGGCTCCCAGCTGAGGATAGCAGCAGTAAAAGGCAGTTCACCAGAGCCTGCAAGAGCGAGGAGGGGTGGATTTGTCACCAGTGGGTTGTTGTCCCAAGTATGGGAGGGAGGCATGGTTCTCAGGGGGAAGCTATCCCAGTTTATATTATTTTATTTTAATCTATGTTGTGTATTGTTTGTGGGAAAAACAGCACATTGGGTATCCCTGCTTGTGCTCTCACCAGCTGGTGTTGAGAGGACTGGGTAACAGTGAGAGGGCTCCCCAGAACTATCTTCTTGGCTACAAGGCAATCCCCTGGTGGGAGAAGGATGCTGCTGAACCAGTCATCTGATCAGCCTGATTGGCTGGGAATACCCCCATTGATTGTGTTGCATTACTATCTTCTAATTTGTCCTTCATGTTTTCATTTGTTTTGTTTTGTTTTTGGTTGTCTTTTTGGCCTTCTATTGTTGGAGCGTGGTAAAGATTTTTGAGGCAAAATGGAGTCTCGAATGAAAATATTGCTCCCGGTATTTTCTATTGTTGTTAGTCATATGTCTAACGTTTCTGAAGTGAATACAAATAGGTATTTGTTTCATCCATATATTAGTTATGATGACAATGAAATGTTTTTTTTTTAAGTATTGGAAGGAAATTAAATCATTCATTTTGACATAAAACACATTCAGAACTATAGAATTGTGCCTAGACCGTGCATATTTGTTATTGGGAAGACTGGACAAGATATTACCTAATACATTCAGAGAATATTTGGAAACATATTGATGGCCATATGCAAATTAGTGACAAAATAATAAACATAAATTTTTCCACAATTGCTTGAATTAGGATAAAAATGGCATATCATTTTTGTGTATAAGGAAATTTTTATTGCGTATTTTGGGAAAATATCGTAACGACATACAAAGGATGTGTCAGAAGACTTGTCAGTGTATCTTCACAATTGGAAGAATAATATTTTTGCTTGGGGCAATTGAACACTGAGGGTCATACTAGTACACAAAGAAGTCCATAAACACTAGTAGCCTGAATAAATTAGATTTTGCATTGGGAAATCCTTCTTGCAGGCTAAAATGCAAGAACTGCAACCTTATTACAGCAGAACAACTGAGATTAAATTTTTATCTGCAGCGGAACTAACTATATTGGTATAACCAATATATTTAATATATTATAGGAAACATAACAGCTGATAAGCACAATCATTGTCATAGCTACCATCATAATAAAGCAGGTGTACTGTTGACATAAGCTATTGCTGTTGGTTCCTATCATGTTGTAGGTCTGAATGTCTATATTAGGGAAAAGGTTTAATCCCCTGGAGCAACACATGATCTAGTCCATAATCCATAAATAATTTCATTGGGATGTATGAAACAGCCTTACACCATATCAGACCATTAATCAATTGAAGTCACTGCTGTTTACTGCCACAGGTGATGGTCAGCTGTTCCAGACAGCCCCATTTAGAAACTCCAATGGTTATAATACATGAATTGTCACTGAACTGCGATCCTTTTGTATATACGTTTTGCTTATAAAGTGTGCAGTAAGAACATGAGCAGTGGTGGGAACCGCATGCCCCGATCAAAAGGTGCATTGACAGAACAATTAGACACATACCACAAACACATAGTGAACTTTCAGAAACATTCAAACCTTTCCAAGAAACTGCTAGTCAATGAAAGGGGATTGTTAGTAGTCGGGCTAAGATAGTTATCTGCCGGGCTAGTGGTGAAAAGGTGACACAGTGTGAAAGTTCCCTAATGGGGGTCTTGATCTCTCCAGAAATAGTTTTCTTCTGTCACTGGATATTGCCCAATGTCGCAGTGCCAATGTGTTGTGACAAAAACACAAGAATATCACTAGATGTCAACAAAAGGTGGATGAGTAGGTGGGAAGGCTAATTTTCCACTGAAACGGGAATATGGTTTGGCATTTGGTTTGTATGTACCGACCAGAAAGGAAACTACTAACTTCACGCTGGCTCCTGAGAATACTTCACCTGTTCAGGCATCTGATTGGTTACGTACAGAGGTTCCTGGGATGAAGATAGCACATTAAGGATGGAAAATAACGCAAATATCTCCCCTGGTAAAATCTGGGACATTGTGTATGTAAACCAAGAGATTGCATTGACAATTTGGACTGCATGCAAAATTTGTATGTACAAACTGACTGAGGATCTACTCATGAACTCTACCTCTCCTCGTATCAAGGGAAAGTGCAGCAGCCACGTGAAATGGGTTTTAAGTTGGTGTGGGGACAGATCAGCCTTTGGGTGGCCACAAAACGCACATGGACTGATCTGTATTAACCTGGGAAAAGCTGCTTAATATCTCAGAGTAATATAAGTCAGGAAAACTTGAATTCTGCATCAGGATTCAGGTTATTTCTCAAGTTATGGCAGTCCGGACACCCACAGCAAATTCCGCATAGGAACCAGCTGCAGTTGTCTCAACAGCTATCCCTATCCCACCCTCCCTGGGCTCAGGTAGCTCAGGAACGCAAGATGGCTGTCATCTTTTGCCTCCCCTCCACCCTATGTCACTGCTTGCTACTTACAGCGAGAGGGTAATGTACTGTATGCTGGAGACATTTTTGTACTCCTTCCTTTTCTTGTGATTGACAAAGAGGATGTAATTCACCCTGTTACTGTTGTAGCCAACAGTAATATTGGTGGTGGTGGCATTGAGTCCTGCTCAGTGTCACAAAACCAGGTTCACTTCTGCTGTCCCTATTGGGCTACAAAATGGTCCAGAACTGGCGTTTTGGATGCTGGTTCTGATCTGCTTTTTTGGGCTGTGTAGAAACGTCCTCGTTTAATGCCATATATCTTTCATATGAATTAGAAAAGAGACTAGTGAAGTAAATAAAATACTAGGGAATGGAACGGAAATTGTTTCTTAAATTTAACTTTTCTTTTAAAATCTTCTCATTTTCTTACTTCATCCATATGGGAGGCTGTTTTATATATTTCTCCAATTCCAGCTGAAACAAGAAATAAAAGTTAAATCATCTCAAGGAACCTTTCAGACTGAGCATGTAGAAAAAGCACAGCATTTCCACACCAATGTTAGAGATTCATACAAGCCTCCAGTCTGGTGAGAGAAGTCAGCAGATATGGAAGTGTAGCAACAGCACAGGGAGGTTTATCATTTTCTGTCTGCTGGAAATCAGTCCAAAAAATAGAGCTGTGGCTGGGTGGAGTGTCAAGGACAGCACAAACTGTGATGGAACCTTGGACACAACTGTTAATGTTAATTGAACAAAGCTATTAGCCCTTATGCTGGTCACCTTGTATTCTGTAAGAAAAGTGCATTTATCATTACACTATAGAGGCAGAACTTCACTTTGTGATGGTGCTCACTTGAGGTATCCCTGAAGCCTACATTTTATTCTTTGTAAATAGGTAAAAACATTTACATTTTGCAGGCATCATTTTCTTAGAAGGCATATATAGCACAACCCTTCTATCCATAGGGATATCGTCCTAATTTTCTATGGAAACAGGAAACTATGGTTAATAGTGATCCCTATTGTATTGAACAACTTCTACCAGAAATTACCATAGAGTCTTACTGTTAAATTACATATAATGCAATGAAATCATTTTTTGTGATGTACAATGTATAAAATAAACTAAGAATATGGATTTGTGTGTTGTAATTGGAGTGGCGTTCCATTATTTCCTCATCTATGACTTAGTTCATATCAAGAGAATTGGGCTGTTGCTAGCTGTGTTTGGTCTTTCACTTGATTTGAGTCACTGTCTGAGAGGTATCTGGGCTTGTCAGGTGTTGGCATCCTAGTTATGGATGTTATGGAAGAGTCTGGTTCCTGAACCCTTTCCTGGCAGTTCAGTAGCACATTGCATCCATGAAATGGGAGACAAGGGTTGTCACATTATTATAGTGTCCCATTGACACAGACTGATGTGTCTTTCTGTTATGGATACCATTGTAGGAATGATAGTGGTATACAGTATCTTAATGACAAACTTTCAGATGCTTTATTGATAGGTTGATAGTGCAGTAGGATTTAGTTATGTCAAAAAAAGATTATTTGTTCTGTTATTTTCATTTGTTCATTTTTATTAACTAATGCACTGTGAGGAAGATATAGGATTATGCCAATTTTGGGTTGGTGTGCCTGCCATAAACTTAGAATGGATTTAAGATCTGCAGCATTGTACCATAATTTACCTTGACGAAGAAATTCTGCCAACCACTTAAGCAATATTCCCTTGCTTTTTTGCTCTTTATAAATAGTGTTGTTATTTCTTTGGTAAAGCATGGTAAGTATTTCTTTAGCTATAGTACTAATTTTGACATGATAAATGTTACTCACCACTTAGTGATGTTCAGCTCACTAGAGGGCTAGAGACATTCAACACCTCTAACCTTGTAATTTTGTGTCATGAGAGAGTGCCTCATGCTGGGAAATTCAACAGTTTTGGTTGGTTGACCTATTGGCTGAATAAAAATCAACTTTATTTTCAAAATATGATATTCACAAAAGGAAACCATATTATCTATATTGTGACGCCTTGCTTGGTTTTGGCATGGAGCTGGGTTTTTTAAAAAGGTCTCACACTTGGAGTGAAACATGTTGTTCTTGTTGCTGGCCTTTACAAACTGACTTTTCAGAAAAAGAAAATGGCTAAATCAGTGATGAAAAAACCCTCTAAGCACAGACAAATGTATAATGTTTATAATGTTTAATTTTTTGTATAGTTTTGTGTCATTCGGCATTTGAATGTTTTGCTTGTGTTGGAAATTGCCCTAAGTCCCCTCGGGGAGATAGAGCAGTAGACAAATAAAGTTTATTATTATTTTTATTATTATAACAGAGTGTTTTTCTTATACCATCATTATCACCATCATCTTACTGCTATCTCTTTGTTTATCAAGTCAGGGAATAGAGATATATAATTCTATTACTGAGAAGCCCAGATTATTTTCATATCCTAGTAGAAAATAAAATAATTGCTCTAAATACATTGACCTTTGCCCCTCCTCACTAGTTTTATACCAGTTTAATTGTCGCATTCGAATCATGGCAGCAGTAAGTGGGGGAAGCAATTGAAAAGCATGTGTCAAATTCTCCCAGAGAAAGTGACCACGCGGCTTACACCTGCCTGGGTTCATGGTGCCCCCATGCCTATTTAGGGGATTAACTGGCCTGGATTCTTGGGGTAAAATCTCTGGGCAATACTTTACCTCATTGGCTAGTGAAAAGCTAGGTCATTATTGTATCCAAAAAGTAACATTGTGGTGATAACTGACGTGAAAAGGAAACAATATTCATACAGGGAAAGCAGTATTCAAGGATCAAGGAATGGTGTGTTAAAGCGTTTGGAAATGTATTCCTGAAAAACAGGAACTGGGCAGAATGAGAGATCAACAATTCAGAGATGGAACTTAGTGGTTCCTAATAAAGCATCTACTTTTTCTTTCCTAAGGCAGAAGTGAAAGTTGTCAATTGAAAAAAAATCCAAGAAATATATGTGCATGTTTGTATCTGGATAGCCTTTCACTCCTCACATGTCTATAGTTCTCATGTTCTATAGACCTGTGAATGCCATTTCAACAGGAAATGAAGCAATTGTGTCATTGTTTTGAAAGGTTTATTATAGTGTATGTAGCTAATAGTATTGTGAAGTCACCATAAGCTATTTGCCTTCTGAGGTAATTTCCCCGACTTCTGATGACTAAGCCGCACAATGTGTTAACATTGTAGCATGCAATTTGGAACCACTTGCTTTGGATTGAAGTAAGCAAGAATAGAGATCTTGCCCGGAGGCGTTTCCACGTTATATTGTTATAGCACTTTAATACTAGTTTAACTGCCATGGTTTCATCCTATGGTATCCTGGGCCTTGTACTTTGGTAAGATGCACCAGTAGATCTCATGGGCTGGAAATGGTAGGTGTCTCTCCCCCAAACTGAAAATTCCATGATTCTATAGGATGTTATCATGGCATTTGAAATTGAACCATAGTGCAGTAACTGTGCAAATGTGACAAGGATCCTGATGTCTTCTCTGTTTAGGCTCTCATAATATTTATCTGCAGCATATCTACTTTAAAGCAAAGGGAGAGATTAATTCAAGGACTACATGTAGTCCTGACTGAACCTACCAACCATTGATATTTAACCCATGTTACAATTTTAATTGTACCTTTCTCTAAGAGGAAATGCGTGAATTATGGCTCTACATTAGAACTCAGTTGATTGATTTATGACAGTCCATGCTCAATCAATTAGAGATGGTAATAGAACTTTAGAACTGGCACAAAGTATTCACTATTCAGTGCAGGAGTCTTATTGCAGGTTAAAGGCTATTTATCCAAAGCAGCACTCTCTACTCCCTCTAGAAGGTCCTCTGAAACAGAACTATGTGGAGATGTTCGATGTGTGCAATGACCTACCACGTATATTCTCTTAGTCGAAATTCAGTAATTATGGATGCCCTCAAAATATGATCAAAGAAATTGCCATATGAGTGTATTGGTGGGATGACATTCAAATATGCATGCTTCCCTTCATGCTTCCTTTACATCAGGGATGTCAAAACTCATTTTCATCGAGAGCCACATCAGTTTTACGGTTGCCTTCAAAGGGCAGGTTGTAATTGTATGACTGTATAAATGTAACTATGTTGCCTTGGCATTGAAAGCCTTGCGAACCACATAAAATGACATGGCAGACTGGATTCAGCCCACAGATAGATGTGCTTTATACGAAGATGCCCCCCCCTCCCAGGGGGGTTGAGAAGGGCAGGGTAGAAATACTGTAAATAATAAATGGTTGCCATTTTTGTGGAAGTAATTTGTAACATGCACCAGTATTTGTTAACTATAGTGTGTGTTTGATTCAATATAGCTTCATGAAGTTTTGTATCTGCAGCTAATTGATTTCCTTGGGTTTGAACAGGCAGAAATACTCAGTGTGCTCAGCCACCGGAATATCATTCAATTTTATGGAGCTGTTATTGAACCTCCTAACTATGGCATAGTTACAGGTGAGTAGAGGTCTTTCTTTATCCTGTATATTTTATATTCAAGGAAGTCATATGTTTCTGATATATATTAAAATGACTAGTGAAGCTACACAACTGTGTTCATTGAAGTTTTAAAAAATGACTCCTTTTTTGTGTAACCATATCACCATAGTCAACTCATAGAGTACAAACAGTTCTAGGTGCACCCGAGCATCTGCTGTGTGACAGCTGCAGAAGTGTATAAAAGCAATAGCTCTGCCTTTACAGTGAGCTAGGACTTACTGACCTCTGTTCTGCCCTTCTGTTTATGAAACAGCAGCTCTTCTGCCTAACAGCCAAACCAAGAGCTCTTTTCCTGTCCTTGGACTGCCTCCATTTGCTTCTTCTAGCACTTGGAAAGGATTACAAAATAATTTAACCCTCAATGAAGTTCAGTAATGGTTGTGTAGTTTTCTTAGGTAGCAAAAAAGACTTGTGAAAATGATTTTATGTTAGCTTAAGGAATGAGGAACAGAATTATTGCTAAGTTATCTAGCAGTAATTCGGCTCCCATTCTTGTCAACAGTCATTACCAGATTGCACTGTAAATGCACAGTGAAATAGCTGTGACGGGGTAAGAGGTCACCTCTCCACTCTTTAACATTAGTAGGCAAACAGAATGCCTAAACTGTTCTGGGGTTTTCCTTTATATTATTTAGATAAGGGAGGGAGAGTACCAATTTGCTGCTTAGCTATGGAATCTGACTGGATGACCATGGGCAAGTCATGCACTATCAGCCCCAGAAAACCCCGTGATAGTGTCACTTTAGGTCAGTGACATGTCAGTGACTTTAGGAAGTGACATGAAGGCAAACAGCAGCAACAATAAAATGAATGAATAGAGCTATATGCAGAATTTTTACAATTTGCTACGGTTCCATGAACAGTTTACCACTTTCTAATCTTAAGTATGTGATTGGTTCAAACAAGACATGTTTATGTGTCTGGAGGAGTGAGGTAGTGGAAATTATAATAGTGCAAAAACAGGAATGATAACCAAAATAAGAAAGGCTAAAATGAAGGAGAATTCTAGAAAGCCCTTATAGCTTTATGGGTTTTCATGTAAGTTATTGAAACATAAACACTTGGACATAAGTTGTTTACTGTTTGCTCTTCATGTACGGTATAATGCTGTGGGCAATGTTTTCTTTGATACAAAGAGTGGGAATTTTTATGGGATTGTATAATTTAGTATAAATGTTTTGAATATTAGGGCTAGCTTTGAAAACAAAAGAAAAACAGTGTGAATTACATGCATTTGGTTTGAATGCATGTTTCCCACCAAACAGGAAAATAGTCCCTTAAGAAAACAAATAATAGTTATTTGGAATATAAATTATGATGACAGCAACCACTACAACAAGTAGTAGTAGTTTATGTAATATGTCTGTACTGCTGACAGATTACTGAGACCTTGCTTTTCAGATTAGACAGGTGTGGTTCAGATCTTATAGACTGCATATCAGAGTACATCTTATGTGACATGCAGGACACTGTATATTGGCATAGCCTTATATAATTCTTCATGTGTGCATAATGCCATAGATACTTTTATATAGTCGAGGGCAGTGGTTCTCAACCTTGGGTCTCCTGATGTTTTGGCCTTCAACTCCCAGAAATCCTAACAGCTGGTAAACTGGCTGGGATTTCTGGGGTTGTAGGCCAAAACACCTGGGGACCTGCAGATTGAGAATCACTGGTCTAAGGACTCCTGGAGTGCAGGCCACACATACTACCTGGCTTAATGGGGGGAACATAACCTCAATAGAAGGTCCAGAGAACTTTTAGTCAAAAGTTAGGCTATATTAGGGATAACAAACATAAGCCTTGGGTGTATTTTTCCTGTCATATTTTAGAGTTGTCACTTTTAAATACCTCGAGATCCTGAAACTATGGTTAAAACTGGATTGGTTGTGCAACCCAGATGCTTCCTAGAGCAGTTGCTTTCAAATGGTATACCATTTTAGGAATATTGATGCACAGTGTAGGAGACACCATTAATGAGTAATCAGTATTTGGTAGTTTCTGTCTTAGCAAAATATTGAGGATGTCTTTCACAATTCAACTTCTGTCTTTTTGCCTTTGCTTATCCTCATCTGCTTCACCTTCAAGTCTCCATGGTAGGTACAGTGTGACAGTGTCATTTTTGAGGATACTTAGCTCAAACGCTAGTGGCACATGGTTAAAGTGGGGAGAACACCTCATTTCACCCCTGTGAGAGTAGAGATCCCTCTCGCCACACTGTGCACAGATATGGACCACAAACTAGCAGCGGAGAAAAGCATTTCAGTAGTTAGATATTCCTAGTACTTAATGCACTTTCAGGTGAGGTTTTTTAAAATCATACAGCTGCCTTGCTTCAAACAGAAAAGTTATCTATAAGGGTCTTTTGTGTGGAGCCGCTTTAGACAATTCTTAAGCTTTGGAAGTCATCAGATTTTTTTTGGTTGTTTGAAGAAAATCTTCAGCCTGTTTACATTTACTATGAAGGCAAAATAAATGGTCTATTTGTTGTGTAAATCTTATGACAGGTATACAAAATGCAGGTTAGTCATACTCAGATCTCCTAGCGTCTTTGTATTATAATAATCAGCTGTGACCTCTGCTTTGCATTTAAACGGACATGCTGAAGGAAGGGTTCACTTTTTCTCCCCATGCTGTTCCCTGCTACTTGTCCAGTCTGAGAAGGAATCTCCCACACCTTGCAAAGTTTTGTTCCCTCTAGATCTGTGATGGTCCCTAAGCCATCAGCTACTGACCTCTGGAAAATTTCCAGAAAAAGACAAGCAGATAACCGATGGGCAGAAATATCATATGAGACCCTGGCATGTTAGGGGGGAAATTGCTGATCCCCTACATCAGATAGCTTAAGGAGCACTTGCCTAAACTATGGAAGTCTGGGTTGTTGAATATAAATATAAGAGTATTTGTTGATGGTATATTTGCATGTTCTACATTTGTATTTAGGATATAAGAGCCCCCAGTGGCACAGTGGGTTAAACCTCTGTGCTGGCAGGACTGAAGACCGACAGGTCGGAGGTTCAAATCCGGGGAGAGCACGGATGAGTTCCCTCTATCAGCTCCAGCTCTTTATGCGAGGACATGAGAGAAGCCTCCCACAAGGATGGTAACACATCAAAACATCCGGGCATCCCCTAGACAACGTCCTTGCAGACAGCCAATTCTCTCACACCACAAGCAACTTGCAGTTTCTCAAGTCACTCCTGACACACACACAAAATTAGGATATAAATATAAACATGCATCCATTGTACACAGTTCTCTCTCTATTTTTTTTACATATATCACATGTTTTACACACTCTTTTGTCAGTATTTTTTTTCCTAGATGCTTGTCGAGGAGCTTTTTTTTTTTTACACGTGAGCTGTGTAACCTAATTCTGCTTCACCCACATAGTACTTAATTCCACACAGAGTGGATCATATACAGAAACCTGTTTGTTTTCACCACACATCCATGTGAGAAATTAACATAAAGGGCTAACTTGTTTTTAGTTTGCTAATATTGTTAATGAAACTATAAAGATAAAATAGCAGGACAATGGAGCAGGAAGAACCCCATGTGTAGAAAAAATAAGATCAGACATGTCCAAGAGGAAGTGCTCTTTGATCTTGTTTAGTATTTCATCTTAAGAAAGGATTATACAACATTTGCATAGTTAATTTTATACAAACATCATATGGCCAGGGATTGTTTTCTTTTCAAATTACTGAATTATAGTGTAGTTTATTCATTTATGCATATTTAATTTCTAGATCTTCAAGCTGACATTTCTCGCATACGATTTTTAAAATTAGAATGCTAGAAGCATCCAGTTATTTTAATATCTGAGATTATATTATATTTATGATTTCACATATTTAAAGAATTGGTTGGTCCTAGCTTGAGTTTTATCCATCAAAACTGAAGGAACTGAAATCAATCACATCTAACATAAGTATCAGTTGATATCAGACTTATTCTAAATGTGAGTATATTTCCCCTACACACACACACACACACACTCACACACACACAATTTTGCTTAAAATTAATGTACTTGAACTCTGTTTATCTGGTGATCAGAAAAACAACTGTTGGCCTTCCAGATATTTTAGATTTGTTTTCCTGGAAACCCCAACCAGCATAGGCAATGTTAAGAGATTGTGGGACAATCCAAACAAACTAATTTTTTTCAGCAGTATGTGAAGTTTGAATCCTACTAGCATTGCCCATCATTGCTACTGTGTCATCCATGGACAAAGCAATTTAAAATATTTTTTTCTATTTCCTAACAGAATATGCTTCTGCTGGATCACTGTATGACTACATTAATAGCAACAGGAGTGAAGAGATGGACATGGATCATATAATGACCTGGGCAACTGATATAGCTAAAGGTGAGATTACTTTATGATCAAAGAGTATATCATATACTATCGGAATTTGTTTATGGCCCACATACAATTGAGAATAACTGTTCTTACTCCTCAGTCTGAATTGTTCACAGTCCCTAATGCTTGCCACTTGTTTATCTCTTCCAGTCTGAATTATTCATGTTCTCTCGTGCTAGCAAAATGGTTTACCTTCAACAAAAGCTCCTGTCACGACATACTAGTAAATCTTGATTCACTAAATGAACTTTAATGACCCTAGCCAGTATTTGGAAAAACTTGTAAAAAATATATGTGGCCAGTGCTTATCATAATTATTTTTCCTGTTTTGTTGAAATGATTGTCCTCCCTCTTACAGAACATAATATTCCACTAAAATATTTTTCCATATCTGTGTGTAATTAACCATATTTAGAAAATCTTTGCAATAATTCTCTTTTATAGTGGTGTTTATTTTAAGTATTAAAATAACTCCCTTCAGAATGGTTATTCCTGGGCAGATTGCTTTGAGGGAGGACTGGATGTCTTTCTTGTTTAAATAAACAAATTATAACAAAGTAAAATAGAATATATTTTAATATTATGTATGAATAATGTGATTTCCTGTGGAAAATCTTAATTATTATATTATATTCAGATAGTAAATGGAAACGATGCAGAGAGGAAATGAACGTACAATGTAAGATACAAGCAGATTCCCCAACATTCATATTTCCCCTTAAAAACAATTTTTGGACAAGGGTATCCCATTCTGCAGTGCTGATATTGTTGGAAAGAGCATTTCATTCTCGCCCCTCTATTTATTTTTGACCTTCTGGTACTTCAACAAAATGGATAGAATTTAACAACAATTAAAATACTATAAAATACTATATGATTACATTTATTATAGATGATATAATCACATAATAACAATGCAATACAGAGCCCAAGCAGTATACACTGAATGTATGCAGCAACTACCAGTCCAAATATATAGCAGGCAGTTTTCAGAGGATGTGCCAATCTCATATTCTGTGGCAATGAATTCCACAATGTAAATGTAAATGCAGCCACTGAGAAGTCCATCTTTCTTACCTCTCCTGATGATGGCTTTGCAATGGTACTGTGTGTTACTCAGATCTTAAAACACTAGCTGGCTGGTTCAGGAAAAGACGGTTCCTGAGATATCCTGAACCTTCTCCATTGTGGGCATTTAAAGGACCAACACTTTCAACTGAGCCCAGAAAGAAATCCCTGGAAGACAGATGTATTTTTTTTTCTGATCAGTGTCTTCCTGAAGCTATGATTTGCTCCACAGCTAAAAGCATTAAGATCTCTCAATGCTTTTCTCTATCGTATACTCCAGTGTAGATTTTGTGTTTTGTTTGTGCTATAATTCCAGCAAAGGATGCAAGCAGTGTTTAGTCATTTGAGCAACTTGTACATCTTATATAACAAGAAACCTAATCATATTTCTACTTAGGGGCATGGAGTCCATATAACAACCAATGTAAGATGTGAAGTAGTTGGATTCAAGCCAGTTTCGTTTCATTACAGTCAAGAGGACTAAATTAGCTTAATTCCAAGTTCATTATCTTGACAGAGTTATCAGATTGGATAGTTAATCTTCCTTCCCTTTAAAAAAAACTTGCTTCATTTGGGCTATGCCTAGCTCTCCCATTTTTCAAATGGATACTGATGCATGCATCAAGAAATTCAGAAAGAAGAATAAACACAGTTGGAGACTGTTCACATTCTCTAACACTAGCAATTTGTTTATCTTTCCCAGATAGTTTAATTTGCGGAGCTTGAATTGGGAAGACATTTGTTTAGAGCACAAATACCATTGCCCTTACTGGAGAGGGAAGTATTGAGTGAATGAACTAGCCGTTTTTTAAAAAAATATTTGAATGCAGTGTGTCTTTTTCTACTTAACCAAAAATCGTTGTACCTGTAATGAGTTTAGCCTACAAATTGACAATGAAACTTGATTCAGCAGTGCTAACAGCACACAGCAGATCCTAATTCTTTTGTATGAAAAGGTAGTTCAGAGATGTGTACTATAGGAAGTTCTCAAGAAGTTTTGAGCTCCCCCCCCCATAAGATCAAAGAAAAAAAGGGAGAAAGACTTTTACAGACAGGAGAGCTGGATCAAAGCCACCTCTTATTTGTCCAGTGTGCATTTAAGCATGCTCCATCCCATTGACATCAATGGACTGTCAACCAGTTCAGGAATGTTCATTTTATTAGTATTAGTTTTGTGAACAATTTACTGCTAGTAGGTGTTAACGCTACAACAAAAGCTTTCTCTCTCTTTAAAAAGTCATCTCTTACTTCCTTTTAGGAATGCATTATTTGCATATGGAAGCTCCAGTCAAAGTAATCCACAGAGATCTGAAGTCCCGAAATGGTAATTCTGCATGAATTTACCTGTTCTCCTTGTATTTGTTTTTCTTATGGTGCACAGTGTTGATATTGGAACTAGAGATATACCTAAGTGTTGCTGAAAACATATTCCAAACACATTTGCCATTAATCCAAGGGAAGATTTTTGTTTTCTTGCAATTTGCCCTTTTGTGAAGTTATTCTGAGAAACATCTGAATATTCGTGACAAAGATTTACCCGGCTCCTAGGTTATAGCAGTTAAAATCATAATACAGTTTCACATAGAATCTGTATTAGAGAATAATTAACCATGAGTACTGTTAGGTAATATAAGGAATAGTATTTGGGGCAGGGATTCAAAGGCTTCAACAAAAGAAATAGGATGGGGATCACTTTAATTAGATTAGCTATAGATTAAAGCAAGTTTGGAGAGTCTAAATACCATTTTTACCCTTCCCAAATTTAGAGTCCTTGACCTTAGCTGTTTTCCCCATTTAAACTGAGAGAGATCAAAAAGAGATAGGGAAAAGATAAATCCCTGCTCACTCAAATGTATCTTCTATTTTAATTCCTCAACTAAAATGTCCAAGATGCTTTAGTCTTTTTAATGATTTCTGTGACTTAATTATCTCTGGCTGATCTTGTTTTTTTTCTCTTTTAAAGTTGTGTGGTATTCTGTTTTAATATTCCCAATGTCATCACACTGTGGTATAGAAGTAGGAGTCATGCAGCCCCAGATGTCGCTGGATGGCAACTCCTAGCATATTTTCCCATTAAATCAGTGGTTCCCAACCTGTGGGTTCCCAGGTGCTTTGACCTACAACTCCCAGAAATCTCAGCCAGTTTACCAACTGTTAGGATTTCTGGGAGTTGAAGGCCAAAACATTGGCGGACCCACAGGTTGAGAACCACTGTATTAAATATTATAGCTCAGGAGTGCCAGCTGTTTCTCACAACTGCTTTAGATTCTTACAGTCTAAATCCAGTTATTTTCCAAATCCAGAAAACAGGACATGCAAAAGGGAATGAATTGACACCAAAAATTCAGTCTGAGACAGGTTGTGGTTAGGTTTGATATGCTGCCAGACATATAAGTGATGTGTGTACCATCCTTGTAAATATATAATGCCCATTGTCATGATGGGACTACTTCTTTAAGGAATGTAATAGTTTTGCTCATAATTATAATGTAATTCCTTCTTTTTATGTCATTTTAGTGGTTATAGCTGGAGATGGAGTATTAAAGGTAGGATCATTTCTGTTATATATAGAGTATTTACAGTTAGATACAGTTTCATATCTTATTGTTCTTTAAAATAAACAGTGATGTTTACCCTCTTTCTGTTTGCTTCCACGTCTAGATCTGTGATTTTGGTGCTTCAAGGTTCCATTCCCATACAACCCATATGTCTCTTGTGGGTACCTTTCCTTGGATGGCCCCCGAAGTCATTCAGAGTCTCCCAGTGTCAGAAACATGTGACACATATTCCTATGGAGTGGTGAGTGGCCTTCCAAACAGGGCTGACAAATCCTTCTTTAGAAAGCCATGTCTAGTTAGATCAGATCCAAATGGGCTGCATGTTCAAAATTCATCACAAATGCAAAACTGAATTAAGTATGTACATATCCCACTCAGGACTTCCTAAGTTGTTTATTCAGCCTCGTTCCTATTCATTAGAAATTATAATGACATACAATTAATACAATAAAAACAATTTAAACAATCCCATATAAAGCAGAATAATTTAAATGGGATGTGCTTGATCACTTAAAGTCCATGTATAGTTTTTTCTCTGGAAGACTTATGGCACATGTACATCCCCACATGCTCTATCTCTAGCATATATACATACAACATTTTCACTGCCTTTCCCTATTTTTTTCATTCTCCCCACATGTTTCCTGTGATATATGCTGCCCTGTTATTGTTTTTTTTAATCAATGTGACCTATTTAAAAATTCCTCCTTACCTGCGTTATCACTAAGTATGCTTGCATTCTTTCCAAATTCCAATATGACCTGACCTGATCCACATCCCTTAGTCTAATGTGCAAGTTACAGATTTCTATATCCTTCAGATATTGCACTTCTCCAAAATCTCTGATGGTTCTTAACTTAACGATGCAATGACTACTATGTATATATCCTGTGAATTCTGTACCTGCCGCTGCTTGCTATTTATAACTTCCACTCCAACTGACATCAGCAGATAATGTGGAAGCCGAAACACCTGGTATTTTGTACATTCAAATATCAATTTTCAGTCATTTTATTTCAGTTTTATAGTATTATTCTAGGATAGGAGTTCTACCTAAAAATAATTCTGTCTAGTCAGTTTGCATCATTGAGGATAAATTATGCTTGGGCACTGTACTTTGAAGCAAAGTATATTTAGAAAAACGGATTTTACAAAAATAAAATACAGGCAGAACACACACACACACACACACACACACACACATCTCACAGGTTAGGGCCGATACACAGTATACTTAGAAATGAACACAGGAATTTCTGTTCACTATGTTAATTGATTCCATTACAGAAATTTCATCATAAAATAAAGAAACTTTATTTTATCTGCAATAAGATTAGGAGACACTTAGGAACAAGCACTAGAACCTAAAATAGTCACTGGATTCTTTGGTGGGACATAGGATTCATATGGTCCATTGACTGGGATTTGAAGATGTTTTGTATGATATATTCTTTCAGCTCTGGCCACCAAGGCCCAAAAATTGGAATAGTGGGAATTATAAACCACAGCAACTAGAGGACACTGTTTACATCCCTTTGCCATCCAGTCACAAAAGCTCCAAATCAGATATGTCTTTCTATTACTCTGTCCTACTGAGGCCATTTAAGTATTAAAGATGCTTGTTTCCATACAAATTAAGTTAATGATTATTCAGCTCTAATCAATGGGACCAAAGTGCTACTAAAATACTAATTTGCAGCACAGACGATTATGTATCTACTAAGAGATTTTCTCCAATGCATTCAGTGGCATTGATTCCTAGGTAAGCATGTGTAAGATAGTAGTATTAGCCCAGACCAGTGGTTCCCAACCTTTGGTCCTCCAGATGTTTTGCACTTCAGGTCCCATAAATTCCAGCCAGCTTACCAGCTGTTAGGAATTGTGGAAGCTGAAGTCCAAAATACCCGGAGACAAAGGTTGGGAACCACTGGTCTAGAGCCAAGCAATTGTTTTTGGAGAATAATCTCATCTAAGTAGAGGGATGTTTAGGTAAAAGAAATAGTTTGAATGGCACCATGTGGTTCTATAATGACCATATAATGCAGTTCAATGCAGTTAAAACTGCATTATATAGTCAGTGTAGAGCCAACCATTCATGTGTCCCAGTAGCCACTGCAAAACCTGAGGTGGTGTCCTTTTTCTACTTGATTTTCTCCATTCTAAACATTTAAGAAAACATTAAGTTCTGAGATATTCAGAAAGCTTAGAGAGCACAGAAATCGTAAACGGAATCACTGCTTACACCACATTTCCTCTGGGCATGAAAATTTCAGGCATTAGTACCTAAATGAATATTTACAGCTGAATAATTGAATACATCTTCACGTTCTAATTTCTAAGCTAGATAGTTGCCTTAGTAAACTGAAGTGCATGTGTTTTGATTCTCTAACCATTGGCATGAGTCAAGATTCATCTCCAGCTTCTGCTAATGCAAGCCTTTAGGCTAAAATGTGTTTTGAAGATAAAGATCTAATCCATCAAAATGTGACTATTTTCCATTTAAAACAATCTCATCCATAAATACAAGTTTTGAACAGCCTAGTATCACAATCTAGAGCACTTCCAAGTGGCTTTTGTGCTAGACAGACATCTGCTTTTCATCAGCCGAAGTGCAGCTGAGATTCTGATAACAAAGAGCAGAATCCTTTTCAAATGTAAACTAGTAAGATGTTGAAAATGGCATTCTGTTGGCAAAATCCATGGTCTTTCTTCTATTTATTTTTTTCTCTGGGTTTTCCCTGCCAGAATGGACTGTATTCATTGAGCTATTATATTGTTTTCTATCTTCTATTTACATTGTAAAGGGAAAGAATGCATTTTCCCACCGTGACACAATGCAATGCTGTTAACCCGTAACTCCAAGTTTTTCCTTGATCAGGATGAACTTGACTCTTCATTGGGAAGAGTCATTGGGAATAATGGCATATATTGTTTAAAGGCGTTTGCCTTTTCTTTTATGGTTCACCTATCTGTTTAGATTTGGCAAATGACGTCATAAGGCAGAAGCCCTTAAAAATGCTAATTCCATGTAAAGAATTAGATATACTTCTGAGTAAATAGAGTTAGACTTGCACTATATTCTACTTTGGTTATGGTTCTCACTTAAATGAATGAAAAACACTTACAAGTAAATGAGTTTGTGATCAAGGTCTTTGACTGCCATATAGCTGGTAGAGCTTGAGAAATTCTGGGTCCAAGTTTACGCTCCACATGATCCATCCAGTTATTTCTAAAACATTAGAAATATCTGTATTCTAAACAAAGATGGTACTTGTTCGCACCACACACATTCTTTCATGACTAGGGAAGTTGTTCTGCATTAGGAGGGAAATACCTATAATGGAAGTGCTTGTGGAACAATGATGAAACCTCTGAAATAGTTATAGTGTACTCAGTTTAAATATCAGTTCAGTAGGATCTATTTCAGTAATGCACACACAAACATACACACATATATCACTCTCTTAGAGAAGTTATGTAATAAATGTAGCTTGGGAAGTGTAGATCCAGCAAAAATGCATCATTAAACTGAGTAATAACACTCAATATGTTACTTTGGATATGAAATCCTATTTATACAGTGGATGAGGGATGCTATTCTTTGTTTAATTTAGGTTTTAAGACCATTGCACAACTCTGCTAAATATTTTGTTATGTAGAGTTGGTAACTGAATCAGATGGACACCTAAGATTTCCACACCGTTCAACTTATGGTCATATGTACTTCAGAAGCACCAGCTCCCAGGGCTGTGGGGGGGTCTCTTATGCTCCCATACAAGATGGCGGTTTGGGTCTTAACAGTTTCCTTCACTAAATATCTGCAGAGGGCATGTTTTTGAAAAGGAAGTTTGTATTCACAGAAGTTTATACTAACTCACTAGTTTTTCTACCAAATTTCAATTACTGTTACAGCTAATGAATTGATTTTTTAAAAAAATTGCTTCCAATTGCTGTTGAATTAGAGCCAAACTTTGCAGTTGCTTGTAAGAAAGGTTATCCTATGAAGACAATAAAAGCAACATACCTCACATACCCATACCAAAACACATTGGGTAATCACAGAATTAAAAAGGTGGGTGAGAGAACAACTGTAGACCAGCATGACCTGTAGTGACATCATAGCTTTGATTTGAGTCAACTAGTATTCCAGGTGGGTTTCCTAAGTTCGAGATACAAGAGTTAGTATTGTCCAAATGTTTTCCACAGTAGGGGCTCATTTTGACATTGTTAGTCAAATATATGCTACTGAATTCTTGGGAAATGCTGAGAATTCTTTCCTATTCTGTGATATCATTGTCATGATACTGGCCAATCAGATAATGAAAGTTGCTAGAGTAACAAACAAAGGTATTTGTTTCATTTACCAGACAACAATGATCATGACACAGTCTTTTGTAAAGATGGTTCTTACCCCTATTAATATTTGCGCAGTCGTGCATGAAAGTTTTAAACTTTTCTCATCATTTCTGTAACTACAGGAGAATGCCTCAACAACAGTTTTGATGACACAGCTCCTTCCTTTCAGTTAAAGTCCACGTAACCTTTATAAATATCCCTCCTTTATACATGGACAGTATCTGCTTAAAAATTACGTTCTTTTATGGATTGTCTGAACTACATGGATTCTAAACCTGATTTGTAACCTACAGATCAAAGTTGCAAGAAGAATGATCTTGTCGTATTTGAGCTAACAGGTTCCTTCTAGTTATACAGAAAATATTGCTATGCCATTTGGATTAATATAGAAACACTTTGAAACACTGAAGCTATTTTCAAAACTCTCATAAAGCTGCCCATAACCATTTTTTCTTACGAAAGTAAATTGATGTAACAATCTTCCAATACTTGAGATTACGTCTGAAGAGATAGTACAATTTTGTACAACAGAGATAAGCTTGCAATAATATTTCCTCTTGCAGTTTGCAGAGAAGGAATCCACTAGTTGACTCTTGTCAACCATCAGATTGAAAATCTGAGAAACAAGAGAAGAAGACTGTAGCTTTGCATATTTCATGAAAAAACAGCCCCCACGTCGCTCTCAATAATTATTAAATCAGAGTTTCTAATAAAAAATTAGAAATATGTGAGGCTCTTACACACAAACATATATCCAGATTCCTGCAAATGGTCTCTGGTTGTCTGGTAATTGGAAACAGATAATGCTTTATCAAGGTTTAATGATGTATTTAAAATACAAAGTACAGAAATAAAAAATCTTTTTCTCCCCCTGTTCCAGGTTCTCTGGGAGATGCTAACAAGGGAGGTCCCCTTTAAAGGCTTGGAAGGATTACAAGTAGCTTGGCTTGTAGTAGAAAAAAACGAGGTAAGACTACGTTTCTACATTCAGGTACATAGATCAGAAAACAGTATTGGGTTTTGCAAAAGACTTTTTCATCTTCTTCAAATTGAAAGTAAGTTCACGCGTATGGAAAGATTAGCAGTAGGAGCTAACACAAAGGGTCAAAGTGATGTTATTCCCCATGAATGGACCCTTTACATCTAATTGTTGCAGCTTCACGTCGTGATGCTGTAGATCAAAAATTGTACAAGTACTATACTAGTTTCTCAGTCTCAATTGTAAAACCTAGGGGTTTGTTCTTAGTGATGAAAGAAGCCATTGCGTCCAAGGTAGGGGAACAGTTTAACTCCATCTCCTGCGTTTAGGACATCTTTATACTGGCCGGGAGTTGATATATCTGTAAGAGACCTTCAGCTACTTCAACTTAACTCTCCCAGCAGGAGTCACTATAGTACAAGAAACTGCCACTTAGATGAGGATTTCAAAAATAAAAGAAGAAAAAATAGTTTAAAAAAAGAGGGAAATTACAGTTTTGCCACCTACGTTCGCCACTACATTGAAGATGAGCTCCTCACTGGTACTGGTAAGGCCCTGCCATAGTTGCAAAGCGTCTTCATGCCGTGTCTTTCCATTTCAAAGGAACTTCAGTGGCGTAAACACCCTTTGTACAAGTGTCCCCCAGCGTTGCTTTTCTTCTTCCTCCTACAAATTGAGGCTTTCAGGTAGTTGAACATGTGAGCGTATATTTGAACACATGGCTTCTTGATATCAAAGGCGGGAAGTACATTAAAAAACACATTTAAAGTTGCCGCTGTATTGCACACTGGCAGAGTATGGAAATCCTTCTCTTAACTAGCTAGGCTGGAAGGTTGGGTACCACTATAAAAGCAACTTGGGTAATTTCTACAGTACGGCCTCTTTATTCTTTTTTTTAATAGTGCTGGCTTCCCAAATGGTGTTAAAAGCTTTAAAGTGTTATAGACGAATTATTGCTAGAAAGAAAGGAGGGGTGAATTAATGTAAAAATGGTGTTCTGTCTTTTAAAAGAAGTTTGTTTGAAGATCAGATTGGCTATGCTACCAGCAAGCTTATATTAAATGTCCAACATAGTTGGCAGCACTTCCTTCCTTCACAATTCTTGCACACTTGTAACTTTATATTATAATTTTAGAAAAATAAAGTATTTAGATTCCCCATTCAATTTCTAAACATAAGGGCTTTCTTGATTTAGTACTAGATGTTGCCCACCCAACCTCCTGTGGACAGGATGATAAAGACAAGGAACTATTCCTTCAACATGCTGAATCTATGGTTAGATACTAACAAAATTACAGTGATCCACCTCATCTTCCACTTATATTGGCATGTATATTTATGTACTTAATATGGACATGATCCGACCCAAATTTAAACATCTCGTTGATTTCAGTGCTTTGCTCCCCTCCTAAGTGAAATAAATGAAACTCAGCATTGGTTTACCTTGAATGGGTTGTGTTTACAGGATCTTACTTGGAAGGAAAAATACAAACTACACCATTTAGTTGTTTTACCCCATCTTCAATATTTGTTGTAAGACCTTGGAAACCCAAAGTGAAAAGATTATGTATCTATGCCATCAAAATGATCTATCAGATTTTGGAGATTCCATGGATCCCATAAAGTTTTCTCAAGCAAGGAGTACTCAGATGTGGTTTTGCCAGTTCCTTCCTTTGAAATACATTCTTCAGAACCTGATGGTATTCTATCCTGGGACTAACCAGCTGGAACATGCTTAGCTTTCTAAGATCAGCTAGAATCGGCCTAATGAGCATTAAATAGTCTCAACTGTAGATACACAGTAATTTATAGGATAGCAAGAATGGTAGCACAAAGTAACAATTTTTGTTCTTTTTGGGATTTTGGTGATCTGTTATAAAAATCGTGAAAATTCTTATTTCTTTCTTAATGTCATTAAAAACATCCTACAAAACTAGTTATCCACAATATGATAAACTGATACTCAGTTTTTCAGTTAGGTATGATCTTAAAATTATGGGTTGGATCCAGTTAGCCATATTGTTGTTTTTCTGTACCATCAAGTCAGTGTTGATTTATGGGACTCCAGTAGATGAGAGGCTTCCATGTTATTAACTTCCATGGTCAGGGCTTGTAAGTGCAGGGCCTATACATAGTCAATTCATAGTCTTCCTTTCCCCCCTACTATTTTCCACTTCCACCAAGTTTTATTTTTACAATGTGTCATCTTATCATAGGTCCACAGTACAAAAGCCTCAGTTTAGTCATTTAGTGAGTTTTAGTTTGATTTGCATTTATTTTCTCCTTTTGCCTATTCACGGTATCTGTATAATTATTTTCTAGCACCACATTGAAAATGAGTTGGTTCTCTATCAGCTTTCTTCATAGTCCAGCTTTCTCAACCTATATACACAGCCACAGTAAATGCTACTGCAGTGCATAGATTATATTTACTTTTGTGGTGTTATATATCAGACTTTTCTGTTAATCACATTAAAATCGATGACTAACATTCTGTTTCTGTAAAACATAGACAGTGAAGAAAGTTGATAGAAAGAGAATAGTTGATAGAAGAGAGTTCAGTGAATACTGTGGAAGTCATGGGTGGTGGGTTCACGGGTGAGAAGGAGGAGGAAAAGGATTTGTTAGAACTTTGTAATGTATCTGTTTTGCTCGTTATTGTAATTTTTGTTTTTGCTGCCACTTGTATACAATAAAATTAAAAAGCTGAGGAAAAATGAATACTTTGGATGACAAAAGAGAAATAAATGGTTATGAGAGCAAATCAAGCTTTAATTTCCACTAGAAGCCAAAATTATTAAATTTGGTCCATTGTACTGTGGGCAAATGATGGGATGATATGAGTCATTAAAAATGTAGCAATACTTCCAAGATATTGCTACATTCAGATATCATTCCAGTGGTTCTCAACCTTTGTGTCCCCAGATGTTTTGGCCTTCAACTCCCAGAAATCCTAACACCTGGTAAACTGGCATTTCTGGGAGTTGTAGGCCAAAACACCTGGAGATCCATAGGTTGAGAACTACTGTATAAGACCCAAAGTGGAAACATTAAACTCCCCAGACCATTGGCCAGGCTCACGGGGCCTGGGCTAATGAAAACGGGAGTCCCAACAATATTTGAGGGCTACCTTATCTTATTACAATGACACTGAATCTCAGTTAATTTAGTGTGGTTCCAACACTGTGTTTGTCAATGAGAACAATTAAACTCCCATTTACTTCAGATGGAAGTCTTTTTCAAGTTTTTCTGGATCTCACTTTGAGAGAAAATCAGAATCTAAACTCAATGACAGAATAATTAAATACATAAACAATATACATTCACTGGGTTTAGGGACACAGAACCTTGTGAAAGTGAACAAAACATATTTTAGATGCTATTGTTTTCACCCCTCTCTAGGAATTTCTAGGTCCTCCATTATGAGTATATGGTCAACTTCTGCTGGAAACTGACTATAGAATCACACTGCAAAGTATAGAGATTCCTAGAGAGATGTTGAACTGGAGGACCTCGAGATTCCTAGCGATACCATTTTAACCAAATAATCAAGTCAAAACTACAAATGTGGAGGGCTGACTGTAAAGTTAAAGTAGATGTAATTCACAAGAAAGCTGAAGAAAGTGGAATGACCCCCTGTATTATAACAGGACACCGATAAATTACTATCAAGCTCATCCACTGAAATATTTAGGAATGTGCCCTATAACATTTTTATTCTGCAAGGAACGAACTCAAGGTCATGAACTGAGATTTGTAGCCAGGGGCTCCGAACACAAACCCAAAGCGATCGCCCTACCCATACTAATTTGTGAGTGAAATATCAGTGATCTTTAGTGCAATCCTAATTTTTTTTTTATCAGAAGTAAACCCCATAGTGAATTCAGCAAAGCACAAGTTTATAGGCTGCAGCCTTTGAGTAGTTTTTTCCTTCCCATTGTAGTTTTCTTGGTACTTGCATGTTTTAAAGTGTAAAACACAATCCTAAGGATGAAAGTTCATATTAAAGATGTTATTATCTAACATCAAATTACTACTAAGAAATGTCACTTTTATTAGAGTATGACACTCTTTAGGACCTGCTACCTATAAATTACCTGACAAATATCATTCTACTCAAGTAAGACAGATGTAAGTGATTATTATGTGTCTTTTAGTAACTCATTTTCCATCTCCTGGAACAGTGAGGGTTACAGACAAATGCCATTGCTACACTATCAGGTGTATTTTTAGACAAATGACTTGCCTGAGTATCAAGTGCCAGTCCCACTTTGTTTATGCCAAACAGACTTCTTGAATATACTTTTGCTACAGAAGTTTTTTCCCTTCTTGTTTATATTACTCACTGGTTTAATGGCTGCATAGCTGATTACAGATTTACTGTGTATATTCCTTGTTTCCTGTTTTCCTTGGCATTCTTGCCTGTGCAACAGCTTATGTGACATCTATAATGTTTTGCAGGTTCTTTTATACTATACACAGATTCATTTTGTTAAATTTAGCCTTTTGGGGTGCTGCTTTGAAGAATAGGTCATTACAGTCTTGAGCCAGTTAACTAGTTACATGTCTTGGTGTATTATTGTGATTAACCATACGAAGCAAGGTTATTCGGGTTAGAGCACAGGTGTCAAATCCAAGGCCTGTAGCCCAAATCTGGCCAACCACATCATTTTATGCGATCCACGAGACTTTCAATGCCAGGGCAACATAGTTATATTTACAGTCTTACAATAACAAACGACCCTTTGAAGGCAACCATAAGTCTGATGTGGCCCTCAAGGAAAATGAGATCGACGCTCCTGGGTTAAAGGGAAACTTTTGGCTTGTAAACAAAATTGCTTCCGATACTGAATTTGGTTATCTGTTGCTAGGTTACTAAACGTTCATCTGCAGCTTTTGATGGTGGTAGTTGTCTTAGTCTTCTGGCAGTTTTTTTAACGTGGAGATTTTGTTCTTGAATAATGTTTAACATTTACCATACAAACATTTTCTGAAGTTCAGTTATGGTGAAATATGTTACATATTATAGTCACCAGGCAATAGGAACATATAATAGTTACATTATAATGTGCGTGCCTCTTTTGCAGCAGTATCATTTTATGCTTCTGCGGGCTCTCTTTTGAATAAATTCAAGATACATCAACTGTAAAACTGTTTTGACCAGAGATAACTGTAGGACAAACAATACTTATATTGTGATTTATCTATTTTGTATCAAAAGCATTGCATACATTAGTATAAAACTGATAAAATTGTGATTTTTATATTGTGATTAAGGACAGCTTGATAAAAATACCCATAATTTTATAGATTTCACTGCTTTTAATATTAGGTTCTGTTTATTCTAGTGTTTTAGTTGTGCTTCCTTTCTTCATTATAGTTTTTTAAATACAAAATCCATTCGAATATTTATTCAGAATTTGAATTCTTTTATAGTGATGTTTTGGTATGAACCTTAGCTTATTTGTGCTTAATTGAAAACAATACCTAAATACCATTTAACTTTGAACGGCTTAGTTGATTGGGAAGCAGGTCAGCAGTGTAAATTTCAATTCAGATAATGGATGTGAATTGAGAAACATTGGCGCCTTTCTATCTTATGTTGTAATGACTGAACATATAACGTAATATGCCATGGAACAAGTCTGACATATTCATTGTAGTATTGTGGAAAACTGTGGTGTGCGTTAAAGCACCAACAGACATTTGAAATTAAAACAATGTTTTATAATCACTAGAGAGAGAACATGCTTAAATACTTTCCCAAGATGAATTCTCTTTTTGGAAGACTTATAGTTTTTCTAGAAAGAGGAGAGTTTTCCTTTGCTTAAGTTCTTGAGTTATTTTCCTTGTCTTTATGGAATCCAGTGAGAGTATGCTGGATAGGTTTTGCTTTACACTCAGCATTTGAGAACCTGTTCACATGTTCCATCAAGAATGTGGCTGCTGCCAAGGAGGAAATCGCCAGTAGTGTTTTATTTATTTATTTATCACATTTCTATACTGCCCCTCTCAGCCTGAAGGTGACTCGGAGTGGTTTACACAAGGCAACCTCTGTCCTTTCCATTACACATACGGGTATACCTCTTCATAAAAGCTATTACTTGTTTAAAAAAATAACCAGCACATCTTCTTTTTAGCAATTTTACTATGAATATAACTTGTGAACTGAGTCAAATAATGAAACCTTTATTCTTTGTTACGAATATAATCTTCTTGAGAGATAGTAATGTGAGCAGGAGCAATCTGATCTGTAGAAGTTTTGTTCTTGTGCTGCATTTGCAGTAAACCGTGATCTAGGACCCAGCTCTATTGCAGATTGATAAGAGATAGAAGATCTGTTTTAGTAAATGGTTGGGATTGATAATCTAATGCTGATTTTCCTTTAGTTTCCTAAATAACTTCTTGTTCTTTTTATAGAGATTGACCATTCCAAGCAGCTGCCCTGAAAGCTTTGCAGAACTGATGCTCCAGTGCTGGGAAGCAGATCCAAAGGTATTTATTCTGCTAATATGCTAATAAATTTATCATTGCTCACTCTAACTGCCATCCTATTAGCAATGATGCTGTATGTTAGAATTTTGATCTCATAATCACTTCCTGTTCACAGTTAAGATTGTGGTGCCATTGCCGCAATCATGGATTGTGGCAATGGAACCACAAATCAACCTGAAAATCCAGCCACCTTTACCAAGGAATGGAGTTCTGCAGTGCTAAGGAGTGAAATGCTGAAGGAAAACATGTCCACCCTTTTCCTAATAGAAATCAGCGGAGCATCAGGGAATTTGACAGTTCCCTAAACAGGTCCTTGCTAGCATGCCACCATTTAGGTGCTGTCAAGGAAAGGGCTGGGTACATATTCCTTCGATGCCCTGCTCACCAGCACCAGCAACTCTATCCCTCAGTATAAAATGAGTTTCATGGCGCATACCAGGAGGTAAATCATAACATCAACATCATGGTTCCATATCTAATCCAAGATCTTGGCCTGTGCATTTTGGTTGCATAAAAAAAAAATTGCACCTGCAAATAAGAAATTTTAAATATTTAAATCTTTTAAATAGAATTATTGTTGTTGATGTTTTTTTATCATTATTATTTATTTCTATAGTACCATCATTACACATGTTGCTTGTTGGAAATCAGCCTGTGTTTGTGTTCCAGGATCACGGTGCTTCTGATGTGGGAAACGATGTGGGGAATGATTGCACCGAGGTGCAAGATGGACATGGTTTGGTCAATGATTTTCATACAGAGAATGACAGAGAGGCACCAGTTCAAAGGGCAGTTTCTCATGAGAATGTTCCTGCAGGGCAGAGAGAAGATGACTCCGTGAGCTCTCAAGATTTGGGGTTTGAAAACAATCTGACACCTGGAAGATTTAATGAGCAGCCAGATAGCAAGCCCAAGGACAGGTGGCTGGAGTTCAGCCAGGATTGGCAATTAACTCAAGAATTACGTCGCTCCTCCAAGCTTTGAGAGATAAGGGCCAAGGGTGATAGACGGGGTAAAAGAAATCAGTTTATGAGTGTTGGGATATAAGGTTTGCCTCAAGGCAGGGCCGTAGCCAGGATTTTGTTTCGGGGGGGGGGCTGAGTTTGTTTCGGGGGGGGCTGAGACTGGGTGGAAGAGGGTCTACCCTACCAAACCTTTTGCATTGTTATCCCAGTAACCCCATTAATGTGGGATATAATGAGCATGGTGATCAGATCATGATATGAATAAACATAACAGTTTAAATAATGTACCAGTAAGGCCTTTTCGCGGACCACCCGGAGAATTGGGGGGGGGGGCTGAAGCCCCCTTACCCCCCGGCTACATGCCTGCCTCAAGGGCAAACTTGTTAGATCAAGCATTGTTTTAGAAACCTAGGTCTTGTTCCATGGAAGTCCTGTTTAGAAGATTCCCGTTAAGGGGTTTTGTTCATGTTTGGACTTTTAGTCTTTCTGGTGTTGACTGCTGAAGTCTGGATATTGCCTTGCATCTTGCTGACTCCTGGTTTGGATTGAATATGCCTTTGGATTGCCTTAGTAAACTCTTTGGACATTGCTTTGGATTACTTGCCTTTTGCTGAACTGTTTACCTTTTTGAAACTTATCTATTTTCTTAAAAGCATTTATTTTAACTGGCTATTTTACTAAGCTTCAATAAAAAGGATTGTTTCCTGCTCAACGTATGGTGTGATTAAAGACAGAGGGCTTTTCCTGTCCTGGAGTGCAACGCTGCTTTATAAGCAAAACAGTTCACTACCTTCAGGATTGCAATTTAAAGGTATGACACACAAGAAAAAGGGAGATCAGGCAAATACTTCTGGGACTTTTCTCCTTCTGCGGTCAGGACACTGTCAGTTGGAATGGAGGGAAGGCTTTTTTCTCTGCTTCTGGCATGAAGATGATCTTTTTGCAAGTCTTTTTATGTCCCTAGCTCCCATTTTCCTCTATCTGGAAGGGTTTTTTTAAGCACCAGCATTGGAAGGAGGTCTGGAGAAACATGGCTTTTTGGTGATAGGTTGGAGCTGAATGTTTGCATTAAACAATGAAATAATGCTTGACCTAGGAAAAATGGTATTTAACTCTAACCCATCCTACATGTGTGCATGCTTGCATACAACAGACAAGGTAATGAACGGATGACTCCAGTATTCCTTATTGAGTGTGCATGGCCAGAGAGAGAGAGAGAGAGAGAGAGAGAGAGAGAGAGAGAATGAGAATGAGAATAAAGGGGGAAATGCAGATAAACCTGCCCTACCAGCAACCACTGAACTCTACATTTGGCTACCAAGATAAAAACCATAAGAAAAGTAGAAGCTGCGGAAATGAAAGGTCATCCCTGGGTGCATTTGCAGAGAAGACTTGAAGTGATCTTTAGAAGATTTAGATTGTTTCATTTATGCAAACCTTACTTGACTTTGTTGCTTCCTTTCATATGTGCAAACTGTTACATTTGAATCAAACATTTGCAAAATCTGTTGAAATATCCCCCCTTTTTATAGTGTAGGCTCCTATCCCTGTTATTTCCATATTATTTCTGCCTCTGGTATCACATTTTCTGTTAAAAAACCCATGCGCAGGACTCGTCTATTTCGCTAGCTGAAGCATAGCTGTACTTTGAACTAATGGACACCATACAAGGGGTTCTATTATTTCCTCCATGCTTTAATTTGCATTTACTATGTCAAAAATGCAGTCGTTTTTGTCCTGTGGGATCCACAGGGAGGCATGGACTGCTGAAGCAGGCCATTAAGACTTGCTATTAGGAATTATTATGGAATTATGGTGCTTTGATTGTGTGTTCCTGCATGGCAGGGAGCCCTTGCAGTCTCTTCCAACTCTATGATTCTGTGATTCTAATTACCCTATATAATGTTGTATAAGTCTCAAAAATTTAGTCCAAAATTCAGCTGAAAAATCTATATTGGCATATCCATGGGTCAGTGTGAGTACTGAACCATCCCCTTCTCTGAATAGAGTAGTGTAAGCAAGAGCTTAATCCATCCAAATATAACATAACCCTCTGTAATGTGTCTGTTGTGGCACCACTTTTCGGGGTTTTGAATGTTTGGATGGGAAAATGGCAACATCATCTCTGATTGCATTGGCACTTTCCCCTCTCTGAGGAATGACCTTTGACTTATTCAGGAGTCATATTAAAACCCATAATTTGGGAACCAAAACCTGCCTTGAGTTTTGCACAGTGTCGGCTTATACATGCGTGTTTACGGTATATCAACCGGTGGAAGGTCTATGTTACTAAGTGGGCTTCTCCTGCCTTGCTATGTTCCAGCAAAGCCTATTAGCAGTAATCTATAGAGTAGCTCATAAAGGGTGGTATGTTTGTAGGAAGAAATTGCTGTGTGAACATATACAATTACATATAGAATAAGGCAGAGGGAATAGCAACCACGTAGTGTTAAACAGTGGTCTTAGAGTCATGTATAGATGGACTAAAAATGACAGACACACCAAAAAGAACAAAAAATTCCCTTCACCTAAGTCTTGAATAGGCAGCTCTTGTACAGAAGAGCACTTGTCTCTTTTTGTTATGCATTTGACTTTTTTTATACTATTTGACATTTGAAATAAAGAAATTGTCTCTCTTTTATAATGTGAAAATCACTTGGATCTGCCTGGGAGAGACACCTCAGCATTGTTCCTAATTGTTTTTGTGCACCCAAATTAAAATGCACGTTTTAATTGCCGCATCTGTAATTTTCGCAGAAATGGTGTAATTATAGGCGTGATGCAGGGAACGCGTGCATCATCCTTTTATTATGTATCCACATTTTGGTTTCAACCTTTTGTCTCAACCTTGTCTGGGGTCTGTCAAACAGACTAGCAAAGGGGATGCTTTCTAGAGAAACATTTTAACCGTGACTTCAGTTTTCAACAATTATCCCACTTTTTTCACTGTAACAAGGGGATAAATGCAGTAGAAAATGCAAGGAAATTATAGCTGCATTGTCTGACTCAGTTTTTTGGCTATACAGAGCCTAGTCTTTCTTTCCTTTGTCACTGAACAATGCTTTGACCTGGGTTGTCCTATAATCACAATGCTAGAATTCCCCCTGCATAGTAGTAGTAGTAATAATAATAATAATAATAATAATAATAATGGAACTTTGAAAAAGGAGACGGAGAACAAGCCATTAGAACAAATGCCATAAAAGCTAAAGTTGATAACAGATCCCAAGTGTAGACTCTGCAAGGAAGCAGATGAAACAATGGATCGCATCCTCAGCTGCTGCAAGAAGATTGCTCAGACAGACTACAAGCAGAGGCATAACACCATTGCTCGGATGATTCATTGGAACTTGTGCCACAAATACCATCTGCCTGCAACAAAGAACTGGTGGGATCACAAGCCTGAAAAGGTTACAGAAAATGAACACGGCAAAATTATCTGGGACTTCCGAATTCCAACTGACAGAGTTTTGGAGCACAGTACTGCTGACCTCGCGATAGTGTTAAAAAACCAAGTATGGATAGTTGATGTTGCAATCCCAGGCAACAGCAGAATTGAATAAAAACAACTGGAAAAGCTGACACGATACGTGAATTTAAAGATCGAACTGCAAAGACTATGGCACAAGCCAATAAAGGTGGTCCCAGTGGTGATCGGCATACGGTTCAATGCTTAAAGACCTTGGCCTGCACTTAAACACAATTGGCGCTGACAAAATTACCATCTGCCAGCTACAAAAGACCACCCTACTGGGATCTGCATGCATTATTTGCCGATACATCACACAGTCCTAGACACTTATTTATTTATTTATTTATTTCTTCGATTTTGTATTCCGCTCCTCCCCACAGGCTCGGGGCGGATAACAGCAACATACATGGGCATCATGTCGCAGACATGCAGCCCTACAATAAAAACATAAAATACATTAAAACGCAATACATCACATCACGAGGTGCAGGGTGACATATAAGGTTTCCTAGGGTACAGTCCTTCTGGGCCTAATTGAAAGCTAATCCAAAGAGGGCGGTCTTACAGGCCCTTCTGAAAGGAGCCAGCTCTGAGATGGCTCGAGCATTGTCCGGTAGAGAGTTCCACAGCGCTGGAGCTGCCGCAGAAAAGGCTCTCTGTCTAGTCACAGACAGGTGGCAGGAGCAGATCGGTGGTATCGTCAGCAGATTCTGTTCATCTGAGCGCAGTGATCTCGGGGGTACATACGGGGTAAGGCGGTCCCTCAAGTACGCAGGCCCTAGGCCGTGTAGAGCCTTAAAGGTCAATACCAACACCTTGAAGGCAATTCGGTACTCAATGGGAAGCCAGTGCAGCTGCCGAAGGATGGGCGTGATGTGCTCCCTCACCGACGAGCCCGTCAGCAAGCGAGCAGCGGCATTCTGCACTTGGGAAGTGTCTGATGTGTGATCCATTACAACAGACAGCACAGCGATCTTGTTTGCGGTGTACTTATCTCGTTGTATTTCAAACAAAAATAATATAATGATGATGATGCTGTAAAACAGCACATCCAGCCAAATAGAATGAGCATTTAATACTATTTAAAAACTGCTTCATAAAGGGCCTGGTTTGAAGATATGGATATAAAATAATGTGCATCTCTATATTGTCACAGTGAAATGGGATTCTGTATGAAGCAACAAAAACCAACCCCCCTTTTGTAGCAGAAGCTCTCCCCCTCCGGCTAAGGAGCAGACACACACAACTTGTCTTTGTAGTAGATGAGACTTCATACAAGGAATATTTACAGTTTAGCAGAAAATTTGAACTCTTCTCAAGTCCTTCTTCCATACACTCCCATATAGTTGAAGCCTTCTTACTTGCAAAAGGCTCTCACTGCTCTTGTTCTCCAATTCTTCTGTATCTTTGCAGCTTTCTCTCCAATAGCAACTCTTTATCAGCACCAACCCTCAACAATAGAGAAGCTTTGCGCTACTTTAGTATCTTTATAGCTACTCCACCCTGGCTGTAAATTACACAAGGCTAAGCAGGTGGCTTGATTCTTAATGCTTACAGTATGGTTATGCTTGATCCTTACACTTACTTACACTTCCTTATTATTACTTTTAAAATGACATACTGAAAAACTCTGACATATGAGATTATAATTCTTAAAAATAGCCACAACCTTTTCAAAAATATCTTTATAAAGTGAACTTTTGTGTCTGTACAAAGCAGAGGCCTCCTATCAAAATACTCATTTGATTTATTACGGTCAATGACCAGCATAAATACCATTCTATAAGACCCTAAGCAGTTCTGGGCCAGCTTGCCTGTTGGAGCGTATCTCCCTCTACGAAACCCCAAGGACCTTAAGATCATCTGGAGACACCCTGCTCTTGGTCCCACCGCTATCACAGTTGCGTTTGGTGAGAATGAGAGACAGGGCCTTCTCGGTGGTGGCCCCTCAGCTGTGGAATTCCCTCACTAATGAGATCAGATCTGCCCCCTCCCTCGTGACCTTCCGGAAGAAGCTTGAACCCTGGTTATGGGATCAAGCGTTTGCAAAATAAATGGCTTTAATGGACTTTTTAGCTGATGGAAATGGATTGTTTTGGAAAATGACGTAAAATGGCGAACTGTTTTAATGTATCAATTATTGCTTTTAATGTAGTTTAATTGTTTATTATGCTTGTTTTATTATTTGGCACAGAATGGTGCCTGTTGGTAGCTGTCCTGAGTCCCTCTTTGGAGGTGAAAGGATGAGATAGAAATGCTCTTAATAAATAAATAAATAATCCTCTGTATTCTTGGGGTTAATTTTCACAGCAACATGTGATTGTAGGATCTATATGGAGTCAGGTGATGCATTTTTCAAGATATGAGTATTATGTTGTAACTCAAAAGTTAAGAACGATTTTCTTAAAATATATATATTTTCAGGAATAGTCTCTTGGTGTGTTTAGTTAAATTTTAGCAGAGATTTTTAAAAGTACCTAGCGTTTTAAAGTTTTAATTTGGTACTTTCTTTCTACACGCTGGATTACAGGAGTGAAGTTGCAGTTACAAATAGAAGAGGTATGTAGACATCCACTTGTTTCCCTGTGGCTCCTTGTGGTGAATCATAGTTGCTTTAGGATGAATAAAGTATAGAAGCTTTAAAAAGATTTTTTTATTTTTAGAACATGAATAACAAGTAAATAAATCTTTTTAAAAATTTCTTCCATCAAAGGTATCCATAGTAGTTGTAAAAATAAAACTAACCACCTTTTTCTAAAAGGAATGGCAAAGATATATACTTAAAACAAATAAAAATCTGACATACATAGATGAATGTCAAAACTGGTGGCAATAAGTCTATATGTAGTACACATTGAAATAAGTGCCATTCATGTTTCTGATGAAAGGGATAGAGAGGTGGAACCTGCCAGATCTCACTTAGAAGAATATTTCCAGGTTGTGGAACTGATGACAAAATGACCCATCTTCTCAAGTTTGCACAACAAATATCCCAAGATACACTGAGACGCAAGATCATATAAGATCATTTAACTAAAGAGGGTAACTAAACCAACCTTGTATTCAGAGCCAGCTGAACACTTTTTGCTGGTTAGGTAAAAATACTGCTACTTCCCATTCCAATATAAAACTAATTGAATACTAGTGATGGCTTGGTGTCATCATAAGAGCAACAGATAGTTTAAGGCAGTGTTTTTCAACCTTTTTTAGCAGTGGCACATTTTTTACATTTACAAAATCCTGGGGCACACCACCAACCAAAATGACACAAAATGACACTCTAACACAGTAATACATATAGTTAATATGTTTATAAATGTATTTATACACTCAGTGTGAAATATGGACCTGTTTCGATGAACACAACATAGATATCCTGGCAGGAATGGCAGAAAGACACAAACTTCCCACACAGAACTTCCATAACCAAGAGAAAATACTATAAGAGTTTGATGGGCATTGACCTTGGGTTTTGGAGTTGTAGTTCACTTATATCCAGAGAGCACTGTGGACTGAAACAATGTTGGATCAGGACCAAACTTAGCATGAATACTCAATATGCCCAAATGTGAACACAGATGGAGTTTGGGGAAAATAGACAGTGACATTTGGGAGTTACAGTTTCTGGGATTTATAGTTAACACAAAATCAAAGAGCATCCTGAACTCTTGCAACAATGGAATTGAACCAAACTTGGCATATTGAACTCTCATTACCAACAGAAAGTACTGGAAGGGTTTGCTTGGGAATTGACCTTGAGTTTGGAAGTTGTAGTTCACCTACACCCAGAGAGCACTGTGGACTGAAACAATGTTATGTTATGTTGTTGTTTGTTTTCTATCCAGAATCACAATGTTGGAAGGAGGCTCACCACTTTGAGGTCCCTAAAACAGGCATGGGAAAACTTTGGCCATCTGGGTGCTTTGGACTTCAACTCCCACCATTCCTAACAGCCTGAGTCTCTTTCCTGCTTAAGTGGCTGGGGGAGGGGGAGAGCCTGAGGCTGCTAGGAATGGTGGGAGTTTGAGTCCAAAACACCTGGAAGGTCCAAGTTTGCCCATGTCAGCTTTCGACAGAGAACTCTTCCTCCCCCTTCCCCTTCGCGCCCTTTCTTCCCCCTCCTACCGATTACTTACTTTTTCTTCTATACTGCCGCTTCTGCCGCCATTTTGATCCAAGGGGGCAGCATGAGCGTGTTCAGGAGGGGAAGTGGGAGGGAGGAAGACGTTACCCGTGCGGGCGCTACTGCGCAGACTCGCCCCAGAGCAAAGCAAGGCAAAGTGAGCAGAGCGAGGCTGGGAAGAAGGGAGCCCGAGTGGCGAAGAAAAAGTGTTCAGCAGGAGGGGGAAGAAAGGGTATTGGAGGTTCCAATTTCCCATGGCACGCCTGATGATCGCTCACGGCACACTAGTGTGCCATGGCACACTGGTTGGGAAACACTGGTTTAAGGGACTGTGTTACAGTTTAGGGGGACTCGGTGTTAGCCATGTGATACATGCTAGCTCTCCCAATGCTGCACCATTGCAGTTTACTCTCTACCTTGCCTGTGAGCCCACCTTGCCTAATTGTGAAGTCCTTAGTGACCTTGGACTCAAAGGACCAGTTACTAGGTCACAGTATTTACCTTAGCTGAATACCAAGCCTGAACAATGAAACCAGAAGTGGCTGGAAATCTACTTATATTTTTGACCAAAAAAAAAGAGTCAGGGAATCTCTGTACCTAGTTTTAAAGGTGCCACTTTTAAGAATTCCAGGAGTCGTTGTTCTAATTTCTGGTCAAAATGTTTTCAAGGGCTACATGATCACCATCCTAGTTTATCATAACCAAATGTTCTCAGTTGTCAAAATCAAGAAAAAAGCTAGAAGTATTTTGTGAAACACCTTAAAAATACTAGAAATAAAAAAACTTCCATGGAGCAGATAAGGCTAATCTTTGTAAGACTAATATATACTATTTGTTTATTTACATTGTAGACTAGCTTATTTGGTAGATCTTCTCTCAGGACAATTACTTTTCCCCCTGATAGAGCTTTGTAAATTATAGTATTGAATTTCTTTATAGGGAGACTGTTCTACTTTAGCAACCATGTTGCTTAAATATTATCTGGCAGATTGGGAGCATCTAGGCAAATGCTAGCATCCATGGGCCCCAAAAAGCCTGTCCAGTCACTGACCAGGATTTTACATGTTTTAGGAAAGATTTTTTTTAACAAAATAATAGCTTTATTTTATGGCAAGCACCAAACAGAAAACATTGGGTACCATCCTACTCCTCACCAAGTCTGAAGTCACTGCCACCAATATGCCACAATATCAGAACCTTTGCTGTACCATCTGACCTAAGTGGTTTTAATACAATGACCAGTGGCTGAAAAAGAAGTAGTTCTTATACTGTTGGTGGGATCTTACCTGAATTAGCACATACACTGCCTTCAAGGATCCATCACTGAAGGATAAGCACTGGGATGAGTGAATTTGCAGTTGCCTCTCCCTATCATTTTTTCCTTGTCTAGCTTTCCCCTTCAACCCCACTGTGGGGAAGGAAGATACAGGGCTTGTGGGGGTAAATTGAGTCAGACCGCCATGGTAGAGTATGTTTAGAACAGGAACACCACAGGTGCACACTGGGAAGTCTTGTGGAATGATTTGTGGGGCAGAGGATTCTCATTTCTGCCACCTTACTTGCCAGAGGTCCCATCAGATCTGGGCCAGTGGTCATGACCACTATGGATATTTATTTATTTATTTATTTATTTATTTATTTATTTATTGGGGCTTTTTCGCCGCCGACTCCCGGGGGCTCGCGGCGGCTTACAGAGCCGATGGCACAACGCCACAGGTTAAAAACAACAATTAAAACACATTAAGCAGTAAAATATAGTAAGATCTAAGAGCAGCAACACTATCATAGCCCTGGAAGGTGTGAGCACAACCTACTCCCCAAAGGCCTGCCTAAACAAATAAGTTTTACAGGCCCGCCTAAATGGGAGTAGGTCTTTCAGAGTTCTGGCCCGGCCGGGAGGGCGTTCCATAAGCGTGGCGCTATCACAGAGAGAACGCCCTCCGGCGGTGGATGTTAGGTGTGCCGATTTTACCGAAGGTACTGCCAACAGATTGGCCTCTTCGGACCGAAGTGATCTCGCTGGGCAGTATGGGGTGAGACGGTCCCTCAGATACGCTGGCCCCAGGCCGTGTATGGCCTTAAAGGTAAGAACCAGCACTTTGAAGGCGACCCGGTGCTCAATTGGCAGCCAGTGCAGATCCTGCAAGATTGGTGTTATCCGGCATCCTGCTGGAGCCCCAGACAGGAGCCGGGCGGCAGTGTTCTGCACCAGCTTGAGCTTCGGATCGACGACATAGGCAGGCCAACGTGAGCGCGTTACAGTAATCTAGCCTTGAGATGACCGTGGCTTGGATCACCGTGGCTAAGTCGCACCGGGAGAGGTAGGGGCCAGCCTCCTTGCCTGGCGGAGGTGGAAGAAGGCAGCCTTGCTGGCCATGGAGACCTGGGCCTCCATGGACAGCTGGGAGTCCAGTTGGACACCCAGGCTCCTCACGGACGGCGCTGGGTGTAGCGCCGAACCGTCCAGGGTCGAAAGCCGGGCACCCACCCTGCCCGGGCCGCCCAGCCACAAGATCTCCGTCTTCGCCGGATTCACCCTCAACCTACTGGCTCGCAGCCATCCAGTAACGGCTTCGAGGCAAAGTTGGAAATTATCAGGGACGGATTCGGCCTGCCCTCCATCCTCAGAATGAGCTGGGTGTCATCGGCGTACTGATGGCAGACCAGCCCATAACTCCGCACCAGCTGTGCAAGCGGCTGCATGTAGATGTTAAATAACAGAGGGAGAGAATGGCCCCTGAGGAACTCCACACGTTAGTGGGAAGCTCTCGGACCACCCCGCCCCTCCTCACACGCTGAGACCGCTGGTGGAGGAAGGAGGACAGCCATTTAAGGACCGTCCCCCTCACTCCAGCCATGGCCAGGCGGTGGATCAAAAGATTGTGGTCGACCGTGTCAAACGCTGCCGTGAGGTCCAATAACGCGAGCAGCACAGACCCGCCTTGGTCGAGCTGGCAGCGGAGTTGATCTGTGATGGAGACCAGGACCGTCTCCGTCCCGTGCCCCGAACGGAAGCCGGACTGGATGGGGTCTAACCATGTTGTGTCATCTAAGAAGGACTGCAGCTGCTCCATTACTGCCCTCTCAACCACCTTGCCCAGGTACGGAAGATTCGACACTGGGCGGTAGTTGGAGGGAACCGCGGGGTCCAATGATGGTTTCTTCAGTAATGGAGCCACCACCGCCTCTTTTAAGCACTCTGGAAAGACTCTTGCTCAAGGGAGCTGTTTATGACATTCAACAGAGGCCACGTAACCCCTCAGGCAAGATTTAACAAGCCAGGAGGGGCACGGGTCGAGGAGCAGGTGGTCGGGCGAGCTGCAGTCACTATCTTATCAACAGCATCTGCGTCCAGTGGTCGAAACCGGTCGAGGGTGGGCCCGGCGGAGGGCCACGGAGTCTCACTTTATGGGAATGCATTTGAGATGAATGGTAGGAAACATTACTTCTATTGTGCAGCTATGGAAAATGCAGGAGGACATGTTAAGACCAGCCAGGCCATGTCAAACATAAGCTCAGGGGTCCTACGGAAATCTGTTGGCTTTGTATTTGTTCAGTATATAGAACCTGGAAGAACTAAGTGAGCTAGAATCTGCATATTTGAAAATCAGTATATAAATTTTCACGATTAGAGTAGATCATTCCATGTTGTAAGCAGAATACATACTGTAGCTTTCACAAAAGTGACATTGAAGGTAGGAAAAGAGCACAGCTCCCTCATTTTAATTCTAGGGTGTAGTGAATCTTCCTATTCTCTGCAATTGAGGAAAATTTAAAAAACGGTTTTCCATGACAATGTTGTTGTTGTTTATTCGTTCATTCACTACCAACTCTTCGTGACCTCATGGACCAGCCCATGCCAGAGCTCCCTGACAATATTATTTTACATAAAATAAACTAATACACAAACAGATGGTCCACTCCACTGTGGTTTTATTTGTTTATTGTGTCAGAAGCAAATTGGGAATGCAGTTATCATGTATAACACCCCCCCACACACAAACTGAATGAAAAACTTGGCATTATGCGAAATTTTCTTTGACCAGAAGATGACAGCTTGGAGTGCCTTTGGTGTGGCTGTAAGAAGATCCTCCCTTGTGAATGTGGCAGACTCAAACTGCATTGTACTGTGGTGCAATTCTGAGATACCTCTGGTATTTTTGGATAGTAAACAAAACCAAGAAAACCCACCATATTAAATTTATACCTGTCAAAAACTGTTTTATTGTACACCCAATAATTGTCTTTTCAGCATCCCATAATATGTTCTGTTTGTATCTTTCTGCTTATACTCTTATTGAAGAAATTCTGTTAAAACATTATGGTGATATTGGAGCGTACTTTCATAATGAATTCTTTTACATAATACCTAATATCATTTTCCCTCCTTTTTCTCCTTCAAGAAAAGACCCTCTTTCAAGCAGATCATTTCGATCCTGGATTCCATGTCAAATGATAGCAATCTTCCAGACCAGTGCAACTCATTCCTGCATAACAAGGCAGAGTGGCGGTAAGTCTACGCTGTTTTCTGAAAGCTACGTCTGGAAGATGTCATTTTAAAAAAATTCCTGACCTTGTTTACCTAACTCATTGGGCAAGAGCCAAAGTTGGACTTCTTCTAGTGGAGCAGCTGGATCTGCCATAAGCAGAAGGAAGACAATCTCTGCTTCCTGCTGCAGCCCCTTTGTACCCCAAAAACATATCATAGAAGGTTGAGAATTGTGGTTCCCAAAACTGGAAAGGAAAAGGAAAGTGGGAGGCCGTCCCATTTGATTACTCATTGATAGCATTGTCATTATGTATCTTCAATTTGAATATGTGACCTAGTCTAACACTCAAACCATTGCATCAGAGTTGCTCAACTTTCTTGACAAGCACGCCCTGTTATATGTCTCCCAGATTACATCAAGGAATCCTAGCAGGACAATTGAAGTTCGTTTTAGCATAGCAGGCAGGCAGTTTATAAGTTGAAATTCATTGACGCTTTGTCTTTCAAGCCATTATTATAATTAATAACATCCCTAAGTGGTGTATTCCAGGTGACAATTCCTTCTTGCTGCACAATATTAAGCATACTTTTTATTCTGTGGCTTTTGGGCCTTGCTAGCAAGTAATACTGTGGTAGTGTCACTTTTGAAAATGCACTTCAGTCTATTCTGTATATGCTGTGTTTGAAACAGCTTGACATACAAAGAGTGCAGGATCTAAAAATGGAGCTATACCAGCAGGAGAGAGTAACCAAACAAAGTTTGCAGTAGTCTAAATTAGGAATATTTGGCCATTCTCCAGGTCAATGTGAATGCCGTTTACTAGCATAATAAATGATTATGGGCCTGCCTTTCTTTAGAAACAACCTGAAAGATGCAAAAAAAAGTACAAGGTTTTTGAAGAGGTATAGAATTTGAAAAAGAGAATTGGAGAAATAAGGTTTAGCAAAACAAAACATTCTGAATTTAAGAGAAACCTCTGAAGTGAAGTGATAACTGGAGAATTTAATTGCAGGGCTGGAAAAAGTGAGCACAGGATAAGAGATTTGAGCCAAGTCACATGATGCAAGTATAAATAGCTTGTTTTAGAACTGACATTATTCTTCCACTGACTCAGCAGAGTATGGCAGAAATGGACTGCGGCAGTGTTCAGAAGAGCACGCGGCATTGCGCCATCTCCTGATGCAAACTGAAAACTGCAGTGGAGAACCTGGGATAGCACTCAGGACTAAATTAGGTTTATGCAATGTCTAAAATGTTATTTTTAGCCTAATCCTGAATATAAATCCATTGATGGAACCTTTTTTCCTAGAAAAGGCATTTAGAACTGCAAGCTTTGAGCGTTCATAGATGTATACAGACTTTTCCAAGCTTTTGCCTTTTCTCAAGCAGGTGCCTCATGTTGAATCAAAATGGAAAGTTTTCAAAATAGTTGTCAAGTTTGTATATATTAATAAGACCGTTAAAAATGAAAGGTGGTGTGTTTTATAAGCTTGGAAAAAAGAGATTATAGGACCTGCAGTCAGTCCATGTTATTCTAAAAAAAAAACTGAAGAAATAAATAAATAAATAAATAAAATTTAAAAAAATTGCTTGCTTATTTGCACTTTCTGCTATTTCAATTTGGGAAGCTAAACATTTGCTGTTACAAATGTTTATATCAGGAAATGTGGCATTTTTCCATAGTAATATCTTGGTGAGATAAGCTGCTCCTGGTGCTCCAGTTATCAACTATCATTGCCAATGATCATGTAGCAGCAGAAAGCATGGTACAAAACTGGGCAGAAGGAAAATAAATAGCAGATGGCAGCTGATCTATTGAGTGGCATAGCTACATTATAGAGACATTTCAACTCTGATGCAGTTAGGAACAAAGTAGGACCCCCATATCTACGGTATTGCTACTCACCATTTCATTTATTCATTTCGGACAAAATATGACCTCTCTCGACCTTTTCTAGGTTCTCCAGTTTCAAGCTATGTTACTCTTGGTTCAGAAGTTCTTCATTTCAATAAGGTTCATTATTATTTGTGGTTTTGCCTATCTATGCAAAGTATATGAATTTGGAAATGTAAGATAAACAACCATGAAATAGAAACTGGACCATATCCTGGCCCATCCATCAATTAATCATTTCTTTATATCCCACTTCTTTCCCAAGAGTGAAACCCAAGGTGTCTTAAAAAATAATACAAGTAAAGTCATATATAGTTAAAAGCATACAAAAAGCTGGGATTAATCAACCAATCATTTTATCTGTAAAGTGGTGTTTTGCTTCATAAAACAGTTCTTTAAACATGTGTAAGATTGCCTTCTAATGAATTTCATCATTCTTTAGCATAACTGCTTGATGACCAACAGAGAGAACTAAGCTGCTTTATCAGAGAGTCTGGAGATACAAAGTGACCTGTAGAATATTTTGCTTAAAAGCTCTGGGGGAGAGTTTTATTTCTATATCCATGAGATCTGAAAGAACAAATCTTCGCAGCAGGGTGCTAATTATATTTTCAATTTAAAGTAGTGGAAAATACCAGAATATCTACAATTTACATAAATTTCATCTGTTTAAATTATTCTCCTTGGGTTATAGCCCAGCAAATTTTGAATTGTATTTAAGAGGATCATCTTGAATACATTTATGGAACTAGAATCAAATTTTAACATTTTCCCCTGCCCTTTCCCCTTTTATTTCAACTAAATGCTATTAAAATAGAAAATATGCTTTAAAGGGTTTGGGGATCCTCCAGAATCGCAAAGGGGTAGTGCTGAGGACTCCAGGCAAGAGCTGGCAAAAATAATTTCCTTTTCTCTCCTATTATTGGAGGCATCCATAACATTAAAGACTGTTCCACTAACGGAAAAGCCCACTGCTGAAATGGTGATTAAATTTAGAATAATAGTTCTGAGTCATTTTATTTCAGCTATTAGTAGATTTTAACATTCCCTTCTACTAAAAAAAATAAAGAATGGTGCTCAAGGTGGCTATCAAACTTAACTAAACACCATTTAAACCATTAAAATTGAAGCAGTCATCAAAATAGTTTTAAAAGCTTGACCGGAAAAAAAGCAAAGAGAATAGGCTCTCTGGGGGGAGTGTATTCCACAGTCTGGAAAGCACATAATTCTAGAAGGTTGCTGTGAGTTTTCCGGGCTGTATGGCCCTTTTCCAGAAGTATTCTCTTTTCTCCCACATCTATGGCTGGCATTCTCAAAGTTTGAGGGGTCTTTCATTGTTTTCCCCCTTAAAGATTTTAGGATTAGAGTTTGTCAGATCTCAGGGACTGGCCCCAAGTCTCCGGTTTTCATGGGTCATCTCCACATGGGAGATGAGGGTACAAATTCTCCAATGTTGAGAGACTGGGATCCAGGCAAGAAGAAAGGGTTATATGCAAATTTCTGTCTCATCTAGAAAGGCAGAAGCTTGCTACTACTTACAAGCCTCAGTTGATTTGTTGCTACTATTTGCAAAGACATTTGGGGTCTTTTCCTCCCAGGGCTCACCTTCTACTCTGCTTGTCAGATTAAATATTTCCCATCCCCTCTTTTCACTTTGATCTAAGAACAGCTTCTGATTTCTGTCTTAATTTCCAAACAGAAGAGTTTTTGTGTCTGTGCATGTTTGAATTATAACCTGCACACAGCTATAGCTAATAATGCATCATTCTTATTGAAGGCATCCTTAGGTTCTAGCCTGCATATCTCAGGGTCTGTGACACTCCTGATTCAGCAACTCAGACTGGAAACAGATGGTTCCTTATAGAGCCAGGCTCCAAGCCACTGAAGGCTTTAAACCAGGGGTTGCCAAACTTTGAAGTGGAGGACCATTTCATGGTTGTTGGGGGGCCAAACTGAAACTGTGTGCTCGTGCATGCATTTGCCATGCCACAAACCCCTGAGTCAAAAAATAGTGCGGGGTTGCTTTAAAGAATGAAAGCAACGAGGAGAACTAAGAAGCAATGATAATGATATAATTTTGTATTTTTTGTGTATATCACCAAACATACAAATGCAACATGCAATGCAATATTTCGGAGCACAAGTAAATAACCTAATAGAGACCCTACATGGGTAAAAGAGACTCCAACATTATCATAGTGCATAAAGAGCATTCATATCTCTGAATAGAGAGTCCCATGAGAGAGTTCCTTCGCAAATAATATGATAAAGTCCACCTTCTTCAAGAAGAGAAAATATAAGGGATAATGTCCAATAGCAAGCGAAGTACTCTCACAGCGGCCAACGATCTCGTGGATGCGTGCACTGAATCGTTTTGCCGTTTACAGGCTTTTTCTAGACCGGTCTTTCTTTTGTTTATTTCAACCCTTATTTCAGTTATTTATTCCATTTATCATAAAAATAAATGGAAAAACTTTCAACCATGTCCAAGATAGTGTGTGAAATATCAGTGACAAAAAAAGAATTAGTGAGATTGGGGGGAGATATTGCAGCCCCCCTCCCAATATACTTCATTATAAGTTGTTTATGAGGTAGTAGAATGAGCCAGGTCATGGAAAAACAAGCAAGCCATATTAATCTGCAAGGATATTGAAGTAAATGGAATACACATGACCAATAATGTTCAATGTAAATTGCTAAACTTGCGAAGTAACAGACTCATTAACTGGGCAATGTACAGGAGCCTCCAATTTAATTACACTGTTTTATTGTACATTTTTTTTAAAAAGAATGCAGCTGTTTTTCAGAATCTGACCTTTCCTCGTAAAGAAGTTTTTACCTAATGGGGGAAGATAATTACAGTTTTATTTTGACATATAGAAAGCTGTTGTTACCAAGGCAAAGCATCTTCAGAAAGACATGCGCATAAGTACAGATAAGGGCAGTGCAGTGTGATTATTTTGGACTCTATAATGCAAGTCATTTTGTTGTAGAGGTTACAGCTTTCTGCTAAATGGGATAGAATTTATTATCTAAATCAGTAGACTTTCTCAGGAGTGTGATATGCCTTCATCCTTAGATGTAAAATGGACACTTCTGCAAACTGTTTTGAAGCATAGCAATATGCCCAGTTGCCTTGTCAGATTTGACCCTTCGCAATGTATATATTCTTCAGGGCCAGATTATCCATGGTTATATTGACACAATTGATGGAGGCTCCTCAGTGCTTAGAGGCCCCATGCTGAAAGGGAAAGGGCAAGCAGATTCTTCACCAGTCGATCCATGAATTTCCCAGTGTTTGATTATCATCCACATTGTGTTTGTTATTTACATAAATGCATACAAATGAATGGATTTAAGCTGTTACTGGGCTGAAAATCTATATGATCATAAAGATTTTTATGATTTCTATTTTTGCAATGTTTACCATATATATTCATGGAAAGTCAGCCTCAAATATAAGTTGATAGGGGACAAAAATTATGAATTTTGATATAACCCATGGATAAGTCAAGGATCATTCTGCAAAGAGGGTAAAATGCCATTGCCATCTCAGGCGGCCAGCTAATTTCCTACTTTCATACAAAATTTCATACAAAAAAGTCAGAAGCAGCTTCATAGCAAAGAAAGTAGATGAAGGGCCCTTCCACGTAGCCATATATCCCAGAATATCAAGGCAGAAAGTCCCACAATATTTGCATTGAACTGGGCTATCTGAGTCCACACTGCCATATATCCCAGTTCAAAACAGAACGTGTGGGATTTTAATCAGTGTGTGGGAAGGGCCGGTGTTGGCTCTTCTTTTAGATTCTCCCTTGACCCAGGAAGTTGACCCAAGATTTTGGGGTTCATTTCTTCACTAACATTCCTGAACTTATACATTAGTATGTAGGGTATATATTTTGTCCAACCACTTCTATGTGTGCCCCAACCCTTAGAACTTATACCTGCATCTGGTATAGCAGCTATACATCTAGAACTGAATTAGTTAATTTGTTCTGTGCTTCTTTGCCTCCTTTTCCTCATAGTGTGTTCTTGATATTAGAGTCACTCCAGTACAATATTGAACATGACATCATTGTGATGTACATTTCATCATCTGCGCCATTGCATCATTGGTTGCTCAATATGCATTAAGTTGCCATTAGAATGAAATGCAGAGTGATAGCATTCTGTGTTTCTTGCTATGTCCAGTTAAGCCCTTAGAATTACATTTGGACCAGGAGTGCAAATCAGATTATTAAACAGATCACTGCATTTTACTTGGGAACTCCAGAGCCCAACTAATAGGGCCCACTGCATGTCATGCCCCTTTGACTTCTCTTGCCAAGCCCATTACTCTTGATAGTCAGAGGTCGTTTTGGGGTCAGGCATATAATTCTGACACAAGAAGAATCTGGCAGTAGATTGACATTGAATCACGGCTCTCTCTTTCAAGCATCATTTCTACCAAAGCAAAAGAAAGCATAGCGGCAAATTTGGGTTTCCCGGCTATCTCAAGAGGCAGCGAACCCTGATGTTATAAAAAGAGTGCAGTTTCTTCAAGCAATTCAGCAGGGGGGAATGCAAATCAAGGAAGAGAGTTAACAAATAACAAAAGCATTAGTTAGAAATAATAAGGTTTGGGACTTAGCGATAGAACCAGTTTCTGAAAATAGTATATGACTTGAGTAGCTGGACTTTGCTATACAGTCCCCACCAACCCCTGTAATCCATGGATTCGGCATCCATTGATTTGAACATCCATAACTTGAAAATACTCAAAATACATTCCAAAAGGCAAGCTTTGATATTGCCATTTATATAAGAGACATTGTATATAATAGACCTTAAGCAGCCACAGTAGATACCAAAGGTTCACTGTGTAATGAATGCAACCCAAAATTCTTTCTTTGGAGAAAGAGCAAGATTTCAGTTTAAAAATCACCTTGCTCTTGTGAATAAAACAATTTGTAGTAAAAATTGAGTCATCCTTTCTCACAAGTAATTTCCACTCTGTTGGGTGTGCGTGTGACTATTCTAATGCAGACTTCTCAAACTGGTATACTCTAAATATACAATATACAAGGTCCAAAATCCCATGACCAACATAACTGACTCCCACAATTAGGTTGATGATTCTAGAAATCTAGTTTCAAAATGCCTGAATGGCATAAGATTGGCGGAAGCAAAAGCTTGCCCTAGAAATAAAGTTATTATTATTATCATCATCATCATCGTTACTACTACTAATACTACTACTTCTATAAAAAGGAAATGTTGGATTACTTTACATATGTATCTGGGATTAATCCAACCAAATTTAGTGGCCCTTATCTCTGAGCAGTAATAAGCCCTACTGAGCTATAAGAGTTGATCCCCTATTCTTTCTTGATTTGCCATTATTTTAAATTTGTTTTCCATGTCATAATTATCATCAGAATCTCATATTTCTATGGCCAATGAAAACATTCTTAATTGATACTGCATTTGTGAATTTCTCGCTCAAATAATTCATTCTGATATATAAACTACAGGGAAGTATAGTGAATGTTCTTCCATAAACCATTTGCCACATACTAAGACTTCACCAACATATGATAATGCAGGCTGTGGTGGTAGATTTCTAGTGTGGCAAAATATATTGTAGTTAGGGTGGCATTTTAAATCATGTTCCCTATGTGAGGAAAATGCTCAGTATGAAAGAAAACACATAAAAAGGTCTGGAACCTTCCTCTGTTATGAACTGTCTTGTTATATGCTAATAGATGAAGTTTCTACATCTATTGTTTCTGCATATATTTAAGTGTATTGACAGCAACATGGAGAAGGCGGGAAGTCCAGAACAAAATGATTTTGTAAAATGGTCTAATTACTCTATACTGCATGGTGGGCTGTGTGTTACTCTTGGAGTTCTCTTCTACATTAGAAGCCTCTTTTCAGACAGAAAAGGAGCACAGCAGCATTATTCCCGGCCTAGCATCTTCCTTCTTTATCTGTTAGCATTTGGTTTTGAATACCATTTTTAATGGTCAAGGGAGTATTCCATAGCCAGTGTTTAAAAACTGTACCTATTGACCATGCCCTGAAGTGAACCATCAAAAATCCACATAGTTTAATTTCTTGGAAATAAAATGTAATTTTAAGGAAACATATTTTCCCTTCCTTTGATTTTTAAAGAAAGGTGTATCAATTTTTTTATACAAGCCTGAACACTTTCTGTGTTGTTTATGGTTCAAAAACCTCTCTCTTGGTAGTAATTAAATGTCCTGCTTGAGTTAGTACTGTACTTTTTACCCTTTCCCATTTAATTAATATTCATGCGAGGAAAAAATTATGAACAATTTGTACTTGTCAGGAAAAGACATGACTTAACAAATTGTTCTTTGTGTAGATGTGAAATAGAGGCAACTTTGGAGAGACTAAAGAAACTGGAACGTGACCTGAGCTTTAAGGAGCAAGAGTTAAAAGAGCGGGAGAGGCGCTTGAAGATGTGGGAGCAGAAGCTCACTGAACAGTCCAACACACCTGTAAGTATATTGCCCATTTACCATTCATCACAATTGTATCCAAATCTACACCCAAAACGGGGAAAGTTCTGATGTTTAGGCTCACCTATGGGGTTTTCACATTTTCTCTCCATACCGTTGAGCAGCTAACTTCCATACACTGCTTAGAAAGGGATTTTCATCCTCCCCATCCCTATCCATTATTTCCAAAATGGTTTGCTATCAGGTATGAATGCTAGGCATTTGAGAAACAAAGCATTCTTTGACCTGGTTCCCCAAAGTCCAGCTAAAGCGTATTTTAACTGAAGAGCAGGGTATTGGATGATTAATTACATAACAAAATAACCTTACTGCTTCAATATAACTGCTTGATCTCAAGCTAATAGAAGGAAAATCCCACACTTGCTAGGTACATATGCAAACCTTTCAGATTGTACATTATGTTCAATTAAAGGCCACAGTTGTTTCTGTTGTGTATCATAAGGACATGCAAAAGTGTTCCATTTCCAGTATGCTTTAAAGTGCGGATGGAGTTCTTGCAAGAATGTGCTGCAGAATTTTCCATGGTGGAGGCAGAACACCTCTGCACACCAAGGAAAGCATGCTCAGATTTGCTTTCTGAGGGGAGGCTAGAGATTTGCGAATGATGTGACTTTCACCGCACATTGGTGGAGTCTTGTGTGGCCATTATAGCTCCTACACCTGAAACACAATTCTGAACTTCTGCCATCCACAACTTTGTATCTGCAACTGCAGTGAGACTTGGGATTTCTACAATTCATGCTTATTACATTCATGTCCCACTTTTCCTTCAAGAAGTACAGAGTAGCTGAATGGGGGACCTTCCGGGATCTCCACGTAAGATACTGAACAGGCTGTGATGCGCTTCGCTTTAGCAACGTGTTCGCATATGTGTTTTCAGAATATTTTATGGGTTGCATATTCTAAACAACAAATAATCCCTGATAAAAAGGTGTGGTTAATATAAAGATTAATTATTGTTCTAAATTAATTTTGTAAATTAGATATCGGGGAGTGGCGGTATACAAGTTTGATGTATAAATAAATAAATAAATATCCCCCTAGCAATATCCTGGTACAGAAAGGAGGTCCTACGCAAATGGTAGAGCACAATCCAAATCAAGGTTTGCATTCAGGAGAAGAAATTCAGGAGAAGATACTGGCTTATGGATATCAAAATACCATTAAAGCTTTTTATTTGCATTAATTTTTAAAGCAGTGCTTAGAGAATAAAGCATAATACATGTGAAATACAAATCATCTCCCTCCTCCTCCTCCTCATGTAAGAGTAATTACTACTTGAGTTCATATGCAGGAGATCATATCCTTAGGAAAAGACTAAAAAGAGAACTGGCATTTAAAATATGATTTCAATTACCTTAATAGAGCGGTGTTAACTTAACATCTCTTGATGTTTCTTGCAAGTGATCTTCACATCTTCTCATTTGCCTTATTTAATTATGTTGAATTCTATTTATGCCCAAAGGGATGGGCTGATAGGTTTTTGCTTGAATCATATTGCTCATCTCAACTAAAGTAAGCCTGTTAAATCAGTGGGATTGACCTATACGTTGATTCACCTTTCAACAATTAATTCAGTGGGGTTGGGACTAACCTACAGGCTTTAGGTTTCTATCTTTCCCGTCTTCCCTTCCTAAATCACCTTTGATTTAAAATGTTAATGTGTTGTGTCTATACATTTGTTACGATGTTCTATCCTTTTGTGATTGTGTACAGTACACATTATAATTACTTGTGAATAAAAGTGGTGGTTTTGGCCTGTTCACTGCTTTTGCACCTTTTTTCTGAGGCACAGCTTAATGGCATCTATATGAATGACACTGCATGTGTATTCCAGCTGTGAACATGTAGTAGCATATAATGATGAGGCATGAGTGTTTCCCAGAAGCAAGGTGCTCTGTGTTCTCAGTAGGCAGCCTGTGGGCTCCCTTTAATGTCTGCAGAGATCCAGCAGCTAAGATATGGGCCATCACCTACATGGTGCACAGCATGAAACATAGCCCTAATGAGCCAATCTTTCCACCAGCAAGGCTTTGGGTATTTTTTAAATGTTGCACTTGCTTATAGCTTCTATTCCTTTCCCCCCACTGGCTGGGTTTGCTGAAGGGAGTATGTTGTGCTGATATCTTTTGTGCTTAGCATAAACTTCTTTTGTATTGGACATTTAACACAATCCACCTGTAACTCACATAATGTAACTCTTACCAGAAAAGTGGATTGCAATGTTGATGGTTTTGGTGGTGGTGATGCATCCTTTCAATGTCTTGAATGAATCAGCCATGCTGCAAGAGCTTCTGTCTGTTATCTGAATAATGGAAAGTCTTGCTGTTTCCTATACTGTTTTTCTCCACTTTCATTTTGCTTTTTTTAAAAAAAAAAACAAATTCTGCTTTATGAGTTCTGCTGTTCTGTATACAATAACAAATCTTGGACATGTGATGTAAAAAAACCCTGAAAAGGTCACAGACAAGCTCAGGTATACTGTGGAAATAGGAAACCTTTTAGAAAGAGATCTGTATTCCTGCTTTCTGAAAGTGGAAGCCAAAGCAAATTATAACTGCGATGAAGGTGAAATGATCAGATACAAAAACGTGGAATTTTTTCTCTTTGATTTGATGTGAGTTCCTTTATAGCAATTCCGTGTGGGTGTTTAAGATGAGATAGTTAAAATGAGGACTACGATTTTTCAGAAGGATGGAGCAAGAGGTTCTCTGGGCCCTTATTGTCTTCAAAAAGAAACATACAGTAAAGAGCAGAGCTTGGAAAAAAATCATTCTTTTAGCTATGGCTCCAAGAATCTTCCAACCAGTGTGGTCAGTGGACATACGGCTTCAAGAGTCTGGGATCTGTCATCCAAAACAATAACTTCTCCAAATTCTCACATAATTCTGCAGTGTGGATCCGGCAGTTTACTTTCCACTTAAAATTTAGTTTTCCATTTTCAGGGGTTTTATTCATTTTTGGCATATTACCTTTCATGTACAGTCTGTATAGCCAGGAAAGAGGTTTACTGCTGTGATCACACCTTAAAAACCTAGCCTGGAATTTACTATTACATACAAAAACCATTGAATCTAACAAATGGTTCAGCTATCAATTTAGTAATCACCACCACCATCAAAACATCAGTGTGCTTGGGAATGTTACTTTTGGGATTACAAGTCACAAAATGTCCAGGCACCATAACTGTTTTCTAGTAACCTTTTCAAGTGCTAATAAACATGTATTTATTTATTTACTTTATTTATATTCCGCTATTCTCACCCCGAAGGGGACTCAGAGCGGATTGTCTGCAAGTACAGTACACATACTTGCAGACAATCCCTTCAGTTCAACATATATAGACAACATATATAGATATATTTAGACATATATAGACAAACATAGACGAACAGAGGCAAACTTATGGCAAACTTCTGGCCACCAGGGGGAGCTGACGCACTCCTCATCTCTCTCAGCGTTTTCCAACGCCCTTTGTTTTTCTTCCGCAATCAGCGATTTCTGGAGTTCTTTATGGCCTCATAAATCAGTCAAAATTTGCCTCCCCACTAAATGTGGTACCTTTATCTCCTACTTGACAAATGAACTGTTTTTCAGGCTGCAAAGGTTGACAGCAGGCTACACTTAAGGTCGAGCACCCACCTCAACCCGGGCAGGCCTCGAACTCATGTCCTAGTGGTCAGAGAGATCTTATGCAGCTGACACTTAGCCAGCTGCGCCACTTCCCGGTGATGTATTTATTATTTATTTTATTAAAACAACCCAGAAGAAAATGACACAACTTGTGTACAGTGCTAGCAACAAGATGTCCCCATAATCCAAACTGCCTGGCAGCTTCCTTTTATCATATATTATTAAATACTAGCTTCTTATAATTGAGAACTGAAAATGTTGGTTTTCTGCCTTATTCTAGTTTCAGTATATAATGCCAAATCGTATGATACCCAAAATATCCTTATTTTCTGTCTCGCAGTCGTGACCACTCCAGCAGGCAGTGATTCCAAAGTGTTTCCCTTTCTAACTTGACATGTCAGGGATCGAATTTAGGATCTTGTTCATTCATAGTCCATGCTGTACCTCTCCCCCAATAATATTCTCATGAGTAGATCATGGAGAGGTTAGGCTAATGGATATTGCTAAGATATTTGAAGCATAGTCCACCTTCATAGAAAAATAACAAAGAGCATTTCTAGATCAAACTAGAGAGAATGTGCAGTCAAAAAACTATCTCTTTGCCCAGAGACTAATCAAACAATCTACCAACACCCCCCCCCCCCCCCATTGGACATGAAGATCCACAAGTATCTCTCACATGTGTTGCCCAACAACTGGCATACAGAGGCATTCTGGTCCTGGAGGTATGATAAAGCCAGAATAAATAGGATGTTGATTTCTATTGTGCATATAATGTGCAAGTTTTTATTTTATAAATAGACTTTTTTCCCTTCAGTGATGCCAGCAAAAGCCACAATATCTTAAGTGACTATTTGAATTTCAACAGAAACTCCTTTAAGGCTAGCAAAATATTCTGTTGTACTTCTATCCAGACAGGGTTGGAGTGTACCAATGTAAACAGTTCCCTCATTCTTTGGACCATGGGCTCTCTTAGTGCCCTGCAGTAGTTTTTGCTTCTGTAGCTTTCCCCACCCCTCATGTTCTAATGCAGTTTAGGCTTCCTCACAACTGGAATTTATATGCCAAAATGTGAATATTAATTCAGTACAGAGTTTCCTGGAGCTGGAACCTGGGCCTGGTTTTCAGTGCCAGCCTTAGCCATGAAATACGTGAAGAAATGAGAGAACAGGAAGATCTTTCCCTGATCCCAGCCATTCCCCATCCATGCTTTTAGGGTTTGAGAAAAATGCTTTCAGTGCCTCCCATTTACAAAATTAATCCTGGGCACTATTCTCCAATCATGTGTGGGCACAGCTGGATTTTTATTTTAGCATAGTAGAAATCTGAAATGCAAGCACAAGAATCACAAAAATGATCCATAGCATTGCTTTGCTTTTAGTTGTAGTAACAACCAGGGTGGCATTACATTGAGGGAAAGACTGTGTTCAAATGGTACTTTTCCTTCAGCAGAAATATCCTTCGTTTCAAATGTAGCCCTGTAATTTTAGCTGTGGAGCTGAGCTCTCTGTCAGTTTGGGCAACAAACTGTCTGGAGAGAGGGGGGGGAGGCTTAATTAATATGCAAGAATTGGTGCATAGAACTTATGTCAGGAATTGGAAGCAGATGGAGACACATGCTAAGCAGAAGAGTTTTCAAGTTTATGGGGGCTAAGCAGCAGCTGCAGAGCACCTGCTCCGCCATTGTCAAACGTTGTGGCGACATTTACATGGAATTGAAAGAAGGACAAATTGAGCGGTTTTATGGCTATATTATGGAAACTCTTCCCTCTTCGTTCTGATTCACACATGCAAATAGTGACTACTTATAATGCAACTGCAGGGTTCTTAGTGCACCAGCAAGTCATGTGAAGCAGCCGTGTGGATTGTATTTCCTGACAGATTTTTCACACTACATTGCAAACATACATAGACGTACAGTTTGTACCCTTATGTTAACAACCCAAACTGGGTGGTGAATTCTATCACAAATATTTGGTTTGCTGAATGTAGCAAACTTCATTTGATGGCATTGTGGTACCCTTAGCAAATGTGAATTAGGATTTAGTCTCTGATTTTGAAACCTCCTGTTCAAAAACATTTATGCTGAACACATACTTGGATTACATCTGTAATCTCATACACATGGCCCATTGTCTTACAACTATTTACTATCCTGAGTCCAGGGACCCATCCACATCACACAATTATAGTGGTATGATTCCGCTTTAACTGCTATGGTTCTGTCTCACAGAATTAACAATGGACAAAAGAGTGAGCCATGACAGAGTGGGATAACGGCAATCTCACTGTGGGGTATAAATGAGTTCTGAGTGAGCTCTGTTGCTTCCCTACGTTGCATGAACTAAATTCCATGAAGTTGAAATGTTTACCAACTTTGCCCATTTCTACTCCACGAAATTTTGTTCGTGCTGTGAAGGAAAGCAATGGGGCTCACCTGGAAGCTGCACAAGGTTCAGAGTATCATTCCCTTTCCACACACAAGTGATGGTATATAAAAGTTTGTGTTGGTTAGGTTCGTAACAGGCAAAGCTTTCTTTATATATAGCCTTGTATTGGGGCTAATTTACCTTCCAAACATCCCCAATGGGCCACAACCTCTCCTACCCTCCAGAAGCCTGTTTGCTTTGACCCTTATATGGGACAGTGAAATGTTAGCCAGAATTATATCTTCATAATGCTGGAGGAGACACTGGAGAAATCCTCTTAAGAAAGTATGTGTACATAGCTTCAGATCATAAAAGCTATGTTTAACTATCAGCTAGTTCCCATTTTCCAGGAAATGTGCTGTTGGTGACCTATGCGTGCAGTCATCCCTGAAGGAGGTATTCACTGCCTCCTTTGCATAACAACTTCCTAATCTTGGACATGGGCAAACTTCAGTTCTCCAGTAGGCTGGGATTTCTGGGTATTAAAGTCCAAAACTTGGAGGACCGAAATTTGTCCATGTCTGTTCTATACAGTAGTTCCGGGTGAGTAGGATTGATTGAGAAGCATCCGGCTGTGTTCCACAATTGAGCAACTGTGACATCCAGGGACTTTCCACACAGCCATATACTGTAAACCAGAATATCAAGGCAGAAAAGCCCACAATATAGGTTTTGAACTGAGTTATCTGAGTCCACACTGCAATATATTCCAGTTCAAAGCAGAAAATATGGGATTTTATTTAGCTGTGTGGAAGGAGCCCCAGAGAACCCCTGCAATGTCTTGGAGGATGTGTTTATCTGGTTGTGGAACATAGATGAACACACTTTGGCTCCCTTCCCCATCCTTCCCCAACCACCATATGGCCATACAGAAGGGTTTACCAGAAGAATGGTTCATTGTGTGTGAAGAGAGAGGAAACAGGGGGGGGGGGGGTTCTGCTAATGAAACTTTATGCCCTATGTTCATGAGGCAAGATCTCACCCTCGGGTATATTTTGCCGTAGCTAGCCATACCTTGTGTTGGTTAACTCTATTTCTACCAGTATTAGACTCTGAAAAATTGAAAACAAAATTTTAAGGACTTTGGCTAATTGATTGCTCAAATAAAACATAATTGTGTACTATTGTTGTTTTTTCTCTGATGCAAAATTTTCCATTAGAGGAGGAGAAATGTACATTTTCAGCATAAAACCTGAGCTTGTCTGTGGTGCTTTGCATATTCATTGGTAGTGGCTGTTCTATCTTTATGATTTAAAAACAAACAACTGCCTTTCCATGAAAACAAATCTAACCTGGCTTTTTATAGCCATTTGCTTTCTGTTTATTGCAAACTAATCTGGTGGTATCTTTTGCTGGGATTTTAAATTGGTTCTAACTTTCCATTTTCCCTCTCTGTCCTTCCTTTTCCCTCTTTTCCACTAGTTTTGCTTCCCTTTTGCTGCAAGAATGTCTGAGGAGTCTTACTTTGAATCTAAAACAGAGGAATCAAAGAGTGCAGAGATGTCATGTCAGATCACAGCAACAAGTAACGGGGAGGTGGCTGGCATGAACCAAAGTCTGAAGGCCTTGATGATGAAGGGCTTTCAGGATGTCTTCTCTATGAACGAAGCAGGGTCCGTCCTGCATTCTGGGATGCAGATAAATATGCAAGCCAAAAAGAATTCTTCCAAAACCACCTCTTTGAGAAAAGGGAAGAAGGTCAACCTGGCGCTGGGGTTCCAGGAATTCGACTTGTCTGATGAGGATACCGATGATGATATTGATTTTGATGATGACAGTGACAGTGATTAGCAGTGAATGGAAGGAGTAAGAACTCTTAACGTGGCACCTAAAACAAGGGGGGATGAACAATTTTCAGCAAAGAAATAATCCTACCAGTTTGATTTAAAGTAACTCTAAAACAACATTTTAATTTCTAGCCCCATTTTGTTGCTTGTATGTTATTTATCTTTACCCATCCAAATCATTTCTGTAAAAATTTAAATAGAATGTTTTAAACTTTAAAAAAAGGCATTTTCATTCTGTGTGGCAACATCACATTGTTGAATACAAAAAGATTTACAGCTCAAGAGTTTTTGGAAAATGCTAGACTTGCTAGCATAGTTTTAATTCACTTTAATTTGTTGGCAAATTATGTCAGCATAATTTATTACATCTGCATAAGTTTCTAGAGTTGCTTAGGAATAGAAAAAAGCAGAGGAAATCTGCCTGATTCCCTCTGGACCTCCTGTAAATTCTGTGGCCTTCTGTGGCTGTGTTTTTAGTGTGCTAAAGGTCTCTTCACTGAATTTATAATCATATTTTGTTGTGTTGATCACCTGTTTATGGGAAAACAATTACACAGCTAATAAAATGTAATGCAGATTTCCTCAACACAGAATAATATGTCATATAGGACAGGGCACACATGAAACACACCTATTTCCATATTTAGATCACCCTTACAGGATTTTTGTTGTATATATGATTTATCTACATTTGTACTCTTTTGTTTTCTAGTTGTAATTTCTATCATGTTCAGAATGGTATAAATTCAGAACTAGGAAGAACACATATAATTTAATTTGATACAATGACATTTACACAACATCTTCCAGAGCAGAAACTGAACTAATGATGGTGTCTATTTTCAAGCACTGTTGCATACAAATAACGAAAGAACATAGTAAAACCACTAATCAGTAGGGCTGAAACACTTAGTAGTTACATGTTAACTGATTTTTTAAATTAAAAAACCTCATAAAACCTGTGACTAAAGAGATGCTGCCAATTAATTGGGGTGATATAATGGCACTCCATGCAGTCATGCCGGCCATGTGACCTTGGAGGTGTCTACGGACAATGCCAGCTCTTTAGCTTAGAAATGGAGATGAGCACCACACCCCAGAGTTGGACTAGACTTAATGTCGGGAAAACCTTTACCGTTGCCGATTTTTAATGTTAGTTTTTTAAAATTGGAGATCTGTGGGTTGCAGGCACACTCTTTTAAGAGATGTGTTATCCTTCTTGTGCGCCATCAATTGTGTATTTCAAGACGTTTCCAGGGCCATAACATGTTTAAGAAACAAGCATAACATGTTTCTTAAACAGTTTGATTTAATCATCTGCACATGTATGATATTTGATAACCCCATTCTCTCTCATTGGACCTCTAGCCCTAATTTAGCTGATCATTTCATATGATGGAGGAGGAGATAGAAAATGTGCCCTTTCCATTTTTAAATGGCCACAATTGCCTGATTATAGAGAATTCTCTGATCACAGGGAACTATGATTTGTTTAAATGGTGAGAACAAATCACAAATTGTGATTTCAGAACTAGGTGTGTTCTCATATTGTAACTTCCCAGATTTGGATTTCAGATACAGTGGTGGCTTCTTTTCCGTTGAAAGTAGGAGCTTCCGATTTCTCTGGCATGCTGAGATTAAAGAGGGGACTTCATAAGATTTAGGCTAACCATAAATAGTTCTCATTTCAGGAGACTGTGGTTTAAGAATTATGTATGATTCCAGCACATGATTTTGGGAAAACTGTTCTCCGCTTACAGGAAAGTTCATTCCCCACATGTAAGATGTAGATAAACTATGTAGATAAATATTTGTTTCCATATCTTCACTAGAGCCACTCTGTTGTCGTCCATAGCATCAACATTTTTTTTTGGTTTTCTGATTTTTGTAACACATTTTGTAGCTGTAGCTCTCTATTTGTGCTTGCAAATTTTAAAAAGAAAACTCAATTTGGAAGACCATACATCCTAAAGAGATGTGCCTACATCCTCGTGCCTGTGGTACCCCATCCATACTTGTAACAATATTACTCGAAACATTTGGGAGTGACCTATGATGTGAGGTTGAAAGGGACAATCACTGGCGATGATTGCTCACAGAAGTGTGAGCAGAGCACATCAAGAATCCAAGCTATTAACTTAGGCTGAAATCCCATACACATTCACTGCAGAGCAAAATCTGTGGCACTCTGTGGGATTTTTCTCTGAGTAAACATTCATAAAAACTGAGCTGTGCCTCTGTATCATGGCTCTTATAATATTATAATATTAGTGCTGTAGGATTTTGTACCTCCAAGAAAGTTGCCTGTGGTTTTGGAGCAGTGGTTCTCAGCCTGGGGGTCCCCAGATGTTTTGGCCTTCAACTCCCAGAAATCCTAACAGCTGGTAAACTGGCTGGAATTTCTGGGAATTATAGGCCAAAACACGTGGGGACCCACAGGTTGAGAACTACTGTTTTGGAGGAAGTGAGGAATACAAGATAACTGACAAAAAGGTATTTATAGGTGCTACTATGTACGCACTAACAATTGCACCAGTAATATTTTTATTAGAAGTGTATAACTGGGGAAGAAAACATTTATCAGTGTGATTGTTCCATAGACTTTTATGTGTACAATTATGTAGAAATACAGCTTCATGGATCACTTTAGCAATATCATTTAATGAAATCAATTTATACTCAGTATCCCAAACTCAAAAATGCCAGTCAAGTTCTGAAAACAAAACTGTATTATTTGTGAAAGTGTTTTAGTAAGTGCACATGCACACACACATAGGAAGGCTCAACTTGGACTTTGGGATCTCTAGGGTGTAGTGAGTTACAAGTAAATGCTATATTGCACTTTGGTAACCCAGGCAATTGAAACAGGTCATTGATAAGTAAAAAATAATATGTCCAGAATGATATTCTGCATGTTCCCTCTCTCTATATCAAATGCTGAATATTAGTCTGGAATATTATTTTTAATTATTAACTACATGTATCAATTGATTGGGTTACCAGACTATAATGACACATTTACATGTACGAGGTATCCAACACATACACACACATTTTGGGAATATCCCATCCTTCTGCAGCCCAACGTTATGGATGCTTGCAAAGAATTACGCCCTATTGTGTACAGAGGGCTTTACTTTTAGGTTAACTATACATATGATTGTAGCCTTAATTCTAAAACCAAGTATACTCATGCATACATCTAGACGTTTAATCAAAAAATCAATCCTAAAAATCTAGGTTGATTTATCTATGGATCAGTGTAAGTATTGTACATTAACTCTTATCAAAAAAGCAACGATCCCATTCTCTGAGTAGAATGGCAACAAGTGAGAGCTTAATCTATCCCGGGAGAACCTAAAAGAAGCACCAGCTTGCTCTACTCTCTGCACCATGTTGGTGGTAGTGACCAGGAGCTGCTGGTCTCCTGGAACGGCATTAGTGCCTTTCCCCTTTACAGCCTGGTGCCTGATCTATCCCGGGGTTGTATCAAAACCCATAATTTTGGGCCTAAAATCTGTTCTCAACCTATACATGAATTGACTTGTACATATGGAATTTCTGATGCCAATAAACATCCATTTCTATTGTACCATACTGCCCAATAAAGTCAAACACTTCCTGAGAATTTAGTGTGCTTGTTTTCTAGGTTAAACACCCAAAGATATTACTTGCTTTAAAAAAAATCAGATCTGAAATAAATTCTTAGCATAACAGTATCCACTTATGTACTTTATGAAAATTTGCTATAGTGCTGAGTGTTCTCAGTTAAATATTTATACACTACTAAAGTGCAGTGCCTGAAAGGACATATTAAAGAGACCAAAGTACAAAGAGCCACCATGTTACTCAATTTTGCATTTAGGTAACACCAAATCTTTCTAAGCATGAGTATACAGACAATTGTTTTTCAGGCACATGGATGTGGTAGAGTCATCATTGTATCTGATACATTCATTATTTGTTTGCCTCTCGTCCACTGACAGAGTCAAATAGAACATATATGGTGGAATTCATTGACATAGAAACAGAAATCCAATAATGCAATGTGACATTCTCTCTTCTTTCCAGGAGTCTCTATATCACATAGAAATATGGTCAGAAAGGTGGTGGTAATAGTAATAGTACAACTAGTAGTATTAGTGTTTCTCACTTCTACAGGTTTTGAGGGTATGCAGGCGCCTGCAGTGAAAGAACTTGCATTGTGTGAGTGGATTTTGTGAAGCAAGGTTTCACTCAGCAAGTTCTGTTTAGCTCCCTTTTCCATGTCATTGAGAGATGTAGTTTTGCCAAGGGAAGTCATTCTTTGGATTCCACCCATAGTTTTGAAGTTCTAAAAGAACATATGGTTTGCCCAGAAATCATACATTGCCCAGGAGAAACAATAGATGTTTTTGTAAGTTATGCTCTAGAGTGAGTGAAAAATCTGAATTTTATATAATTGCTGGGTTATATTTATACTATATACTATATATACTATATATATTTATGCCATCACTTCGAGCAAAGTAGCATTCTTGATCAGCTGATCAGCACATCTTCCACGATACTAAATGTGGAAGGTGTAGAGGGCTAGGAAGTTTCAGCCTTAGATACCACCATAGCTTAAAGAATGTGCAGGTCCACAGACTTTTGCTACTTCAACAACTCTTTTCTAAAACATTTGTACAGTGTAGTAGAACTTACAACTTGGACACTCACACTCGACCACTGGATTGGTTATCTTTTTCCAACTTCTGCATTGCTGAAACTATTGAGTAGGACATGGCAACCATTGCTTCCAGTTCTTAAGATATATGATATATACTCTACTCATAGAAATGGGTGAAGAAAGTGCCTTAATTGTTCCTTTAAAAATTTAACTTAATCATCACTTGCAAAGCCTACCTAGAGCTTTCTTGATAAATGAAGAATTATATGTTGGGGGCAAACTGTAGTAAACATGTTGTTTCAGAAATAGGTAACACCACTATTGGAAAATGATATATTACACTACTTTTTTTGCTTTTGCACTGTTTAAATGTTTTATATTGGTTAATAAGGAAACAGTATTATTTGTATTCTAGACATGTCTAGAAATGTAAATGGAAAGTATTTTACAGTGTTTAGAAAAGTTCAAACTTGATTTTCTAAAAACTGCTGTGCCACGTGAACTCTGTGCCAAAACTACTGCGGTGTGTAAACAAACTATCTAATTTGTATGTGAAATGTTTTATTTGCATGGCACAATTTTTTGTAGTTAGTTCCTGCTTTTTCATTACAATATTTAACCATGTGATGTCTCACTTCATCCATATATTGGATTGGCTTTTCTAGTTATTAACAGAACACCTTGCAATGTAAGGGATTCCACCCCCCAACCCCTGGTTGGTGTCATAAATCTTACTTGTGAAGTGTTTACTTTTCTTTCTGTTTGTTTCCATTTTGATTTTGCAATAAATATGTTAACAGTTAAAAGGGGGGGGGGGGAGATCTGTACTTATGAATAAAAATGTGAAGTGTTTAAATGAGGATCTTAATGGTATGTTTGCATCCTCTGTTATTATTTGGACTGCATCCCGGAACCCATAGCAAGTAGCTGATGCTACTGTATCCATCTCACCTCCCTGGGAGTGTCAGCCAGCTATAGCCGCTTCCAAATGACCACGCAGAACACGATCTGGGAATCACTGAAAGCTTTACTATAGAGTACTAACATGAACAAACCAAGAGTGACAAACCACTGTCCCACACCCCCTTATATACACTCCCCCAACATTTGAACACTCTCTTCCCACTATCCCCCACTTCCCACGCAGCCGTTCCTGCCAGGGCTGTGGCCCATTGATTCCCACATTCCAGGCAATTTGGGAGTGCTATCTTTGTTGTGACTGTCAGTAATCCAGATCTCGGGAGCCAAATTCAAGGCCGCGAGCATCGGTTCCTGATGGGGAGTTTCCTTGGAACAGTCAATATTTCATTAAAGTAGGAGAAGAAACTGGTACCTCTCCTATTACTAGCAGAACATCTCTCATCCCCTTACATTTATTATCAAGAAGCCATATGAAGGCGCTTTTTCAACAGTGAGCTATCAAAGACAACTGTCCTCTTGGACAGTTTAACTGCAACACCCATGACACCATACCACTGGCTAGTCCCATGGACACAAGGGTTGTGTGATATACTGATTTGTATCTGAGCAAGGTGTGACAATTTTTTGGGAAAACTTTTAAACCATAAATTTACCAGGTGATGTTTTGGAAGACAGGTTGGAATGGTCCATTTTATTAATAGTCTCATATTACAAACTAGATATTAATAAAGTACTTAACTATGTAACTTCTGTCTTCTCAAATTTGACAGAAACACAAACACACCATGCCTAGATTATCAGCAGACAGTCCCTTGTTCTCCCCATGAAACTGATACCTGATAAAGTAGGTTGGGAATGAGTTGCAATCATGGGAATGATGTCAAAATCATGACTAAGTAGTGAATGTGAATACAAAATAGTCACTAACTGTAATTGTTTGAAGTCATTATCAGTAATTAGACATGAGTTTGATATTGCCATTGTTTGGTACTATAGCTTTCCCCCGCTCCTTCACCGGACATTAGCTGCATGGGGAGAAGGACAGCCATTCTACCAACAACCAGAGTAAAGTTGAATGATGTTTTCATTGGGGTTTATTTATTTATTTATTTCCGGCATTTTACCCCGCTCTTCTCAACCCCCGAGGGGGGACTCAGGGTTGGCAGGGTCAGGTCAGGAAAGGTTACTTAGTTAACTACTTAGTCAATTATAAGCCAATACAGGATTCTAGCCAATATTCTTTTTTCATTAATACCTGAAGGTGAAAGGTTAGGTTCTGCTGCCCCCTACCTACCAGAGAGTGAAGACTCCTCTAGAGTCCTGGGTGAAGGGAACTGACACACTAGTCTAGGACAGAAAACAAGATATAGCTCTTGTGGCTTTGGGGTCAGGAGAGGTCATAGAGGTTCATCTCAATCTTCTTGAATTTTGAGGAATGTCTGTGCCCCATCTGAGAACTTGCAAAATCAGGTTTCTTCTTCATGTGGTCTGTGAAATCCACACACATGGGTTTTCCCCTGCGCATGCGCAGATTCTCGGATACTCTACTAGAAAGATCTAAATACAAGCACCGCCCACCTTCCCATCAGCCCCAGCGCCCAGGCGGGGCTTGCTCCTCAGTCCTTTTTTCCGCGTGAAGCAGGACACATTTTGGATTGCTCTCTCTAGCTTTTTCCTCTGACCAGGTTTTTTCTTTCCCTTTCATTCTCGACCAGACCCCTTTAGATATGTCTGTCCCTACTTTTAAAAAATGCTCAGCCTGTGGGGTTAATTTACCCGAGGCTGATAAACATTTAAAATGCCTGTTGTGTCTGGGGAGGCTCACCTAAAACAAGCCTGCAATATTTGCAGGAGCTTCACCACCAGGGCCCAAAGAGCCGGGATTCGCGCCTTAAGGCGCTCCTTTGACCAGTCTCTGGCGCCAGAACAGCTTCGCGCCAAGGCGCTCAGCCTTCTCCCCGAGCTTTGCCGCCTCCCCCTCCCTTGCAGGAGAGAGCTCACAACCTCCTCCGCAGCAAGAAGACCCATTGGAAGGCCCCTCTCCTTCCCAGGGCAAGCCACCAAGAAAGCAGGCAAAGCCGCCCAAAAAGGCAGCTCAAAAGACCAAATACAAGGAGAAGGAAAGGCAACAAAAAAAGAGACACCTCACTGCCCAACCGGCCTTGAGATCTCCTGTGGCTGAACCGCCAGCAGTCTTCCTTGAACTGCCTGAAATGGAGCAGGACACAGCGTCCTTTCTGGAGCTCCAGGAGCCTCCCAATTGCTCCCCATTGATGTGCTCACGTCCCAGGTGGACCCGAGCCTTGCCTTATCCCCTCCTCTTCTCCAACCAGCTCAGCTGGCTCCAGTGCCTGAGCGCTCTCCCTCCCCCGATACTGGCTGCCCGTGCTGCTTCCCCAGCCACACGGCGCCGCTCCAAGAGAGCCTCGAGGCGCCGCTCTCCTTCTTCCTCCTCCTCCTCCTCCCGGTCCCGCAGCCCTCCTCCTAAACGTCAGCACAGTCGCTCCTCGCACCGTGCTTGGCCCCAGGAATACCCTTTTCCTCCCTTCCCTTACCCGCCTTTCCTTATTATCCTCCCTATCACTACCAGGAAGGCTTTGAGAGCCATGTGGAACCACCCCCCTCGCCCTCAGGCCCGCCCTCCGCCTACAGCCACTGTTGCTTCTCCTCCTCCCGACGCGCCAGCTACTCCCCACCAGGTGGCAGTGCCTCCCTCCCTTTCTACTCCCATTCAGGCAGAAACTCAAGAGGCTGATGTTTCTGCTACTGAACCTTCCTCTGATCCCACCGCCTCTGCCTCAGTTCAGCAAGAGGCTGATCCTGATCCCCTCCAAGCAGAGGAATACAAGGCATTTGCAGCATTGCTCATACGCCTGTCTAGAGCCATCAATTTGGCAACCTCCCCCACCCAATGCTGTTCAAGATCCATGCTTTACCACCTCAGAACAGCGACCTCCTATGGCTGCTGTATTACCAACTTTGCCCTATCTATTACAAATATTAAAAACCACAGGTGTGGCACCAGGCCTGGTTCCAGCAACCTCCAAAAGGGCTGAAAATCTTTACAAGCTTGACCTTAAAGAAGCCACATGGCTTGCTAAACTTCCTAATGCCAACTCTTTGGTGACGGATGCTCAGCCGAGACCAATACAGAGAAACCAAATCTCCCCTTCCGATAAGGAAGGAAAAAAGCTTGACAACATGTCAAGAAAGTTTTATTCCTCAGCCTGCCTATTCGCTAGAATGGCCCATTATGGGGGTATATATGAGTTGCTATCATACATACATCTGGAATAAGGTAACTCCCTACCTCGAGTTGCTACCACCGGCTGAACAAGCCATGGCTACCGCCTTTGCCCAAGAGGCTGCCCTTCTCTCTAAGCTCCAAAAGGACTTAGCTAAAAATACCGCGGATAACGCGGGGAAATTGATTACGGGATCTGTGGCCTTGAGAAGACATGCTTGGCTTAGGGCATCTACACTATCCCAAGACCAACGCAACCTGATTGAAGACCTCCCCTTGGATGAGACAGGTGTGTTTAACACAGAGACTAATTCACAACTTGAACAGTCACACAAAAATAAACAAATTGTCAGTGGCTATGGTCAACGCCCCTACCAACAACGCCATAGGTGGAGACCTGATAGTAGAGACCCTTATTCCCGAGGAGGTTACTACTACCAAAACTATAGAGACCAACAGCGTCCCCAGACGCCCCCCTCTAGCGTTAGGAGGCCCCCTCTGCCCTTTCGAGGACAGTCACGCGGCTCCAGGCCTCCTTACAATAACAGGCGGCGGTTTTAACCCGTCACTTTCTCCCCCCCTCCCTCCCTCCACTCACACCTCCTGTTGTTCCACACTCTCAACACTTACAGCATACTGACACCATCCCACACCTCACCTTCCTTGATAGACTCCTACCCTTTGCGTCAGCTTGGTGTTCCATCACTACTGACAGGTGGGTCCTCAACATAGTTCACTATGGCTACACTATTGAATTTGACTCATGCCCCCCACTTGGGCACATACTACTCACTACACCTTCACCTGCCCTATGGGAAGAAATTGACTCCTTGTTGCACAAGGGAGCCGTCTCCCTGTCTCATTAGATGATACTGCCAACTGCCTTTTTCTCGCTACTTTTTGGTAGACAAACGAGACGGTGGCCAGCGGCCCATCCTTGACCTCAGGGGAGTCAACAGATTCATCAAGCCCCGCAGGTTCCGTATGATTACCCTAGCGGTTATCCTCCCTTTTATCAAACGGGAGACTGGATGGCCACCATTGATTTGAGAGATGCCTACTTCCACATTTCTATTGCCCAAGACCACCGTAGATACCTCTGCTTTGCCCTAGAAGGACAAGTTTTCAAATTCAACTCCCTACCTTTTGGCCTTTGCACAGCTCCCGCGTGTTCACGAAGTGTCTCGCGGTTGTGGCGGCTCATTTGCGGAAACGCGGAATCTCCGTATTTCCATACATTGATGACTGGCTTTTGATCTCTCCCACTAGAACTCAGCTCCTCTCTGACATATCATATACCTTATCTCTTTTACAGGACCTTGGACTCATTGTCAACCTCGACAAATCTCAACTGATTCCTACACAACACATTCATTTCATAGGTGCCATGATAGACTCCAACGCCCAGAAGGCATTCCTCCCAGAGGACCGGTTCCTCAATCTCAAGCGGGCCATCACTGGCCTCCTCTCCCAGAGACATGCTTCTGCATGGACCATTCAGTCCATCCTGGGCCACATGGCTTCCACCACAAGTGTCACACCCTTTGCCAGGCTCCGACTCCGCCCCGCTTCAGGCTTGGTTCCTTGCTGCCTTCAATCCCCTTGCAGACAGTCAGTCTGTCATCCTCCACCCTCCCTCCCCTGTCCTTCGGTCACTCATATGGTGGACAAGGGAATCCAATGTGTGCTCGGGCATGCCCTTTCTTCCCCCCCACCCGTCCCTGTCAGTGACCACGGATGCCTCCGAGGAGGCTGGGGAGCCCACACGCTACACCTCCAGATCAGCGGCCGCTGGTCCCCGGAGGAGATGCAACTCCACATAAATTCACTCGAGATGTTGGCAGTAGAGAAGCCCTTCGGGCGTTCTCGAACCTAGTTCACAACCGCACCGTCCAGATAATCACAGACAACACCTCTGTCAGTTTTATCTCAACAAACAGGGTGGGACTCACTCGCACAACCTCCTGGCCCTCTCAATTCGCATCTGGGACTGGTGCATACAGAAAAACATCTTCCTGGTGGCAGTTCACCTTCCAGGCAAGGACAATACCTTAGCAGACTCCCTCAGTCGGACATCCTTGACCACTCACGAGTGGCATCTTCATCCCAGAGAGTTCAGGTTCCTAACCCGCCGATGGGGCCACCCACAGGTGGACCTGTTTGCATCCCCGACAATGCTCACTGCCCCTCTTCTGCGCAAGGCTAGACCCTCGCGCATCCCCAGGTTGCCTGGGAGATGCCTTCCTTTTCAAGTGGTCCCTAGGCTTCCTTTACGTATTTCCACCCCTCCCACTCCTCTCCAGAGTGGTAGCAAAGATTGTCTCAGACAAGACCGATTGCATCCTCATAGCGCCATGGTGGCCCAGGCAACCATGGTTTGCCCCCCTCCATGCAGCCAGGGCAACTTTCTGCGCCTGCGGTCCAGCCCGGACCTGCTGGCGCTACAAGACGGCCTACTTCAACACCCAGACCTCCCAACCCTCCGCCTGACGGCTTGGAGGATAACCCCTTAGACCACGTCTCTGATGCGGCACGCCTCATCTTGTTGGCGGCCCAGAAGGCCTCGACTAAAAAGTCCTATACCTACAAATGGAAAAGTTCGCTACTTTTTCCGAATCCCGGGCCACCCTCCTCTTTTTAGCCCCTATTCCGGTGGTAATAGACTTTTTGGTTCATCTTTCATCCCTTAATTTTTCTCTCTCCTCGATAAAGTGCTATCTAGCTGCCCTATCATGGTATAGGAGGAGAGGTGGACTCCGTCCCTCTTTCAAGATCCTATTATCCACATGTTCCTAAAGGGTTATAAGATGATCCACCCCCAGTTTCCCCACCACCTCCAGCCTGGAGCCTTGAACTTGTTCTCTCCCAGTTGTCTAAACCCCGTTCGAGCCCATGGCTCACGCTGATATCTCCCATCTCTCCTGGAAAACAGCGTTCTTGGTTGCTATTACCTCAGCCAGGAGAGCTAGCGAGATAACAGCCCTTAGGGCTGATCCCCGTTTATAAGGTTCCACGAAGACAAGGTTGTTCTTCGGACCGATGTTACTTTTTACCTAAAGTTGTATCCCATTTTCATATGTCCCAGGACATCACTCTCCCTGCCCTATTCCCTAAACCATCCTCTCAGTTAGAGGTGTCCCTACACTCCCTGGATGTCAAAAGGGCACTTTCCTTCTATATTGACAGGACTGCCAGTTATAGGAAGTCGCCCAGACTTTTCCTTAAATATAGAAAGGATGCTCTTGGCACTCCGGTCTCCTCACAGCGTCTGGCGTCATGGATAGTTTCCACAATTCGGTTGGCCTATCAATTGGCAGGTAGAGATCCTCCCCGACATTACAGGCACATTCCACGAGGTCAGTTTCTACCTCTCAGGCCTTTCTGCGGGGAGTTCCAGTTCATGACATCTGCAAAGCGGCAACATGGTCAACTCCTTCCACCTTTGCATCCCATTACAAGCTGGACATCATCGCCAAGAGGGATGCAGCCTTTGGCAGAGCCGTTCTCTTTTCGTGTGTGGCATGACCCACCTCCAGGTAAATAGCTTGTTACTCACCCATGTGTGTGGATTTCACAGACCACATGAAGAAGAAGTATGGGTTGCTTACCTGTAACCATATTTCTTCGAATGTCAGGTCTGTGAAATCCACAGGAACCCGCCCCTCCTCCCCACGGTCATGCCTCTTTTTCGTTCTGCGTTTTCAAGGAAACGGACTGAGGAGCAAGCCCCGCCTGGGCGCTGGGGCTGATGGGAAGGTGGGCGGTGCTTGTATTTAGATCTTTCTAGTAGAGTATCCGAGAATCTGCGCATGCGCAGGGGAAAACCCATGTGTGTGGATTTCACAGACCTGACATTCGAAGAAATATGGTTACAGGTAAGCAACCCATACTTCTATGGCATGGACTGTCAATTTTAGATTTTATAATATATATGTGCCTTCAAGTTGCTTATCAACTTATGGCAACTCTATGAATCACATAGGGTTTTCTTAGGCAATGAAAATCAGAAGTAATTTTGTCATTGAAATATAGCCTACACCAGGGGTGCTCACACTTTTCCAGCATGCGAGCTACTTATAAAACAACCAAGACTCAAAGATCTACCTACCCACTACTCAGAGAACCATAAAAGCAAAATATTAGGAAATTTATTTCAGTGAGAGCCATATAATACATTTTAAGACTAAATTCAACTAAATGTGAGTATAATAAGCCCCTGAGCATTCCTCACAAATGGCATGGGAGCCATACACACTGTGCCTGCGATCTGCCTGGGATCTACCAGGACGCCCTTCAAGATCTACCGGGATGCCCTTCGAGATCTACCAGTAGATCACGATCTACCTAATGAGCACCCCTGGCCTACACCATCCAGTATGGGTTGACAGTCTGCAATCCAAATACTAACCTGGGCTGATACAGTTAGATAATTTGATGTGTTTGTTCATTGAGGCCAAAAATTGAAGCCCTAAAAAGAAATGCTTAAAGTTCAATCATTTTCACCAATTATTATTTTCATTAAGCACTAGACACAATACAGTGCTATGTCTTTGAGAAGGACAAGTGCTGTACTGTACCATCAAGGAATAAGGGGGTGGGGGTGTTTGTTTTCTTTTTCTTTTTTGCTATGGTGTTTAATCATTGCAGATCATCAGCATTCAATGCTTTCTTCTTCAAGTACATTTAAAGTTAATTTGCTTCCCATATTATTCTACCTCTTCACCACCAATTATATGGCAACTGATATTGTGTATTATAATACAGGGAAACTGCTTGGATTAAGGAGGCCATATTTTTGAGTTTGCAAGATCTGAGCAAGGTCTTGGAGGTACTTCATACATTTGCCTTAAGTCCAAGTCATTTTAATAGTAAAGAACAACCAAGAACAACCAGAGCAGGTGTTACAACATTTGATCATCCACATCTTTTGGACAAGCTCGCGTAATCCTTTACCTGCCTTTGGCTATGCTAATTAGAGAACCTGCAAGCTCAAGTCCAAAACTTGCTGAAGTGCCAAAGGCTTTGGAGCCCAATCTAGAATCCAGGGGTGCTACCTGCTGAGTTTCCTCTAAAGAGACAGATACCATACAGCATATTGTACATTATCAAAATATTCTTTGTCTCACTAATGAGTTTGATAATATTATTCTTTGATAACATCAGCCAAGACTTCGAGACAGTTTTTTTTGGAGACCTTTGCACTAAGTGTATTGCAGTAACTAACTCATACAAGCATCAGTTTGTTCTTACAGGGTTGTTCCATCTTTGGGAAAAAGCACTATAAGGGTGGTTTTAAAAGGTGAACTATGAGAGATAAAACTGCTGCACTTCCTGGTAAATGGTGGTGGGTTCAAGTGCAGATGAATTAAGGGTATGGATGAGGACAATTACACTTGTGGCCCTGGCCGTTATTTGATGGATTGTGTTGGACCCTACTGATGTATGGCATCAAACCATTTAATTTCATTTCTCTTCATCATTGCATTGCAAGGAAAAGGTTATGGCATGGTGCTTGGTTAGTTACATGGGGATTGTCCTCTAAACTGAATGAAACTATGACTAGATCCTAATGAGTAGCAGGCCTACAACATACTGATCCTTTCCAATCTTCTGATCCTCTTCAGGTGTTTTTCCCAGGCATCTACTCATCCCCACCCAAAGATCCTGTAAGCTCTTAGCCATCCAAGCAATCAACCCCACCCTCCTTACCCATGGTTTCACATCATCTTTCCCTTTCCAACTGATGCTTGGGATATCATAACCGATAGAGGCCATTGAGCATACTCAGTTATCACTGGGCTGCTTTGGGAAATGTTTTCAAACAAAGTTCCTAGTTTTGCTCATTGGGGTTGGGAGAGGAAAGCCCAATTTTTGTTTATGCATCCATTGTAAAACTAAGTATACAGGACATGCCTTGGTAGGGAGCATCTTCTCTCCCCAAAATACTAATGCTCTCCCAGGTAAGACATGTACTTCCCCAATGACAGGATGTGAAGCAGCATGGTTCTCTTAAAATGAAAGTTTGTTTGTTTGGCCATTACTCTTTGGAATTTCAGCAGGGACCGGTAGTATTGGTTAGATGGTGGTGGAGGGGAACAATGCATCCCTTGATTCTGGGCAGTTGTCTCACCTGATGTGTGTTTGTCTGTTTATATTTTTGGATAGCATTATAATCAATTGAACACAAATTATTCCATTGCCAGAAAACCAGTGAGTAATTCCTAGATGCTATGATAGGCTTCAGCTCCTGGAATTGCCAACTTTCATTTGCCATGGTTTCATTTTCAAAAACTCCAGCTACTCTAATGTATTCCTGCTGTCATCTAATCTATTGCTAAAGTGTATAGTGCTTTTCAAATCTGGGAATCAAATCTAACTGTTCATTTCTTTTGAAATGACATTCTTCATCATTGCAGGATGTTTTTAACAGGCAATCAGCTAAACATTCATTACAATTTACATAGCTCAAAAATATTGAAATGTGAATCTGTAGCAGCCTACGCAATACTAAGTTTACAAACCTAAAAGCAAGTTCAAATTAGAATTTGTCATATTGATTAATTCATGGTTCGCTGTTGATCATTTGGTTTAGCCCCAACGTGATTACATCATAGATTGGGAAAGACAAGGACTGAAATTTTAATCTGACATCTAAAATATATCGACTTTCAAAGAAAGTATTGTTTTGTTGCCATTAGTCATCAAAAATGAGAAGAACATAGATGGAAGTAGTGTGGCCGAATAGTTTTGTTTCAGATCAGGAGATACTTTATCTTTGTATCAGCCATTTTCCAGTAAGCCCTCAAGGCAGATTGCTTTGATTATGTACAGCAAAACAAGACTATTGAAGAAAAATCAAGGGACAAAAAGGCAAGAAGAGAAACACTTTTTAAAAATTCATATTTCTCACACAGTTGCTGCCTTCCTTTGATATCTGTTCGTGGAGTGAAGAAGATGTGGTAAGTAGCCTTCAATAATAAAATCAGATTGTGTGTTTAGCTAAGAAGCCTCCCTTTAAGAATGGCTCTTGAAATGTTAAAGCTGGGATGCCTCCCAGATGCTGTTGAATTTTAAATCCCATCACCCTTAGCCATTGGTCATATTAGGTGGTAAGGATGATGGAAGCCATAGGCTAAAAGTATCGAGAGAGCCATCCAGCTGAGGCTATTTTCCCACCTTACTCTCAAGAGAGAAATGGGTTGAGGAAATATACAAATACAAAAAAGACACTTGTGTTTCTTTCACTCTACCTTCTCCATTGTGGTAATAATAACAACACTTTATTTATATTCTGCCCTTCTCCCCTGGGGGACTCAGAATGGATTACAGCATTTACATACATAGGCAAATATTCAATGCCTTTATGATAATATACAATGAGACACAAACAAAGGCAGAGGCTTCTCCTTTCATTTCCAGCTTCTGGAGGAGGTACTTTTTCTCCATTTTCAAGACAACGAGTCTGCGTTGTCACCTCCTGGTTGTGAGGCCGGCAAGATTGCGTGGAGCATCTCTTGCCTTTTCCCGCCAAAGCATGTTTACAAAGTGCTAGGTTGGCAGGAGCTGGAGCTGAGAGACAGGAGTTCAACCCGTATCGCGATTTGAACTGCCTACCTTCAGGTTAGCAGTTCAGCAGCAGAAGGGTTTGACCCATTGCGCCACCATGGCTCCTAGCCAGGCGTGCCAGGTGGGAAACAGTGATGGGAATCAGGAGCTTGGAGAAATTTTGGTAGAAGATAATTTTGCACAGAAATAAGAGAGGTCCCCCCCCCGCCCAAAGCTGTTTCTACAAATGAGGATGTCAAGCTAACATTAAACCTGTGGTTTTCAACCTTTGTGTCCCCAGGTGCTTTTGCCTACAACTCCCAGAAATCCCAGCCGGTTTACCAGCTGTTAGGATTTCTGGGAGTTAAAGGCCAAAACTTCTGGGGGCCCACAGGTTGAGAACTACTACAACAACATTTTTTTATTGATTAGTCAATTTTAACCATATCAAAACATACAAAACATACATTCTCGGCCTTTTGGCTAAGATCAAGTGTAGTACTGCATTAAACAGTGGCAGCTTGTGTTCTATCCAACTTGGGTCTAATCAATATCCTCCTTTATTATGAGCATATTATACATATATAGTCAGACTTCTCAAAATATTATGCCAGTAGAAAATTAAATAATATTCTTGTCCTAGAATTTTACATTTATATGTTTGTATTAAGTTTCTTACTGCCGATTGCCTGCCATTAATACATCCATATATTTCAAAACATACTTCAGGTGAAAAATAATAATTTTTTGGGTGTCTAAAACCATAATACCTGTTTCTTTTCTTTCTAGTACTTTTGGATGCAACAACTAGTTAAAAAAGGTAAGATTGATCATATGTTTAAACTGAAAGGAAGGTATTGAATGAATGTATTTATTGTAGTCACAGACCAATAAGGATTAATGGATAAAAACCAATAAAACAAAAAGATTCATAATACCATATGAAGGAACTATCAGAGTTAACATAGTACAAATCAGATGTAACTCTGAAGCGCACGTACACCCAATTTCTTTTAATTCCCCGAGTAGAATATTGTTAATAAGTTGGGAACTTGTTCAATGGCCAAATTAGCAAATCAAAGGGTAGTGCATCAAAGTGAGGGCCAAATAAACCTGTGCAAATGTGTATGACAAAATGGAGCTCTGGAAATTCCATAATCTGGAATATTGAGAGAACGAAAAGAAAAATTTTCAACCACAGTTCTCTGATGTTGAAATTTTAGGCCTGTGGGCCTTTCAGAGATGATCATCCCCATTTTAGACAATACTTATTCAAAATCATAAATAAGAAACCCATGGTTTTTTTCCATGTTAGGAGCAACTTGAGAAACGCAAGTCACTTCTGCAATGACGTTGCCCAGGGGATGCCCGGATGTTTTGATGCTTTATCATCCTTGTGGGAGGCTTCTCTCATGTCTCCGCATGGGGAGCTGGAGCTGACAGAGGGAACTCATCTGCGCTCACCCTGGATTTGAACCTGTGACCTGATGGTCTTCAGTCCTGCTAGCACAAGGATTTAATCCATTGCACCACCAAGGGCTCCTAGACAGTTCATAAGAGTAGACTTTGTTGTTTCTAAATTTCTGACCATGTGTTATTCTTCTTCAGGTGACACATCTGGCGAGATGAGTGCATATGCCACTTTATTTAAAGATAACCACATCACAGGGAAACGTTTACTTCTTCTGGAAGAGGAGGATCTGAAGGACATGGGGATAGTTTCCAAAGGGCACATCATTCATTTGAAGGTACCTAAAGTATTGGCTGGTTAACAGTGAGACTGTTGAAACGATATATTCATGTTGCAAAATAAGTTTTTAAAACCTTGACAATGCAAGTCAAAAACAAAAGAAATTTGATTCTAATAAGATGAAGATTAATTCTGTTAGTTTCCAATTAATTACCAAAATCACAACCCACAATTCACCTTGTCTTTCCTTAAGTAAGTTGAAGATCACATACCTGGATCTCTTTCTCTCAATTTTATTCCCAACTCGATCAGCCTGAAAGAGACAGTGCATTTCATGGCTACATGGGGATGTAATTTTGTTTTTCCATATCCCAAATACTTTGGCCACTACTCTTTTTCTGCCACTATAAGACTTCTTCTGTCAAATGAAAAACCTTTATATGAAGCAGGATTCAGAAATGGACCTGTTACTGACTGTTACTGACTATATTAATCATGCTAAAGCTGGAACGACCAACTGGAGCAGAACCCTTCCAGGGCTGTCACATGGAGTAGCAGATTATGATGGAAAACCAAACTGCCACAAGTGCACTTTTAGTTTTCAAGAGTGTGTAATGTTTCTGTCAAACAGTAGAGAAGCCATAAAATGTATGTAACCTATTTTAAATAGCTGAGTTGTTTAAAAGGTACATTGTTACAACTGGAGGCTTCTAGGGGCAGCAATACGCTCTTTCTAGCAAGAAAATGGTCAGACCGGGGATTCCTTTGTGGCGACACACCTTGTCCATCCCTTTTGATAAAATAACAAAACCATTCAGTCAGTACAATTCAGGCACAGTGTAAATACTGAGTAATAAATTAGGAGGCCTCTCCTCATGGAAGCTCCCCACGTTGTATCCCAATTGATTTAGGAAACAGAAATGGATCATGCTTCTGTAGATCATACCCACCAGCAGCATGTTTACATTAATTATAGAATCCTAGAGTTGGAAGAGACCTCGTAGACTATCCAGTCCAACCCTCTGCCAAAAAGCAGGAAAATCACCTTCAAAGCACCCCTGACAGATGACCATCCAGCCTGTTTAAAAGCCCCCAAAGAAGGAGCCTTCACCACACTCTGGAGCAGAGAGTTCCACTGCTGAACAGCTCTCACAGTCAGGAAGTTCTTCCTAATGTTCAGGCAGCATCTCCTTTCCTGTAGTTTGAAGCCATTGTTCCATGTCCTAGTCTCCAGGGCAGCAGAAAACAAGCTTGCTCCCTCCTCCCCATGACTTCCCCTCACATATTTGTACATCGCCATTATGTCTCCTCTCAGTCGTCTCTTCTGCAATATAAATAATATTGAGGCCTTGTGAGTTTTAATGTGCAATAGGCCCTCAACTTTCACAGAGTTTTCACAGAGAGGAAACCTTTCTAGGAATCTCTAATTTGTCCATTATAATTCTGGGGTCAACATCTTGCAATACTGCAAGAGGGGAGGTACAACATTGGGTCACATGCAGCCATTCCCTACAGATTGCAACCATGTAGTTATCCTCCTCCTTTAGCAACTGAACACTGCTATAGGAGGGCATGGCTTGTAGCCATACTCTGGCTGACTTCCCTTTATATAGAGAGATCTCTTCATATGCTATGTGATACATTAAGACCTGTATTTTCTTTGTATTACAGTCAGTTCTGTACTCTTGACTGGGGCCGTTTACAGGGAACATACAACTCCCCTGGCTACCAGTCCATTTTTGAGCAGTATTCCAAGTATTGGTTGTAGCTTATGAATCCCATAAATTTTAGGTCCAGAGTATCAAAATGGCTGTATCTCTTCAGTTAAATCTGCCTGAGATTCTCAGGGGAGGTCTTTCTGTTGGCCAAACATCACGTTTGGTGAAGCTCTTCTCTAGGTTTGGGACTTCCCTTCCCTAGAAAGTTAGGCACCATTTTATTTGGATAGGTCTTCAGGACTTGCTATAGAAGATTTTTTTTTTATCATAAAGCATGTTGTACTTTGATTCTCATTAATTAGTTTTAAATGCTTCCAATTCAGTGCTGTTTTAATCTCAAAGTTTATGTAATTGGATTTTTGGTAAACATACGGTGAATGACCCCCCCCCCCTGCAATCTGTTTTCATCTATGTGGTCAACTGCCTTCGGTCCTACCATGGGAAGAAGGTGTATTAGAAATAAATAGTAAAATTAAATACATATTGACCCTCCTCTTTTTCTCTTTTTAGACTGCCATTGAGAAACTAAGTCAGGATTACCTCAACATGTTTCATTTTCCACCTCTGATTAAGGTAACTATGATTTTCTTTAACCAGTGCAAATGTAAGTTGGCGTGGGAGAAAGAAATAGATATGCTGACAGTGTTAGTATTTTGATATGTTGGCTGTTTTCTTTCAGTGATATTGTGCTCTTGGGCTGAGGTTATGTGTCTTTTAAAATAGACTCTCCAGGCAGTCTTGAGAGCCTACTGGGTGTTTAGAACTGCATCTTACGGAGAAGCAGTGGGATAGGGGAACCACCCTATAAATAAAGTGAAGGATTCCTGCAGTATTTGTGTGAGGTTGCCAATTCTGGCGGTCCTCTCTTCCACTGAATGAATCTACACATTGAATCTACGGGTGGGTAATTACCGCCCCTCCAGGTGTTTTGGACTTCAACTCCCAGAAATCCTAGCCAGTTTACCAGCTCTTAGGATTTCTGGGAGTTGAAGTCCAAAACACCTGGAGGGCCGGTAATTGCCCACCCCTGACACACTGTTGAATTAATGCAGTTTGACACAATCTGAAATGCCATGGCTCAGTGCTGTGGAAATATGGGAGATGTAACTTGTGCTGTTTGGCAGAGAAGGCTAAAAACTTATAAAGCTCCAACTCCTACGATTGAACTCTGGCAGTTAAAGTGGTATCAAACAGCATTAATTCCGCATTGTGGATGCACTTACAGCTCACTTTACTCTGTAGGCCTCTGTCACCCTCTCCTTTATAGGGAGGGGACACAGGCCCCTTCTGAGCCCCCTTCCACACAGCTGTATAAATTCCACATTGAACTGGGTTATATGGCTGTGTGGACTCAAATAACCCAGTTCAAAGCAAATATTGTGGATTGTCTGCCTTGATATTCTGGTTTATATGGCTATGTGGAAGGGCTGTATGATGCCATATAATCTAGATTATGAAATCAGATAATCCACATTATCTGAACTGGATTATATGAGTCTATGCTACCAGATAATCCAGTTTAAAGCAGATAATCTACATTTTATATGGCAGTGTAGAAGGGGCCACAGAGGCTCTCAGCAGGAAGGAACAAAGGGATTAAATGTATTTACCTTCCAGTCATGCAATCTGGATCATACATTTTGAATTTTAGTGGGTTGTTGGCACCCAGAATCAAATTATTCTGGTCATTGCTAACTAACCGCAAATGGCATAGTCAGAATGTATGTGTATGTCCCTTCCAATCTACTGTCCACTTATGGCAACCTCATACATTTCATAGGGCTTTTAAACTCCCTTACTGTTCCCAGGATAAAGGATGGCATTTTCAAAATGTTTGTGGTGCAAAGTTCTTTCTTTTTAAAAAGCCCCAGTCATGCCATAAATTAGATACGGATTTTAAAATTATACTCAGAGCGGTAATTGGTTTAACCCAGACTGTCAACTATTAGTATTGCCTTGAATGTAAACTGAAACAAAATGACTCCTCTTATCTTTCTGTGGTAGGATTTGGCAAGTGACAATGAGGCAAGTGAAGAAAAAGTGGTGAATCTAGAGCTTGTTTTTGGCTATCATTTAAAGCCTGGAAAAGGTCCTGAGGTAAATGAATGACTATTTATTTATTTATCATGTCAGAAGCAAATTGAGAATACAGTTATAATGTATAAAAAACCACAAACAAAGTTAAAAACTTGGCATTATGCTAGATTTCCTTTGACCAGCAGCTGGCCACTTGGAGTGCCTCTGGTATCGCTGTGCATGTGGTTCTCCATTGTGCATGTGGCAGGGCTCATGGCTAAGAAATGAATGACTAAGATATAGTAGTATTAATTGTATTCACATGATGACTCCTTCACAGATATTCCCAATCTGCATACCTTTGAGGGGTTCAAAATAATTCTGGGTTCTTTGAGTCTACATTGCCATGTAATCCAGTTCAAAATAGATAATCTGGATTTTATATGGCAATGTAGAAGGACCCCCAGAGGACCTGAGGCCCCTTTCACGCAGCTGTATAAAATCCACATTGTACTGGATTATATGGCAGTGTGGACTCAGATAATCAGTTAAAAGCAGATATTGCTGATTATCTGCCTTGATATTCTGGGTTATATGGCTGTGTGGAAGGGCCCTGAGTGCATGAAGAGGAATATATGGGAAGGGGGAATTTTATAGGTAACCTCCTTAACTAATATTACACCTGTCTCTTCCACCAGGCCTATTCACATGATTTTTAAATTATGAATTTTAAACTGTGTGTTGTTTGAAATGCTTTACTCCTATATTTTAAATGATGTTTTAACTTGTGGATGTGCTATATTTTAATACGTTCCTGTTCCTTGCTTCGATCCATTCTCAGGGGTCGATAAAAAATAAATATTATTTATTTATTTATTTATTTATTTGTTCCATCTTGTATTCCGCCCCTCCCTGCAGGCTCGGGGCGGATAACATCATAAAATTCAATAAATCCATGTCGCCATACAAAAATGCAACATAAAACATACAATAAAAAAAATACAATAGGTCCCGAGATTAAAACATGCATGCCATGGCATTCCAACCAGGGTGCTGATTAGGAAGATGAGTACGTTCACGCTTACGGGTTTACCCAAACGCCAGCCTAAACAGGGCGGTCTTACAAGCCCTGCGGAAAAAGATGAGCTCTCTGGCAGCTCGGACATCGGCCAGGCAGAGAGTTCCACAGTACCGGAGCCGCCACAGAGAAAGCCCTTTGCCTTGTAGCAGACAGGTGGCAGGAGCGGGGTGATGGAATCAGGAGCAAATTCTGCTCTTCAGAACGCAGTGATCTCAGGGGAATGTATGGGGCAAGGCGGTCCCTTAGTACGCAGGCCCTAGACCGTGCAAGCCTTAAAGGTTAAAACCAACACCTTGAAGGCAATCCGGTGCTCAATAGGCAGCCAGTGCAGCTGCCGGAGGATGAGCGTGATGTGCTCCCTCACCGGTGCTCCCACCAGCAGCGGCATTCTGCACTAGCTTGAGTTTCCGGATCGTCGCCAAGGGAAGGCCAACGTGAGGGCATTACAGTAGTCCAGCCTCGAGATGACCGTCGCTTGGATCACCGTGGCCAGGTCGTCCCTGGAAGGTAGGGTGCCAGTCGCCTAGCCTGTCGTATGGTAAAATGACGCCTGCTGGCCATGGAGACCTGGGCCTCCATGGTCAGCAAAGGGTCCAGGTGGACACCTAGGCTCTTAACAACAGGATGACGGGCTGAGCCGCTCGCCATCCAGGGTAGGCAACCGGCACTCATCCCGCCCAGGGCGACCAGGCCACAAGATCTCCGTCTTCGACGGGTTCACCTTCAGCCGGCTAGCCCGCAGCCAACCAGTCACGGCCTCTAGGCACTGATGGAAACAATCGGGTACGGTGTCCGGCCTGCCGTCCATTCTCAGCAGAAGCTGGGTGTCATCACCAAAGTCGCGAGCCAGCTGGGCCAGGGGGCACATATAGATGTTGAATAATAAGGGTGTGTGTTGTTTGAAATGCTTTACTCCTATATTTTAAATGATGTTTTAACTTGTGGATGTGCTAGCTGTTCCTTGGCCATTCTCAGGGGTCGATAAAAAATAAATATTACGTTATAATTAGAAATAAAAAAATTGACTAATCATGGACAAGAGTAGTATCAGTGTGCTATTATTGTTGGCAAAACTAGCAAGATAAGATCACAGCTTTTCACAGAAATTCAGTATGTTGTCCTTAAGTACAGAAGAACCTCTGTCAAGAATTACGTTTCTCGCAATTGAGATGCTGGAAGCACTTTCACTGCTGTCTGACGCTAAAGTTGTGCAATGTGTGCTTGGAAGGTGCAAACAGCATGAAAGTGCTCTGCCTGTTACAGTAGCAGGTTGGAAAATATAGCATCAGGTGATAAAAGGAAGTTGACATTTATCATAAAGAAGTGACTGAAAAAAGGTGGAAACATACATGTTTAGTCTTCCAGGGAAGTGTTTTAAATGTGTTTTAAATTGGAGAAATGTGTCCTACTTATTTATTTTGTATATTTAAATCCCTCACCGCCAATGTCCTCTATTTGATTGTTTATTATTTGAAGTGCTTTATTATGTTATGTTTTTAGGCATTGAATATTTGCTGATTTTTTGTTGTATACTGCCCTGACTCTCTGTTGGGAGATAGGGTGGTATAGAAATAAATTATTATAATAATTATTAATATTTTCAGCCACCTCCCTCTGTTTCAATTCTATACATGCCTTTCACATGACTTTTCACCAATCCTTAGGACCTTACATATGGCATCTCATTCTACAGGTCCATTTTGTCTTAGGTAGACTGTATATCTGAATTTTAAACTTCAGCCTCATTTGGTCTATATCTACTACTAAACTGATGGAGAACATTTATTGAGACCCCCATCTACGCTGCTATATAATACAGTTTGAAACTACATTATATGGTCAGTATAAACATATCTAATGCAGCTTAAATGCATTGAACTGCATTTTGTGAGTCTACACTAAACATTTACTAAATACGATCCCTGGGGAAGGTAATGGCAACCCACCCCAGTATTCTTGCCATGAAAACTAAATGGATCAATACAACCAGAAAAATGTCAGTTTGCCATTGTGAAGAGTAGAGACATCACACTGGCAACAAAGATCCACATAGTTAAAGCAATAGTATTCCCCGTAGCAACCTATGGATGGGAGAGCTGGACCATAAGGAAGGCTGAGTGAAGGAAGAGAGACATGGACCGCGAGAAGATCCAACCAGTCCATACTTCAGGAAATAATGCCCGGCTGCTCACTGGAGGGAAGGATATTAGAGGCAAAGATGAAGTACTTTTGCCACATAATGAAAAGACAGGAAAGCTTGGAGAAGACGATGATGCTGGGGAAAATGGAAGGAAAAAGGAAGAGGTGCCAACCAAGGGCAAGATGGATGGATGGTATGCTTGAAGGGACTGGCTTGACTCTAAAGGAGCTGGGGGTGGCCACGGCCGACAGGGAGCTTTGGCGTGGGCTGGTCCATGAGGTCACAAAGAGTCGGAAATGATTGAATGAATGGACAACAACACACTAACCATATAATGCAGTTTCAAACTGCATTGTATGGCAGTGTAGATGGGGGCCTTGGGAGTTTCAGGACTATAAACAAGCACATCTTTTTAGTAATAAGGCATAAGCTTTCTGCTGTTTCAGTTTTCCTAATGCTATGTGTTACCTTAACATTTTATAGATGGTCTTCTACTTTGGAAGCCATTATTCTTCTCATTTTGCCATTAGCTACCAGTAGATGTGGAAATATTCAGGTTTTTTCTTTCTTTCACAAAATAACAATGGAAAGCTTCCACAGCTTGAAAAAGTAACCTTTGGTTCTGTGTCATTTTCAAAATATACAGCCTGTTTATTTCAAAGTAGGGCCCTGTGTCTTAAATGGGCATTTATGGTGAATAGTCACAGCTTTGAAGGTTATTTTTGACAACTGACTTTGTAATGCAGTAACAAATTGTCCAAAAGCAATTTGTCGCCCTTGACATTACCAAAAAAATTAGTTACTCGTTCTTTTGCTCTTTGACTTGACTGATATGCTACATGTTGCCTTTGTGTATTTAAAGGACCACAGGACTATAAAAAAAAAGAGTGCAACAACAGAAGTGAAAAGAGCATGGCACCCGGCTTTGTTTTATACAGAAGTTAGACAGAAGCAAGTAACTGAGGCAAATGACTTGTGGGCAAGTTGAGGGAAGTAAAGGCATAGAAATATCGAGTGACTGGATAGAGCAACCCTATTTTAATTTCTATATCAGGCAACTAAAGATAACCCAGGCGTAACCCTTATCTCTGATCCCAATGTGAGAAATACTTTTCAACTAAAACTTTAGAACAATGGAGGCAAATTCATATTTTGTTTCAAAAAGAGCAAAATGTTGCCAGCTCTTTTAGTTGAAGAAACAATGGAAGTACACCTACGGTATATACTCACGTATAACTCTAGAAATGTCAGTCAAAAAATAACCCCAAAAAACTGGGTCAACTTATCCATGGGTCAATGTAAGAACTGTATTTTAACTCTTAGTAAAAAGGAGTAGAGTGGGGAAAGGCAAGAGCTTCGTCTTAGTTTGAATGCCGGGATGGAAAATAGTCACGACTCCTTGGCACTTCTCCGCAAATCGTATTGTATCCAAAGCAAACCAAGGGTACAGTTGTAAATGTATTTTAAAAACACAAAGTCTAAAAACTTGGCATTCTATTAAATGTCCTTTGACCAGTAGCTGGCCACTTGGAGTGCCTCTAGTGTTGCTATAAGGAGGTCCTCTGTTGTGCATGTGGCAGGGCTCAGGCTGCATTGTAGTAGGTGGTCTGTGGTTTGCTCTTTTCCACACTCTCATGTCGTGGACTCCACTTCGTGGCCTCATTTCTTAAGGTTGGCTCTGCATCTCTTGATGCCAGAATACAGTCTGTTCAGAGCCTTCCAAGTCACCCAGTCTTTTTGAGATCAGAAGGAATCTCTCATGGCTTGAAGTTCCCAATTTTTGCCTGCAACTTTTGGATCCTTGTTTGCTGAGGTGTTATTGCGAGTATCTCTGTAGATCTTAGAAAACTATTTCTTGATTTAAGGTGTTGGTATGCTGGCTGATATCCAAACAGAGGATGGGTCAAAGATGTCACTGCCTTGGTCCTTCCATTATTGGCTGCTACTTCCCGGCAGATGTTAGGTGGTGCAATATCAACTAAACAGTATAATTTCTCCAGTAGTGTAGGGCGCAGACATCCTTTGATAATACGTCATGTCTCATTAAGAGCCACATCCACTGTTTTAGCATAGTGAGATGTGTTCCACACTGGGCATGCGTACTCAGCAGCAGAGTAGCAAACCACCAGGGCAGATGTCTTCACTGTGTCTGCTTATGATTCCCAGGTTGTGCCAGTCAGCTTTTATATATTGTTTCTAGCACCCCCTTTTTGCTTGATACTAAAACAGCGCTTCTTGTAGGTCATTGCACGGTCCAGGGTAACCCTCAGGTATTTGGGTGCCCTGCAATGCTCCAGTGGGATTCCTTCCCAGATAATCCTCAGAGGTCGAAATGCTTGTCTATTCTTAAAATGGAAAACACACTGTGTTTTACAGGGATTAGGAATCAGATGGTTTTCCCTGTATTAGGCGCTAAGGGCACCTAGAGCTTTGGAGAGCTTCTGTTCAACCATTTTAAAGTTCCCTACTTGGGCAGTGATGGCGTGATCGTCAGCACATGTTAAACTCTCTGTCCCTTCTGGCAGTAGCTGACTGACTGACTGACTGACTGACTTTATTATTTCTGAGTCGCCCTCCACGTTAGTGCTCCGGGCGACTTACACACAACAAATTCCACAATTAAAATAGAGTATTTAAAACTAGATTAAAATATTCAGTGGTTAAATGCAGGGGCCAGGCTCGGTATTTGAGTTCCTGGTTCTGCATTAACCATGGGCTTTCCTAAATAGCCAGGTCTTCAGAGCGGTCAGGAACTGGGGCAGGTCGAGGAGGCTCTCTGGTCCGGTGGCATCGAGTTCCAAAGAACGGGGGCCACAACGGAGAACGATCTCCGTCTCGTGGTCTCCAGGTGGGCCTCTTTCAAGCCTGGTACGTGAAGAAGGTTCTTGTTTGCTGGCCGCGGGGTCCTTGAGTAAGCAGGCATCAGCAAGCGGTCTTTTAGGTATGTTGGGCCCCGGCCCCGTAGGGCTTTCATTTGTGTAGATGTTAAATACTGATGAAGCAAGCACACTCCCCTGAGGCAGGCTGTTCTTCCATTTTCGCCATCTGCTTCTATGGCCCTGGAATTCAACAAAAAAGCTCCTGTTTTGTAGCAGATTTCCTATGAAACACCATGAGAGTAGAGGGGCGTCAGTGTTTCTTTCAGTTTTCCCTGGAGTAAACTAAGATCTTGCCTTTCACCACTCTACTCAGAGAAAAGTGCTCCCCTTCTGTTACTTTAAATTTTGTCAAAAGTCAACCCATAACTACATAGAGGAACAGAAAACCTTTTTGAATGCCCAATGAGAAAATACTCAGGAGCAGCTGAGGAAGTGCCAGTGCTTACCTCTACTTATCCACAAGTTATGCCAAAAAAAATTGCCCCCAAACCTGCCCATTACTTATACATGAAAGTGACTTATGTACAAGTATATATGGTAAGTTACATTTTAGGCATGCTGGGTTGGGTCCTGACTTGCACAAAGTGAACAGAAAGACTTCTTCCATTTATGGCAGAAAATGAGGTCCAGTGGAGGAGTCTGCTTGATGGAGGAAATGCGCTGATTCTTCATTCGTTCATTTATTTCCCACTATCCAGAGTAGCCTTACAGTTGGGAAGTAGTAATCGAAGAGGCCACAGCCCCCTCTTCCTTCAGCATTTGCACAGCTGAATATAGTAACTCTTGATCCATTTTGGCATATCTTAATTAGAAACAGAACAATCTCCCTTTGGGAAGATTATGATGACACATTCTTTTTTTTAAAAAAAACCCAGCATGTGCTATGGGATGGAGCATGGTTGCTTTACATGCAGAGATTTAATCTGCATGGTTATGCAAATTTTATGATTTTATTAACCCAATGGGAGATCGTAATTGAGTAGAGCCAGTGTAATGTAGCAGTTTGAGTGTTGAACCAAAAGAACAGGGTTTAAATCCCTGCTTGGCTATGAAAACCCACTGGATTACCTTGTGCAAGCTCAGCATCAGAGGAAAACAATGGCAAACCTTAGAATAAATCTTGCCTAGTGTAAACCATGTGACAGTATTGGCTTAAAGTCAAAGTTTACTAGATGACATATAACAACATTTACCAAAGAGATTATTTTGGCTCATTAGGCCATACTATCTGATAGATCTAGAGTAGGGTGAGAATCATGTATACCACCAAAGGTGGTTAAACTGCAGTTCCTAGCACTTGCAATGCTGGGTAAGGATTGCTGGGAGTTGAAGCCTACAGTATAGGAAGAATTGCCTAGTTCATACCCCTGAGTTACAGAGATATCTGCAGAGTGCACTGAATGGAATCAAAAGTGTGAGGATTTGAAATGCATCTCTTCATTTTGCAACTAATGATGGTGAGCGAGCATAGTATGTGAGCCAGCATGATGTAGTGGTTTGGGTGTTGGATTAGGATGCTGGCAGACCAGGGCTCAAATTCCTGCATGGCCATGGAAATGCACTGGGTGCCCATGACAAATCACATTCTCTCAGTCACAACAGCAACTCTTTTTTAAGCTATGTAACCTACCTCAGTGGTGCAGTGAGTTAAGCCACTGAGCTGCTGAACTTGCTGACTGAAATGTCTGCAGTTTGAATCCGGGGAGTGGGGTGAGCTACTGCTGTTAGGCCAAGCTTCGGCCAACCTAGCAGTTAGAAAACATGCAAATGTGAGTAGATCAATAGGTACTTCTCCAGCAGGAAGGTAACGATGCTCCATGCAGTCATGTTGGCCACATGACCTTAAAGATGTCTACAGACAACATCGGCTCTTTGGCTTAGAAATGGAGATGAACACTAACCCCCCAGAGTTGGACACAACTAGACTTAATGTCAAGGGGAAACCTTCACCTTTAGTAACCCACCTCGAGCCATGAGAAGAGGCGGGTAAAATATAAAAGGATTATTATTATTTTACTGACACAAAAAATACAGTATGTCACAGCAAATGAGATCTATATGCTGGATTTCGTATCACAAAACCAGAAGTGAACATTTTCCAAGCGTCTAGGACTGTGTGATGTATTTTCAAATAATGTGCGTAGATCCAAGTAAGGTGGCCTTTTGCAGTTGACAGATCGTGATTTTGTCAATGTTTATTGTTTCCAAATGCCAGCTGAGGTCTTTTGGCACGGCACCCAGTGTGCTGATGACTATTGTGTACTGGTTTATGCCAGAGCCTTTGCAGTTCGATTTTGAGGTCTTGACAATAGCTGAGTTTTTCCTGTTGTTTTTCCTCAATGCGGCTGTCACCTGGTATGGCGACATCAATAATCCAAACTTTTTTTCTTTTCCACAATCATGATGCATGGTATTGTTATTATTACTATTACTACTACTACTACTACTACTACTACATACACAACAAGATTGGTACACAGCAAACAAGATCACTATGCTGGCTTTTGTATTTGATCACACGTCAAACACTTCCCAAGGACTGTGTGATGTATTGGCGAATAATGCGTGCAGATCCAAGTAGGGTGGCCTTTTGCAGCTAACAGATGGTAATTTTGTCAGTGCCGATTGTTTTTAAGTGCAGGCCAAGGTCTTTAGGCACTGCACCCAGTGTGTTGATCACCACTGGGACCACCTTGACTGGCTTGTGCCTGAGTCTTTGCAGTTCTATCTTTAAATCCCCATATCGTGTCAGCTTTTCCAGTAGCTTCTCGTCAATTCTGCTGTCACCTGGGATTGAAACATCCATGATCCATACTTTGTTTTATTCCACAATCGTGAGGTCAGGAGATAATAATAGTAATAATAATAATAACAAATTCTGCCCAGGAAACCCTCTGATATGTTTGCCTTAGGCTTGCTGTACTTCAGAAATGACTAGAAGGCACAAAACAAGCCATGGATAAATTGGCATTCTTTAAGTGCATATAATTTGCACTTTTTTGCAAAACATATCAGCTAGGCTATCTGTAAATTGCCTCATCCTAAGCAGCGTTGAAATGCTACTGTCTCAACATGCTATTTGCCGTGGTGCAGTTATACAAAACCCAGTCCATGTCATGCAACAGATTTAAGAATCAGCTTTACAAATGCCTCTCTTGAGCCATATAAGCATGAGGACATTCTGAAACCCCAGCCGCTCCTCCTGAAATACAGTTTCTCCTTTTAGACTTCTTATCCATCTTAGCCACTGAAAACGACTGTTTTAAAAGGACTGTACAGACCAATATCCAGCACCTAAGCAATTCATTAGCATGCATAAATTCCACCTCACAAAGAGAACAGCAAGCAAAGCATGATTTTCTCTTTTTTTTAAAAAAATTGCCCATTTTAATTACATTTGAGGCTTAATTCTGCTGTTCTCAGCCAAAATTTGGTCTGAATTGGGATGTTATCTGAATCTAGCTAAACCACTTACTACTATTCAAACACACAACCTACATGTGCGCTGATGTTGCACTCTATTTGTGGAGTGATTTCAATGGACACCCCTTTCCTTAAAACCTATCTCATTTTTTTTAAAAACCCAAACAATAATACTAATATTAATAAAAGCTGCCGTGCGGCAACCTTTTCTATAGTGGTGCCTGCTTGGCAGCCGACTTGCTTGACCCAAGACAGGGGCCATTGTTAAGGCTATAACACATTTACATATTTTGCAATAAAACATCAGTTATTTGCATTACTGTGTCAAGTTTTATTTGATTCTTTCACCTAAAAATGACTCATTTTCCTTTCTTGTATTTTTTTAAAACCAAACTACTCTAAGCTTGTTTGAGAATAATCAAAAATTGCCCATTTAGCTAGAAGTCATTTTCTTTTCAAAAGGCAAATGTTATTTAATCTTTCAGCTGTTCATTGTGCCATCATAAATACTTTCTTTTCAGCACAGTTGTGGGGACTGAAATGAGCCCACTAATTGCCTCCCATTTCGACTGACATGTGGTGGTTTAGTGGAAAGGGAACACAGCAGGGAGAAGGAAATAGGAGGCTGAGAAAATGAGAGCTAATTATTTTCACTGCCTCATGTCAGGCTCCGTGTCAGCCTTGTTTTTACAAACTGGAAGGTTTAGCACTAAATAAAACAAACTGGCGTCATGTTTTTATATACTGGCAGTGTCATGGAAGCAGCTGCACATCTCAAAGACAATATAATGCCTGCGTTCGCATGGACACCATCTGACAGCCACCGTGAGCCACGACTAATGAGGATATCAGAGTGGTGCCAAGTGAAAGGTGCTGAATTATGTATGATTCTTCATCAGTACAGCAATAGTCCTGTACATCATTATGAGACATTGTTTTGCTGAAAGAGATTAAAACATTCTTAGTTCCAGACCCTGCAACCTAAACACGCTACAAGAGGTTATTAATGGAATTTTCGGGGAGAGCTTCTTGCAGATTTCTTTTTAGGGATTTTTTTTTGGGTGGTGGGAGGGGGGGGGGGAGAAAATATATTATTTTTTCTCTCTCCCTTCTTCACTTCCACCCCAACCCATGGGACAAAGCAGTAGTGGGTCATGACACTATATACATAAAGAAGAGACGCAAATTAACCATATTTGTGTTATCTTCCTTTAAATCGGGCAGAATAAAATGCAATGTACCAGAGTTAGCCTTAATGATAAATAACCCAGGTGCCAACACTATAGATGTCTCAACTCTTATTGCCTTTAGAACAGCAGGTTTCTGCAGCTGAGGCAGATAATAGCCACACATGTAAAGGAGCTACCAGGGACCTAAATTATCAACATTCTGGTAGTTGTAATACTAGCGTGATCAGGCTTTTTTGTGTTTAGCTTACATTATGTCATACACACACACACACAGATGCCTGCTAAGATAGCATTCTTTCTTTTCTTCTACTGTATTTTCTGTCTTTCTTTTTCATTACAATCTCTAAACATATCCTAAAATATAGAATGTATTCTAAGCTCTGAGACTCTTTCCATAACCTCTCCCTTCTCTCATATATATGTGTGTGTGTGTGTGCGCGCGCACACACACACACTTATTTCACCAATGTCTCTGGCACTAGTCATTCTTTTTCATGCATTTGTATGTTCGTCTGCATAATAAAAGGGTGAATGGTTGCCATGCTAAAGAAGCAACTTGACTTTGGAGGCTTCTCGCCTCCAGAGATGGCCAAAGACATTGTTGCTCACTGAGGAAGGGCAATAACATCCCCACCCTATTAAGTGTGGGAACTGAGTAACCAAGGCTAGGCAAGTTGCACAAGAGACAGAAATTCTGCAGTAACCCCCTACCCCCCAATTAAAACATCTATATAAATAAAAATGTAATGTTCGTTTGTGGGATTAACATAAAAACCACTGGACGAATTGACACCAAATTTGGGCAATACACCTATCAGGCTAATGAGTGACCATCACTCATAAAAATACCGAAAAACACAGCGGAAGAGACTTAAAAGCCAAAAAACAAAAATACATTACAATGCTTGCGCAATACCACATATATACATAAACACACATATATACACATATGCACAAATATATATATACACATATATACACACACAACAAAACACATATACACAGACTGGGCCACAACAACATGTGGCAGGGGACGGCTAGTACACAATAATAAGTTAGCAATGTTGTTGTTCTTTCCAGACACTCTGGACGACAGGCTAGTGTCTGTTTAGTCCCGTGACTGAGTGCAATTCATACTTGTTTTCTCCTTCCATTGTCATTTTGAGAATCTTTAGAATTAACAGATTTTCTTAAGTGCAATTCCATTCTGTTTTGCTTTTTATTTGGTATTTTTGTGTGTGTCTTGCTACAACATAATTGCTTTCTCTTAATAAAGGAAGGAATATCCGTTTTGTGTGAGTTTTACGTTGGGGCCTTGGTTTACATAATATATCCTGGGCCTCAGTGCTGAATCTGTATCAAAATAATAATATAACAGTGATCTTAGCAAGTGTTGCAGTTGCTTTGTGTAATTCAGCAATGCTAATAACACTTTGATTTAGACCAGTGGTTCCCAATCTGTGGTCCTCCAGGTGTTTTAGCTCTCACAATTCCTAAAAGCTGGTAAACTGGCTGGGATTTCTGGGAGTTGAAGTCCAAAACAACTGGAGAACCAAAGGCTGGGAACCACTGATTTAGACATTGGTAACTATCTATATTGCTTTGAATATGGAAGATGTATATCCACATATTGTTGGTCAGCAGCTCCCATTAGCACAAACCACCAAGAGATGGCTGATGAGAATAACGGTCTAGTAACATGTGGAGGGCCACCTGTTTCCCATTCATGCTTAGTTGGAGGGAAAGCCAATGCAGAGATTGTTTGGGCTATATGTATGTGATGTTGCCAACTGATTCTCCTCTTGGGTTGCATCTACACTGTAGAATTAATGCAGTTCATCACTACTTTTAATTGCCATGCCTCTATGCTATGGACTTATGAAAGTTGTGGTTTTACAAGGTTTTTACCCTTCTCCTTTAGCTACCCAACAAGCTACAATCCCAAAGTCCATAGGATTGAGTCATGGCAATTGAGGTTGTGTTGAACTGCATTAATTCTGCCATGTAGATGCACACTTAGATCTAAAATAGCAAAACCCTGGTGCAAGAGTTTGTTCAACAGCATGTAGCTGTTTCAACTACTGAAATGGTAAACGGACTAAATTCCCATGGCTTTTGCATCACTTGAGCTACTTTGGATGCTGATTAGGTAAATAAGTGCAGATAGAGTAGTGGCTGTTGTGATTTTGTTGGTTCTAGTTGTATTGTGTGAAAGTAATTTATATACTAGGGGAGTTGTCCTACAAAATGCAATTTCTTAAAGCTATGCAAATGTCTTGAACAACTCTACAAGTGCCAGTGTGAACATCTCTATGCTAACTTTTATCTTGGGGATGGATTTGAAATACCCTGATAGAAATATAGTCCATTTTCTCTGCTACAGCATGACAGTTCTTTGACTGAGTCTCTTGACAAACTACAAAGCCCAGGATTCCATTGAGTGGAATCATGGCAATTAAAGTGATAATCGATTGCTATAATTGTGCAGCCTGGAAGCACCCTATGTCCAATTGCAACAGATTTGGAAGATGCAAGTGTCAGGAGAAATTTGTCTGATTTGCATTTTAATGTAAACTTAATTAGTACTTTCCAAATCAGGAAACATACCGAAATAGTTAAACTTGCATATTCACATTTTCTAATTTTTTTGATAGATTACCTATGAAAAATACACACAAGAATGCATCAGGGGAAAATGCACACAATGGATAAATTCTTGAAAATAACACTAAAATGCATGTATTATAAGAAATTTTCTTTTTCCCTATCCTCTCTTTTTCCTTTTTAAAAAACTGCTGAAATTGTCTAACAGGCATACATGTTTGAAAATCTGGAAAATGTGTATATTAGTAGAAATGTACATGAACATTTGTGAGCATTGTAATCCAGTATCTTGAAAAAATTGTCAGCAAAATAAGCGTCAACCACAAATGTAAAAACAAAGACATACAGCCATGTTGAATGTTCATGTAGTTGAGTTATGCATATATCGAAGAATAAAAACGAAACTGTTTGCCATATGCTAACAGTACAGTTCCATTTCAGATCTTCTAGATAATTCTGGCTTCTTCTAGAGCTGGTCTGAGTCCCTCTACGGAGGTGAGAAGATTGGGATACAGAAGTTTTAAATAAATTTTAAAAAATGTTTTTTTATTGATTGCTTTAGAGATAATGTGCCAATCCTAACTGGGATCTACAGTGCTTTCAGAGTAGATGTGGTAACAAGCCCTTGGAAGATCATGGAATGACTGGGATCTTTTTTAGCAGCTGAATTAATTACCATAATGACATCCATGGTATGATGTAAAGGGTGCATCACACAAGATGAAGACTATCTAATTATTTATCAAGTTTTGTTGAAACTGAATTGTTGTTCACACTTGTGCTTTTTTCTAGTTTATAAGACTTGCATTTTTTCAGCTATTTGCTTAGATGTAGGAGAAGGGATACATAAATGTCTTAAAGTAATTGTATAGGGACGTGATACAAAACATAAGCATAGGTCACATCTTCACTAACCACTTAATGTGGAAGGACCCCGGATCAGTTCCATAGTAGGAGCCGTGATGGCATAATGAATTAAACCATTGTGCTGGCCAAACTGCTGACCTGAAGACCTGAAGGTCAGCAGTTCGAATCTGTGAGATGGGATGAGCTCCCATCTGTCAGCTCCAGCTTCCAATGCAGGGACATGAGAGAAGCCTCCCACAGGATGGTAACACATCCGATCATCCCCTAGGCCATGTCTCTGTACACGACTGATTAACTTATGACATTTTTATAGAAGTTACCTATTGCCTGAATTAATGGCCAAAATTGATAAAAACCCAATGAGGGGAAAGCTAGAGATGTAAACTGCAGAAAGGCACATTCTTCCATGTTTGGTGGATGTGTAAAAGGGGTTAAAAAATGGAAATAGGTGATGAAAGAAACTAATAAAATGATTTCTATAAAGATCAAGAAAAACCCAGAAAGATGTCTATTGGGCTTATTCCAAGAGAGAATGATGATGTAGACATTTGCCAATATAGTTTTTGGCTGCGAGAATTGCAATGGCTAAGTCTTGGAGGATGGGGGAAGAACTACTCATTGAGGACTGGAGAATATATCCAAACTAGCTGAACCCGGCACGCATTGCTGTGCCCTATTTAGGAGATGTGTGGAAGTGTGGGTATGTAAGGGTTGGAAATGATTTGACAATGTGTTTTGTGTGTGTATATATGTGTATGTGTGTCTGTATGTGTGTGTGTATGTATGTGTATGTGTGTGTGTTTGTATGTGTGTGTGTGTGTGTCTGTTGGTGTCTGTGTATGTATGTGTGTGCATGTGTGTGTGTCTGTGTATGTATATGTGTTTGTGTATGTATGTGTTTGTGTATGTATTTGTGTGTGTATGTGTATGGATGTGTGTGTATGTTTGTGTGTGTGTGGCTGTGTATGTATGTGTGTGTATGTATGTGTCTGTCTGTGTATGTATGTGTATGTATGTGTGTGTATATGTGTATGTATGTGTGTGTATGTACACTTTCCCTCCCTCTCTCTGTCTGATTCCCCCTTTTCTCTCTCCCTCCCCCTCTCTCTGTTTCACTTTCCCCCCTCTCTCTCCCCCTCCTCTCTCTCGCTGTCTGATTCCCCCTTCTCTCCCCCCCTCTTTCTCTCTGTGTCACTCCCCCCTCTATTTCCCTTCCCCCGTCTCTCTCTGTCTCACTCCCCCCCTCTCTCTCCCCCCTCTCTCTCAGGCCTCCCCTCTGTCTCTCTCATTCCCTCTTTGTCTCCCAATAAGGGGTTGCAGCAGCCTCGCGTGAAGCAAGCGGCCGCTGGAACCGTGGGGGACATGGCGGAGGGCGGATCGCCGATCTCCGGGCCTGCCTCCCACCCTGCCGCGCATGGCCAGCGTCGTACGCGGCCCGCCCCTTTTTGGCTGTGCTGGGTGGCGTCAGGCCTCTTTCGGGAAGTCCCGCCTTTCAGACTACACTTCCCAGAAGGCCCCGCATGGCCACTTCCGGTTTATGCGGAGGTTTCTGGGAAGTGTAGTGCGGCGCCCCAGAGTTGCTCTGGGACCGGGGACGTGCGGGCACGGGCGAGGATGGTGAGGAGGTGGTTAGGGCGCCGCCGGTGTGGCTGCGAAGGTCCCGGTGAGTGGGGAGAGAGGGTGACGGATGGATTGGGGGTTGGGAGGGGTTGGAGTGCGCCTGCGTGATTGCTCTCCCTCTTTCCAGCGCTCGCGGCCAGCGCAGAACGGGAGGCAATGGGCGGTTTTTGGGGGCTGTTTTTGGGGGGGTTGCAAGGTAGGGAGGTGGGTTTTTTATGTATGCCTCGTGTAATGTGTTTTCGTGGGATCGTGGTCTGGGGACAATGTTTTTATATATATAGATGGCCTATTTGTGTTGAAGTGGGGCTATTTAAATAGTTTGGCTGTGCATAAATGTAATGATAAATATTGACAACCCACGACCACTCTATTTTTATATATATAGATAGATGGCCTAGCTCTCCAATGGCTTAAAGAGTTCTGGGCCAGAATTTGGTGTACCCCCTGACTTTAGGTTCATGTAAACAGTTGGGGCAGCTGTAGATGCAACCGTTTTCCCTGCCATCCCATGTTTCCCAAGCTCAGGTGGCTTGGGGACACAGGTTGACACTTACAACACCCTCATCTTCTCCATGTCGCAGCAGTCTTCATCTGAAACACAGGTCCTAATGGTTAGAGATTGGGGAAGGAAGAGGGGAGAGGGCAGTGCCCCATGTGGCAGGACAAGGAATAAGAGTAATTGAGTATACTGCTGCCTTTGAATTGGCAATCTTACATTTGCTAGGGGTCATTGTCAATTTAATTGATGTATCTGTGTTTTTAAAGGATGTAAGTCGCCCGGAGCACCATTGGTGGAGGGCGACTCACAAGTAATAAAGTATTATTATTATAAGTATTGTCCCAAGTACTAAGCTTGACCATCACATTATTACAAAAGCAGGATTTTTTGTGTAATGGACCAGGAATTGTTGCTATTTTGTGTCTTCAAGTCATTTCCGACTTATGGTGACCCTGAGGTGAACATATCATAAGTTTTCTGAGGCTGAGAGAATGTGACTATCTCAAGGTGACCCAATAGGTTTCCCTGGCAGAGTAGGGATTTAAACCTAGATTTTCAACACTGTAGTGGAGTGCTAAAACCACTATACTATGCTGGCTGTCTGGACCAAAAATATATTTTGGTAGATGGTCACTGGGATTGCTTCAATACTGAATCCATTATTACTGCTTAAAACACTGATTTTCTGAAACTGTTTGGAAATGAAATTAAAATAGAGCCTGAAAAACACAGTACTTAATACAGTGCTACATTAGGGAGCAAACTCCCTCTTATTGCTCAAAAGCTACTGTAATGTTTACTCGGAATTGAATCCCTTGCAGTACGGATCTTTGGCAATGTTAATTAAAAGATTTCTCATTGTGTGCTCTTCTTATCTTTTTCAGTTGATCTTTGCCATGGGCTAATTGTGACTAACTATTGCTGATATCCATTTCTATTCCATTTCTCTGAAGAAGTTGGGAGGAAAGAATAAACAAACTATTATCATTCCCTGAAGCTATGATCAATAGGAAGCTATAAAAACAACATGTGAACAGTCAAATATTAATGGAAAGCACAAGTGGAGGCAAGTGCTCCATAGTGCTTACTTGCCTCCACTTAGCAAACTTGAATTTTGTTTTTGACAATTGCTAGAAATCAGGTTTTGAAACACTCAGGAAGATGGCAAAGAATCATTAGCCTTCAGTGATTGGGCTCCACTGTTGTTTTCATTCTCTCTCTTTTTTAAAAAAGAGCAGACAAATGATGGTCAAGTGTGGCCACAACCTGGATGAGAATTGCAGTCACTTTGGAACAGATTGTTTCCCAGGTGAAGTCGGTTACTCTGAAGATGTTTCTAAGGCCCTGTCTACACTGACCATTTAATGCAGTTCAAAGCTAGCTTCAAATTGTGGTGGCTAGACAACTCCACAAAAGCATTGTGAAACAAAGCCCTTAGTGTATATCAGTGATCTGTGGTCTGGGTAATCACCACCTGGACCTCAAACTGGTGCCAGGATTTCTGCTCAGAAAAAACACTTTCTTGAAACTGACAAGTGTTTTGGGAAGGTTAGGTTGCTTACCTGTAACCGTGTTTCTTCGAGTGTAAGGTCTGTGAAATTCACACAAGTGGGTTTACTCCCGCGCATGCGTAGAATCTCGGACATACTAGCTAAAATTAAAGATTTACATATGCCCCTCCCACTCCCCCCCCTCCCCCCCTGATCTAGCTACCTAGGCAGTTCCTTGCCGCCAGACAGCAGCAGAAACCTAGGCATGACATCAGAGGGGAGGACGGGTGGGTTCTGTGTGAATTTCACAGACCTTACACTCGAAGACCTAACCTTCCTCTTCGTGTGGTCTGTGAAATGCACACAAGTGGGTGACTTAACAAGCTTATGTACCTTGGAGGTGGGTCATGCCACACAGGAAAACAGGACAGCTCTGCCAAAGGATGCATCCTTCTTCGCGAGAACGTCCAGCTTGTAATGGGCTGCAAACGTAGAGGGGTTCACCCAGGTAGCAGCCTTGCAAATCTGATCAACAGGTACACCCCGCAAAAATGCTTGAGATGTAGAAACTGCCCTTGTGGAATGGGCTTTAACACCAACAGGTAATTCCTTATGGGCTAACTGATAGGCCAATCGGATTGCCAGGACTATCCAAGAAGCGTTGAGAAGTAAGGGGAAGTCCAAGGGAATCTTCCCTATACTTAAGAAACAACTTAGGGGATTTTCTATAGGAGGCTGTCCTATGTAAATAGAAAGATAACGCCCTCTTAACATCGAGGGAGTGGAGGGCAATCTCCAGGGGAGATGAGGGGTTGGGAAAAAAGGCTGGAAGGACAATGTCCTGGGTCATATGGAAATGGGAAACAACTTTAGGAAGAAAAGTGACATCCGTCCGGAGGACCACTTTGTCTTCATGGAATCGAATGAAGGGAAGATCAGAGCGGAGTGCTGTGATTTCACTGGCTCTTCTGGCCGAGGTAATGGCCACGAGGAAAGCCGTTTTCCAGGACAGGTGGGAAATATGGCAAGTTGCCATAGGTTCGAAGGGAGGTTTAGAAAGTTGGGAAAGGACGAGCTCTAAACTCCAAGATGGAGGGGGAGGAAAGACCGGAGGGAAAGACTTCTTGTATCCCTGTAGAAACATGCCCACCATGGGATCCTGGAAGAGGGACGGGAGGCCGAATTTCTTCCTGTACCAGGAAAGGGATGCTAAATAGCATTTGATGGAGGAAAAGGAAAACCCTTTTGTGGAAAGGTGAATTAGGAAATCTAGGACCACTGAGGTAGGGGCCGATTGTGGCAGATGGCCCAGTGGCTGAACAAACGCACGAAACTTGTCCCATTTGTACGTGTATGCCTTTCTGGTGGAGACCTTTTGGGCTGCCTGGATTATTAGACGGACAGGGTCGGAGAGGTGGGACAGGGCCTGATCCTCCACACTGTAAGGTGGAGAGATGGAAGGTCCGGGTGTAGGATAAGACCCTGTTGAAGGGAGAGGAGGTCGGAATCCAACGGAAGATGAAGGAAGTCTCCCTGAGAGGCCTGGAGAAGGGGTGTGAACCACGTTTGACGGGGCCACCAAGGGGCTATCAGGATGCAATCCGAATTGTCGGATAGCAGCTTTGCAACCACTCTGGGAAGGAGTGGAAGTGGAGGAAAGGCGTAGAGGAGACTTGGGGACCAATGGTAGAGGAATGCGTCTCCTAGGCAATCTGGGGATGCGTGAGGGTGGAGTCTCGCGCAATACATGAGGCAATGGGTGTTGAGGTGTGAGGCAAATAGATCTATTTGGGGAGTGCCCCAACGCCTGATCAGGGAGAGGAAGTGGCGGGGGCTGAGCTGCCACTCGTGAGTGGTGGACGACGTCCTGCTCAGTGAGTCGGCTAGGGTGTTTTGAAGGCCTGGAAGGTGTATGGCCTGGAGGAATGTGTTGTGGAGAATACACCATTCCCATATCCGGAGAGATATGGAAAGGAGAATGGGAGAGCGGGTGCCCCCTTGTTTGTTGATGTAATACTTTACCGAGGTGTTGTCCGTGAGGACTTGCATCACCTGGTTGGAGACTACGGTCACAAATGACCGAAGGGCCTTTTCTACCGCTGTGAGTTCCAGGGCATTGATGTGGAGTCTCTTTTTGTAGGGGGACCAATGACCACTGATGGTCAGGTCCTGGAGGTGAGCTCCCAGCCCGTGGAGGAGGCGTCTGTCGTCAGAGACAGCGACGGCTGCGGAGGGAGAAGGGAGGGCCCGAGCACACATTGGATCTGTCTGTCCACCATGACAGGGACTGCAGGACATGGGCGGGGGGGGGGGGTGGAGGATCATGGTCTGGCTGTCTAGCCCTGGCTGGAACACAGAGAGGAACCATGCTTGGAGGGGGCGGAGGCGGGCGAACGCGGTAACGTTCGTGGTGGAAGCCATATGACCAAGGATAGATTGGACGGTCCAGGCGGAGCACCGGTGGGTGGTTTGGATGACCTGGATAGAGTGGCATAAAGTGAGGAAGCGATCCTCTGGGAGGTAGGCCCTCTGGGATATTGAGTCTATTACAGCACCTATAAACTGCACCATCCGGGAGGGTGAGAGGTGAGATTTCTCTTGGTTGACAACAAGTCCCAGGCTCTGCAAAAGAGATAAGGCATAACTGATATCAGATGATAATTGGTCACATGACCCAGAGCAGAAAAGGCAGTCGTCCAGGTAAGGGAACACGGTGACGCCCTGCTGGCGGTGGGAGGCGACGACCGCCATACATTTAGTGAAAGTCCTTGGGAACCGTGGAGAGGCCGAAGGGAAGGACATTAAAGGAATATGGGGCACCGTCCACCATAAAGGTGAGGTACTTCCTGTGGGACTGCCTAATTGAGATGTGAAAGTAGGCGTCTTTAAGGTCAACAGTAGCCATCCAAGCTCCCTTCAGGATGAAAGGGAGGATGGAGGGGAGAGTGACCATCCTAAATTTGCGTGGTCTGATGAATTGATTGACTTCACGGAGGTCCAAAATGGGCAGGAGGCCACCATCCTTTTTATCCACTAGGAAATATCTAGAAAAAAAGCAAAATTGGAGTTGGTGGGATGGGGTAGGGGAAATGGCTCCCTTAAGAAGGAGGGCGTCAATTTCTTGCAATAAAACAGGGGAAGCCTGAGTAGAGATAGGTTTCCCTGGGGGCGGAAGGGAATCAAACTCTATAGCATAACCTCGGTGAACAATGTCCAAAACCCACTTATTGGTGGTGATGGACTGCCAAACTGAAAGGAAGGGCCGCAGCCTGTCAAGAAACAGGCTAGAAACAACGTGTCTTATTGTTTGAGGATCTACCACCTCGATATTGACCCCTGAATGGAACACCTGGGCGCTTGAATCCCTGTGAGGGGAACTGCGGTCGATGCCCTCCTCTATATGGAGCGGAGTTGAAGTATCCGCGAAAGGACTGGTGGTGGTAGTAGGGATGTCAACGCTGGCTATAAGGTTGGTAGGGAGAGTTGGGCTGCTGACCATATTTGTTTAGCGTTTGCTTCCTTTTGTGAGAGTGCTCCAACTGAGAGTCTGTCTCAGGATTGAACAGGCCAGCCTCATCCATGGGAAGATTTTCAATCAATGAGCGTTGATAGGACGACAATGCTGCAGATCTCAGCCAAGCATGTCTCCTAAGGGCAACTGACCCAGCTATCAGTTTGCCCGAGGTATCCGCCCTATGTTTGGCCAAGTCCTTTTGTAGGGTGGCCAGAGTGAGGGCCTCTTGGTGGAAGGCCTTAACCATGGGCTGGTCGGATGCTGGAAGGAGGTCCAGGTATGGGCCTATCTTATTCCAGAGGTATGATTGATAGACGCTCATATAGACGCCATAATGTGCCATTCTGCCTGACAGGCACGCTGAGGCATAAAACTTTCTGGCCATAGCATCAAGCTTTCTCCCTTCTTTGTCAGAAGGGGCAGCCTGGTTATTCTGGATTGGCTTAGGCTGAGCGTCGGTCACAATTGAATTAACCTTCGAAGTCTGGCCAACCACGGGTGGTGGACAGATCAATCCGTATAGGTTCTCTGCCTGTTTAGACATGCTTGGGACGGAAGCCGGGCAGCACCAGTGACCTTTAACAGTTTGACCAAATAAGGAATAGTTGGCAACATGGTAGATTGCTGAGTTTGTTGCTCAGCAGAGGTAAAGTAAGGGTCTTGGACCACATCCTCAGATTGAGGGGGCTGTATGCCAAGGGGTCTGGCCAGCCTGATTAGTAGTGCAGAAAACTTCTTGTACTCTTCTGCCTGTTGAGGATCAGCCTCAGGCTCAGGCAAGGGGGGAATGGGAGTCACATCAGAAGAGGACTCCATATCCACATCATTATCAACAATTGGGAGGTGAGGGGGGATTGGGCAGGAGGAGCTACTGGAGGAGCAGGGGCTAGAGTGGGAGGGGCTGGGGGGCTGAATGAGGAGGAGGAGGAGGGGCCACGGATTGCGGAGCATAGGAGGGAGGCCACGAATACCGGTATGAGTCTGGTGAATGATAAGGCTCAGGAGGGTAATAGGGACTGTAATAAGGGAAAGGAGGGGGATAAGGAGGGGGGTAACCATAAGGGTACCCATAAGGTGGGTCCCAGGGGTGGGCTCGGTCACCGGAGCCCTCCTTCAGTGGGCTCCGGGACCTAGAGCGAGGAAGATCTTCTGAAATTAAACTGGAAAGGAGAGCGCTGCGCGGCCGCGCGGCGCTGCGGGGACGAGCGCGCGTCTCCGCGCAACGGCGGGAAAGCTGCGCTCGGCTGAAGGAAAGGAGAGGGAGGCCGCGTGGCGCTGGCCTCCACGTGGTGGAAAGACTCGGTCTCCGGGGAGCAGGAAGGTGGGGGAGCGAGCGGAGGAGAAGGAGGTGTGGGCAGCTCAGGCTCGGGGACCGAAGAGAGAAGGTGACGGGGGAGCAGTTGGGGGGGATTTTCCACCCCTGAAAATTGAGTGCCATCGCCCCCAAAAAAGCTGCAGCGTCTCAGCTGCACACAGGGGAATAGAAGGACTGGGGGCGAGGGCCAGCCAGGAGCCTTGGAACATTTTGTGCCAGAGGAACACAAGGACTGGGGCGCAGGGCCAGCCAGGAGCCTTGGAGCATTTTGTGCCAGAGCCTCCTTAGATTTTTCTTTGGGCTTGGCAGATTTGGAGGTTTTTTGCTTTTTCTTCCGGAGTGGCTCAATGGCACAGTCAGAGGCCAACTCACGGATGGCACCATCAGTCAAGGCATTCAAAGGATTGGGATTCTGAGTCCCAGAAGGTAGAGAGGGCTGGCTCATGGAACGAGAGAGCCCAGTCTCTGAGGAAATCATAGCTTGCTCAAAGAGAGAAGCTTTGAGCTTAGAATCCCTGTTCTTCAGGGTTCTATTAGAGAAAGACCTGCATATCTTGCAGGTCTGGGGAATATGGGATTCTCCCAAACAGAGGAGACATTTAGGATGTCTATCCTCTTGGGGCAAGGTTGCTCCACAATCAGAGCACCTTTTGAAAGAAAGAGAAGACATCTTACCTGATAGTCGAGGCAATCCGTGGACTTTTAGCAGGAGCTAGCAGTCGGAGATCCTTTCGCTGGCTAGGCGGAAAAGGAACTGCCTAGGTAGCTAGATCAGGGGATGAGGGGGAGTGGGAGGGGCATATGTAAATCTTTAATTTTAGCTAGTATGTCCGAGATTCTACGCATGCGCGGGAGTAAACCCACTTGTGTGCATTTCACAGACCACATGAAGAAGAAACGGCATTCATAGCCTTTTGGAGAACACCTTTCGGAGATCATAACTTTTTAAGAAAAGCCTTTCAGAGAAGAACCAAAAACCCTAGAGTAGAATCTTCTCTTGTGGTATACAAGCAGATGTACTTATGCAAGACAATGGTTTCAGTTGTTAGACTTAATAACCTGTTATCTCTGAACTGTTAGGAAAACTGAGATTATGCCAGTGCATAAAAAATAGCAGTGCTTCAGAAGTGTTTTTCAGTGCCATGTGTGTGTATACACACACACCCATAAAACAACTTGTTTGATATCATAAACTCAAGAGACAAAAATGAAGTAGACTTTGATAAAAAAGTAACATATTTGGTTTACTCCCAACCTTAATGTATTCAGCATACATAGGTACAGAACTTATCAGTCCACCTCTTACAGCAAAAAAGCAAGGAAGTGTGCAATCTGAGGTCTGAAGTAGTCTGCAGTCTGCTGTGATCATGTGGTCTACGGCCCCTTTTATAACTTCTCAGGAACCATAGAGTAAAGGAAGCTGCATATCTGAACATACATACAGGAAACAGTAAGAAACAGGATCATAGATAGTCATTACTAGAGAAGGCTTGAAGAAGGTTGACATTTCCACCAAAGTGATCAGTGTAGATGTGCCCTGGCACCTGACTCAATGCCTATTCTCTACTAGCGACCATACCATAGTGAGAGAAACAAAACGTCTTTGCACCTGAGATGACTATCATACTGCAACATGACGGGGACACAGCTTTGATATCCTAAAAACCTAAATCTCCCTCTCTCCTCCCCGCTTCTCTCTCCTTTGTTCTTCTGATGTTGTCTGTATGTTCGTTGCTCATTGTTTTGTATCCAGACTTGTGAACCGATCCTCATCTGATCTTGGAAGCTGAGCAAGGTCTCTGGGATGGAAGACCAAGGAATACAAAATGCTGTGATAGAAGTTTGATAAATAATAATAATAAATAATAATAAATATCTTATAGATACCAGATCCTCATCTGATCTTGGAAGCTGAGCAAGGTCATTAGTACTGGGATGGAAGACCAAGGAATACAAAATGCTGTGAGCTGTATTTCAGAGGAAGGGATTGATAAAATAATCTCAGAACATTCCTTTCCTAAGAAAACCCCATGAAAGTCAACTTGAAGGCACATACATACACATTTGATTCTTAGACAGCCATCATTATTATATAAAACATACATACTGCAAATCCTAGCTATGATCATTTGAGGAAAGTTCTTTCTGAATGCAAATGACAGTGCAATTCTGGTAGCTTTTAAGTTGGCAGAGGTTCTTGACCTATTGGGGATTGCTTGTCTATAGGTTGAACATCCATTATCCAAAATAATTCAAGATGGTCCACATGGGCGATTGGTTTTTGCTTGTTCACATGCTTGTTCATGGACAAACATGTTCAAAATATATAAAATTACGTTGAGGCTATATGTAGAAGATGTCTATGAATTTTGTGTTTAGACTTGCATCCCATCTCCAGAATTTCTCATTATGTATGTGCAAATATAACTATTCCAAAATCTTCCTTTTTCCATGCCTTTTGGACAAGAAATATTCCACCTGCATTATATTTGCTTACCTTGGAGCCACCATCATAGTAGAAAGTCTTCCAAATTCCACCCAAGCTGCTGCATTGGCTTTTCTGGCTGTGGGATAGTGAAGAAACCTGCATAGGAATATAGCATTTCTTTAAAGCAGTGATTCCCAACCTGTGGTCCATGGACAACCAGTGGTCCGCAAGAACTAAAATATGGTCCGCAGCCTCAATATTACTACACCGTTGCAATGAGAGCGACTGGTCTCGTGAAACACTCTTATAATGCTGAGGCTTATTAAATATGTTTTTTCTGTGGGCGAGCAGATGGCGACTACTGGATGGCATATGTTTTGTATCCAAAACTATCCCATGCAATTTTCTGAATCAGCACCCCAAATAAGCAAACCAAATCTAAAGTTGACCAAAACCCTGATTCGTAACTCTTTTGGTACTAATGTTGGAGAGTGGTCCCTGGCACAAGTAGTCCCTGGTCAAGTGGTCCTTGGTCAAAAAAAAAAGGTTGGGAACTACTGTTTTAAAACTTCCACAGAAACTACTGGTAATCCTGAAGTGGCAAGCTGTTCTTTACGACGTTGGTTGTAAGTTTTTTGTTGTTAATCCTGTAGCAGAAAAAGTAGCCTCTTCCACCTTTTCTCATTACATGCTACTTCATTACTATGTAATACTGGTAATTCCCAGAATGATTTAAAAACTATTAAGTTTAATAAAATTTTCACATTCAAATAAATTAAATTTTATACAGTTTTATTCCTACAATAAATAAAGCTATTAAGGCATAACAGGTTTTCACCTGTGGAGAGACGTGTATTGTTCTTGTTTCCAATTCTTACTTTTTCCTTTTTCTTTTCAACATCAGGACTGTAAATGGAAAATGTATATGGAGATGGATGGGGACGAGATTGCAATAACGTACATAAAAGATGTGACATTTAGCACTAACCTACCTGATGCAGAGATTTTAAAGATGACAAAGGTAAGGTTCTGTTTATGGGTCTGAAGCTTTTGTGACTGCCTTACTCTCAAACAAAGGTATTAAAATACCACAGCAGCAGACTTTTATGCCTGTAGAAACTCATTTGGCAGGAAGCTTTTAAGATTCCCCCCTACTCTTTTTGCACATTTGTATCATAATAGATTTTTTTTTGGTTAAACATTCCCTTTTCAATCATTCTAATAATGAAGTGATGTCAAGACCTGATATTACAGTTAGAGAGCGTGTTTTCTTGGTTCCATAATAAAGTCAAGAATGCAATAGTCTGTATACGGACCATTTCTATATCATTAAGAATTTTTATGTTTTAAGCTTTCAGAAATAGTTTCCAAACCTAATTTGTATTATAGATAAGGGGGAGGGAAAAAATAGGCTTTTAGTGAGGATTAGTCATTAATCAGATCTATAATCACCATTATTTCTGATCCCGGTTGAGTTTTAATTTTATCCAAATGCAGATCAGCTTTGCCTCCACTGTAAAGAACTACAACTGATTTTTCAGACTCCAGGTGAATATGTTTATTGTATGCTCACCTGTTACATCTATATATTTGATTTCCCTTGTCCCAAAATTGACAATCAAGCTCTCTCAACAGAAAATTAAGAAAAAAGTTGCAGCCATTAAAAAAACTTTTAAGTTGTAATATTAAAACATGATTAAACAAATTAATAACCAAAAAGCTTTCCTAAATTTCATGATACAATTAGCCCATCAAAATACATAGAAGAACACATATTAGAAGAAAGTGCAATGTGTAGTGAAAATAATATATAAAATGCATCTCTTATAAAACAGGCATGGGAAGACCTTTTTGCATTGGGGCCGCATTATGGGCCTGGCCGAGAGTTTGCGTCCTGGGCATGGCAGGCCTGTGCAGGGGGAGGGCAGGAGCTGGGTCATCCTCAGGTTGTCATCCCAGCATAAGGACCAGGCTGCTTGCCCCATCCTTAGGCTGGGAGGTAGGGAGAACACATGGCGACTGCCCCGATCCTTGGGCTGTCCTTTTAGGATTATGCCAGGAGGAGGGTGAGATAGGCCATGGCTGAGAGTGCAGCGGAGGGCTCTCACTCACCAATGTACCTTCCTTGAACTGTCCTCCTGGCATAAGGATGGGACTGCTCGCACCGACGCACAGTGGCTTAGCGTGTTCCATAGGGTTCTCAGCTGCTGCGTGTCTGCCTCCCTCATTTTTTTGGCATAAGGATGTGGTATGCCACTATGTCCTTATGCCAAGAAGACAAGGAAAATGAGGAAGGCCTGAGGTAAGCGCTCAGGGGGCCACATCCAACCCCCAGACCTTAGTTTGCCCATGTCGGTTATAGGAGATTGCTTACTCTCCCAACTTTCCCAATTTGTAATGTTGAAGTAGTCTAGCATGCCTACTTGTTTGAAAACTAAAGTGTAACTAAACAAATTCTAATATTAAAACACAATTGACCTAAAATCAATTTGGGTTGAATCTGTTTTAGCCCCAGGTAGAGTAGACCCATTGACATCAGTGGAACTTGTTAAACCCTATTCTCATAAAGTGCATTCATTTCAAGGGTTCAAGACTAAAATGGAACTCAGACATTCAAAGGCAAACTGGTTTTTAAGTAGCATCTATCACCCACTCAAAGACCAGTTGAGTAAAAATGTCTTTGTATGGCAGTATAAACAAAGTAATGATTAAAGCATGAAAAATTATCAACTAAAACCAAGTCAGCAGAAAAAATCATCATCATCATGGGCCCAGTTATATACTCAGGCGACCCAGCAATAAGTTCTACCGTCTACATGAATTGGAATTACCTGGGTTCCTGCCTGCGAACAACTCTGTGATACAGCACTCCTCCGAACTTCTAACACGGCTTGCTAGCCCACCAAAACTCTTTTGGGACACAGCCCGCTGGGCTTATTGTATGTCCTCCCTCATTTACTTACCTTGAAACCCTGTCGTCTTCAATGAACCCTTGAGCGTTTCCCTTCAAACCCGAACCCCCTCTTGTTTTGTGTTGTTATGTGAGTCACAAGGCCAATGTAAGATCTATCTTTACTGAACAAAAAAGTTCAGACAGGAAAAAAATTGGAAAGTGACCACTCTTTTTGTGATGTATACTGGTTCGTGCATCGTAATTATCCAGTACTCATGTATTTTTTTTTTTATTTACAGTACTTGTACCCCATCCTTCTCAACCCCAAAGGGGACACAAAGCAGCCTCACAATGGCAATAATTCAATGTCACATCAACAACAATATAAAATCAACATATACATTAAGACAAATTTAAGGGCCATATAACAATTTAAACACATTGTTAAAATCACACAAACTGAGTTCATAGTCATAAAAGCTGTTCCAGTTGTTATTGCACATTTTCAGCTTCACTTATTTCACTACACTGTTGGCCAAAGGCTTGATCCCAGAGCCATGTTTTTACTTGCTTTCCGAAGGGCAGGAGGGAGGAAGCTGATCTGAGTTTGCTGGGGAAGGAGTTCCATAGCCAAGAGGCTACCATTGAGAAGGCCCTGTCCCTCGTCCCCACCAACCACACCTGTGAAGGAGGTGGGACTGAGAACAGGGCCTCCCAAGACGAGTTGGTTCATAGAGGAAGATGCGTTTGGACAGGTAAGCTAGGTCAGAGCCGTTTAGGGCTTTATAGGCTAAAGCCAGCACTTTGTGTTCAGTAGCAGACTGTCAGCCTGTGGAGCTGATGTAACAGGGGAGTTATAGGTACCCTGTATGCTGCTCTGGTGAGAAAACTAAGGTAGTGGAAATTAAGATCGCCTGGGGAGGTCCTGCTCTCGGTCCCGCCTTCTTCGCAAATGCATTTGGTGGGGAGGAGAGACAGGGCCTTCTCGGTGGTGGCCCCCTGTCTGTGGAACTCACTCCCCAGTGAAATTAGGTTGGTGCCATCTCTCCTTTTCTTCAGGAAAAAGCTTAAGTCATGGTTTTGGGACCAGGCATTTGGACAGCAGGCTTAGTAGCAATCGTAATTGATGTATGTGAACGGATAATGGACAGGCTTTGGACTAAGTCCCTGAATGTTGGATCGAACTTGGATGCGGCCATATAATTGTTAATAATGTTTTTAATTGCCTATTTATATTTAATGTTTTAATCAATGTTTTAATTGTGTTCTATTGCTATGTTGTGTGATGGCATCAAATGTTGCCAGTGTAAGCCGCCCTAAGCCCCACCTCGGGGGTTGAGAAGGACGGTGTACACATGTTTGAAGTAAATAAAATAAATAAATACTCAGGAGAGGACTATCACGCACAATTCAGGAGCCTGGCTTGGCAGAATGAGGAGGCGGTCTTATCCTGAAAAAATAATACTATCAATGATGGCAGGTGGGATGAGATGGACTACAGGCTCACTATGGCTAGAAGCTCGCATTATCTAATTATCCTTCTTTCGGGAGTTGGTTCTTTGGCGTTTGTTTGTTTGTTTAAGAAAATACCGTGGAAAAAGTAGGGGTTGTCCATTGATTAGTACAGTAGACCCAAAATAAGAAAAATAATACATAATGCAAGTGACAAAAGCAAACTATACTTCTTTTTTTCAGCCACCATTTGTGATGGAGAAATGGGTTGTGGGAATACAGACAGATGAGACTGTGGAATGTATAGTAACATATGAGGTAAGATTATTTAATTTTTTTAGCAGGGGGCAATCCAGGCCTTTAATCAGTATAATAATGAGTAGCGAAAATTTTTAAACTCTGTTACCCACTGTAGAGAAGGTGAAATGCTGCAATTAATGTTAAACTGCCAACTGCACACGCAAACCTGAATGCTGTCTTCAGAAACTATGGACAGCTAACTGGGGAGAATTGACTCGCTTGAGTTTTAAAAGTTTTTTTTTTTACTTTAAGCAACAGACGGCGTAGGTGGTGTTTGTTGGAGAGACCACCTTTCTTACCTTCTTGGCAAAACGCTAATTAGCAGAGCATAGTAATGACAGGAGAAGGGAAAGGGCAAGGAGGAAAACATAAAATAAAATCTAGAAGCAATTTAGTCTTGTATAATAGGATGTAAATTAGCCTTTGTGTGAGTTGGTTTTTGGATACTTACAAAAACAGTGTTTCAAAAAAAAACCAATGGGGTATTTCACAGTGAGTCTAATAATTGAAATTTCAGCTCTATCCTATGGCATGGATTCAAGCAGTGAGCGAATAGGTATAGCAAAATGCTGGACCTCGCATGCCTCAGAAGTAAAGAACAGAAGTAGCTTCTGTTAACAGAAAGAATAACCCTAGGTTTCTTTCAGACGGCAGCTCCTCGCAGGAATCAGAGCCCGACTGCAGGATTAAAGAGGTAGCAACTGTAGGCAAGCTACCTCAAGGGAACCCCAGCAACAATGTCTTCTTAGTGCCAACCTCCTCTCGTTGGAGGAGATTATTTACGTGAAGCACCACATGATTTCATAGCTACCAAATGATCTTGTTAAAAGGCAACCATTAAAATATTGCCCTTGTTCAGAGCACTGTTTGTTGGAGGAGGGGAAGAGGGGTGGAGAGAAGGGGGAAAGTGAAAATTGCCTCCAGTTTGGTTGGACACCTTTGAGATAAGATTGGAAGGTGATATCAGGCAAACGCAACCTGTGAAGTTGAAGTACCATTGGTTTCACAAGTGTACATGAAATGTTTGGATGGGCACTGCCTGGGTGTTGTGGGATTTCCATTTTTCTTTGAGACTGATAGCTTGTTTATTTTGCTTGAACAGAATGATGTCAGGATTCCAAGGTTCACCAAACATATCCAGCTACTGCAATGGAGTCAAATAAAATCCCAGGATGAGGTGAAATCCATTGAACTTAAAATACAGGCGTCACTCCCAAACTCAGAAGTCAACCCGAGGAGCAGATCCAACTCAAGTAGGTCAAAACTTTAAGAAAGGATATAGCTGTGAACAACAAAAACAACAGCAGCAGTAGTAATGGCACCAGCAACAATAACAATGGCTGCATTAATGTAATGAAGATTGGAAAGTGTTTATTTAAAGCAGAGATAAGCAGCTGTGGTCATCCAAATGACTTTATATTACAACTCCCATAATCCTCACTGGTTTTTCTGAGAAAATCATAGACTGGTGAGAACCTTTGCAATATGGGATTTTTTTCTGGAATATATTCACATGTAGTTATTTTGTGTGGAAAGACCCTTTTTGTGTAAAAAATAATATTTCAATGTAGAAATATTAAATCCTGTGCAGAAAATGCTGTTTTCTATGCAAAGAAACTGGGGGTTTGCAGTTGAGGATGTATTTCTGTATAAAATTTGTACATGGTTGATTTGCATAAAGGCAGCATTTTTGTGCCAAAATTAATATTTCTGTGAAATATTATTTTCCATGAAGAAAATGCCATTTCATACACAGAAAATGGTGCTTTCCATACAAAACAACCATATGTGAATTTTTCATAATACAAAGTTTTAAGTTGCACATTACCTTCAAAAACAGCATGGTTTTTGAAGCTTTTTTTGCAATTGGAAGAAAATAGCTAAAAGTACTAATTGCTTTCTTGGAGAACTAACTTAGTGAAGACTTATGGTGGTTCTAAATGGGCAAAAGAAGTGTCCTTGATTTGGCATCGCAGGTGCTGAATTGTCCACTTGGCATCCAATAGGGACTCCCTACGCTGCCTCTAAGGCAGCAAAGAGTTTGGTGCCAGTGGGCGAAGACCTCCCCTCATGTTGTGGCTGGCAGAAGTCCTCCTCACACCCCCTTCACCTCCTAGCAAGGCCTGCAGTCTAGCAGAAGCCTGCCAGCCCTCCCACTGCAAAGTAGATGTGAGTCTTGCGTCTGACACCAGCCATGACATAGAGGCAGTTCATGGGAGGAAATTGCCTCCTTCATCTTTCAGCCACCTGAGCTTGGGGAGTGCAGGATGGTTTTTAATACAGCTTTTGCCAGTTCAGCTTAGGAAGCAACCCAACTGTTTTGACAGTCCTGAACCTAGAGAACAACCTGAATCCTGGCTCAGGCTTTGGATTTTCTACTGCGTTAGCTTAACCCAGATCAGCCCCCATGTGGCATTTAGCCACCACAGGACTGATCCACCCCTACACTGACCTAAGTGGTTAGTGTAGATGCGTTCTTACATTCCTAGAATAAACTAACAACTGCTAGTAGAATCTTTGAATGACAGAACCCAGGTTTTTGAATGTCAACGCTAGACCTCAGCTAAAGTCAATTTGGGGAGCTCTGCAGTGTCCTTGGAAATAACATGGTTAGAATACAGATGCACATACTGTTACTGCTTTTATTGCCCAAGCAATAGCATTTGAGTAAAAGCAAAAAATATCCAGAAGTCATCAGATTTTATGTCAATTACAAGCATAATTAGTGTCTGGTATTTCCTTCAAAGTATGGACATTATCTGGAATTCAGACTGATGTTTCCTCTGATTTTGTTTCAGGTATTGACTGCCAGTGGATGAAGGCACTGAAAATGCGTCATGTGACCAACAGTCCTTCCCTCCAACATTCCCGTCCTCACAGCCCCAACGCCACACAATTTCTACCCTACCTTCAGGACCAAGGCACTTATGCTGCTGCTGTGAGACGCATCCAGGTTCCTGTGACCTACCAAGTTACTTCTCTAAATCAGTCTAGAAACTCTTCACCAACACCGTATTTATCATCTTTACATCTAAATTCAAAGGGAAGCAGCACCTCCAGTGCAGCTTCTGATAGCCCTTCAGAAAGAGACAGGTCCAAGGCTAAAAGTAGGAACAGCTATCACAGTAGTGCCTCTCCCAGCATGTCAGTAACAGGAAGGCGTTTTGGTCGAGGTTCAACTGGTGCGCATGCAACAGTTAGGAACACTGAGAAATTTTACAGGACTTCACAGTCAGTATTCAACCCAAACCAACATCAGCCACGGTCACATGACAGGAAGCATACTCATTACCACCAGCAGCCCAGGTCAATACCAGGGATGCCCTTGAAGATTGAAAGTAAACTCAAAATAGAAGAAGAAGAAAGCAAAGTCACTGACGGTGAATGGATAAAAGTCAGCCACTCAAAGAAATCTCACCGACACAATGTTGGCAAACAAAGTAGAGAGAAATCAAAGGGAACTGGAACACAACAGAGAAAAGCCCACTGATGCTTCATGAAAAATAGGTTTTGCTTTTTTAAAAACAGAATGCAGCAGGTAGTCTCACTACAGGAAAATGACATTTTGGTTGTTCTTGAGATATCTGACGCTGAATGTGAGAGCAGATGACCTTTGATAGGAATCTTTGCAAAGGAGCTACTCAACATAAAGACACTACCTCTCATGAAACCAATAAGTGGGGTGGGCTGGGGTAGGATGGACCTCTCTCATGGCATACTACATCCGCTGAATAAGATGTCTTGTTTTCATTCTAGTTTTCCACACAAGATAGGATATCTTACTTATTTTGTTTCATTCAAGCCAAGTGACTTGTTACTTGAATTTATTGTATGTGCCTGGGTTTAAGTCAACTTTATGTATACATAGGGGCAGGTTTGGGGGCCAAAATTATGAATGTTGATATGCTCTGTGGATAAATTGAGGATCATTTCACAGAGAGGGGAAAGTGCCAGCACTGAAACAGTGGATCAGCCACCCCTAGCCACCACGGCTATTTTCCCACCCAAAATTCAAAAAAGGCAGAAGCAGCACCATGGCAGAAAAAAGCAAATAGAGTTAGTACTTCTTTTAGAGTCCCCCGAATGGACTAAGATCTCACCTTCCACTATTATACTTGGAGAAGGGGATGGTTCTTTTATAAGACTTAAGGTACAGTAATTACACTGACACATAGATACTCGTAAGTTGACCCAATTTTATGGGTTGATTTTTTTAACTAAAATGTCTTGACTTATACATGAAGATATACAGTAATAGTTTTACAAGTATTAAATAAGAAGTCCGTCCACCTTGTGATTTAATGACTGACTGAGTAATTCACAAAATGCAAATACAAGGGTTATCCGGAAAGTAAGGTTACAAGATTTTTTAAATATAAATAATGAATATATTTTAATAAAATTTACATGGACTGTAGCATGTAGGTTTTACATTATTTTTCCACATAATCACCATTCAGTTCTAGACATTTTGTATCTGTGGGATGAGTTTTTGTTACCTGTGCTATATAGAAGTTTCCCTCCACTTTTTTCAACCAATTTGTCACTTCGATTTTCACCTCATCATGGTCGGAAAAGTGTTTTCCACCAAGGTGTTCCTTCAATTTAGTGAACAGATGATAGTCTCTTGGTGCGAAATTAGGGCTGTGAGAGGGGTGACTTAAAACATCTCAACCAAATGAAGTCAACAACTCACGAGTGGTGTGCGGATGCGCATTGTCATGAAGGAGACAGACTCCTGCCATCAGCATACCACGATGTTTGTTTTGGATGGTTGTGCGAAGTTTCTTCACGATCTCACAATATATTCTGTACCCATTTTGTCACATGCCGTCTTGACATTATATCCTCTTTATAAACTGAAATGATTTCACAATAAATCGCAGCAGTGTTCATGCCCTTAGCATTTTAGGTAGCGTATTACAGCATGAACTTTGCACTTGGAGGGAAACTGAATGAGGACACTCATCTCTAACCTTCACCACAACGCCAATTGATGAGCTACTGACGACTGGCACTGCTCGTTTGCTTTTGCTGGCTTCCTGCGAGAGCTACATGCCTTGTATCCTTTCCGGATAACCCTCGTACCTTCCACCAGCAACCTGTGTGTTATATCTAAAAAATTATGACTGATGACATTTATTTGTTTCACTCTGCAACCAAAGTATGCTACACTTTTTCATTCTATATTCACTGTCCTGCTCCTTCGAGCTGCTCTTTGATTAAAAAGAACATTCATCCTTCATTTAAACATCCAGCCTCACATATTTTCACTAGAGTAATTCTTATGATGTAGAAAACATCTAGTATATATATATTTACAGAGAACAAAGAAAATTATACTGAGAAATGCAGACTTGATAGCTTCTATTTTTGTGGTTGTTGGTATGACTAACATACAACAGACATTTTATTCATTGTATTTTAATTGCATTCAGACTGTGTTTTATGTTCAGAAAATAAAGAGAAACTATTATTATTTATTTGTATATGCTGCAATTCCACTGAAATTCCTTTGGGGTGGGATTTGTTTTCAGCAATCTCTAACGTATTTACTAGAAAGCCAATTCCGTTGCACTATGCAAGACTTTCTTCCCAAAGCAAACTCATGGAATTACATAATGCTTCTTGTTAGCGTGTTTCTCAGTTGTGTTGTAATGATACTACACTTTTAATCTAAGGTTCTTAAAACCAAAACAAGCCCATTCACTCTGATTGTCTCTTGCCAAAAGAGGAAAGGAAAATGCCTGAGGGTTTTGCCTCCTTCAAAAATCTTTTGATGTTCACAGGAAGGGATGGAAACAATTGAATTATATTGGAAATCTTCTTCCCCCATTCTGCATATACTTAAAGATTTTTGAAAACAAGGTCCTCTATCTAGCACTAGTTGTCCTTACACACTGCTTTCCAGATTTATTGTATCTAACTATCTATGTATGGTGGGAGTTTAAGTTCAACACATATAGAATACTCTCTGTTAAGTAAAGGCTGATCTACTCTTTTGATTCTACCCTATGGTGAATGGTTGACACACCACCAAGGGTTATGAACTTTTTCTGCAACTGTCTTCCATCAGTTTTATTTTGATTTATTAAAGTAGCCATTTAATAACTATTCTGATTTATATCCAGTGATCTCAACATGAAATTCAGGGCTCTTCTCCTCTGCCTCACTTTATCTTCATAGGTAAAGGTAAAGGTTTTCCCCTAACATTAAGTCCAGTCGTGTCCGATTCTGCGGGTTGGTGCTCATCTCCATTTCTAAGCCAAAGAGCCGGCATTGTCCAGCATTGTCCGTAGACACCTCCAAGGTCATGTGGCCGGCATGACTGCAAATAGTGTCATTACCTTCCCGCTGGAGTGGTATCTATTGATCTACTCACATTTGTATGTTTTCGAACTGCTAGGTTGGCAGAAACTGGGGTTGAAAGCAGAAGCTTATGCTGCTCCTTAAATTTGAACCTGCAACCTTTTGGTCAACAAGTTTAGCAGCTCAGCAGTTTAACCAACTGTGCCACCGGGGCTTCATAAAAGCCCTAAAAACTATGCCAGGCTGACAGTGACTGACCTAAGTTCACTCAGGCCCTTTCTACAATGCTATGTAAAATCCAGATTATCTGCTCTGAACAGGATTATATGAGTAAACTCATAATCCTGTTCAAAGCAGATAATCTGGATTATCTGCTTTGGTGTATAGAAGTGGCATCAGTGAGTATCATGGTTCAATGGAGACTTGGGCCCCAATCTCATCATCATAAATAACAACAACAGCTTTATTCTTGTCCATTTCCCTGAAGGGACTCGAGGTGGCTTACATATGGCACAAAGTGCCTGAAACAGGTCATAAAATAAACACACAGTACAATACAATAAAAGATATAACATATAAAATAATTTAAAAACTCAGAACAACACCCAATAACCTATGGTGACAACTATCACAAGACATGTCCAGACTGTAAACAAGACAAGAGAATGGGATAGTGCAAATTGTAACTAAGAAAAAAGGCCATGTGATGAAAATGCAGGGCTGTGTCATTGACTGCAGACAATTGGGGTTTGACGTTCTCAAAGGCTTGTTTAAACATCCAAGTCTTCAGATTCCTATGGAAGGAGGACAGTGTGGGGGGGGGGGCTGCCTAATCTCCCAGGGGAGGGCTTCCAAAGCTGGGGAGCCACCATCGAGAAGGCCCTCTCCCTCGTCCTCACTAACCACACTTGTGATGAAGGTGGGACCAAAGGGAAGGTCTCCCCAGCAGATCTTAACGCTAGCGCAGGTACATAGAGGGGGATGCAGTCACAAAGATGGGCAGGGCCTAAACCGTTTAGGGCTTTATAGATAATATGCTAATACACAAACACTATCCCATACGCTTTTTCAGGGGCAGACCGGTGTGTTGCATAAATCACAGTACGCGTAATAGCAAGAAATCAAAATGTAATCTTCTATAACATATAACATATGGCTCTATGTCGAACCAATCTCACTCACAGTGCATTGTGTTAACATATATATGAGCACAATCAGTTATATAGCCCTTCCAAACAATCATTGGGCATTAAGGCGCAAACATCCAGTCTTGGTACCCCTATGGGTAATCCGGGCCAATTCACTCACGGATTCGGGACCAGGTCGAAGGGAGTCTTCGGAGTAAAGTGAGCTGGCAACTGCTCGATAGGCAGGCACCTACGGCAAGAGTAACGACGCCAGAAGGCCGTTCGCGTATACCACGCTTCCTCAGGGTGCAAAGGTCTTTTAGCCGCTCCTCCCCGGTATTGTAGTCTTCAATTCTAGACTCGGGGTCCAAACGGAAGGTAGCTGGGTACGGAATAGCATAGAGTGAACATAGTGCTCCAAGGCTAGGTAGTACATGCATTATAATCTATTCAATCCATCAGTACACAGTTACAGTTTCCATCAGTACATACCGCGTTAGCGTCTCTTTTTACAAATCGCTGGTGCGAGTGTCCTTCCGGGCTGGAATCAGCACCGGGTAACAGGGTTAAGCAGTTTAAATAGCTGTTAGTTAAAGCGGCGCAGGTGTGTTACAAGAGCAAAGTTTGAACCGATAACATTTCGTTTAATCCGAATGGGGTTTCGCTGGATAATAATAAAATCCACTTTCTTTCTACAGTAAGTAGTGCCTTTTGTTTATCGCAGTGGGGGGGGAAATGTGCCCTTCTCTAGCCTATTACTCTCAATGTTTGTGGGTTTATCTTCATCTGGGCACAGTGTTGGTAGAATTCTGAATCAGTGGAACCACACCTTATTCTAGAAAGGTGTTCCATAATGCGAATTTTCAGACTTCTGGAGGTCATCCCTGTGTAATATCTGTTGCATCCACAGCTACATAGGATCGCGTAAATCACCCCGTGGAGGTGCAGATTATTTCATCCTTAAGATGAAGTGTTCTGCCTGTTTGTCTGTTTTGGATCGTGTTGCCCGCTATGATTAAGGGGCAAATGGGGCATCCTCCACATTTTTGGTGCCAGGGTTGGGTACCCTTGTTCTCGGTGTGACTACATGGTTGCTATGTATGAGGTATTCTCTGGTGGTTTTGTGCGCTTGTATGCAACGCAGGGGGGTTTCTAATCCTGGTATGGTGGATACTAATGGCCAGTATTTCCTCACTATGAGGCCATTAGTATCCACCATACCAGGATTAGAAACCCCTCCCTGCGTTGCATACAAGCGCACAAAAAACCAGAGAGAATACCTCATACATAGCAACCATGTAGTCACACCGAGAACAAGGGTACCCAACCCTGGCACCAAAAATGTGGAGGATGCCCCATTTGCCCCTTAATCATAGCGGGCAACACGATCCAAAAACAGACAAACAGGCAGAACACTTCATCTTAAGGATGAAATAATCTGCACCTCCACGGGGGTGATTTACGCGATCCTATGTAGCTGTGGATGCAACAGATATTACACAGGGATGACCTCCAGAAGTCTGAAAATTCGCATTATGGAACACCTTTCTAGAATAAGGTGTGGTTCCACTGATTCAGAATTCTACCAACACTGTGCCCAGATGAAGATAAACCCACAAACATTGAGAGTAATAGGGCTAGAGAAGGTACATTTCCCCACTGCGATAAACAAAAGGCACTACTTACTGTAGAAAGAAAGTGGATTTTATTATTATCCAGCGAAACCCCATTCGGATTAAACGAAATGTTATCGGTTCAAACTTTGCTCTTGTAACACACCTGCGCCGCTTAACTAACAGCTATTTAAACTGCTTAACCCTGTTACCCGGTGCTGATTCCAGCCCGAAGGACACTCGCACCAGCGATTTGTAAAAAGAAGAGCTAACGCGGTATGTACTGATGGAAACTGTAACTGTGTACTGATGGATTGAATAGATTATAATGCATGTACTACCTAGCCTTGGAGCACTATGTTCACTCTATGCTATTCCGTACCCAGCTACCTTCCGCTTGGACCCCGAGTCTAGAATTGAAGACTACAATACCGGGAGGAGCGGCTAAAAGACCTTTTGCACCCTGAGGAAGCGTGGTATACGCGAAACGGCCTTCTGGCGTCGTACCTCTTGCCGTAGGTGCCTGCCTATCGAGCAGTTGCCAGCTCACTTTACTCCGAAGACTCCCTTCGACCTGGTCCCGAATCCGTGAGTGAATTGGTCTGATTACCCATAGGGGTACCAAGACTGGATGTTTGCGCCTTAATGCCCAATGATTGTTTGGAAGGGCTATATAACTGATTGTGCTCATATATATGTTAACACAATGCACTGTGAGTGAGATTGGTTCGACATAGAGCCATATGTTATATGTTATAGAAGATTACATTTTGATTTCTTGCTATTACGCTGCACTGTGATTTATGCAACACACCGGTCTGCCCCTGAAAAAGCGTATGGGATAGTGTTTGTGTATTAGCAGTTTGCTAGAGGAACGTATCTTTTGTGTATTGAATTACTTTATAGATAATAACCTGCACTTTGAATTGAGACCAGAAACCTATCGGCAGCCAGTTGATTCCTGCTGAATCCTTCAATCCATACCATAAAATGGATAATTTCCAACACAATTGGACTGGAACAAACAATGTATAATTACATATGTTTTGTTGCTGTTTCAGACCAAAAGCATCTGACTCCGAGATGATTTTGTGACTTATCAGCTTGCTGTTGGCTATCAAGATGTACAAGTAGATTCTTTGCTATTTGTATGAAATTTAATTACAGCCTTAATCTTGATGTATATGATTCCATGTGCTCACATCTGATCTGTTAAAACATTTGTTTGCATTGAAAGGAAATCTGATGCTCTTGATCATTCTTATTAAAATTTAAAAATCATACAACAGTGATTTACTAGGAATTATAATTTCTACTGACTTCACCCTTTTAAAAAAGCTGAGCAAAAGTAGAAGAAATCTGTAAGGGGAGGGGAATGAAACAGGAAAATCACTGTATTTTAATGTGAGGAAATAATCTATTTGGAACAGATTTAAATGAGATCCCTATTTCTCAATTCAAGGACACATAAACAATGAAAATACATATTTTAAACTGTGAAGCTGCCCAGAGAAAGAATGTGATTAAGTTGACAATATTGTTTCAGCTGGAGCGTCCAGACAGGCAAGATATAATGAGAGCCTTCCCATACCTGTGTGAAAGAGGAACTTTAATAAAGCAGAGTTTTACTTGTTTGCATTGATTAATGAAACATTAGCCGTGGGCCCTCACTGCAGTGTGTGCCCCACCACAGATCCTAATTACATTATTGTGTATATTTTGATATGTGGTGGATTGAAAACACAGTGTACCCGTGGGTCTGTTGGACACACTGTACCGTTATTTTTAAAGTTGGCTAGAACTCAGTTCTCCCCACCTATAAAAGAATAATCTATTTCCTCCTAATGATTGGTATTTCTGGTCACAGTTAGGCAGATTTCTTATAAATCTACCTGTACCTACAGGATCACCTGATTCCATATAACCCTCCGAGATCATTACGTTCAGAAGACCAGAATCTTCTAGACATCCCCAGTGTGAAGTCTTTCCACCTGACTTCGACTAGGCGAAGGGCATTCTCCATCATCGCCCCGGTACTGTGGAATGCTCTGCAACCGGAGAAGTGGGCTCTGCGAAATCTGGTCACCTTCCGCAGAGCTTGCAAGACACACTTGTTCAGGCAGGCTTTTGAATGCTTGTGATTTTTACTCTGTGTTCTTATCTGTGTTTTATTTGCTACCTGTACTTATATAACTATGTTGTAAACTGCCCTGAGCCCCTGGGAGTGGCGATGTATAAGTCCAATCAATCAATCAATAAAATGCAATTTTATTCCATTACTAGCTTGGGGACCTAGCAGTGCCCATGTTATTTGAAAAAGGCATTGTTTGTTTTCTGAAGTTTAGTAATATCAGTTTGGTAGACAGAAAAACATAAAAAAGCCAGTCTTTGCTTTTGTATTTTTTATGAATGCTCACAATAGAAAATGCATAAGGATGTGGGTGAACTACAATTCCTAGAATCGTGAGTCAATCCTTCCCAAACCCTGCTATTATTCAAAGTTGGCCATGTTAACCTGTTTGTAGAGGTGGGAGGCTGTCTGAACTACAACTCCTATTAATCAAGGTCAATTCCCCCCAAACCTGGTCATGGGGGTTCTGCCTGCCAAATGTGGTCCAGGTCCATTATTAAAGGGGGTCAGAGTGCTCTGCCTTGATGCAGGGTGAACTACAACTTCCATTCTGTTGAATCAGTCCCCCAAACACCTCCAGTCTGTTCAGTTGCTGATCAATTCCTCTGTGTTTGCCGTGCACCATAGGAAAGGGTAGGAAAGGGTTAAAGGAGTAGAAGAGGACGGGGTCATGCACATTCCACACAAGGAACCTTCAGATGCCTGCCTGTGATGGAGGAAACATGTCAAAGCTAGGATGAAATTGTCCCCGGATGAAAGCATTCCTTGAGTAGTTAGTGTTTGGGGAGAACATTGGCAGGGTTTGGGCAACATATTCATGGTGCTCACTATAACCTGCAATGTCAGTTGAAGGACTACCTTTGGAAGCTTTTCAGCACTTGGAACTAAGGCCTGTTTGTACAGGTGGGAGGCTGTCTGTGTAAGTGGACACGTCCACCACTATCTATCTATCTACCTATCTATCTAAAATGTGTATAGATAGATAGATCATTACCATGATTGAGAAATAAAATATTGATATTACAGGCATTCTCTGCTTATTTGACAGATTGAGGACCAGGGCACTCTGAGAAAGTAGAACTTGTCAAAATGCAATGCTCCTTAAAGTGCCTAATACGATTTTCACCTAAAAAAACACAAAGACTTTACCAGTGGCTGGATCTGCAAGATTCGTAGAAATATACTGTGGTTGAGGAGGGAGGGAGAGAAAAATGTAATCTATAACAATGCAATGTACTATAATGCCTTCATTATTTGTTGAATAAAAGACAAGACAAAAAAAGAAAAAAATATGATTTTCACCTGATGAATAAGGGAGAGATGGTGCTGAAAACAAGGAGTGCATGGTCACAAAAGCATCATGCAGAGCACTATAATTTTGTTTAGAATGAGTGCTGCATCTCTTGTTTATCCAACAGTCACCGAACTGCTAAAGACCAGGTACTCAAATTGATTTCATGAAAGAAAGAAAGAAAGAAAGAAAGAAAAAGTAATTATCAGAACTCTTAATTGGTGAACTTGCACACATTCAATATTACAGTAATCCCTCGCTACTTCGCGGTTTGCTTATTGCGAACTCGCTGTTTTTCGTGGATTTAAAAAATATTAATTTAAAATATACAATACAATACAAAACTTTATTACGGTCACTGACCAGCACAAAGCGGGCACAAGCACCCTGAGAAGGGAAGGACAACTCCCCAGTAAGCAGTTATTTAAAATATATATCATGGTATTTTTGCTGTTTTGCGGGGTTTTGCTGCCACCACTCTCTGAGGCGCTTTCTCTCCTCAGTCCTCTCTCCCGCCTTGAAGGGCCTTTTCTTTCTTTCCTTCACTTTATTTTAAGTTTATAAAGACTTAAAATAGTGTATAACTACTAAAATAATGTATAAATATTAAAATAGAGTATTCTCTTAAATGTTTTCGAAATGGCTCCTTTTCCAATAAATCTGTTTGCTGGAAGAACGAGAAGCGGAACCTTGACCCCCACTAACAGGCTTAAAGGCTTTAACATTATTCCACCCCATTATTACATTAGAAGTAACAACATTTGTTAACACAATACTAGAAATCATTAGATTCTAAGCACAAATTGCAGCCAAAATGTGGTTTGAGTGACAAGTGTCTAGTCTACCATCTTCATTTGTAACTAGATGTAGAGATGCTGTTTTAGAAAAGCAAACTTAATTTTGTTCCTGCTTTCCCTTGAATTGAGCATTATTAGCTGCAAAATATTGGAGCCTCTCTTTGGGTTTCTCTTATCGGAATATTGTATCCCTCCCCAACCCCACGAAAAAGGAAAAGAAAGTTGCTGCTTTAATTTTACCTCCCGGTGACCCATTCCCAGAGCCGCTCTCTCCTGCAACTGGCCATATTTGGCAATCACTGACAGCAACATGAGGAGGTACCCTCCATGGGCAGACATCAAAACCACCATCCACTGACCATTATCCAGCAACTTGCTGAGCTGATTTAATGAGGAGAAGTTGCTCAAACATACTTTGTTCTTCCCTTCCCTCCTGTGAGAAATCACTCAAAACAATGACCTCTGTATGTTGCTCTACTAAGAACAATTCTCCTTTCTAACTCCATTGATGCTGTAAAGAACGAAACCACAGCCAGCCAATGTGCTCTATAAATTCACTCCCAAGAATATTGAGTTAGAGCTTCAAAAAGGCAGGCATTTTAATTATTTTTTTGCAAACCTCCCACTTGTGATGATCTTTGGCCTAATTATTTTGATGGGTTATATGTGTGTGTGTGTGTGTAAATATACTTGCTCTTTTGTAAGAGACGAGGGGGAAATAGAACATAGGAGTCTTTAGGCATTTTGCATGTATAAAATAGAACGTAATGAGAGTCTCTCAGAAATGTGAATTGGTTTGGTACATTTGTGGATGTGTAATGCATACATCGTTCCCTTTTTTGATGTACTACCAAAGGTGAACAGTTCAGATCAATTTGTTGAGAGATACTGGAGTTATGTAGGACTCATTCGTGGCAATAAAAATAATATAAGCCAGTTGATCCAATGTTGTACCAAATCCATGCAAAAGATTCAAAGGGACTGGAAGATAATATATAGCTGGAAAGACTGAGGTTCTAATAAAGGAAGCGTGTAGTCCGACACAGGATTCCAATACAGGCTGTCCCCAAAGTTACGAAGAAGATAGGTTCTGTTGGTTTGTTCTTAATTTGTATGTAAGTCAAAACAGATACATTTTAAGATGTAACTTCAGTCAAATGTGTGTGTGTGTGTGTGTGTAGCTAGATAAATACAAGGGTTGAATGAAAAGTAATGCGTCCATCTTTGTTATTTAGGTTTAGATGGGAATATTTTAATAAATCAAATGCAGAAATAATCCTTAGAAGGTGCTCTTTAACTAAAACTATTTACTTTTCCACATAATCATCAGACAATTGGATACATTTCTGCCAACAATGAACAAGTTTTCTGAAGCTATCACGGAAGAAGTCTGTGCGCTTTCATTTCAGGCGTCAGCATCCTGGGTAACCATTGTGCGCAGATCTTCCGATAGCCAAGCAAAGCAATAATGTGACCCACATGTTCTTGTGAAATTCCGATTATGCTTGAAATTTCTCTCTGAGTGATACGACAATCGTCCTGAATCAATCTGTTGCATTGACCGACAGTCTGTGCAGGGTTCCATACTTCACACTTTAACAACACAACCATTTAATGCTAAAGTTTCACAACAAAAAGGAACTGTAGAGGAGAGTCTACAGAACAAGCCAGTACCTGCTGCATACAAGTACTGCCATCTGTTGAGTTACGAAGGTGGAGGCATTACTTTTCATTCAAGATTTCACCTCACTTTCTATCCTTTTGATAAGTGGATTTGAAAAAAAATTGGTTTGTTGTGGAAATAGGGATTGACGATAAAGCTTAAGTGGAAACCTCTTTTTCCCATGATAACTATTTCAGAAGTAAATTTCTTTCAGAAGTAGATTTCTCTCATTTCCTATTGTCTTACCCCCATTCTTAACTAGGGACCTCTTCACACTTAATCAGGCTCCCCCGAAATTCTCAGGTTGGTCCACAAGAATGCCTTACTGGTACATTATTTAAACTGTTACATTTATTCATATCATGATCTGATCACCATGCTCAATATATCCTATATGCATGGGGGTATTGGGATAACAATACAAAAGATAGACCCTCTCAATGAATCAAACTCAGCCCCTCCCCTAATCAAAATCCTGGCTTTGCACGCACCTACCCCCACCCCAAGCTGTTGCAGTGTGATAGACCGTTAGCTCTGGGTTTCAAATGGTCACCCTTGAATAACCATTAGACTCAGCCTTTTGGGCCCCTGAATCAAACTCAGCCCCTCCCTAATCAAAATCCTGGCTATGGCCCTGCATTTAACCACGCACCTACCCCCACCCCAAGCTGTTGCAGTGTGATGAGGTGGTAGGAGTCATTCGTTAGCTAGACTGGGTTTCTGGGAAATGGTCACCCTTGAATAACCATTAGGATCTCCCTTGGCATTCTTTTGGCAGTGGCTTTTAGGGTTCTTTGAGGTTCTGGGGTTTCAACACCAGTCTCACTATGTGATGTATATGACATTGATAGAATCATTATAGGGCCCATGAATGCCATGTCTCAGTTTCAGGGCCTGGGAAATTGAGGCCCTGAATCCAAGTCTGACATTGTAAACTGTAAACACTGATAACGCACCTGCAGACTGGCCCTGGGAAACAAAAGTACCAAGCCTTGGTAGGAACCACTCTGTTGGAATGTGGGAATATGTAGAGTGTATATCCAACTGTGTGTTTATAGTATATTTCTCTGCCACTAGTACTGTGTTGACATGACTGTAACCAGCCATTATTGGCTTTAGCAATGTTTTGATTTCCTTTGGTAAAAGTTCTGAGTAACATCTGGGACGCGTCCTGTGAGTTATTTCGGGCTACTAAAGTGAGCATGACACATGAACATATGGTGCCAAACTGATCTTTGAGTGTAGATATGTCTCTTGTCTATACCAGAAGAAATAATCCAAGTGCAAACCAGAGTATTTTGTCCTGCAACAGCCCTGAATCCATTCATTTCTGTCACACTACTGGCAATAAGCAATATGAAATACTTTTGCTGTCCCCTCTTCAAACCCACATTTTTGTTGTCCCCTTCTCTGCAGTACTGCTACTGCCTATTTGCCAAAGCACATCCCCAAAGCCCTACTGACTCTGGTGTTGCTCCCTCTGGTATAAGAATGAGATGCCAAGCCATATGTGAACCAATCTCAGGGCCAGGGTCTTCCAGGCAAAGACCTTCCTGGAAACCTACAGATCTGAGGTAGACATCCCCCTATGCAGGCAAGCCCTATGTCATGATAGTGGTGATATTGCATAACCATAACATCCCCCAAACTCACATTACCAGGCATCCACTGCATGGGGAGAAAGAGCTCTTTCAAGCATGGGTGAATGATGTTTCCACCAGATGTGGGGAATGGCCCGGGGGGGGGGGGGGGAGTTAGACCAAGAAAAGTTAAGTATAGCTAACTAGTAGTGGATAAGATTTTGGCCACAGTTGCTCAGCTTTTGTTTATAACATCAACCTGGGGCCCTTCCACTTCCTGAGGAAATTTGTGGTGGCAAGATCAAGGCTCTCACAGTTGAAAAGACGAAGAAACGTTGGGGTTGCTGAAACACTGCTGCTGCGTTCCCTGCCAAACAATTGCCCAGCAGACTTGCTTGCAAAGTGGCTTGCCCTGAGGTCTAAATGAGGCACCCATCCATGAGATCAATGATGAGGGCATTGTAGTAATCAACAGACTGTTTGACCAACTAGACAGGGTGGACCTTCCTCTAGAATCCCACCTCTCTCATTAATTTGTAATGACTTGACCAATTGACCACTGTGGCAGGGCCGGCTATCCCACCTCTGCCACTATTACTCCGTGTATTTTAATTGCTGCCACCACTTGTGAGGTTATGTGAATTTCCACTTGCTGGACACTAGGCTGCAACCATGAATTCTTAAAAGGCTTGACCTTTTAAAATAACGGTTCAAAGAAACTGTAAAGAGTTTATTTAGAGACAAAGTTATAAGCTTGGTGGATTCAGAGGCACAGATGCTTGGTGGTTTTCAGAGGCACAGATGCTTGGTTAAGTTCGTAATGTGTTACAAGATTATGCAGAAGGTTTACTTCTTAAAGGTTTCCCATCAGTTACTACTAGTAATCAGCTTTCCTAGTTCAAAACTAGTCTACACAGGCCTTTCCTATAGGCACTCCTTGCCTACCTATCCCTCAGGATATGAAATACAGATTGGCTCACTAGCTCAATCTCTAGAACTGCTTCTCACTACAGCTCCAAACCTCTGACTACTCTTAACGGACGTTTTAAACCTCCACTCTCTCTAACCCAGTGTTTCCCAACCACTGTGCCGTAGCACACTAGTGTGCCGTGAGCGATCACCTGGTGTGCCGCGGGAAAACCTCTCTTCCCCCCTCTCTTCCCCCTCCTGCTGCTGCTGCTTGTGGGAGGAGGAGGAGGAAGGGCTGGGCAGCGGCGGCAAAGAAGCGGCTGGGGCGCTGCCTCCTTCAGCCGTTTTCGTGTTTATGTGTACCAACTATTACTACATTTGGCATTGGCTGGACGTGATAGCCTTTCTAGTGACTGTGTAACAACTCTCCTGTTCACCAGTTATACACGAGGGACTCGTCTAATGCCCACCTGGAATGATACAGGAACATATATATTGAAGGTGGAAGCCTCATTATTGTTCCATGAGGTGTATTGATGCATAAGAACAATACTAGTGGACTGCTTTGAAGCTATATGGACACATTTTTCTAAAGACAGAGACTGACAGCTGTTGAGCAAGACCTTCGTGTGTGCCTTTCTGCCATTCCTGCCAGGATATCTATGTTGTGTTCATCGAAACAGGCCCATGTTTCACACTGAGTGTATAAATACATTTTAAAACAGATGAACTATATCGTTGCCTTGAGGCCGTCACTGGATGGCTGCGAGCCAGTAGGTTGAAGGTGAATCCGGCAAAGACGGAGATCCTGTGGCTGGGTCCTCCGGGCTGTAGGGATGTTCAGCTTCCAACCCTGGATGGCGTGACATTATGTCCGTCGCCCTCTGTTAAGAGCTTAGGACCCCCTTGGACTCCCTGTTGTCGATGGAGACCCACGTCTCCAGCGTCAGCAGGGTAGCATTTTTCCATCTTCACCAGGCGAGGAAGCTGGCCCCCTATTTTTCCCGGCGCGACTTAGCCACAGTGATCCAAGCCACGGTCATCTCGAGGCTGGACTACTGTAACGCTCTTTACATTGGCCTTCTTCTGTTGGTAATCCAGAGACTCAAGCTGGTGCAGAACGCTGCAGCGCAACTCCTGGCGGGGGTCCCCATTGGCCACCACATCACGCCAATCCTGCACGAACTGCACTGGCTCCCAATAGAATGCCGGATTGCCTTCAAAGTGTTAGTCCTGACTTTTAAGGCCTTACATGGTCTGGGGCCAGTGTACCTGCGGGACCGCCTTGTCCCATACCATCCCACCAGATCACTGAGCTCCGAAGAGCTAAACCTCCTGGTCATCCCAAATGTGAGGACCTACCATCTGTCCGCAACCCGCCGCCGGGCTTTCTCTGTTGCAGCCCCAACGCTGTGGAACGCACTGCCCGCCGGCATCCGTGCCACCCAGGGCCTCCTCCCGTTCAGGAGAGCAGTTAAGACATTGCTGTTCCAACAAGCCTTCGGGGTTAGCTAAACTGTAGCTCGCGCTGCCTAGCTGACAGCCCACTGCGACTCCATTTGTTGTTTCAACTGTTCTAATTGTAATTCCATCTTAATGGTATTACTGTGGTTTATGAGTTATCTGACAATTGTATTTTATGAACTGTTGTAAGTTGCCCCGGGACGTTTGGGGGGCATCGAAGAACTGGGGTATGTGACATGGTCAATGAAATCTAGGAAGCAAAAAGATGGGCAGGGCACAAAGCAGTATCCTGAAGGGGAAATTGATGCTTTAACAGAAGAAACGCCAGGAGAAAGTGCTGCTTAGCATAGGCTCTGAAATAGTGGGGTCAGTTTGCCAGCAACAGTGACGAGAATGATCTACTCTGATTGGTCCATACAAGCACAGGCTGTGATTAGCCCAGAGAACATCATGTGCCTCAAAGATAAGAAACAGTCGTGATTGGCTTAGCACTCGCCATGTGCGTTTGTTTACAAAGTTAGCAATTGGGTTAGGAAACGCGCATGGCAAATGAGGTTCCCACTTGGCAGGCTCCCAGTGGGAACTCGGATAGTAAATGTATCGATTCAAGTACAGCCTGCACATAGAGCAGATAACATAGAGGGAAAGATGAAAATTTACACTGCGCAACGTTTATTAGCAAATAGAATTGAGATATTAGGAATGCTTTGTTTAATTGGATAGAGTAATGTGGGTTCATGAATGCTAGCCAGTAACAATGCATGAAGAAGGGAGGGACTGGGACTTCTAGGAAGCAAAAAGATGGGCAGGGCACAAAGCAGTATCCGATGGACATGTCGACTAACATACTGGATATTGAGAGACCACAAGTATTCGATGGAACGAACCAATGGTTAAGCTATTCGGCCAGAAATGGCAAAGAAAAGCACAGAATTGCATATTTTGGTAAATAGATTTGTGTGAAGTCCAAAGGGGTGGATTGATAACAAATTGGATAGAAGAATATAGAGCGAGAGATGCCCCTTCAACACAGCTATATAAAATCCCACATTATCTGCTTTGAACTGAATTATATGGCAGTGTGGACTCTGTGAGGCTGAGCAGGCGCTCCTCTTCCCCCCTTTTTTCAAACCCACTAAACCAGTGGTTCTCACCCTTTCTAATGCTGTGACCCCTAAATACAGTTCTTCATGTTGTGGTGACCCCCAACCATATTTTTGCAGCTACTTCATAACTGCTACTGTTATGAATTGTAATGCAAATATTTGGTATGCAGGCTGTATTTTCATTGTTACAAATTGAACATAATTAAAGCATATAGGAGTGGGCCTGGTTGTAAAAGACACTGTTACTACCTCGGTCCTCCAGACACCAGAGATAGCCGGCTTGGAGTGCCTGGGAGCGACACTAGGAATGGGAGAAAAGACGGGGATTCTGGTGGTTTACCGAGCCCCTGGGGCCCAAAAGGAGGCCACATCTACCTTGCTGGACCTGATTGCGGACTGGGCTCTGAGATTCCCCCGGCTCATTGTACTGGGTGACTTTAACATCCACCCGGACACAGATCCACTCACATCTAGCGAGGGAGTTCCTTCAACACATGGATGCTCTAGTTCTTCCCAGGACCGAAACGGGCCCCACACACCAAGCTGGCCACGCGCTGGACCTGATCTTTAGCCACGGTACAGCACAGATCTTTAAAGTAGTCCGGAGCCTTCTAGCATCTCCACAGAGTGACCCCAAAAACTCTTTGGTAACAGCAGAAGACCTCCAAGAGTATTTCACTGGGAAAATCACGGCACTTCGGGCGTGACCTGCCGCCCATTCCGGAGGAAGAGAACGAGAAGATCCGGTGTCTAACCCAGACCAGTGGGCACTGCCTCACCGAATTCAGGCCCCTAACACCGGAAGAGGTGAAAAGGCTGGTGACCGTGGCAAGGGCGACGACCTGCCCCATGGACCCCTGTCCATCGCATTTAATCAAGTCCTGCACTGACACCATATCGGATGCTCTGAGGGACCTGGTGAACCTTTCCCTGGATACAGGCACTTTCCCTGAGTCCCTGAAGGAGGCCAGAGTTCGCCCTCTCCTGAAAAAAAGGCGAACCTTGACCCCGACGAACCGGCGAGCTACGCCCTGTTGCCAATCTGCCCTTCCTGGGTAAGCTACTGGAGCGGGCGGTGGAAAGCCAGCTGCGTGATTTTTTAAACCGATCCGGGGCTTGGACCCGTCCCAGTCGGGATTCCGCTGGCCACGGAGTGAATCCGTCCTGGTAGCGACACGACGACATCCGCCGCCAGCTGGACGGAGGGGGCTCGGCAGTCCTGGTCCTCTTAGATCTAACCGCGCCTTCGACACTGTCGACCATGATCTATTACTCCGCCGCCTGGTCGCCTCCGGGATCCAAGATAAGGCCCTGACTTGGCTAGGATCGTTCCTGCGGGGCCGCTCGCAGCGGGTCGAGTGGCAGGGCCAGGTCTCCAGGATTTGCGGGCTGGAGTGCGGGGGTCCCTCAGGGTGCCATCTTGTCCCCCACCCTCTTTAACATCTATGTCCAGCCCCTGGCCAGTATCGCTAGGAGCCATGGTTTCAGCTGCTACCAATACGCCGACGACACACAGCTGTTGCTGAAGCTCGACCCAGGGATGTCGTCGGTGCCTGAAAGCTTTAGTCAGGGGCTGAGGGCGGTGACAAGCTGGCTCAGAGCACACAGGCTAAAAATCAACCCGGCAAAAACAGAGATCCTCTGGCCTGGCCGACCCGACCCCTCACTCACCACTACCATTCTTCGAGGCGAGCCCCTGTCCTCGGTTCCGGCGGTGAAGAGCCTGGGAGTGATTCTGGACGAGAGACTGACGATGGAAGCCCAGATCCAGGCTGCAGCCAAGGGCGCCTTCTTTCATCTTCGCAGGGCCCGACGGCTGGCCCCTACCTACCATCAGAGGCGTTGAAGACCGTGATACATGCCACCGTGGTCTCTCGACTTGACTATTGTAATGCCCTGTATGCGGGTCTACCGCTGTCCACGACTGGAGGTTGAGACTTGTCCAGAATGCAGCGGCCAGACTCATGTTCGGGACATCGGCTAGGAACCATATCTCACCAATCCTAAAAGTTCTTCATTGGCTGCCTACAGAGTTCAGAGTGATCTATAAACTCATGGCGCTAACCTTCAAAGCACGGCAAAGAACCGGACCAGCCTATCTGGGCGATCGGCTGACAGACCAACGCAGTGAAAGACCAGCGCATGCAATAAATGGTGACTGTATAGCTATCCCAGGGGTGAGAGAGGCCCGGCTGACAAAGACCCGACGGAGAGCCTTCTCTGTGGTGGCCCCTGTGATCTGGAATACACTTCCGCCTGCTCTCAGGGCCACATCGGCCCCAGCCAGATTCCTGTCCGACTTGAAAACTTGGCTCTTCTGCCAGGCGTTTTGGGGATTGACTAGATAACCGTGGAGGCCGGGCCCTTTATGGTTCTCTGTACCTGTGTTTTTAATTGATGTACCTGTGTTTTTTAAATGATGTAAGTCGCCCGGAGCACCAACGGTGGAGGGCGACTCACAAGAAATAAAGTTATTATTATTATTATTATTATTATTATAGTGATTAATGATAAAAATAATATGTTTGGGGGAGTATGGACAACGGATGAAGGGATCTGAAGTACCTTCAACCGATTCAGCTCTGACTTCCATATCTCAATGAGACCCCCACGAATTACAAACCTAGACCAAACTTGGCACACAGAATCTGCATGACGAACAGCCATTCTGGAGGAGGTTGGGAGGAATTGACAGTGATTTATGGGAGATGTAGTTCACCTACAGTACATCCGGAGGGCACTGTGAATCCAAATGACTATGGATCTGGACCAAACTTTGCACAAATACTCAATATGTCCAAATTTGAAAACTGGTGGCGTTTGGGAAAAGTAGACCCTGACATTTGGGAAATGCAGTTGTGTGGATTTATAGTTCACCAGCCACCAAAGAGCATTCTGAGCTCCACCAATAGTGGAATTGAACTAAACTTGGCATACAGGACTTCCATGACAAAAAGAAAATACTGGAGAGGTTTGGGGAAAATACTGTAGTTCCCGACATTTGGGCATTGCAGTGTTGTAGATTTATAGTTCACCAGCCACCAAAGAGCTGTCTGAGCTCCACCAATAGTGAATTGAACCAATTTCTCTGCCCCCCTCTGTATGTATGTATGTATGTATAGGACTCCCATGACAAACAGAAAATACTGGAGTTTGGGATTTGCAGTACCTTCACTTGCTTCAGTTCCTGAAGTGGCCTCCTTGCCGCCTACATCTATTAAGAATTGTGGGTGTTGAAGTCCAAAACACCTGGAGGGTTGAAGTTTGCCCATGCCTGGTGTAGAGTCTCTGTACAGAAAGCTGCCTCAAAAAAAGATGGTACTTGGAGCATGGCTTGTGCAATAAACATCAGGAACTGTGGCTCATAAACATCAAGGGCATAAAGCTTAATTAAGCCTTTAATGTTATTTGTGCTTTAATCTCAAATTGAAACCAGTGTCACTTAGTAAACAAAACATGCAAAAAATACTGTTTGTTTGCTCGCATCTCTCCCTCAGTATTTCCCAACGATTTGATGATCGTTGAAGTATTTTAATTCTAAACATCCCCCCCACCGTCTGCCCAGCACGCATTTATGATTTATGATAGATTTCCTGGAAGTGAAACCATCGTAATCTCAAATGGCAGAACAACCCTTTCTCTGCTAGTTGAAAAGCGCTCTTGAGTTCAAGCCGATTCAAGAGAATGAAATGTAGCCTGGTCTCCAGAGGACTGTTTTTAGTTCATTTGCTTCTGGGAAGCCACTGGTGCAGGTAAGTATGTAATTAAGGGCTTATTTAAAATGGAGATTCTTTGACATGTCAACTGGCAGCATGCTCCCAAGCAATAATCACCCACACAGAGACTTTACATGCGGCTTGCGTTCTATTGTGAGTTGGCGTGCACAAGATATCTGGTTTCCAGATTATTTGGGGTTCATGTTACAGATTATGTGGTTTATACAGGGTGGGCAAAAAGTCACAAAGGGGTTTCAATATTCCATAGCTCCTGTATTTTGTTTTAATTTGACAATCCCATAGCTTCATATGCAGCACATATAGGAAATGAAAAGAATTACATGTAAAATCTTTTCAAAAAGTTATTAAAACACCAGACACCTCTGTGAATTTTGACTATACATGATGCAGAGAAGTCTAACTTTGAGGCTAATAAATTCTACAGAGAACCAGGATGACAGGATGACAGAAGTCGCCGGTGGCGCAATGGGTTTAACCCTTGTGCCGGCGACTGCTGACCTGAAGATTGGCAGTTTGAATCTGGGGAGCGGGGTGAGCTTCTATATGTCAGCTCCAGCTTCTCTTGCAGGGACATGAGAGAAGCCTGCCACAGGATGGTAAAACATCCAGGCATCCCAGAAGCGACTTGCAGTTTCTCAAGTTACTCCTGACTAAAAAACCAAACAAAAATCAAAATTCAGGATAACAAAATACCAATATTGTACTTATAGGTACATTGAGACTGTAGCGGTATCTGGAGTCCCAGAACTCCGAAGGCAATACCTTTTGTGCTAGGCTGCAGTTGCTAGCGAGCGCAAGGACGGATGACGCGACAATTTTACTGCGATTCAGGAAACCAGCTTTATTTGCATGACATCAGCTGATGGGCCTGCCCCCTTTGCGGAACAATGCCGCTGGAAGACAGCCCCCCGATCTTTCGCAGTAAACAGATTTTATACAAACAATGGCGACAATATTTCAGTCCCTCCCTTCTTCATGCATTGTTACTGGCTAGCATTCATGAACCCATATTACTCTACCCAATTAAACAAAGCATTCTTAGCATCTCAATCCTATTTGCTGACAAACGTTGCACAGTGTAAATTTCCATCTTTCTTCTATGTTATCTGCCCTACGTGCAGACTGTACTTGAATCGATACATTTGCTACCGAGTTCCCACTGGAAGCCTGCCAAGTGGAAACCTCATTTGCCATGCGCATCTCCTAACCGAATTGCTAACTTTGTAAACAAACGCACATGGTGAATGCTAAGCCAATCAAGACTGTTTCTTATCTAGAGGCACATGATGTTCTCTGGGCTAATCACAGCCTGTGCTTGTGTGGACCAATCAGAGTGGATTATTTTCGTCACTGTTGCTGGCGAACTATCTCTTTACTCTGTTACTCCGTTTCTATTCTAAAGCAGCACCTTTCCCTGACGTTTCTTTTGTTAAAGCATCAATTTCCCCTTTAAGACCACAACAGGTTTTTCACTAAGTCACTATAAAAAAAGAAGAAAATACTACAGAAAGCCAGGGATGCATCTATACATCAGAACTAATGCCGTTTAGCATCACTTGATCAATCATGGCTCAATGCTATGGAAAGAGCGGGAGTTTTTGTTTGGGGAGGGACTAGCTCTATTTGGCAGAGAATGCTAAAGACTATGTAAAACTACAACTCCCATGGTGACATCACACTAAGCCATGGCAGTTGATGTAGTGCGCACTGCATTCATTCTACAGTGTAGATTCCACCCCAAGATGACAACAAAATGCCAGTCCCCAAGTTACAAACAAGATAGGCTCAGGTTTGTTCTTAAGATGAATTTGTATGTCAGCCAGAACAGTACATTTTTAATGTGTAACTCCAGCCCCCCCCCCCCCCCTGTGCACTTTGGATCACATAAGGAAGGGTTAGCAGCCCTGTGGTGTTTGTTTTGCTGTCTGTGCCCCTGTTCAGATTTCCCCTTACTTTCTCTCCCTGTGATCACTGGATTTTGAAATATTTGGCTTGTTGTGGAAACAAGTATTGGTGATAAAGCTTCGGTAGAGACACCTTTTCCCCCAGGATAACTCTTCCAGCAGCGAATTTCCATTTTTAGGGGGAGAGGGAGGGGGGAAATAGTGGAACGGGGATGGATACAAGTAGGGGACTTGAATGGTACCGATAAGGAGTAAACAATAGGCGACACTGGAAGAGGGCAAATATATATGGAAGTCTTATTTTATTTCTTTCTTAGCTAAATTGGATATAGAATGTATATGTCATCTTTGTCATGTTGTTATTTCTTTACATTTTCTTGCGGGGAAATGTGGTTATGTTAAACCCTACATGTACTGTACAAGCAGGGATCACCAGCGTTGAGGCCATGCTATTGAGTACACAGTTGCGCTGGGCAGGGCACATCTCTAGGATGGAGGACCACCGCCTCCCAAAGATACTACTCTATGGTGAACTTGCTACGGGTCAGCGCAAAAGAGGCGCCCCAAAAAAGAGATATAAGGACTCCCTGAAACAACATCTCAGGCTTGGCCAGATTGATCACCAAAAATGGTCCACCCTGGCCTCACATCAGGAGGCATGGAGACGAACTATCCATAATGCTGCAGCCTCTTTCAAGAAGATACGCCGAACGAGTCTCGTAGAGAAACGATAATGTAGAAAGGACCGCAACTTGGAAACAACATCACCCAAGGAGACTTTCTGAGGTGCTTTCTGCAACCGGACTTGTCTATCTCGGATTGGCCTTCTTAGTCATCAACGCGCTTGTAGAAAGCATGGGATGAGTCCTTCCTGAATTTGAATCTTCGTTCGTGAAAAAATGCCAAGACTTGTACAATCCAAATTATTTTTTTTAATCCTTCCTGTTGCCTCACCTCTGTTCTTAACTAGGAAGTGACTTGACTAGGAAGTGCAATCTCTCAAGTCGCCCCAACACAGAAAAGTAACAACAACTAGGAGTCATTTGTAAGTCGGATTCAGTTTTCAGATTTATCACACGAGCAAGTACAATTCCTGCCCACTCTTTTAAAAAATGGAAAAAGTTTGAAATCGCGGGTGTTTGTGGATTGTGTGCCTGATACACAACTTTTTTAAAATTTATAAAGTGAAAAGTGCTTTCTTTTGCTTATCATGTGATTAGAAAGATGAATATGGAAGCTAATTGAAGGTATTTTATTATGTACAGACAATTCTGAATTGAACTGTACAAACTTGTAATGAATGATGTGATGCAATTCTGTACATAGTGTGTTATTAAAATTAATTTTTTTATAATTGCTACAAACGCAACTAGCTTTCTTCTGATATTACTGTGTGACAATATTAAAGTACAGTACTCTGCTTTTTTTGGGGGGAAAGGGTCATAATCTGGAACTCCCTCCCCAGGGGTATTAGATCGGCCACCTCCCTCCTGACTTTCCAAAAAAAGTAAAGACTTGGCTTTTTGAGCAAGCGTTTGAGAATGCAGTGGAATAGATAACACAGAACTAAGAATGATTTATTTATTTATTTGTCGAACTTCTAGGCCGCCACTCCCGGGAGGCTCGGGGTGGCTCACAAAGCAGGGTAATACACAATAAAACACATAAAAGCACTCTAGTACAGCCACACATTAAAAACACAATATGCTGTACGAATACAGTAGCGCACAGCACAATACAGTATGATAAGGATAAAATCAACAAGCAAGACTGAGACACTGATGGCGTCTTATAAGCCGAAGGCCCATTGGAAGAGGAAGGTCTCACAGGATGAACATGGAATGGTCAGACGATGTTACTGGATGACATTTTTAACAGGATGACACCAATGATTATATGTTTTTATAGTTTTATATAAGTTTTATATTGTCATGTTGATTGTTTTTAATTGCACTTTTATGAATGCCTGGCATTGAATTATGCCGATCTGTAACCTACCTTGAGTCGTCAACATATGGCTAAGAAAAGCGAGCTATAAATATCATAAATAAATAAATAAATGAATAATAACTATCATTCAAATATATATGATGAGTTAACCACAACAATGGACTAGCATTTACCATCATCCTGATAATGTGAGGGAACACTTTATGGTTTTACTTTGCAGAGAGATTGATCAAGGATACACCATGCCATAAACTGGAAAGGGAAGACTTAACATTTATTTATTAAATGTGTAAAAAGCAAATTGAGTATACAGTTATAATGTATTTTTTTAAAACCACACACAAAGTTAAACCACAAACAAAGAGTGTGTCAGCCCCCTGGTGGCCAGAGTTTGTCTCTGTTCGTCTATATGTGTGTATGTGGAAACAGCAGGGATTGTCTGCTAAGTATGTGTACCTGTAATCAGCTCTGAGTCGCCTTCAGGGTGAGAAGAGCGGAATATAAATAAAGTGTATTATTATTATTATTATTAAAACTTGGCATTATACTAATTGTCCTTTGATCAGTAGCTGATCTTTTGGAATACCTCTGGTGTTGGTGTAAGAAGGTCCTCCATTGTGCATGCAGCAAGGCTCAGACTGCATTATAGTAAGTAGTGTGTGGTTTGCTCTCCTCCACACTCACATGTTGTGGACTCCACTTTGTAGCCCCATTCCTTAAGGTTAGCTCAGCATCTGGTGGTGCCAGAGCGCAGCCTGTTCAGCATCTTTCAAGTAGCCCAGTCTTCTGTGTGCCCAAGGGGGAGTCTCTCATCCAATCTCAGCCACTGATTGAGGTTTCAGGTTTTAGCCTGCCACTTTTGGACTCCTGCTTGCTGAGGTGTTCCTGTGAAGACATCTAACCTTGCACTTTGCTACTCTGCTGCTGAATACGCATGCCCATCTCACGTTAAAACAGTGGATGTGACTCTTAATGAGACACGCCGCATTATCACAGGATGTCTACGCCCTACACCGCTGGAAAATTATAATGTTTAGCTGGTATTGCACCACCTCACGTCCATCAGGAAGTAGCAGCCTGTAATGAAAGAACCAAGGCAGTGACATCTTTGGCCCATCCTGTTCGAATATCAGCCAGCAAGCCAACACTTAAATCAAGAAACAGCTTCTTAAGATCTACAGAGAACTTAACATTACAAGGAAGAACAAGTTTTAAATAATTTTAGAGGTTGTTATGTTCTCCAATATAATATAATTATTTCAAAAAGTACATTTTTATTCATACCAAAATGTAATTATTACTATGGAAATCCTCACTTTTAGAAACAATGTAATATGAGGACTTGTAATTCTTTCAAATGTAAGGCAGAATTATAGTACATATTGTTCCAGGGTTTTCTATTGATCACTCCTGGGAGAAAAGAAAGGGAATTAAAGTTTAAAAGGCAGCAAAAGCGGTAATTTTGAAAGGTGAGAATCAAGTGCAAGCAAAATAGAGGTCTCCAGAAGTTGTGCAATTTCTACTGAATACATTGAATCAATAAAAATGGAACAGGGTGGCGTGGGGGCGATGGGATCACATCTTTCAGTAGCAAAACAAGTCTTCTGACACAATATAGATGGTTTTATTTGGAATTACATATCCTGGGCCACAGCCCACTTCATCAACTGTAATCCAAGGCAAGTCAAATGTCGCACAGCTATGAATTTAATTGTATGACATTAGGGTATATGTTAAAGGGCGTACTGGTAATAATAATAATAATAATAATAATAATAATAAATCTACTTTATTTCTTCCCATAGGGGCTCAGGGTGGTTTACATACATATAAAGCAGGTAAATAATATTCAATGCCATGCTAAAAAAATCACACAACTATCAAAATAAAAATAAACCTTAATAAATTTATTACTAAAAAAGAATTAAATTTAACATAAGAAAAACAAATAAATACAAATACGCAAATATATACTATCCCTTTCCCATCTTCTTGTTGACAGTGAACCATGTTTTTGCGACAGTCGACAGGTTATAGGTTATTGGGTGCCATTCTGAGTTCAAATTGTTGTTTTATATTAAAGCAGGTTTGGTACTTTTCCGAGCATAAAAAGTACAGTCAGAGAGTGATGCTACTTGCGTGTCAACTCTGAAAAAGAGGGTTTTGGTGCCAAAAATCAGACAGGCACTTGCAATGAAAGACTAACACTGTGATTTAATGCATTTTAATACACCCTGTGCCCAATTTGAGATACTATAGGCTAGATGGGTGGGAAACAGTGCAGTTTGAGCTATGGAAATTTTAATGTGAATGGAAACAGCAGTGCGCATGGCAAGAGTCCGTCCTTCTCCGCTGCTGGCAGGGAGCCCGGAAATATTGTTTCAAGTCAGGAACAGAGAGACTCAGCACTGATAGCTTGCACTGTGAGAAAGAAATAACTAATAGATGGCTATTGTTCTCATTCTTAGGTATGACAGAGAGATGATGCTAATGAATTATGCTGTGTCTATTGGATTAATGAAATGTCATGTAAACAACAGTAATCACCAGCCAATTATGATTGTTTTATCCATGAAGAAGGGGTGGGCTTGACTGAAATGACTCCATTACGGGTATAAATGTCTTTGTATGAGATGTGACGGGGTCTTTTGCCCCTATCTGCAGCTGTGTTCTGCTGGCAAAGCCCACCAGCTGGTGCCAGAAATAAATTCTTTTTTGATTTTCACCTATTTCACAGTTGTCGTGCGTTTTCCCTCATCCTAGAACCCGCGCGTACAAGCAGCTTGGTAAGATTAAATTGGTACTTGGAGTTCCATAACTCCTCAAATTCTGCTTCAATATCCTACTGGTTTATCTTGTATTGTATTGTGTGTTTACGTTATTTTATTTTATGTATTGTTTTAGGCACTTTGTGCCATGTGTAAGCCACCCGAGTCCCTTCGGGGTGATGGAAGCGGGGTATAAAAATAAAGTCATTATGTGTTGTCGAAGGCTTTCATGGCCGGAATCACTGGGTTGCTGTAAATTTTTCATAAAAACCCAATTTTCCTAGTTTCCAACAGACCTCACAACCTCCGAGGATGTGTGCCATAGATGTGGGTGAGACGTCAGGAGAGAATGCTTCTGGAACATGGCCGCAAGCAGACAAGGGTTCCTACATCCAGCATTCCTACATCCCAAATCTCAAAGGTGCCAGAGAGAGTACTTCACAAAAAAGGCTTCCTTTAGCTGATTTTACAAACTAGGCCTCAGCCTGAATTGACAGTAAGGCTTCCTCAACTTGATTCTCCTGGCTAGGCCTTAGCCTGAATTCACAGTAAGACTTACTTAACTTTATTTTCCTGACTAGGCCTCAGTTAATGGGACATTGTGTATGGCCTGAATTAACAGTAACCAACCTTGGCACACAGAGCCCCTATGACCCATGCTACTTTCTACTGCAGTTTGGAGGAGGGAGGACCATGGATCATGGGACTTGAAGTACGTCCACGGATTATTGGATTTGTAGTACTTTCAAACCCTTCATTCCCCACAGACCACTGCGGCTCTGAACAAAGAACCATAAAGACTACACTTGGCACACAGTGCCCCCATTATCCAATCTACATCCTACTGCAGTTTAGAGGAGGGCGGACCATGGATGATGGGATTTCAAGTACCTCCACTCACTTCCCGAGCCCACTGCGACCCTCATCCAGTGACAGATCATGACCAAACTTGGCACACAAAGCCCCCATGACCCACTTAACATCCTGGTGAATTTCGGAGGAGGGTGGACCACACATGATGGGACTTGAAGTATCTTTACTCATTTCCCGAGACTGCTGCCACCCTCATCCAATGACTGATCAAGACCAAGCTTGGCACACAGAGCCCCCATGACCCACTCTACATGCTGCTGCAGTTTGAAGGAGGGACCATGGAAGATGGGAGTTGCAGTACCTTCACTTATGTACTGAAACCACTGTACCCCTCATCCAATGACTGGTTGAGACCACACACATAACCCCCATTACCCCCTTTACATCCTGGTGAGGTTTAGGGGAGGTGGACCACGGATTATGGGATTTTTAGTACTTTCACATGCTTTACTGCCCACAGACCACTGTGCCCCCAACCAAGAACAATAAAGACCAAACTTGGTACATAGTGCCCCTATGACCCATTCTACATTCTACTGACGTTTGGAGAAGAGTGGACCATGTACGGGACTTGAGGTACCTCCATGGATTATGGGATTTGTAGTACTTTCAAAGCCTTCATTTCCCACAGACCACTGCAGCCCTGAACAAAGACCTATAAAGACTAGACTTGCCACTCTGTGCCCCCATGACCCAGTCTCCATCCTTCTACAGTTTAGAGGAGGGCGTACCATGGATGATGGGACTTCAACTACCTCTACTCATTGCCCAAGACCACTGCGGCCCCCAACAAAGACCGATAAAGACCATACTTGGCACACAGAGCCCCCATGACCCACTCTATCTTCTACTGCAGTTTGGAGGAGGGTGGATCATGGATGATGGGACTTGAAGTACCAAAGACCAACCTTGGCACACAATGCCTTTCTCAAATAACCCGGGCACTGCCGGGTCCCCAAGCTAGTTATAAATAAATCATATGTGCAATGATGGAACACATTGCTCCACAGCTATCTCACCCCCTTGCTTTTATCTTTACTATTTTAATTTATACATGTGGCCTGCTCATGGTTCCGTTTTTTTATGAATGCTTTTAATGTAATTTTATTGGTTGTTGTATTTTTATAGTTTATGTTTTTTGTAATTGATTTTATTGTTTTTTGTTTTGCTTTTATCTATTGTATTGCATTGTTGGCTTGGCCTTACGTAAGCCGCTCTGAGTCCAGGTTGGGGAGATGGTGGCGGGTTATAAATAAAGTTTATTAATATTATTATTATTAAACACCATTTGAACTGTCTACCGCACCCGTTATCCTGCTGCTAGCCTGCCACTGAACTGCAGCTTGGTCTGCAATTTGTTTAGTCGGGGGATTGGAATTGTTTTAATGTATTTTAATGTATTTTAATGTTTTTATGTGTTTATGTTTATTTCGCTATTCTTGTGAACCGCTCTGGGCTCCAGAGAGAGCGGTATACCAAATCGAACCTAATAAATAAATAAAATAAATAATAGGTCAGTGCTATGGAATAACAAACGTTGCCTTATTAAAAGGTCTTTAAACTACTCCGCTAGGAGAGTGCTGGTACCTCAGTAAACCTCAGTAAACTACAAATCCCAAAATTCCATAGCAAAGAGCTGGCTGTTAAAAGTCCTGTCAAACTGCATTAATTCCTCAGTGTAGATGCATTTTAGGCCCCTTCCACACAGCTGAATAAAACATCCCATATTATCTGTTTTGACCTGGAATCTATGGCAATGTGGACTCAGAAAATCCAGTTCAAAGCAGATATTGGGGTGTTTTCTGCCTTGACATCCTGGTTTATATGGCTGTGTGGAAGGGCCCTGGGTTTCTGTACAGAGGGGGCCCTTCCACATAGGCCTATATCTCAGAATATCAAGGCAGATCCACATTATCTGCTTTGAACTGGGTTATCTGAGTCCACAGTAAGATAATGTGGGATTTTCTGTCTTGAAATTTATTAAATTGTGGGTTTTTAAAAAAAATCCATGTTTCCCCCCCACAGACCTGAGATTCACAAAACCTTAGTATGTTTCATGCTGAGTTTAAGAGCACACCCTCTCGCCTGGGGCATTTCAGCCCCTCTCCCCCTCCCTCCCTCCCTATGCAAATACCTCTTTACTATTTCCCGCCACTGAGGTAGCTAGGTCCTTGCAGCACCACAAAAAGCACTGCGGGGTTTAAATTAAAAAAAGAGGGGGGCAGTCCCAAAAAGGGGGCAGGGGCTTTTTCCTTCGTCTTTAACTTTATGTCTATGCATGGCTCACCCGCAAGGAGGTGGGACAAAAACACCCTGCCCGGACAGAGGCAATGTTATACACCTTCCAGGACTTTGTTTGTTCACTTTCGCGGGAAAACCGCCCCCAATCCCTTTTGGAGAGTCTTTGGCGCGAGTCTCTGGCGGCGTGGTTCTCCTTTCTTTGCCTGGCTCCCATTCGCAATGGTGCAGTTGCGTTCCTCCAGTGGCAAACCCACCCCCAGCATGGACCCATTCCGTTTGCAGGTAAGGACACATTAATCCGGGGTTTAATTTATGTTTGGATCAATGGGAAGGATTCCCAGTTACATTGGAGGCTCTGCTGCAGGGGAAAGGAAAGAGGGAAGGCAGGAGAATGGAACAGGGCTCTGATATCCACTGGGGTTTGGCAGGAAAATCCCACTTTCTCTGCTCTCTGAGGCCCCTTCCACACAGCTGAATAAAACCCCACATTTCCTGCTTTGAACTGGAATATAAGGCAGTGTGGACTCGGATAAGCCAGTCCAAAGCAGATCTTGTGGGGTTGTCTGTGGACTTAGGGCCTAATTTGGAAATGTTAACAAGCCCCATTTATCTATCACTCAAGGAGGCTGTGAAACTGATGGCACCAAACACTTTGGAGAAACTTTTAAGGCTGGTTTTGCATTGAGAGCACTGGACTGCATTGTATAGTTCTACACACAGACCAGCCTTTGAGTAAAAATACAATATTTATTAATTTTATTTACAATATTTATATGCCTGCCCTTCTCACCCCGAAGGGGACTCAGAGCAGCTTACAAGTCGCATCTACATAAAAACATACTATATTACAAGTCATATCTACATAAAAAGATACAATAAGTACACTCGGGGCCTTTCTACACAACCCTATATCCCAGAATATCAAGGTAGAAAAATCCCACAATATCTGCTTTGAACTGGAATAAATGGCAGTGTGGACTCAGATCCCCAACCAACCACTTTCTTTTGAAAAGCAATTGACTTTTTTAGTTTAATCTAGGCATATGTTTGAAAATAAATCTGAAAAAATATTACCTTGTCCACCTAAACCAATGTTAATATTTGTATCCTAGGCCCCTTCCACACAGCTAAATAAAACCCCATATTTTCTGTTTCGAACTGGAATAAATGGCAGTGTGGATTCATATAACCCAGTTCAAAGCAGATATTGTGGGATTTTCTGCCTTGATACTCTGGGACATAGGGCTGTGTGGAACGGCTTTGGCTTTGGTCCCAAGCCCCACGTGGATACTAAAATCCTTGGGTGCCCAGCTCCCATTACATAGCATGGCAAAGTAAAATGGTGCCTTATGTAACATGGCAAAACTGAGGCTTGCTTTTGGGGGGGAATATTTCCAAGGCCTCTTCCACACAGCTGAATAATATCCCACATTATCTGCTTAATAATATCCCACGTTATCTGAATAATATCCCACATATATGGCAGCGTGGACTAAGCGCCCTTCCACACAGCCCTATATCCCAGAATATCAAGGCAGAAAATCCCACAAGGTCTGCTTTGAACTGGGCTTTCTGAGCCCACACTCAGATCATGTGGGATTTCCTGCCTTGATATTCTGGGATATAGGGCTGTGTGGACGGGCCCCTCCACATAGCTGAATAAAATCCCACATTATCTGCTTTGAACTGAAATATATGGCAGAGTGGACTCGGGGTTCTTCCACACAGTCCTATATCCCAGAATATCGAGGCAGGAAATCCCACAATATCTGCTTTGAACTGGAATATATTCCAGTTCAAAGCAGATAATGTAGGATTTTATTCAGCTGTGTGGAAGGGGCCTCTGATAACCCCGTTCAAAGCTGATATTGTGGGATTTTATTCAGCTGTGTGGAAGGGCCCTTCAATAACCCAGTTCAAAGCAGATATTGAGTCGCCCTCGAGCTGAGAAGGGCGGTATAGAAATATAGTAAATAAATAATTAAATAAAATATTGTGGGATTTTCTGCCTTGATATTCTGTGTTCTGAGGAAGGGCCCCAAGCTTTGGATAGTGGAATCCGTGGATCAAGAAGGCGGGCTGTAATCGAAAGTGTAATTATTTGCAAATATTACTTCTGAAATCTTTATTGCAGTGGAGAAAATCCAGTAGAAACTTCCCCTTTCCAACCAGCATGGGAATATAAGCCCCAAATGGGGAATGTTTTGCTTTTCCAAGCTCCCAAGTGGAATTTATTTATTTATTATTTGTATTTACCATATTTCTAACCCACTCTTCTCAATCCCAGAAGGGGGACTCAGGGCGGCTTACATTCAGCCCCATTCAGAGGCTATTTCAGCAATACAATAAAATCACAACACCCACAAACATGACAAAAACAGAATAATTAAAACTATACAAAGTCAACATTACACATTAAACAAGCCTCATCAGGATATAGGGATCTATCCCAGAATTCATCTCCTGATTTCTCCCTTTGGAAAGGAAGGGAAGCCATGCAGCCACCGTACGTGCTTGAACTGCCAGGGCCCAATGCTGTGAAATCCTGGGAGTTGTAGTTTGGAAGGGGCACCAGCTCTCTCTGGCAGAGAAGGCTTAAAAACCTTATAAAACTCTCCCAGGGCTTAATAGCAATGAGCCAGGGCAGTGCAAGTTGCTGCCAAACTATTAGCTTCAGTGTATTCCACAATGTACTCCCAGCAGCACAGCACTCAAATCCTTACAGCCAAACTTTGCCTTTATATGGATCAGAACACTTATTTTTATATCTGTATGGCATATTGTGCTCCCTTATAAAAAAAACCTCCTGGTTACTACTTTATAGTAAAACTTCCTTCCTATGAGTTAGATTTCTGTCCCAGGAAAAGGTTTCCTTGGGAAGCCTCTCCTAGTGATAGGGGAGGAGGGAGCCAGTGTTATTGTTCCTTGCCTAGGATAAGGAAGGCCGGGGAGAAGAAGAACAGGCCTGGGTTGTTTTTTCCCTGCTTCAAGCTTCCCAGTTGGGTTTTAGAGGGTTGTCTGCCTTTCCTGTTGGAGAAGGAAGGCAGGGATTGAATGGACAGACTAGTTTGCTCTTTCCGCAAACAGGAGGAAAACACCTAAGTTGTGCCTTGCAGATGAAGCACCTTTGCACACAACAGTTAAGCACTGGCCCTTTAAGGCAAGCTTTTCAAGCCTCAGAGCTCTTCCAGACAGGCCTTATACCCCAGGTTTTCTGCTTTAAACTGGATTATATGAGGCAAGCATGTGGGGGGAGGGGGGCTTGAGGGGCTTCAGCCCCCCCCCCCAATTCTCAGGGTGGTCCGCAAGAAGGCCTTACTGTTACATTATTTAAACTGAGATGTTTATTCATATCATGATCTGATCACCATGCGCAATATATCCCATATGCATGGGGGTATTGGGATAATGATACAAAAGGTTTGCTAGGGTAGACCCTCTCTCACCCAGACTCAAACTACAAGAAAGGAGATTCCACCTGAACATGAGGAAGAATTTTCTGACTGTGAGAGCTGTTCAGCTGTGGAACTCTCTGCCCCGGAGTGTGGTGGAGGCTCCTTCTTTGTAGGCTTTTAAACAGAGGCTGGATGGCCGTCTGTCAGGGGTGCTTTGAGTGCAGTTTTCCTGCTTCTTGGCAGGAGGTTGGACTGCATAGCCCACTAGATCTCTTCCAACTCTATGATTCTATGAAACACATGAAAGAACAGTACAATATTCCAAATGAACAATTTTAACCAGCATAAACTTAGCAGTGTTTCAATGGGAAGCATGGGCCTGCTTTTGGCTAATGAGGATTGTATTGTTGGAGGCTTTCACTGGGTTGTTGAGTTTTCCAGGCTGCATGGCCACGTTCCAGAAGCATTCTCTCCTGACATTTCACCTGCATCTGTGGCAGGCATCCTCGGAGGTTGTGAAGTATATTGGAAACTAAGCAAGTGGGGTTTATACATCTGTGGAATAATGTCCAGGGTGGGAGAAAGAACTCTTGCCTGCTTGAGGCAAGTGGGAATCTTGCAAATGCTCAGCTTGATTAGCATGGAATAGCCTTGCAACTTCAAAGCCACACTGCTTCCTGTCTGGGAGAATCTGACATGGTGGTTGTGAGAGTGGTCCTGCATTTCTGTGTTGTCAAATAATATGCTGTGTCCAGGTTGGTTCATGAAGTGCTCTGCTATAGCTGACTTCTCTGGTTGAAGTAGTCTGCAGTGCCTGTAATGTTCCTTGATTCGTGTTTGGGCATTGCTGCATTTGGTGTTCCCTATGTAGACTTGTCCGTAGCCGCATGGTATACGGTAGACTCCTGCAGAGGTGTCCTCACAACTTCTGAGGATGCCTGCCATAGATGCAGGTGAAACGTCAGGAGAGAATGCTTCTGGAACATGGCCATACAGCCCGCAAAACACACAACAACCAATCAATTAGGATTGTTATGTGCTTTCAAGTTGTTTCAGGCAGGTAAATGCCCTTGGAGGGGAACCTTGTTTTAAGGGAAATTCAATGCTCAAATAGAACGCAGATATCCACAAAGACATACACGCAGTATTAATTAGTATACAGTGCCTAAAAAGTGCTCAGTTTGGTCTTACTCAGTAGTTACTGAAAACACTGGATTATGGTCTCTTTAGTTCTGGATGGAGACAAGGGCTAGGGTTTTTATTTTGTTTTTATTTTAGTATTTATTTGAGTTACAAGAAGAAAGAAATAACAAGTAGAGGAGTAATGCACAAAGTGATCTGAGATGTGAACAATACACAACTTTATTCCTTTTTTTGGGTGGGAGTGTGATTTCAAGTCGTTTCTAGGCTGAGTCTGAAGGTGAACCTACCATGGGGTTTTCTTGGCAAGTTTTCTTTCCTTTTCTCTGAGGCTGAGAGTGTGTGACTTGATATGTGAGACACTATGTTTGGATGGCTGAGTGAGGACTCTGTCTGAGAATTCCCTTTTCAGATTTGGCCTATCCATCTTGGATGTATCTCCTGCCTGTCTGTGTGGAAGCATGTATGGTTAGGCTTACACAGTGGTGAAACAAGACACTTTCCTCACAACCATGTGGTTCTTTATACCACTCTGTGCTTAAAGGCACATTTTGCCGCAGATTAAACCTTATATAACTTTTTTTTGCTTTACTTCTAACAGTTAATTCCTTGAAGGCCAGACTCCTGCTTTGGAGTTAGTTGGATGTAACTGGAAGCATGTTGTGGCAAGTTTGGATTACTTCTTTAAACAGCCCTTCCAGCTGTTTAATACACACACGTTAGAATGGGAGCTTTTGTGATGGCTTAGAGTGGAGAAGAGATAGATATATGTGTTTTTGCATAATTAATCTCATGGGGGCATATGGGTCCATGCATGTAAGAAAAAAAGTTTAGCGGTGAACCAGATGGGTTTGAAAGTCTGCGTGTGGTTGTGTATGTTATCCAGATAAATGTGTGTGTTTGCAGAATGGAAGGTCTAGACCAGTGGTTCTCAACCTGTGAGTCCCCAGGTGTTTTGGCCTACCACTCCCAGAAATCCCAACCAGTTTACCAGCTGTTAGTATTTCTGGGCGTTGAAGGCCATTCTGAGTTGATAAGCACTGGTCCGTCTACCTTCTTGTTAGTATTTTGGGCTGACCTTCCTATTCTGGAAAATGCTTTTGGAAATGGCAAATCACTTTTAAATGTGATAGGCAGGGAAGCTATCAACTCAGGCCCCTCTAGACAGGCCCTATGCCCCAGGATCTGATCCCAGGTTTTCTGCTTCAAACTGGATTATATAAGTCTGCACTACCAGATAATCTGGGATAAACAGAAAACCTGGGATTAGATACTGGGTTGTAGGGCCTGCCTGGAAGGAGCCTCATTTTTCTGTGAAATCAGTGTTGAGATAAAAAAGAAATTAGAACAAGTTTCTACAAATATCTTTGTTTTCTTTTACTTAGAGCCAAAATTTGTCTCTAGTATTCAGTTCTTAGGCACATTATCCTAAAGTATTGACCAGGATAGGCTCCCTAAATAAATAAACTTACACTAGCATCAACTTACCAAGTTCCTGTTGAGTCAAATGGGGCTACTCTAGTTGGACTTACAAGCAAGGGACCATTTTTTTAAAATTGCACCAGTCTTTGTGGAGTTGTTCCAAGTGAATGCATTCTAACAGTAGCCATGTTGTGCATCATTAATAATTCATTTGTATCCTGCATTTCCCCCAAAAGTGGATTGCAAAACTTAAAAACATAATGGCATAATGCACCCACACAGTATTGCTAAAATGCGGTTAAATCAGTATGTAGGCAGTCCCCAAGTTACAAACAAAATAGGTTCTCTAGGTTTCTCCTGAAGTTGAGTTTGTATGTAAGTCAGAAGATGTACATTTTAAAGTGCAACTCCTGATGTTTTTAGCTTTGGATAGCATAAGGAAGGGCTGACACCTCTGTGGTGTTTCTTTTGCCCCCTGTTCAGAAGGTTTTACTGCACGTTATGTCCCTGTGGGAATGGATTTTGGGAAAAAATGGCTCGTTGTAGAAACGGATTGGAGATAAATAATATAATAATAAACTTTATACCCTGCCATCATCTCCTCAATGGGGACTCAGGGCGGCTTACAGGAGGCCAGGCCCAAACAACAAATTACAATAAAATCAAATCAAAACAATAACAAAATAAAAATACATACATATAAATAAAAGAATAATATGCAAATAAATATCTAAAATCACAAATGACAGCTTCAGTGGATACACCTTTTCCTCATGGGAGCTCTTTCAGGAGTGAATTTCTCTTCCTGAGGGTAGATTTCTCTACCTTTCTGTTGTCTCACTCCTGTTTGTAGTTAGGAGTCAGACCGGCTCTCCCCTCTTCGCCGCCAGTGGTCGCCACGACTCCTCCAACTAAACTCACTGTATGTTCCAGGCCCCAGGGAAGTATATCTCGAGAGCACAAGATGCAGGGCCTTCTCCATCTCTGCCCCTGTCTTGTGGAACTCCTTGCCTCCCCACTTGAGGGCCATGCGTGACCTGTGACACTTTGCCCAGGCACTCAAGACCTGGCTTTTTAGCAGAGCTTTTAATGTTTAATGCAGTCTATTTGGTATTGTGTATTTTTAGTGCAATTGTTTTATGTAAATCGCCTGGAGCATTTTAATGGAGGACGATTAACAAGTGAGAAACCGATGATGATGATGATGTAAGCTGGATATTTGTCACTTGGGGACTACCTTTAATTGAAATTATTTAAAACAAATCTATTGAAAGGCAAATGCTATATATTTGCTGTAGCATATTATTAAAGCCTTCTGCCATGCTTATTATCATCTCAGAACCGTAGCGAAAGTTACTGTATACACTTAAGTATAGGCAGACGCGAATATTAGCCGAGGGATCTAATCTTACCACAAAAACTGACTCGAGTATAAGCCAAGGGTGGGAAATGCAGCAGCTATTGGTAAATTTCAAAATAAAAATAGATACTAATAAAATTACATTAATTGACGCATCAGTAGATTAAATGTTTGTGAATATTTACATAAAACTGTAATTTAAGACTGTCCAACTCTGATTATACCATTCTAACATTCTTCAATGTAGATGCACTTGCATATCATTCCAATAATAATATAGTAAAATAATAAATGTAATAACAATAATAAAGTAAATGTAATAATAATAAATAGTTACTCTATAATTATTTTTATTACACTTATTATTTTACTCTATTTATAAATGTTATAGTAATAATAGAGTAAGATTAGAGTAACATAATAAATGTAATAATAAATAGGGTAAAATAAATAATAATAAAAATTAATAATAAAAATTAAACTTCACAGCATATCATATAAAACAAATGATAACTTAGCAAATTAGAATAAAATTTAAACAGTCTATTACATCAGACATAAAAACAAACATTTCCCAGTCAACAGAGTTCCTTGGGGGCATACAAATTGATTACTGCTCAAGATGTCAACTGAGCTATCAGGGCAGAAAAACCCAAGTACAGATGGCTGTTTGGGAATTCAAACCCTGATCTCCAGCCTTCAAATTGTTATACCATATGCCTTTCTTCATTCAATATGTTGACACTCCTGAAGTTGGCACATCTAGGCTTTACAAGTGGATCCGTTTTTTAATATGTATGCTTGGTAGATTATTAACTAGTCTAATGGCTGCTTTAACTCTTAACAGTCCTTTTAGTGTACTATAAATCAGTTACAGTAAGTGACACACCTGTGCCAGGGTTGCCATGCAAATGGCTGAAGTGACTGAAGATAAGATTGGCAGAAAAAGGAAAAGGCTAGCATTACACGATTGGCCACAGCTTGATAGATAAGATTAGAAAACTGAAAATGAGAAATACTGAAAAGTATTGCTTTAATTCTGCAAAGAATGGAAACTGTTTTATGTTTTCGGAAACTGTTTGCCTTCAGTAGCATTGTTGTATTGATGCATACTTGCACTAACTTAATAACTGACATAACACTGGATAATTGCACTAACATAAATTTCAATTCATAATTCTAAAGAGTAGAATTCATATGTAAACATGTATCGCTGTGTAAAGTTTATGTGATGAAAATACCTGCTGCCTAGCAAATAATGCTCAGGTGTTTTGCTTCTGGTGTCACAAACACAATTAATGTCTCTTTCCATTATCTTTGTGATGCTGCGGTGTGTGTAACCTTGATATCTGGTCTTCATAGGGTCGCCCTGGAAAGCCTACCATATTACTTCATAGGATCGCCCTGCCATTGTCCATTTCTCAGGGCAACCTTTCAGGAAAGCAGAAATCTACGGCATTCCGCAATACAAAGCTGATCCCTATGGAAACCTCTTCATCCTCTGATGACAGCTGTGACAGTTTTGGCTCCGATAATTTTGCAAACACGGTAAGTAAAAAGTGTGAGAATAAACAGAATTGAATGTGTGCTGTTGAAAAATGCCCCATATGCGATTAAAATGCTTTGCTTACATTTCTATACAGCAGTTATGAATATACAGTATGTACTGTAATTTCATTTCACTTTTTCCCTTCTGCTTCTAGGTAGTAATTGTTGGAGGTAGATTAGCCACTTATTCTATCCTTTTGAAATGTCGCCTAACCTAACATGCTGATGATTTGCCATAACAGCTCTGAAACCATTTGTAAACCTCCTGAACCATTTTTCTTTGTTACAAAAGCTATTCTCTTGTAGTGTACTTGTAAAATGTGATTTGCTCTCTAAACAGTTTGTAGAAAATAGGTTCTTTTAATAAAAAGAAAGAAAGAGAAAAACCTGGTGTATTCATTTTTTTTAAAGAAATCGAATTTCAAGCCAGAAGTTACAGAAGAAATGGCCAGAATTTTCAAAGAGGATTCGGATGATGAATCATTCTGTGGCTTTTCAGAAAGTGAGATTCAGGATGCATTGGTGAGTTGTATGGTTCAATTTTGTTTTTAAAATGTACTAAAAGTAAAAGTTTCCCCTTGACATTAAGTCTAGTCGTGTCCAACTCTGGGGGTTGGTGCTCATCTCAATTTCTAAGCCGAAAAGCCAGCATTGTCCGTAGACGACTCCAAGATCATGTGGCCGGCATGACTGCATGGAGCGCCATTACCTTCCCGCCAGAGCAGTACCTATTGATCTACTCACATTTGCATGTTTTCAAACTGCTAGGTTGGCAGAAGCTAGGGCTAACAATGGGAGCTCACCCTGTCCTGTGGATTCGAATTGCCAACCTTTCAGTCAGAAAGTTCAGCAGCTTAATGGTTTATTTATTACTTATTTATTTATTATTTATCCACATCATTTATATTCCGCCCTTCTCACCCCGCAGGGGACTCAGGGCGGATCTCAATGCACACATACAGGCAAACATTCAATGCCACTGACATACAACATATATAGACAGACATAGAGGCAATTTAACATTCCAGAAAACAGTTAAATTTAGCCTCCCCACAAAGTGGTACCTAAATTTCCTACTTGACACATGCAACTGTCTTTCAGGTTGCAAAGGTCGACAACGAGCTACACAAATTGGTCAGGAGCTCACCCAGACCCGGGCAGGCCTCAAACTCATGACCTTCTGGTCAGTAGAGATCTTATGCAGCTGACATCCATCCAGCTGTACCACATTCCCGGTGCTATCCCGCGGTGTCACTGCAGCCCCTTAAATGTACATACTAATCTCAAAATAAGTCCAGTTTTGTTTTGCGTAGTCCCAAGTCTGGAAATCTCTTCCATTGAGCAAGCAAAATATTGGTTGCTGAAGCAGTCTACTGTAGCACTGAAATTGTATTTCACTAATCACAACTTGCAAGTGATCTATGGCTTCTCTTCTGCCAGGGATATTTTCTGCCAGCAGGGGTGTATTTTTTTATCCTTCATTGACTCTTCTTCCTCGACCTATCAGGATGTGGTCAGAAGTCTATGTTTAGTTTTGACAAACTGATTATTTAAAATGATAGTCGTTCAGAGGAGCCCTGCATACTATTTATAAGGCAGATTACTTCTCCTAGATGTTTCAAACAGAGGCAAGTTCACACATGCATACATTTTTTCCCCAAAAGGGGTAATATCCTGTGAGTTTGGGGGGTGTGAGTTGCTGTACCCCAATCATGAATTGTTAAACTCGTATTAGAAGGCTAGCTCTACTGATGGCAAGTAGAGATCTTGCATAAGGAACTTGGGTTACAAATGAATCAGTGGTTGATTGGTAGTGGCAAATCTGAATACACTATTTTTGTTGCTCTTTGGGGGCGAGAATGAGCTAAAACAAGTACAAAAGAATCATAAAAATAACGTAAGAATAAAGCTGCATAGCAGTTTGTCAGATCATAGTCAGCACAGATTACTATTAGCTAAGCTACCCTTAGTGTGGTTCCTGAACATCATCATAATAATAATAATTTATTTATTTATAGACCGCCCTCTCTCCCCAAAGGGAATCAGGGCGGTTTACAGACACAAAACAAAAAGGTAAACATTCAATGCTTCAAATGAATACAAACATATCAAAATAATATTTTCAGAGGAAAAGTTCCTCTAGTAACCTGGGAAAATGACTAAGAAGGTCAAATTTCAGGTGGTCACCAGCCATTGCAGAGATAAAAGATATTTGATAAGGCCATCTGTGACTGTTGTAATATCTCGGGGGGGGAAATATTTGAGGCAGTACAAAAGGAAATGTGATGTAAATTAAAATGGCCAGGCCTGACTAGACATGACACAGGGGATCTGTGAAGAGGACTTCCCTTGTATTGTATTTTACTTGTTAGCAGCACCATAGTGCTACTTTAAATATCTGGGGGAGGCATTTAAGCGGTTAGCCCTATGCCCATTGAAATCTAGATGTTCTGCCTGTCTTTCTGCCTCATTGCGAAGCTAATACTAGTGTTGGAGTGTTTCTTTGTGGTGCAAGACTAAAAGTACTTGGAGATAAGTGATTTGGGCTGTTGGTGTTGTTTCTCACGCATAGAGCTCCTGAACTATTTTAAGAGGAAGGACATGAGCACTGGCTAATGGCAGTATGGAGTAAAGATGTGCAAATCACTATTGAACACTAGCAGACAGCATCTTTTCTGCCTTGCTGATATGTGCCCTTTCCAAGTCTGCGGTCACAGGGATAAATGTTAAAATAACAAAATTTGAGATTGCAAAACCTAATACTTAAGTGTTGCAATGACTTAGGCTGGATGTGAGCAGTTGCTACAGCTGAGCCTGTAATTTACTTGGTATCTTTGGTGTGTTCTGCTTCCTTCCTCATGCCTATTTTTCGTTTCCTTTCCCCCCCTTCCTTCCCTTGCCTCAGTTCTTTTCTGGTAGGAGCCTAACTGACACAGAGCATTTTAATGGCCCCTCACTGGAGGAGTTATCTCATGAGCTTTCTGAGATCTCGCAAGCTCAAAGATGTTGACACTGGCACTTGTATAGAGACATTTGCATAGCTTTGAGAAACTGCATTTTTGGAGTACAACTCCTCTAGTATATAAAGCAGACCTGGGCAATTGCCAACCTTCCAGGTATTTTGGACTTCAAATCCCAGATATCCTAACAGCTGGTAAACTGGCTAGGATTTCTGCGAGTTGAAGTCCAAAACACATGGAGGGCCGGCAATTGCCCAGGTCTGATATAAAGGTTTCCCCTTGATATTAAGTCTAGTCATGTTCGACTGTAGTGGGGTGGTGCTTATCTCCATTTCTAAGCCGAAGAGCTGGATTTGTCTGTAGATACCGCCAAGGTCATGTGGCTCAAATGACTGCATGGAGCGCCATTACCTTCCTGCTGAAGTACTTATAGATCTCACATTTGCATGTTTTTGAACTGCTAGGTTGGCAGAAGCAGGGACTAAAAGCATGAGCTCACCCAGTCTCATGGATCCGAACTACAGACTTTCTAGTCAGCAAGATTAGTCAGCAGGAAAGATTCAAGAAAAACCAGCCTGTTCTATGTGCTGTCATGAAACGGTCTGCTCAGACCTGGTGCAAGTGAGAACTATCTGCTCTGGCATTGGTTGCACATGTCAGTATAGTTTTCCCAGATGCATTTAGTGGGCTTTGGCTCTAAAGAAGGGTAACTTAAAATGACTGTGAAGAGACAACATTGTACAAATATCGGTGATGTAGTTCCGTATTGTAGATTTTCCTGATCTAGAATACTTCAGAAGAACTGGAATTGGTGATATGCATCTTGTTCATTTTACATCTTGAATAGACACTGGATACCGATTCTGAAGAAAATGATGGGTGTGATGAAGATGAACAGCGACATAAGAGATCACGGAATTGCCCTCTTAAAGTTGCGATGAAGTTTCCACCTCGGAGGTCTAAGAGGGGGGAGGCTAAAATAGCGTCTGCTCCTAAACTTCCCTGTGAACCGGACCTGGATTCAGATTCTGATGAAGAAAGAGGCCCAAAATTCTTAGAGAAAAGAGCTTTAAATATAAAGGAAAACAAGGCCATGGTAAGTTACAAAAAAGCATGTTTTGATCATATTTCATATCCTGATTTTTTTTCTGTGTCAGGAGCGTCTTGAGAAACTGCAAGTGGTTTCTGGTGTGAGAGAATTGGCTTTCTGCAAGGACGTTGCCCAGGGGATGCCCGGATATTTTGATGTTTTTACAGTCCTGTGGGAGGCTTCTCTCATGTCCCCATATGAGAAGCTAGAGCTGAGAAGAGAGCTCATCCCACTCCCCAGATTCAAACTGGCAACCTGTCAGCCAGCAGTCCTTTAATCCATTGTGCCACCTGATGAAACTGTGTGATAAAGTTCTTGGTTGCACTACACTTAATAAAAGCATACTCAATGCCATCATGTGACATTTCACACTGGTGCTTCCCAAGCTCGCTGAAATAGTAGACTGAGGATTGTTATTTTTCCAATATGCTGGTGACTAGTACACAATTTGTGCCAATGACTGCAATTGTTTCTTTCTTTCCCAGACTGGCAGTAAATACCTCGTGGACCACACTGGCCCATGACTCACCACTTTGATTAACACGTTGCACACTGCACTCACTTTAATACAAAATAATTTAACCTGGTCCAAAAGTAACAAAACACATATCTTAATTTAAAGCAGTGGTTCTGAACCTGTGGATCCCCAGATATTTTGGCCTTCAACTCCCAGAAATCCTAACAGCTGGTAAACTGGTTGGGGTTTCTTGGAGTTGTAGGCCAAAACACCTGGGGACCCACAGGTTCAGAACCACTGTTATAATGTTTTTCATGTGCTGCATTTCTGAATGCAGCATATGAGAGCCAGTGTGGTGCAGTGGTCTGAGCATTAGATTATGACTCTGGAAATCAGGGTGCAAATCCCTGTTCAGCCATGGAAATGCATTGTGGGCAAGTCATACTCCCTCAGCTTCAGAGGAAGGTAAAAGGCAAACAAACCTCTGAACAAATATTGCCAAGAAAACCCTGTAATAGGTTTGCTTTAGGGTTGAAACAACTTGAAGGCACACATATTTGTGAATGAGCATTGCATTAAGATTGTGTAGCTGCACAAGTATCCTGAAATATTCTACTTTTTTTAGCTGGCAAGATTAATGGCGGAATTGAATGTTCCTGGAATGTTTCCTGGGAAAGGTCTCCTGACTACTCCTATTTCGGTGAGTCTCAGCCTTGAAATACTGAGATTTGTTTTGAAGCCTGTTACGCATGGACTTGATTGGCCACACAAAATAAACCCAGTTCTTTACCATCTTATGATGGTGATAAAAACAGTTGCTATCTGCTGTGATTTCCTTTTGATTGCCTTTCTCTAAAACGTCCGTGTTCAGTTGAAACACCTGGATATTTCCATATCTAAATAAATCAAAGTCCTGTTTGGTTGTGTTTATTTTACATGGGCAGGAAGATTGAACCTGAGCTTCAAAGTTCAAATATGAATCACTTTAGGTTCATGGGCCGATTGGATTCTGTGGAAGCTTCCAGTATCCTATATGGAAGAAATATCACGGAAAGTGATGGAAATGAATAAAGTGGAAAGATTAATGTATCTGTTTGGCCTTGTTTCCTCTGCTAAATATTTTTATTGTGCTTATCTTTCTTTGCATGTCCCTCTTCATTCATGTTGATTATTTATTGAAATAATGGCTTTCCTCAAATGCAGTACTTTCTTACTAAAGAAAACTTGGGCCCCTTCTACACTGCCACATAATCCAAATTATCACAGCAGATAATCCACATCTGATTTGAACAGGATTATACGAGTTTAAGCTGCCATATAGGCTAATCCAGTTCCGAGCAGATAATCTGGATTTTATGTGGCAGTGTAGAAGAGGTCTTAATTCCAGTTTGGTGTGATGTCTAAATTGACATGCCATGAATTACTTTTATCTGTGTTGTAGAAAAGCAAGTGCCTAGTAAATGGAAAGTAAAAGTAGCTAATGTTCAATTGTTTTCTTGTATACGTTTCTTTGGAAGACCTGGACATGATTTGCGTTGTAGTTATAGTAATAATAATAATATAATAAAAAAAACCTTTATTCCTAGACCGCCTTCTCTCCCTGAAGGGACTCAGGGCGGTTTACAGACACAATACAAAAAGACAAACATTCAATGCCTTAAATGAATGCAAACCCTTCAAAATAATACAAGAAAATGCACAGTAATAACAGTAAACTTGCAACAAAGAATTAAGCATCAAGATTAAAATAATAATTAAAAAACAATCCAATAAGACATAGTAAACAGTAATCTTGAGTTCTTATGTGCAAGGGTAGAGTAATGATTGTTTTAATGGTACTAATACTGCAGTGATTGTGATTATCTGCTTTTATGTTTCATCCGAACCTTCGGTGGCAGCTCTGTACTTACTTTCTGAGTATATGCCTCGTGATGCATTTACTTACTAACAAATCAACTAGCACAGGGAAATGGTCAGTATGTGAACTACTTTAGGTAATACATAGGGGGGAGTTGTAATTGTGATGTTGGGTTACCTTTATCCCGATTGCAGAAACCACGGAGGACTCCCAGGAAATCATTTCCTAGAAGCGCTTTACGGAGGAATCCAGAGAGAAGTTCTAGGCCTCATACCAGATCGCGATCCCTGATTGAAGGTCCTCCAAGCCCCATGTCAGACAAGCAGGACGAAGATCCTTACGTTTTAGTGAGAAGGAGAACATTTGATGACTATTCTGAGGTTTGTGTTGGTGATGCTGTTATAGCTATGTTACCTTGTGGAAGCCTCTCAAATAGAGATTCAGCTTGGATTTAAATACAGATTGTTGCCTCACCTAAAAATGGTGATGTGAACAGTAAATGTGCAGTGTAGACCACAGTTCATCCAATGTCCCCTTTGTTAGATTTTCTTCACCCAATGGGAAGGTTTTTTTATCTGCAAGTCGCTACTGGTGTGAGAGAGTTGGGTGTCTGCAAAGATGTTGCCTAGGGGACGCCCAGATGTGTTACCATCCTTTGGGAGGCTTCTCTCATGTCCCCGCAAGGGAAGCTGGAGCTGACAGACAGGAGCTCACCCCGTCTCGAAGATTTGAACCACCGATCTTCAGATCAACAATTCAGCCGGCACAAGGGTTTAACCCAGTGTTTCTCAACCTTCCTAATGCAGTGACCCCTTGATACAGTTCTTCATGTTGTGGTGACCCCCAACCATAAAATTATTTTTGTTGCTATTTCACAACTGCAATTTTGTTAATGTTATGAATCATAAATGTAAATATCTGATATGCATGATGTATTTTCATTCACTGGACCAAATTTGGCACAAATACCAGATACGCCCAAATTTGAGTACTGATGGGGTGGGGGTGGGGGATTGATTTTGTCATTTGGGAGTTGTAGTTGCTTGGATTTATAGTTTACCTACAATCAAAGAGCATTCTGAACTCCACCAACAATGGAGTTGAACCAATCTTGGCACACAGAACTCCCATGACCAACAGAAAATACTGGAAGGATTTGGCTGGGCATTGACCTTGAGTTTGGGAGTTGTAGTTCACCTACATCCTGAGAGAACTGCGGACTCAAGCAGTGATGGAGCTGGACTAAACTTGGCATGGATACTCAATATGCCCAAATGTGAACACTGATGGAGTTTGGGGAAAATAGACCTTGACATTTGGAAGTTGTAGTTGTACATTCAAGGGCATTCTGAACCCCACCAAAGATAGAATTGGGCCAAACTTCCCATACAGAACCCCATAACCAACAGAATACTGTGTTTCCTGATGGTTTTTGGCGACCCCTCTGACACCTCCTCGCGACCCCCCCCCCAGGGGTCTCGACCCCCAGGTTGAGAAACACTGGTTTAATCCATTGTGCCACCATGGCTCCATAAGGGAAGTAAAACCCTGGCATCTCCATAGTCCAAACTGAATGGGAATAGTTCTTAACATAAATGTTGTACTGCATCAGACTAACAGCTGATCTGATCCAGCATTCTGTTCCAAGTGGCCATTCAGTTTGTGGAAAACCAGCAACCTCTCCTTAATGTTCCCCAGTAATATGCATTTTGTGAAAGTGACATGCCCATTATGACCAGCAGACATTAATTACCTTTTCCTCCCATGATCTTCTGTGACATTTGTGCCCACAAGTTTTTTGGGGTTTGCCTGTGGGCCATATGAAGAATGTAGTGTGCAATTAGAATTAAAAATACAGATTGTTACCTAAAATCACTACACTTGTGATTCCAGTAGTTACTCGTACAATACTTGGTTGACTGTGTGCATGCTTACCAAATTAATTTGGTTTTCTGATAATTTCAGGATGAAATGGATGCTCCCAGAAGAAAACGTCACAGTGCTATGACTCTTCCCCATGTTATCCGCCCAGTGGAAGAAATAACCCAGGAAGAGTTAAATAATATTTGCGAAACTGGCAGTGATAAAGTGTACAACCGTACATTGGTAAGAATACTCATGCCCTGCGTTCAGACATTCTATATTAGCATAATTGTTTGTGTGTGTGCTTTGTATAAATTTAAGGCAACCATTTTTTTTCATGTCAGCAACTTGGAAAACCGCAAGTTGCTTCTGGTGAGAGAGAATTGGCCGTCTGCAAGGACATTGCCCATGGGACGCCAAGATATTTGATTTCTTTGCCATTCTTGTGGGAGGCTTCTCTCATGTCCCCACATGGAGTGTTGGAGCTGACAGAGGGAGCTCAACCTGCTCTCCCTGGATTTGAACTATCAATCAGCAGTCCTGCCAGCACAAGGGTTTAACCCATTGTGTCACTGTGACTGACTATTTCCATAATTCACAAACAGGATGCCATATGTTGTTGAGATTAACTCCTTCCAACTCCTTCCTTTGTATTAAAATTTTCAAAGTAATCAGGAAGCACAGTATCTCCAGATAAAAACATATGGATATGTCTTGAAACCCTAGGTTGGAACCATGTTGCTGAGTTGCGTGTTGTTTTTTTTAATAGGGGTCCACTTGTCATCAGTGCCGCCAGAAAACTATAGACACCAAGACAAACTGTCGCAACCCAGAATGTATAGGAGTACGGGGTCAGTTTTGTGGGCCCTGTCTTCGCAATCGCTATGGAGAGGAAGTCAAAACTGCTTTGCTGGATCCGGTAAGGGCATTTCACTGAAGGCTCATTTAACCATGTGTTAAAGTTGGTATAAACAGATTTCTATAGTTTCTTATTTATTTGATAGGCACCTTCAATGCAACTTTAAGTCTAGGCATAAGCCTAGTGATGAGAAAGGAGTGAGTCATTGTGAAATTACTTGTTTCAGTTATGAACATATGCATTATGTGTGTGTTCTTTCTTCCTTAGGACTGGTATTGCCCACCCTGCCGTGGAATCTGCAACTGCAGCTTCTGCAGGCAACGGGAAGGACGGTGCGCGACAGGCGTGCTGGTTTATTTGGCCAAGTATCATGGTTATGACAATGTCCATGCCTACCTGAAAAGGTAACTCCCGTGTAACTCTTCCCCCCCCCCAACTTTTTGTGTTTTTGTGAACGAAATTAAGTGTATCGGGAGAAGGTTTTTAGATAATAGTGTGTGAAAGAAGACTGGTTCAGCCCATACATTTCCACATGAAAGAGCTATGGAAGTGGAACGATAGGTTTTCTGGTTCAGAAAAGTAAAGTTAAAGGCTTCCCCTGACATTAAGTGTAATCGTGTCTGACTCGGGGGTGGTGCTCATTCCAATTTCTAAGCTGAAGAGATGGCATTGTCCGTAGACTACTCCAAGGTCATGTGGCCAGCATGACTGCATGAAGCGCTGTTACCTTCCCGCAAGGCGGTACCCATTGATCTACTCACATTTGCATATTTTCAAACTGCTAAGTTGGCAGAAGCTGGAGCTAACAGCTGGAAGCTTACCCCACTTCCTGGATTCGAACTGCCAACCTTTTGGTCAGCAAGTTCAGCAGCTTAACGTTTTAACCCACTGCACCACCAGCGGGCCCTTTTCTGATTCAAAACAAATGTGTATTAGATTATGGATGGCCTTTGCCTCCATTTATAAATACCGTAATATCTTGTCTATATTTTTTTATAGCCTGAAGCAAGACCTTGAAATGCAAGAATGAAATTCCTGACACTGACCTGCAATCAACATACACCAGTTTACCATTCTCATTGAAGTTTTACAATGTTTTTAATTTTTTTGCAATTTCATTATCTTTAAAAAGGGAAACAAAAGTAACTCAGTTGTGTCATTTGACTTTCATTAGATATTACAAGAGGCTGTTTTCAACTAGAAGTTGTTCAAACGTCATACTCTTACGTTATTAGTTTCATTATTACAGCTGCATGAATATACTTGCTCAACTTAATTGATTGTACTTACAGAAAGGCTCTGACTTGCCAAAGGAGATTGTTCTGCTGGTTCTCAGTGCCGGGACCTTGCATTTTTGGAGGTAGTTGGAAAGAGGACTTGAGCACTGGGGCTTGCATGATCAAGAGTCTATTGCTGAAATCTTATGACCTTAGCAATAGCGTAATTAGACTGAGCCATATACCTTTCCCCCCACTCACAATTTCTTGCTCTTTTTTGTTTGTGGGCAGGCAAGATGCAAAAGCATTTGGCGATGTGCCCATAGTCAGATGCAGAATGATTATATCAGTGCTGAGACCTCTAGGGGACCCTGGTAGATCTCAGCACTCACGTCATTTTCCATGAAGCAGGGAATGGTGTTTATCATTGCAGTTCAATTAGAGATAGTTCAGGTTCATCTGCCACAGTGTAGACTGGTCACGAAGAGCATCTTATTTCAGGAGTTGAGTGTCTATGCTATTTTAGGTGACCTTTTGTTGATATAATGGAGTTTGCACTTCAAGCATCAGTAACAGGTGGGAGACTTTTGCTTTAAATGATGCAGTTCATGTTGAAAAAACTGACATTACACTTGCTTAAAACATTTTCCATGTATAACAAGCAGTGCTTAAAAGAAGTGGTTCTCAATCTGTGGGTCCCCAGGTGTTTTGGCCTACAACTCCCAGAAATCCCAGCCAGTTTACCAGCAGTTAGGATTTCTGGGAGTTGAAGGCCAAAACATCTGGAGAACCACTGGTTTAAAGGAAGAGGAAAGAACAGTGTTAACCATGCACACACTCATAGCAGGGAAAGTAGCTATGTAGAATATTTTACTAGTGGTCAATATTATGCCTAGCTATTTCTTTAATGTGTTGAGAAAGAATGATGAGGTGTCTTCTAGCACATTGTATGTAGCTCTTTGTAAGTGATACTTTGTAAGTAAAGCAGTGGTTTCCAACCTTTGATCCTCCAGGCGTCCTGGACTTCAGCTCCCACAAGTCCTAATGGCTAGTAAGATAGCTGGGATTTCTGGGAGCTGAAGTCCAAACCACCTGGAGGACCAAAGATTGGGAACCACTACTGAAAACAATAACTGGCATTAGGGATCTTTTCTCCATCAAACAGAGTTGGGCAAAGGTTTTATTTTCAAATTGTATGTTTTGTTTGTGAAAATACTCATAATGGGTGATAGACAACTTGTGACTCTCCAGGAGATATGAGACTGTAATTCCCAGTCAGCCCTAGGCCACAGAGCCAATTGCAAGGGATGCTGGAAATTGTAGTCTAGCAACGCCTGGAGAGCCTAACCCCAGATCTAAAGCTGTCTTGACTACTTCCATAAGTAAATCTTCAAACATGGTTGAACATGTGAATGCCATGCCATTTGGATTTTGTGCAGGCTTGTTTTAACCATAGCAAAAGGCTCTGGCTGGAGTCGTGTATTGTCTTAAAGTAGTTTCATAAGTACTGTAAATAGGTTCTGTGATCTATGAAACGTGACAATAAAAATGCAGCTTAGAAGTGTTGAGTTTTTCTTTTTTAAAAATGTAATTCTTGTGTGGTGTTGTTCCCCAATGTCTGTGTACTTCTGTGGTTGCCTTTGTTCCCTCAAGAGGGAAGCCCTTGCAGATGAGAAAATCTTGGGTTCCTGCACTGGATAGTAGTAGTTACTAGATCAAGGCAATTAAGACCTTTTCCCTCTGCAAAAATGGCTATTATCAGAAAGAGTGGTTGAGACTTAACCATTGTTGATATACTTTGATCTTCCAGTTTTTTATTGATTACTTTTCCTAGTGCTGATAACAGCTTTACTGCTTACCTGATTGCTTCATACTTAAGCCAGTTAAATAAAACTGGAAACAGTTAAATCTTTTCCATGTGAGCGATCTTTATCTTTCTGAAAATGCCACTGGGACTACATTATCACACTCTTAAAGGCCCATGAGTATAGCCGTGTATTATACAAAAACACACATTCAATTGAGGTGAGAAAGCAAGTACACGAAATTAGATAAGCTTGTAGTCATACGCTCAAAAGTAAAGCAACCCCAGCGAGAATCCACTTGGCTGGTCTTTCCTTTGTTTTCAAGTGGAAGGTTGACACATAAGTGGAGCCCCTTAGTTTTGTTTTATATACAGGGCATTCATATATGTTTCTTGTCTCTTGTCTGTCATTGGGGATGGCTCTCACAAATACAACAGGCATCGCTTGCGTTGGGGCTTTCAGGTAAGCTTCGGCTATGTGTCCCCCTTGAATATCCCATTGAGCACCTGTGAACGGTTGACAATACAAATTAATTTCAAGATTACTCTTCTGTTCCCTCAGGGCAGTGGTTCTCAACCTTTTTTTGACCAGGAACCACTCCAACATTAGTACTAAAAGAGTTACAAATCCGTTTATGATCAACTTTACATTCGGTTTGGTTGTTTGAGGTGATGATTCAGAAAACTGCATTGGATAGACCACATCAGCTCTAGTTTCTGATACAGGACATATGCCGTCCAGTAGTTGCCATTTGCTCGCCCACAGAAAACCATACTTAATAAGCCTTGGCACTATAAGAAGGTTTCGGTAGACCAGTCGCTCTTGTTGCAAAAATGTAGTAACAGTGAGGCCGTGGACTATATTTTAGTTCCTACGGACCACTGGTGGTCCATGGACCACAGGTTGGGAACCACTGCCTCAAGGGACACCGTTTTCATGTTGGCCCCTAGACAGACATGAAAGTCAGCACACTCAATACAAGCGTTTCTCAACTATTGTATTTCTTTAATTCTACGATGCAATTTTCCCCCATACAAACATTTCTAAAATCAGGGTGCATCCTAGAATCACAGGTGCTTTTTTACTTATGTTGGTAGTGCTAAAATTAGTACATTAGTACACTAAAATTAGCTTTAAATTAGCTTTACACAACTGATGGCATCTTAGAATTTAAATATTTCCAGAGGAGTTTGTTAGTGGTTCTACAAGAAGTTGTGATTGGGTAATAGCCATTTTAGCTGCAGATATTTTACACTGGGGTACTTTGAGATTTGAAGATTATTTCAAACATTTTTACAGGGTAAAAAGATTTAGAAGGCTAGTCTAGGGGCCCTTCCACACAGCCATATAATCCATAATATCTAGGCAGAAAATCCTACAGTATCTGCTTTGAACTGGGTTATCTGAGTCCACACTGCCATTTATTTCAGTTCAAAGCAGGTAATGTGGGATTTTATTCAGCTGTGTGGAAGGGGACTATGCTATCCTTTAAATTGAGAAACCATACGTATGTTTAAATTTGCTTTATTGATTTGCAAACGTCTATAGGTAGTACGGCACACTATACTGACAATAAATGTATTGTTATAGGCTAATCTTTAATACATCAAAGAGGTATTAATCGGTTTGAGGGAACCAAAAGATGTATATAGTTTTTCCCGAAAGGATTCCTCTTGAGACCTCCATCCCATAACTCAAGTCCTAAGACAGCAAAACTCAGGTGAAGATTTGGCAACTGATATTTCTGCATCCATAGCACATATAAATACTATATGTTGGGAGTGAGTGGAGGAAAGTATAGCTAGTTTGCCAAACAGGAGCATATTGTATTGCATTCCCCAGTATTTATCAGTATGTGTTATCTCTCCCCACTCAGTGACCTATATTGCTAAATATCCTTTACTAGATGGGGCACCTCCCATTGCAGCATAGACATTTTTTGGTTTTGATCCCAGAATTGTTTTTAGAGAATATTGAGGCTACAAAAGATTAGGATGCTTGGGGAAAATATCAGAACACCTATCTTGTAACTTGCAAAGCTTCTGAAAATAGTTTTGATATCCTGTCCCTTTGACCTTAACCACAATTTATAGACAGCTTAAAATAAAAAAATCCAAAGCTTTTCAAACCACTGTGTTGAAGCAATAGGATTACCTTCAATCAAAGCAGTACTGGCAATGCTTACCTTCCAGATACAGACCATGAATGTATGCTCCTTCTCTAGCTGGCTGTGTAAATTCCTCTTTGTATTTCTTGGTAACATCTACTGTAATGCACATCTTATCCAAAGGCCACTCATTTTTATGAGCGAAGCTTTGAATGACAGCTGAAATAAGACAATAGGAAGACTTGGCTGAGTGGAGGGGAAATATAGCAGACTACCCCATCATGCAACCACTTCGGATTAGGTAGAACTACACCAAATGGGCCAAAATACTAATGTGGTATTTATGCAAAATTTCTAAATTGAGTGCAACTAGATGTCATTCATGTACCCAAATAGTGTAGTGTGAAGGTGAGATCCATGGCCTCATGAGGCTGATCATTGAAGAAAAGAGGTAGGTCACTTCTGAATACCAGACATTCGTATCATCAGCCTGGCAAGATCTGTCACCATGGCAAGTGTCCCAACTTGATGCCTGGTCTTTTACCTTTGAGCATCCAATAACCCTTGAATTCAACAGCAACAGAGTGGCATTTGCAGGAACCTCAGGAGGACCTCCAGAGGTCCCTGTGGATGCTTGTTGCAGCATGTCCAGCTAGAGAAAAACAATGACATGTAGACATTTCTGCTGATCCCCCTGTTCTCCTATGACAAAGAAATACTGTTGGCCCTCCCTATCTACAGTTTCTGTATCCACAGATTCAAGTATCCACAGCTTGAAAACACACATCCCAAAAGACATTGCCATTTTCTATATTGGACACCATGTTACCACATTATTCTATATCACTGAATTGATCATCCACAGATGTTGGAACCAATCTACAGCAAATACCAGCAAATTGTTACATTGTAGGCAGCACTGCATCTCTTATAATGTGGGCTGCAGGATAGAACTGGGAGACATAACTACAAAGACATAATTAGACACCATTTCCTGAAGTCTCAAAGTCTCCTAACGTGGTAGTATGCCATCTAACTCAAGACTTTGATTTGTCCAAAGTACCTTCTTGAATTCAAGCGTATAAATCACCAGTGAGACACACAAAGTACCCCCCCCCCTTTGTCCCATGGTTTTCATTGAACAAAGCTATTATATTTATGAAAAGTGAGTGTTTTAGGGTTTTTTGCAATTGCGATCCCCTTCATTTTTCTGTCAGCTAAATATCCCTTGCCAATTGACTCTTCACGTTCAAATGTTATTGAGTGGGCCTATGATACAAATACAGTAAACTCTTTGCAGAATAATAATAATAAAAAAATCAATAGTCACTGACATACTGTGTATTGAGGAAAATAATTGTTTATGGCACACAGTTTAAGCTGCGCTGGTAATCACGTTGAAAATACAATATTTATTCATTAGATCAAATTTAATGAAGCCTCTTGGCAGTAATTATAAAAATTACTGTAGCAGTAAATTACTAATGAGTTGTGTGATGTGCTTCCTACCTGTGAGGAAGGATTGCGGGTTGAAAAAGCCTGATATCCAGACAACGCTGGGGAGGGCGAGATCTTGAGCCCAGAAATCGAGCTCCCGGCAGCGTAGGAGCAGGTCGTTGTACCTTGGCAACACCAGAAAGGATAGAAAGGAGCACTGGAATTAGGTGCTTGGAAAAGACCATAGAAATGGCTGGCATGCACTCTCATAAATACAATCGTGACACTCTTGTTATTTGGGCTTCTTTATTTCGTTGGTCAAGGTCACAAAATTCTCTGTTCTGTACAGCTAGCTTGCATGTGGCCTGGCTAGCCATACAGAATAAAGCCTCACTGAAACAAAGAAATACATCAGGGACCCTGTGGATAACAGCTTAACTGCATTGTGTTACATGGGTCTTTTGTTCTTGTTTGGCTTCTGTGCAGCCCCACTTAAGAAAACTGCTCTTCCTTGAAGCCATCCTTTTCCACTTTCTTAAAATAGACATCCTCAAACTGTGGCTCTCCAGCTGTTTGCCCCTCCAACTCCTAGAATTATTGACCATTTAACAAGCTGGCTAGGACTTCTGGGAGTTGGAGGCCCAAACAGCTGGAGAGTCGCAGTTTGAGGATGGCTGCCCTGGAACATTTCTCGACTAAAGTTTGTGAATGCCAAGTGATGTCCTCAAGAGGCATCTGATCACATCAGCAGCAGGAGTAACAGTAGGCCCTTCCTCTGTGTTGCACATATCTATCCTGAAGAGGTGAAGCTCTTGAGAATTAAGCAGTCCTTGTCCATCTTAGGTACAGTTGGTCCTCTCCTTGGATTCTGTATTCACAGATTCAACCATTCAAGCCTTGAAAATGCCCCCACTGAAAACATTCTAGAAACAATACTTGGTTTTGATGCACACACACACACACACACACACACACACACACACAATATTTTACTACACTATTGTATACAGTGGAACTTGAGCATCAACAGATTTTGGTATTTGCAGGGCCCCAGCAGTTTGTGAAGGCCCACACAGTACAGCTACCTAATCTTGTTTCTTAGACCTGCGGGGTCTTGGTCAACAAAGAATCCAATTGCTAAGCGCAAAGAGAATAACACAATCCTAGCAGCAACATTTCAAAACCATTATGATTATGGCTACCACGGACCAGTGTCCAGTAAAGTAGCCTTTAGTTTTGAAAATATATGTCCTACTGTAATTCATTCAGACAAAACCACTTGTGAAAGATCTTTTCAGCCAAAAGTGAGAGAAGATCAGCTCCTTCTTTTATGGATATCACTCCTCCAATCTTTTGTAACACTTTAAATAACATTTCAATATAGAATATGCTTTCCTACCTCTTGGCCTCAACATAGCTCACAATAATATTTTATATGACACGATAAAAGTTAAAGAAGCTGTTAAAATCATCTCATTCCGTTAAATGCAATTTGAATCAGCTAGATCTCTAATGTGAGCTTAAAAACAACTAAAGGAAGAACCAAAGAAATGCCAAGCAGAACAGAGTTCAATAAGGAAGGGGCCTCCATATGTAACACCCATCAATCTGATGAATCTGAATTTCATAAACTAAATGTAAATCCAAATTCAGCCCTCATTCACTTCCAAATAATGAAGATCAAAATATATGCTAATTATACCCAAAATATTTTTTTAATCACAAATAATTGTTGCACTGATGTCACACTTCGTGTTCTGTGCTGGGCAGAACTGGGAATATCAGTCTCTTGCGTTTCTTCTTCGTGTGGTCTGTGAAATGCACACAAATGGGTTTACTCCGCGCATGCGTCAGAATCTCGGACATACTAGCTTTAAATAAAGAATTTACATAAGCCCCTCCCACTCCCCCCCATCCCCCGAGTGAGCTACCTCCTTAGTTCCTTTTCCGCCTTGCCAGCGAAAGCATCTCCGACTGCTAGCTCTCAGCTCCTGATTTGGAAAAAGACCACGGATTGCCCTGACTACCCTTCTCAGATAAGATCTCTTTCCTCTCCTTTAAAATGCTCTGCTTGTGGGGCTACTTTGCCCCAAGAGGACAGACATTTCAAGTGTCTCCTCTGCCTTGGGGAATCCCATAACCCCAGGCCTGAAATATGCAGGTCCCTTTCTAACAGAGCTCTAAAGAGCAGGGATTCCAGGCTAAAAGCCTCGCTGTACATGCAGTCTTTAGCCCCTACAGAGGCTGGGCTCTCTCAGCCATCCACGAGCAGCCTCCCCTCCCTTTTATTTCAGAGCATTCCCCCCCTGTTAAGTGCCCTGACGGAAAGTGCCTCGACAAAAAGTGCCATTCGCGATCTGGCCTCTGACTCAGTCATTGAGCCACTGCGAAAAAACAAACTAAAAGCCTCTAAGCATGCTCTTTGGTCCAAAGACAAACCGAAGGAGGCTATGGCACAAAAACAACCAAGGCTCCTGGCCGGCCCTGCGCCTCCCAGTCCTTGCATGCCTTTGCACCGCGAAAGCAAATCAAAACCGAAAGAGAGTCAGGCACAAAAGCAGCCAAGGCTCCTGGCCGGCCACAGGTCTCCCAGTCCTTGCATACCGCTGCTAGCAGCTGAATCGCTGCAATTATTTCAGGCTAAGATGACCTGACGGGGGTGAAAGATCCCCCTCAACTCCTTCCCTCCCACCTTCTCGGTGACCGAGAGAGATCCTCTCTGCAGCTTCCCTCCTTCTCCTACTCTCGCCCAGGCCCCCCGCCGCTCTCTCCTTCCCCGGAGGCCGAAGCAATGCTGGAAGAGACGCGCACTGCGCGTCCTGCTTCTCCGATTCCCCCCCCCCCCCGCGCTCTCTCTCCTCGGAGACCGAAGCGCTGCAAAGGCAAATTCCCTCTGGCTCCCTCCATTGCTGCCTTTGACCAAGGCCCTCCTGCACGCTTCCCCTCTTCGGAGGCCGAAGCAATGCTGGAAGAGACGCGCACTGCGCGTCCCCAAATTCCCCCGCTCTCTCTCCTCGGAGACCGAAGCGCTGCAAAGGCAAATTCCCTCTGGCTCCCTCCATTGCTGCCTTTGACCAAGGCCCTCCTGCACGCTTCCCCTCTTCGGAGACCGAAGCGATGCAGGAGGACGACTTTCCTCTGGCCCTCCTCTGTTTTTGCGGGCCCCTCCTGCGCGGTCTCTCCCACGGAGACCGAGGCGCTGCAGGTGGCGGAGGCGCGCGTCTCGCAGATCACCCAGGCGCCGTTGGCCTCCTCTCTCCCCGCTGCCTCAGGGGTGCTCCCGGCCCCACAGCCCCCTCAGGGATGCACCCTGTCACCGGGACCGCTCCCGAGGGGCTCGATCATCCCCGGATTCTCTGGGTCCGTGCCGGCCCCCATGGCCTCTTCACTCAACTCCCGACATCCGTGGCAGCCCCTCCCCTAGCCCCCCCCGCCCCTTGCTCTTTCCCTTACAATCCATTTCCCACCCAGTCAACTGTGGGCGCAGCTGCTTGGTCAGCTGCATAAGATCCTCTGACCAGTAGGTCATGAGTTGAGGTCTGCCCGGGTCGAGGTTGGTGCCTGACCTTAGCCTGCTGTCAACCTTTATAGACCGAAAGACAGTTTCCATCTGTCAAGTAGGAGATAAATTGCCACATCAAGTGGAGAGGCAGACTCTATCCAAGAGGATAATATTGACCTTACATCCTCCATTACTACATGCCTCAGCAGACAGAAGTTTTCAGCTATTTCTGCCTTATTGATTTAAGTGGCCGGATCCCTTGATACAACTCCCTCAATCTGAGGATGGGGTTCTACTGCCCAAGCACTTCTAGGGCTGAAACCTCTATTGCGTTGACCTGTTTGCCACCCATGGCTACCTAACTTCCAAACTAAATTTATTGTGACTGTCACTCAGCCTAAGTCAATTCAGACAACCAGGCTGCCCCTTTCAACAAGGGGAAAAATACTTGATGCTATGCCAAAAAATAATAATAATAATAATTTTTTTAAAATGCCTCGCCGTGCCTTATGGGCCGCATGGCTTATCATGTGATATACATGGACATCTATCAGTCTTACTGGTGAGACAGGCACGCCTATTGAGCCTGCCTCCTCAACTGACCAACCCATGGCTAGGGCCAGCCCTCAGACAGCTTGCCCGGCTATGGTTCACAACCTATTCCCCTACTAGCGTTCCCTCATGGAGACCTTACCTATAGATGAGCCAGGCCTATTCAATCCTGAGACAGACTCTCAATTACAATACTCACATAATAACAATGCTTAATTATTATGGCCAACACTCTTACCAAGCCTACCAACCATACAGATTAAGGTGGTGCCCTTACTACCAATATCCTCAGTTCTTCCAAGGATACTACAACTCTCTTTCCGGAGGAGGTCAGTGACCACAGTCTCCCTTCCCCATGACTCAAGCGCCACCTCAAAGCTCAATATCAGGGATCCTACCCCAGACATACAAGGTATCGCTTCTAGCTCACACCTTGATAGGCCTCAGCCTTTTTCCAGCCTACGGTCCATTACCACTGATAGGTGGTTTCTGGACAGTGTTCATCAGTGTTATGCCACAAAATTTCAATTTCTCCCACCTCGGAAAAGCTGCTGTCTACCCAGGCATGTTTTGCCTTGCTGGAAGACCCACCCTTCCTTTCAAGGAGCCATGTTCCCCACTTTACCACCAAACTCTATCTGCCCCTTTTCTAGATATTGCCTTGCGAATAAGGGAGATGGTTTACTTTGACCATCGCTAGACCTTAGATAATCAACCGCTTCATTAGGCCACACAAATTCAGGATGGTCACACTCCCTCCCATCCTCCCCTTTATCCCTAGGGAACATGGATGGCTACCATTGACCCTAAGATGCCTACTCCACATCTCCATTAGGCACTCCCACCGGAAGTACCTCACCTCTTGGTCAAGGTCTCCCCATTCTCTGTCAATGTCCTTTCATTCGGCCTTCCCACGGCCTTCATGACTGATTTTTCCTTTTTATCATGTGGCCATTTGTTCACTATCATCAACTATATTTGCCTCTTTACAGGATCTAAGCCTAATAGTCAACCTGACAATTTACATCTCCTACCTTCTCAAACTGCTTAATTCATGGACACACTTTGGCCTCCATGTCCTGAGAGGCCCACCTCTCAAAGACTGCTTTCAAACTCCAAAGCCCTATCCACGATGCCCAGGCCAACACCATGGTGCCGCATGGTCATCCTATCAATGGCAAACACACCCATTGTGTGCCCAGGACTTCCCTTCACCTCTCTTTACTGTCACTGTCATTGACGACAGACACCTCTTCCATAGGCTGGGGTGCTCACCTTCGGTGGTCTCATCACTAGAGACAACCACACTTCAATACTTAGAGCTCATAGTGATACACAAAGCCCTCAGACCTTTCACTACCTTAGTTTCAACCACAACATTCAGGTTTTCACAGAAAACACCTCAGTCAATTATTACATCAACTAACAAGGGACACCGCTCCTCACTCTACTCTCAATATCTTCAGATTTTGGAGTGGTGCGTCAACACAACATCTCCCTCATAATATCCCTTCCCAGGTCAACAAAACACTTTATCAGGCTCCCTGAACAGGGCCTCATCAGATAGACATCTTACGTCACACTAACACTCATACAAGACATATTGCGCGAGTCTCCACCTCTCACATTCCCAGATTGCTTAAGAGACGCCTTCCTCCACCAGTGGCTCCCGAGACTTCCCTACGCCTTCCCCCCTCTCCGCTGCTCACTACACGATCACCTTTGGTTGTCGACGTTTTAAACTGTTTCCAATAGCCCCATGATGGCCTCGTCGACCGTGGCTCACTCCTTTTCTTAAAACACCCCAGAGAGACTTCCATCGTCTCCTTCTGGCTCCCGACCTACTCCTTCTATAACAAGGCCTTATCTTACACAAGACCTTCCTCCCTCCACCTCACACCGTGGAGGACTGAGCCATCTCCCATCTGCCTGACCCCGTCCATCTCATGATACAGGCGGCCCTAAACCTCCGCTAAAGGCTTATACATATAATAAACTGGATTCCAATTTCTACAGCCACTTGGACATCTGCCACAGCCGGCACTACTTGCTGCCCTAGTTTCCTGGTGGATCCTTTTACAAGGACTTACCTATCTTCCATAAATCTACTTTAAACTCCCTGTCCTGCTACATGAAAGAATCTGGGGTTCCTCCCCTCTTTCCAAGACCCTCTGATGGGTCTAGAGATATTAAATGTTCATTCCCCTATCTCCCTCCCTTCCACCTGAAACATCGGGTTGGTTCTACCCCAACTCGCCGAGCCATCCTTTCTACCCAAGTTTACATCCCATATATCCCATTTCTCATAAGATGGGTTCCTTGTAGCCATCACCTCAGCCATTACGGCTAGTAAGATCGCAGCGCTCCGCTCTGGCTCTCCTTTCATCCGTTCCATGGAAACAAGGTTGTCCTCTACATGGATGTCACATTTCTTCCTAAACTTATTTTCCAACTCCATATGTCCCAGGACATTACCACCCCCTGTTTTCTCCCAACAGGGGCCACTATGGCTCAAAGAGAACGTGCCGACCTCATAAGCAGAAGCACAATGAGTTCAATCCCTGCCAGGGGAAAATGGCAAAATAAAAATTATAAAACTCCTCCCCATTGGAGATTCCCCTGCACTCTCTTGACATCAAGAGAGCCCTGTTCTTTTCCTTACATGATACATCCCCTATACTAAGTTTACTGACTCTTCCCTATTATAGGAAGACTCCTTGGGACTGTTATTTACCTCTCAACGTTTGGCCTCATGGTTAGTCCTGGCAGCCCGGTTGGCCTACCAGCTAGCCCTAAACTACTACCTGTTGGTCTTTAAGCCCGTTTTACTATGACAGTTCTACACCCCAGGCGTTTTGCGGGGTGTTCCTGTTGATCAAAATTGCTAGGCTGCTACTTGGGTGACCCTTCGATGTTGCAGCCCATTACAAGCTCGACGTTCTCGCTAAAAGGATACATCCTTTGACAGAGCTGTCCTGTTCTCCTGTGTGGCATGACCCACCTCCAGGTACATAAGCTTGTTAAGTCACCCATTTGTGTGCATTTCACAGACCACACGAAGAAGAAGGTTAGGTTGCTTACCTGTAACCATGTTTCTTCGAGTGTAGGTCTGTGAAATTCACACGGAACCCACCCGTCCTCCCCTCTTTGTCATGCCTCGTTCTGCTGCTATCTGGCGGCAAGGAACTAAGGAGGTAGCTCACTCGGGGGATGAGGGGGGGGGCGGGGAGTGGGAGGGGCTTATGTAAATTCTTTATTTAAAGCTAGTATGTTCGAGATTCTGACGCATGCGCGGAGTAAACCCATTTGTGTGAATTTCACAGACCTACACTCGAAGAAACACGGTTACAGGTAAGCAACCTAACCTTTTATTTGCAACTACAAAATGAGAGAACTAATTATTCATTCCAGAATTAAACATTTCCAGATATGGGTATATGCCACACCATATTCCTTTGTAGGCAAAGAGTTACGTAGACTTATTTCAGTAGTGGTTAAGACAATGGAAACAAAATTACTTGGACATGTTTAAAATATTGTCCAGCAGATTTTTTTCTTCCGATTTAGTCTTGGGCACTCTCTTGTCTTCAGAGGAATGCAGTGCAAACTTCTTAACAAAACTTGCCTAGAAAACCCTGTGATAGGTTTGCCATAAATCAGAGTCCATATGAAGGCACATAACAACAAGCATTACAAACATAGCAGCATCCTTTTTGCAGGGACTCAATTTCTCATTCAAACTGACACTTCACAAGCTTTGTGAAGCTGCAATCCTATATTCAATTACATGGGAGTAAGTGCCGTTTAACAAAATGTGACTAACTTCCAAGTAAGACATGATAGGATTGTATTGCCAGTATCTTTTTCTTGGAGAAGAGTGAAGAATTCAGTTCCCATTGGCAGCATTTCTGAATTACAGACCAAGAGCCACATCAAAAACTGAAGAGTTATTTCATTTATCTTCTGCCTGAAATGCATCCAATGCATTCGCATTCTGTGTAGGAGGGCAAGTTATAATACATTCCTTGAATATATTTATAAAAGATTAACCTGTGCACGAGATTTCTGAAAACTGATTTAGTTAAAACACACATTTTGTTCCACTTTTCACCAACTCGTGTATATTTCCTATTTGACTTCAATATTTGTCATTTTTAGAAGAGGTAATGCAACTTACATTATCAGTATTCTGCCTGTGACCCTGAAAAGGCCAATACGCTTCAGCAAATATATGCTATGAGAATATCTGCCTACATTGCAAGCATTCACAAATGGTTTGCCCTGCATTGTCAGGAAAATGTCTCTGTATCCCTTTTATTTAGGTTGCAACATCCCTTTAAAAGCATGTTGGAAAGGGGTACTATGATATCTTTCACAAATGCATTGTAGATCCCAGATGAAAAAATGTGGGGCAACAGCTAGAGCTTTGGCTTTAGGTTTAGGATACAGGCAGCCCCCGAGTTAGAAACATCTGACTTACAAATGACTCATAGTTAAGAACGAGGGTGAGACAACAGGAAGTGAGAGAAATATATCCCTTGGAAGGGAAATTAATTCCTGAAAGAATTATCATGGGGAAAAGGAATCTCAACTGAAGCTTTCTCACCAATCCTTGTTTCCACAAAAAACAATATTTTTCAAAATCCAATTATCACAGGGACAGAAAGTGAGGTGAAATCTTCTGAAAGGGGGCACAGACAGCAAAACAAACTTCACAAGGAGTCAGCCCTGTATTCCAGTTGTCTTTCTTGAATTTCCCTAAATAGGCTATCAATTTTTTTTAACTCTGAGTAATTAATGGGTATTGTGACTCCCAAGTACTTAATTTTGCTTCTGATCTTAACCTTAAATTGATCCATTATTTTCTCTTTCTCTTTTCCCTCCAGGTTTATTCTCATTACCTCCATTTTCTTCCAATTAATTATTAGGCCTGTTATTTTTCCAAAATGTTTCAAATGTAAGTTTATGTGATCTAGTGCCTTATCTGGATCCCTGACTGTCAAAAGCATATCATCTGCAAATAAGCTGATTTTGATGTTGTTGTTCACTCCCATTCCGTGTATCTTATCTTTTCTGGGGCAGAGGCCAATAATTCCATAACTAATATAAATAGTACTGGGGAAAGAGGGTAACCCTGCTTTATTCCTTGCTTGAGAACCAAAAATTTAATCTATCTAATCGCTATCCATTCCATTCTATCTCTATCAACCTACCACTCCCCAGGAACATTGCACCATGTGGCAACACTATGTTGGTGGCATAAAGGGAGTATAGGAAATTCCAAATAAAGGTTTCCTGGCTTTTACCAGAAAATCACCACATGGAGAAGTAACAGTAGCCATTATATCAACTGCTCTCTTGGTTCATAATCAGCTTTGACAAGCAAGTATGGGTCAGCATTTGTATGAACTGGATTGTTTTCTTCTGTAATGCAGATAACTAGATCCTTCCTGCTGATTCCCTTGTCTTCTACAATGAAGCTCTAAATATTCAGTCTCTAGGAACTTTGCTGAATTGCTATGGTTTTAGAATTAAACCATGCTGTAGTTTCAAATATCAAACTACAGTTTCCCTCATGGACCCTAACCCTGCTTAAGTAAGTCATCATCTTTTCAGCAATGGATGACTCCCAACAGAGAACTCTCCTAAGTGAAGTATCATACCTTTCAGTATCATATATTTCCCAAAGGGAAAGAATGACATTTCTGAGTGGAGAGCAGTTGGTTGAATAAACAGAGGCCACTGCGTGATCTGTAATATTGTGCAAGATTATAATGAGTTATAGAGGCAAATTGGCTGCAAAAATAATTTATTTTTCCTGTACTGCTTATTGGAATCCTAGCTCTAAGGAAACATCATTTTCTAATAAAAACTAGCAAAACTGAGCTTACAGGTGGATTTTTGTTCCATTTCTGTTAGTCTTGTAGCCATTTATAGAATGCATTCAAATCAGAAGCACTTTAACACTGAACTGGATATTGGAAAAATTTATTCCAACTAATCATTCATCATGTTTATCTGTTAGGTCAAGTTGCACACATTAAGCATAATCATTCTCATATCCTAGGCCTGATATATCTGCAAGCCCCTTTATTCAGATTTCCACCAACCTACTTTGAGATATGAAAAACTGTCACAAGTTTCCTCTGGTAGAAGAGGAATGAATTACTGATAAAGAATTGTACTTTATTTTGAAAAAAAAAACCATTATTAAATAGGCATCAATTTTAATTGTTTTAATCTTAGGTCTATGTCTTTTAATGGCCCTCACACACACACCCCCTCCTCTCCTCAACAAATCAAACACGGGAGTGTTTGCCACTTCAAGCATTTCAGACTCTAGAATTTTAAGAACCATTTTCCTCAAAAGGAACTAGTATGTGAAGCAATATCCCATAAGAAAGAAGGAACAGGCTTGTTTTCTGCTGCTTTGGAGACCAGGATTCGGAGCAATGGGTCCAAATTATAGGAGAAGAGATTCCACCTGAACATTAGGAAGAACTTCCTGACTGTAAGAGCTGTTCAGCAGTGGAATTCTCTACCTCGGAGTGTGGTCGAAGTTCCTTCCTTGGAGGCTTTTAAACAGAGACTGGATAGCCATCTGTCAGGGCTGCTTTGATTGTGTTTTTCCTGCATGGCAAGGGGACTAGATGGCCCATGTGGTTTCTTCCAACTATTATTCTATGATTCTATACCTTTCATGGAAAATTCCCAGCATCTCCTGAGAAGAAAAAGATTTAGCATAAAATCAATTTGATTCTGTAGTGCTTTTAAAGGGTATGGGAATAGTCCATTAACAATATTCACATCTTCTCCTTCAAAAATGATGTCAACATTTGATCCTCAAGAAAACTAGTGTTCCTGAGGGGTTATTCCTATGTTCCTATCTATTAATAAGTGTGAACAATTCTACTGCACTAGGCTTGATATTTAAATGATAAGTTTTGAGTACTTTTACCCGTTGTGTTCCATCTGCTGCCTTCCCACATTGCTCCCTATCCCTTTCAAGCAGCTTTTAAAGGATACAAAGAGGAGAAATGATATATTCCCTTTCTTTCTTTGGTGAAAACTTAAGAATTTAATTACACTGTAGAATGAATGCTATTGAATCTAGTGATTTATAGTTTGGGAAGGCACTACTACTTTTTGGAGAGAAGGTCAAAGACTATTAAACTACATTTCCCATTATTCCATAGCACTGAATAATGACATTGACAACTTCATCATAAGTGGCTAATTTCAGCAGCAACTGTAATTGTGCTGCAGCTTTGCTACGAAGCCCGCCAGCTCCCACTACACGTGGGAGAAGTACTTCCAGGGGAGTTTTGGGGCAAAACTTGTGGCACCGGAGTCACCATTAAAAAAAAGCTGCCTGTGGCAACATAGGAGGCATCTTGTGTTGCATTGCCCTCAATGGGACAAGCTGGCCAGCAGATACTTCCTCCCATGTGATTAGGGAAGGAGGAAGCCAGAATGGTGCGAGAGGTGGGGTGACGGGTCCCCATGCCTCCTGGGTGGGTGCTGCCAGGATCACCATGATGTGCAGGGATCCTGGCAGCATGTGTAACAAGGTAGTTTAAGTGGCATCAAATGGCCTTATTTCTACAACTAGATGTATCCAGAGTATTCTGTGAGCAAAATTCTGGGCTCTAGATACAACTCCATCTTGTTTTTTTTAAAAAAACTAGCAAAATCTTTGATGATCAGTTAGTACTGAAATCTTTCCAAAGGAGATCATTAATATCAAACTGTGTGAAGCTACTGTGCATCATTAGATGGAATAATGTTTCCCTGAAAAAAAATCTGCAGAGTTCAGATTCCTTGTTTTTTTTTAATTTCTTTCCCTTTTTTGCTGATGAACAAAGAATCTATAGTGATCTTTTGGCATGTGACTTACCACTGAGTGAAGCTGTATGTTGATGGATAAGCCAGTTTCATCCAAGTGTCAGGAAGATTATCAAAAAAGAGAGCTGTCTGTAGTTGCTCCATCTCAGCAGAGATTGCCAACTCACCCTAACAAAAGAAAAACATTAGTGTGCTATTTGCGTCTCACAAAGAGACGGTGATAAGATGACATGATAAATGATAGAGGGCTTTTTTCTCCTACAGTAAAAACACATACGGTAGCTGAATTGTCAAATGTAAAGATTATCTTGGCTCTTAAAACTGGGGTGAGTCATTTATTAAAAACGGATGAAATGATCATACAAACAAGAATGCCAATTTCTGTCTCCTTAGCTTCTCTGAAATAACAATCACAATACCTGTTGAGAAGTACACACAATAATAATGCATATATTATATAGTAAAATGTTCAGACTTGAACCCAACTGGTAATCCCAGGTAGAGTAGACTCATTGAATCAGGTGCTGAATAGTAAGTCAACATTTGTGTAAACTCAGTTGCTTCAATGTGTCTATATGCAATTGAATTTAGGCCTCAGAAAGCCAATGATAAAGAATCCCTCCTAAACCATATTTGCAATTAACTGAAATAACAGACAGTCCTATTATTTTGTGTGTTTGGCCATCCCGAATGTTAGCTAGCCAACAGTGTAAAGGAATTCAACTGTTTTTTGTAGACAAGTAATGTTTTGTAAGCTCTTATGGAAAACTAGCTTTCCACTTGCACTTTGGGAAGAGGGTTTGCAGTGGAAATTCAAACAGGTGCCTCATATGAACAGGTAATGAGTGTAGATAGGGACTAAAATATACTTATTCCATTGATATAGTGTTTTCTATTATTCAAAACTCTTATTTGTGAAAGGGTCCAGACAGTTTCGAGTAAACTACCCACAATCCTTTGGAAGCTCCTTATGTCTGCAGCAATCTACTGCAAAATGTTGAGAGACCTTCTGTATTTTATATTGCTTACTGTATTCATATTTTTATGTATTTTACTGTTATTGCTTGTGTTTTGGTTTTTATTTTATTGTAATATGTTGCTGGGCTTGGCTTCATGTAAGCTGCCCCGAGTCCCCGCTGAGGAGATGGTGGCGGGGTATAAATAAAGATGATGATGATGATGATGATAATTATTATTATTAAGGTTACAATGCCTTCCAACCCAATCCATCCTCTGCCATGGGGTGGCTTTTTTTTCCATGTCAGAAGTGACTTGAGAAACTGCAAGTTGCTTCTGTTGTGAGAGAATTGGCCATCTGCAAGGACATTGCCCAGGGGATGGCCAGATGTGTTACCATCCTGTGGGAGGCTTCTCTCATGTTTTCACATGGGAACCTGGGGTGGCTGAACCTGCATTATTTGCCATTAGTAAAACAATGGTGTAAGAGTTACGAGCCTTTACTTTGGTTCTGCTTTGCTAATCCCACCTCACAAAACACACGTGAAGCATGGAATTACCATTCAGGGGTCTAAAGAAGGCACTAGGCAGAGCTGGTTTGAAGGTGGTTGTGAAGTGGAGCTACAGATGCAGACAAAAGTGAGTGAGTATTGGGGTTTGATGTCGATAGACAAAGTTTTGGATCTGAGAATTATCTTGGAACTATGACTTTGGGGAGCCTAAAGGAATAGAATAGTAGAGGCTAATAATTGTTTCTGTAATGTTTAATAAACTTAATGCTGTTGTTATAAAACTGTATTTGGAATTTTTTAAATTATGCCTGCATTGGAGTCAGGCCATGGATACCAATACCGAATCCACACAATAATACAGCCATGGGTCTACATTTAAGGGGTTGCCCTGAAGCCCAGGAACTCGATTTAGAAAGGGATTACATGGGGGAACAAGGGTCAGCTTGGGAAAAGTGATCTGGCTGTTCATCAAGTCTGTTGGGGATGGTGGTCTTTATGGATTTGACATGATGAAACAAATCCCTCCCATTGTTTAATACACCACAGTTTCCAACTGGTGTATGTTTCCAAATGTTAACATGGACATAACTATGACATTTAGAAAGCATCATCTTCTAACCTTAAACTGAAATACACAAGTACAAAGAGTATTACATTGTTACTTCTGTTTGTAATTCTCCAAATCTTTCTCTTTCCTCTGCAGTCTTACTGTTATTATGCAACCTGCTTGGTTATTTTAGCCAATATTTCAGCCAATATTAAACGAGAAAGAAATAATGGCTCCAGAATAAAGCTAAAAGAATGGCCTACTGCTGTATCCTAATACCTACTAGGTCTGTAGAGTGATGACAATGTTACTGAAGGTGAAAAACACCATATTGAAGTGAGTACACGCATCTCTCACAACTTGATGCCCTCCACATATTTTGGACTGCAAATCCATTAATTGCTGTCTGCATGGTCAATTATGAGGGATGAAAGAGTTTGTGTGTCATAACTGGGTTGCTAGCAGGAGGAAGTAGTTGCACATGCCCATTCAATGAATGGTTTCTGCATGACACAGAACAGACAGAAAGTTGATTTTATTTATATAGTTGGACCAGCCGCCCCCTGCCATGTTTTGCTGAGTCTGGTGATCTGGAAAATTAAGTAATGAGAAAGTATTGGTTTCCATATAATTTCTTTATGCTTGTGGGTAAACATTTCTTGTTGTTTCTTTGACTGCATGGTCAATTATGTTTGAGGATGAAAAACATCAAATTTGTGTGTCATAACTGGGTTGCTAGCAGGAGGAAGTAGTTGCACATGCCCATTCAATGAATGGTTTCTGCATGACACAGAACAGACAGAAAGTTGATTTTATTTATATAGTTGGACCAGCCGCCCCCTGCCATGTTTTGCTGTGGCCCAGTCTGGTGATCTGGAAAATTAAGTAATGAGAAAGTATTGGTTTCTAATATATAATTTCTTTATGCTTGTGGGTAAACATTTCTTGTTGTTTCTTTGACAGTGTTGATGTAGAGATTGAACTATTTGTTCAATTTGATGTTTGTGGGGGCTGAGGGTGAGGGGCCCTCAGCCCCCACAAACATCAAATTGAACAAATAGTCAAACGCTACTGGCCCCTAATTTCGCATGTGCAAGGCTTAGAACAGACTCCAATAACAGCCCACAAACGCACACAAAATATAGGCGACATACTCTCTCACACTGATTTACTTCAGCCCAAACTTAAGAGTGCCCTCACTGTGGGCACCTACATTTGTGGCAAATGCAGCATCTGTAGGAACATAATAATAATAATAATACTTTAATATTTGTGAGTCGCCCTCCACCGGTGGTGCTCCGGGCGACTTACATCATTTAAAAACCCTAAAACAGCAATATACAGCAGTTTAAACAGATACAAGTCTGAGGAAGGCTCAGACATTCAGAGGCCCCAAACGCAAGGCAGAAGAGCCAGGTCTTTAGGTCTGACCGGAATCTAGTTAGGGTCAGAGTGGCTCTGAGGGCAGGTGGCAATGAGTTCCAGATCCTGGGGGCCGCCACGGAAAAGGCTCTCCGCTGGGTTTCCATCAGCCGAGCCTCTCGCACCCCGGGGATGGTCATGCGATCGCCATTTATGGCACGTGCTGGCCTCACGCTGTGTTGGACCGTCAGCCGGTCACTCAAGTATGCTGGCCCAACATACGCCAATCCAAAACTGTCACCAGTAGCAGTAATAACAGAGTGTTCAAACTTAAATCATATGCAAATTGCCAGACCTCAGCAATCATTTATTTGTTAGAATGCAAATGCAAAAAACAGTACATTGGATACAGCTCAAGAAGTCTTAGGGAAAGATCTTTGGAACACAAGTCTAGAATTAAGTTAAAGGCCACTGACTCTACCCTCTACCAAAATTGCACAGAACTAGGTCACTCCTTTGACCAAATTGGCATTCAAGTACTTGAAAAAGTACAGGGACCTCCACATTCTGACCTTATTGGTCTACTCAGAAGGAGGGAAACATTCTGGATCATACAGCTGTCATCAGAGAAACAATTTGGAGGATTAAACGATCCACTCAGCATCAATGCTTTACTCAATAAGTAATTTACCTCCCTGATTCAATTACTATATATTGGTCCCTGCTGCTCCCAATTCTTTACCATTTCCCCCAGATGGAATGGTCCGTTCTCCGTGTAACTTGGAAGACACTATATGGTAAATATTTTGGCATGTTTTCCCCCCTGTTTCCTAGCACCGTTGATAGTGGTATTGTACTACATTATGATTTCTTTATATATTGTATAGATTGCTCATCTGAGTGCGAGGACGCCACCTTGTTGTTAATTACACAGCCTCTGAGGAAGTCTTCGATGAAACGGCCCGTAGCCGGCCTCTGGAAAGAGCTCACGCCGTCAGGCAACCCATGCGGAACGCCCCTACTGGGGCCCCATTCGGGGGGACTGTGTTTGCTGTAACACAGCCCTCTCCTGCCTCCAGATTGATCTCCCACCGGCATTCGCCAACACACCAGCGACTACATTTACCAGAACCCACAGCGAGACGCCATTGTGCGCAGCCTGGTGTTGTAGACTGGCGCTTGCTTGCATTAGCGGGATTTCTTTATGTGGTTCTCCCGATTTGGGCTTCCCATCATCTCTTTCCTCCTTCCACTGGACAATTTCCCCACCCCAGCATCTTCGTGAGCCAGCCTCCATCCCCTACTCAGTGCACCTCCAGGATTATCCTTCGGGGACTCTTATAGGCATTTGCCTTCTTGATTTTTGCAACACTGTGAGTAGCTGCTCCAGGTGTGTGGAAGGTTGTATATTTACATCAATACTTGCTCTGTGTATTACTACTATGTATGTGATTATTGCTATTGTAAGCACACTATTATGAATATGTTGACTGTCTTTATGTCTACTGATATTGCAAATGAATTATTTTTCTAATTTTGATTGTTTTCATTGCTACCCTATTCGCTCCTACGTGTTTACTGCGGTGTAGCCCATTGTTTTTTCTAACTATAAATCCCAGCAACTACAACTCCCAAATGACAAAATCATTTTTTTGAGTGATGGTCACTCCTTGGGTTAGTAGGTGTCTTGTGGTGAAATTTGGCAGCAATTCGTCCAGCGGATTTTGAGTTATTATGTCACTCATATAGATAGATAGATAGATAGATATACAGTAGATATAGATATATAGATATATAGATTAGATACATTTGTAATTCAACCCTCATTGAGTTCAGATCAATGGATCAACTCTTATGCACAATTTAATTGGGACTAAGTGCAGTATTCTCATTCAGCAGTTCTAATTCATATACTTTAAGCACACCTGGACTTCCAAGTAGAAAATAACTAGATGTGAAACATACCTTGAGACCTAGATCAAGTTCTTTAAGTGAACGTCTTATCTCATGTATTAATATATTCATTCTCTCACATTCTTGAAAACAAACCAGGATATATGGAGAGCGTTCTGCGGTTTTTGAAGTAATGTCAGCCATGTTGTATCCTTCTGGCAGCTTCTCTAGTATGTCATCTAATATTAGCTTTACCTACAAGAGACAATAAAGGTTTAGCAGAAGTTTCAGTGTAATCCACATATGGAATCCATGTGGAATATATGTGTATTGTAATCTGCCCTGAGTCCCCTCGAGGAGATAGGGTGGAATATAAATATATTATTATTATCCAGCTCTGTGGCAGAGCTGGATAATAATATCTCATAAAACTACAAATCCCAGCAGTCCATATAATTGAGCCATGGCAGTTCAGTGTGATGCCAGACTCCTATAATTCTGCAATACAATTCTTAGACTTTTGCAAATTCCACACAAACAGGTAGAAGAAAGGGCCTTTTGTGTTGGGGAGGGAGACAGGGAATCCCTATACTGCCTGTGTTGAAAATATTTCAACAAAAACACAGTTGTATTGGTGCACAAAGGGCTGTAATTCTAAATGGTTAAACTCTATAAATAGATGAGAAAACTATTAAGACTTGCATAAATGAAATATAGTCTGATCAAGTTACCATATGTGATTTCTAGGCAGAAGACCATCTCCTCAGTTGAAAAATGTTCCATTCCCCCTTCATTAGAAAGTATTTTAATTAATTCTTTAATTTTACAGACCAACAAGCATACCATTTAAAGCAGTAGCCCTCGATTTTAGATAACAGGACCATGTGGATGGGAATATGTTGAAACATCTGTCCTCAGGGTTTCCTGGCTAAGTATTCTATGACTAAGTCAAAATAACGACTGGTATACCACAAAGCCAGGTGGCAGTTTTTGGATGGGTGATTTCCTTTACTGTTACAGACTCTGAAGGAAGTGGAAAAGTCTGTGAAGCTGCTCGTTTCACAACCTTGGGTTGTGTCTGAAAGCTTTGTGCATTTGACATACATCATACTGGTTTTGTTCATATTTACTAGGTAGTGTTTCCTCCTCCCTCCGTTCTTCAAATATACTCTTGATTCTATGCATGGTTTTCTTCCTCCTAACTTTATCCCCAAAACAAGCTTGTGAGTTAGGTGAGACTGGAAGAGTGTAACTTCCCATGGTTACTCACTGGGTTTCATGACTCAGTAGAGAGACTTAGGCCCTTTCTACACTGACATATAATCCAGATTATCAAAGTAGATACTGGATTATATAAATCTACACCAGTGGTTCCCAACCTTTTTTTTTTAACCAGGGACCATTTGACAAAGGACCACTTTGACCAGGGACCACTCTCCAACATTAGTACCAAAAGTGTTATGAATCAGTTTTTGATCAACTTTAGATTTGGTTTGGTTATTAAGAACATAAGAACATAAGAACATAAGAAGAGCCATGCTGAATCGGGCCTCAGCCCATCTAGTCCAGCATTCTGTGTCACACAGTGGCCCACTAGTTGTACACAGGGATCTCTAGCAGAAAGGAGGCAAACCCTCACCTGCTCCCGACCCCCACAACCAGTACCGGGAAATCCTGCCTGCCTCCATCAACACAGAGGTGGCACTTGGATGTCCATTTCAGTAGCTACTGATTCCCTTGGTATCCATGAATCTGTCTAATCCTGCCTTGAAGCTGTCCAGGCTGACCGCTGTCACAACCTCCTCTGGAAGTGAGTTCCATAACCCAATGACCCTCTGGGTGAAGAAATATTTCCCTTTATTAGTCCTAACTTTCCTACCTTGGAGCTTTAGGGAGTGCCCCCTAGTCCTAGTGTTGTGTGACAGAGAAAATATTGGGGTGCTGATCCAGAAAATTGCATTGGATAGACCACATCAGCTCTAGTTTCTGATATATAGCGCATATGCCATCCAGTAGTTGCCATCTTCACGCTCACAGAAAACCATATTTAATAAGCCTCAACACTATGAGAGGGTTTAGTGAGACTAGTCACTCTTGTAACAGTGTAGTAATGTTGAGGCTGTGGACCATATATTAGTTTCTGCAGACCACTGGTGGTCCAAGGACCACAGTTGGGAACCACTAGTCTACACTATCATATAATCCGGTTCAAATCTGGTAATCTGGATTTTATATGGCAGTGTAGAAAGGGCCTTACATCTCCTTAAAACCAATCTACATGGGACAAAAATATAGTCTGAGCTGGAGGGGCAATTCTGGGCTCAAGCGGCTACATTGCTTGTCTCTGTCCCACTGTGGTGGCAGAATAGCATCCTGACCATCCAATATGTGGTGGTGGTAATAGTAGTAGTAGTAGTAATAATAATAATAATAATCCAACATCCACCATTGTAAAAATAATGAGAATCACTGTGTAGCAAAATTGAGACAATTCTTTTTTTTATTTTATTTTTTTATATTTATTTTATTTATTTATTTCAGGATTTTACCCCGCTCTTCTCAACCCCCGAGGGTTGAGAAGCTACTCACACATCACTTTATCTGATGAACAATCTACCTACTGATTTATGCTTTAAAACTTACTTTTTCTTCCACCGTCTGTGATGCACCTTCCCCAATGATGGATTCGTGGGATTGCAGCTCAAGCAGGGTACGAAACAGGTTGTCTGAAGTCGCTGTCAGGAATTCAATCTCGGCATTGGGATGGAGGCCATAATGGACTGGACTTTCAGCAGGAAGCATTTCATCAACGTATTTGTGGTAACCTTGGTAATCCAGGTTTGAAGGAATGACAAAGCCAGGAGCAAGGACCAGCTTCCTATCAAACTATCAAAAGCACCCAAATATCAATTAATCATCCCCTGCTGTCAAGAACAAGGAGCTTGTCCTAGGCATAAATCAAATTGTTCTGTTTATGGAGTCATTCTGTAGATTGACAAGACTTTTAAAACATTTTATATCAATGGACATTACTGATCTCACATGTGTGCTATTTTAATTAGCTCTTTTATATCTCAACGATTCAGGCATTCCACTGCATTTTACCGAAACACAGGTTATTCTCCTGTTAGCAAATAACAGAAAGGTAATTTTCATTTAGAGGTAAAGAGATGGATTTTTTGAAAAGAGAAAAAAAATGTTATTTCTTCAAAATTACAAAGTGCTGCTCTCTGGTGTAACATTATTATTCACGTGGCAATTTTACTAAATGAAGCCATTTACAGTAGCATCTCAGAAAATGCCATCTTTTATTGAAATGGAAGCGAGTAATGGCATAAGGATTTTGAAATAAAACAGAGAAGATTTCTTCTTTTAGACTATTTCCAAAATACATGCATTGTCTATTTGACAATCAATACGTTCCCATGAAATAAAATAGAACTGCCATTTCATAATAATCATTTCTATTTCAAATGGCTTGCCGTGAGCCAAACGAGGCCCTTTATGGAACAGTATGACAATTGTTTAATGCTCTGCTGTAGGTTCATGAGTTCTGCTTCAGCGGCATCTCAAAATCTGCTAAGCAAATATTTAGCACTGGTGCAAGTTTTTAAAACATCAGGCGCAGGGGAATGTATTTATTTGTATTGGCATGATATTCCGCAATGCAATTTGATGCTTTTGAAGTGCTGCTGGGGGATAAGAATTTATGCTGAATTCCTGCGTGTTTAAAGTACCCATCAACCTGTCAAGATACCACAACAGTAGTAGTGCTATTGGTGATGGTAACAAGAACAAGAAGATAATAATAATAATAATAATAAATAATCACAATACAAACAGGAATTGTAAATATGGGCTTGAGCACTGAAAGGTAAATATATTTTCTTTATCACCTTCCTTTTATGGCTCAGTGTTTGAAATGTAAATATCTTGAAATCTTATAAAATGGAGACAGCACCATCTTTGTATGGGACGAAAATAATTTGGATTGCTGTCAAATGGAAGATTATTTTCAAGGCAGACAAGGAGTGAGCTGATTGTGGTTCTGATTGTTGACAGTGCAACATGGGTGCTACCATTTCAAGCAAATGCAACATAACAAATCATCCCATACCAGTAGGTATGGTTTCCTTTTCACTTCTACTTATAATGCCAACTCAACTCTACAGCAACACAGAGCCCAGATAAGGGAACTGTTGGGCAGGCAGGGGGGACGGGATCACTCTACTGTTATGACAGCCATCTTAGCTACTGTTTTTAGGACTTCGTTACTTTGCTTTGTTAATGTATCAAGCTCCCTTTACCCATCATTTCTTCTATATTCTAGAAACTGAAGCAACCTTCACTCTGCATACAAAGGATCAGTTTTAAGGGCTGGTCTACACATTACGAGCACTAGTGTAGACATAATACTAGTAAGCCTGCTTCTTTTCTTGCTCTACTCCTTTCCCATTGGGATGAATAGAGCGAGGCATGGAGCAACCTGCTGGGCATGATGCTAGAGATATGTTTACACATCTCCAACATGCTTTCCCTCTTCTTCTCTTCTTTCCATACCCTCAGTAGGTATGGGGTCAAGGAAGCTGATTCGGTTTGGAACAAAAGAGATAAAACATAAAACATACATAAAATAAAATACTCCCTTAGCCATAATGTGATCCAAATAAAAGCTGTTTTAGAAAACAACAATGTAAAAAATTAATGCATTTCATATCTAGTTTGCATCTCAAGTTGCTGGCCTTCAAGTGTTAGTCATTCATAATTGTGTATTATCAGAAATCATTGCAGTTATGTATGTTCTTTGGGTACAGCTTAGAAAATTGAGGGTTGCTGTGAGTTTTCCAGGCTATATGGCCATGTTCCAGAAGCATTCTCTCCTGATGTTTTGCCCACATCTATGACAGGCATCCTCAGAGCTTGTGAGGTCTGTTGGAAATTAGACAAGTGAGTTTTATATATCTGTGGAATGTCTAGAGCGGGTGAAAGAACTCTTGTCTGCTGGAGGCAAGTGTGAATGTTGCAATTGGCCATCTTGATTAGCACTGAATAGCCTTGCAGCTTCAAAGCCTGGCTGCTTCCTGCCTGGGGGAATACGTTGTTGGGAGGTGTTAGCTTGCCCTGATTGTTTCCTATCTGGAATTCTCCTGTTTTTTGAGTGTTGTTCTTTTTTTACTGTCCTGATTTTAGAGGATTTAAAAAAAAATACTGGTAGTCAATTAGAAAATTGACTTCTTTGGACTGCATCTCTAAGAATATCCTAACCAGTATGGAAAATGGCAATTCCTTTTGGAGAATGAGTTTGAGTCCCAAACAATATTTTTTTCAACTTTTCCTTTTTGCATGGGACCTTGTCAGTGATAGGAAGAGCTAATTATCAAAACAACTGGTGTTTTTTGTTCTAGCAAACTGCACAAATTTGGGTATTGTGGAACTTGGGAAATGCAACCATATTATGAAAAAATATACCGAAAGTGTAGAATTCTGAAATGATTATAGTAGCACTCCCCCCTCCTCCATCTCGCAAGAAATAAGTAAATGAACCTCAACTGTAGCTTTTCTGTGTCTGAATTCAAAGGGATTTAGTACCATTGAAACTATTCACAGAATCCCAGTCTTAGGGACATCAGACTGCGAACAGGCTTAGAGCCTACACTATTATATCCTGAATATAAAAGAGAGATTGATACAATATAATAAGGGATTATAATACAACATTACCGGATGAGGGTAACTCCCCTAGCTTTTCCAAAGTTTGAGGAAGGAGCCAGTACATTTTATACCAACTAAAAAGTATATGACATTTTTTGCACAATGTAATAGTCTCACTACATCTTAATAGGTGGAGGGTTGGGTCGGCCTTGTTCCCACAGAATTTCTGTTATGCCATGTTAATTGACAGCATTTGGAAGCAAAGACAGCAAAGTCCAGCAACACACCGACTTCCAACATTGGATCACTCCCTCCCCCAGTGTGCCCATTAGCAGCAGTGAGTGAAAACAAGTGCCCTGACGTGAATACAACCCTGGCTCCTACACCTTAATGCATAACCATAGATTGACTCCCCCTTTCTTGGGGTTCACAACTGTGATCCTTTGATTACCAGTCTCCAGCTAAGCTGAAACCTGAAGATCGGCTGAGGTGATGATTAATAATGATAGTATTGCTTCGTACTCTTGCTTCAATATAATAAAATAATACATCTCTGTGATCACAACCAAGATATCAGAGGCTCACTGCCTTTTGGTATTATGTGAGTAGGAATTAAATGGGTATGTTCCATGTACAGAGATCTGTCATCTGGGGGAGGGAAAGCAATGGATTAATCAGCCCATAGCTCATAAAAGAAATAAAAAACTCTTTCAATTGGATGCTTGACAGTAAACCTGTTGCAGAGCGCTAGGCTAAAATATAAAGGCGATTGTAGAGGAAACCATCCTTTTCATTGCATGTTAACGTGAAGCAATAGTAAACATTGCAAAGTAAACGTGGCTTCCATAGTTAAGAGAGGGTGGATCCCAAATCTATCCGTTATTATCCTCACATGTTTGCTTTTATAAATAAAGGAATCTATATTCCAGCACAGTTAAAAAGGAAAGAGCATATGGTTTGAAAATGTACCAGCTTCCAGTAGGGGGAGCTCTAACTCAGGAAAACCATTATGTGTGTGCAAATGCTGATACTATTACCTGATTGGGTTGCATATACTCTTCCAAATAAGTACGACAAAGTCGCCGATCCCAGTCGTCTGTAATATGGCCACCATACATAATCTCTCCAAACAAGTAGCGGAGATCTTCCCAGGGTATCTGCGAACCAATATATATATATAAATATGTAAGATATTAAAGTACATAGCATGTACACAAATACTCACAAATCTATGAAGAAGGAAGGCACAGTTAAGTTTGTGCATAATCACGATCTTTCTCCATAACGACAAGTCAAATCACTTGAAGCTATTAGGTTCAGGATATATGGCAAACCATAGATATATGGCTCTTAAAAAAGCCTCTTTTCAGAAATGATGATGATGATGATGATTGATTATTATTATTATTATTTGAAACACAACAAGATGAGTCCACAGCAAACAACATCACTCTGCTGGCTGTTGTATTGGATCACACATTGAACACTTCCCAAGTGTTGTTGTTGTTGTTATTATTAACAACTGTATTTATATACCACCTTTCACACCCCTGGAGGGACTCAAGGCAGTTTATAACATATTAATGGCAAAGATTCAATGCCAACATGCAGTAAAACAAAGAGGTCATAATAATTACTACATATAACTATGACTTAAAATCATTAAAACCATTGCACATAAGACATAAACAAAATTTAAATATTCAGGCGAAGCATTGAAATTGTCCTAGTATAAATATTAAAATCACATGATCATACACCATAGCCGAATGAGAGACTTCCTCCTGGTCACACAGAAGACTGAGTGACTTGGAAGGTGCTGAACACACTGCGCTCTGGCACCACGAGATGCAGAGCCAACCTTAAGAAAATGGGGCTACAAAGTGGAGTTCACGACATGCGAGTGCGGAGAAGAGCAAACCACATACTGTCTATTACAATGCAGCCTGAGACCTGACACATGCACAATGGAGGACCTTTTTACAGTGACACATGAGGCACTCCAAGTGGACAGCTAGCTACTGGTCAAATGACATTTAGTATAATTGTTCTCAAAAAGCAGCTTGGGACAAATCACACGAGCAACCTGAGCATTATAGATGCAGGGAATGAAATAATTCAGTATTGCATGTTTAACTAAAGACTTCACAGAAACAGACTGTACATGATCTGATGACATACCAGCCAGCCTACCTGTGAATTTGCTTCCAGGTAATTGTACAAGACGTTGACTGAAATGGTGAGGTCTCCATTGTTAAAAGGGTATCTCCTGTTCCAGCCCTGAGGCCCAAATTTCCTTCGCTCAGCCACACACGCGTGGAAGTAGCACAGGGAAAACAGAATGGCCTTAAATTCCTGTTCCCGAGAACACTGATCAAGGATGTTCTAGATGAGGAAAACAATTTCCACTTTTTCAGAAACACATTATGGCAGGATACAGACAATGTGTATTTGACAGCTGAAAGTAAGACCCTGAACAACCGACAGCAGCAAAACACTCGCTTTTTCAGTACATAGATACATCGTGTGTTGTCTGGCATTTCCTCTCCCTATTTCTTTTGTGCAGGCAGCAACTATTTTATTGCTTCCTGAAGGAATGCTATGATGTTAATGCAGAAGCATTAAACATATCCATAGAAATATCTTCAAGCCTTAAGAGTGCTTTTGAAAAGTAATTTGGGAAAAATAAGTACACTCAGCAATTGATAACACCATAACTAAATTTTAGGAAGATGATTCTGGTCTAACATTTGGAATGAAATGTCAGTTAACTGGTCACTACTGTCCAAATGTACATGGCATTAATTGACATATGAAATGCTAACTTTCAAATCCCAAATGACAGAGGAGCACTTGCTCGATGTCTTCCAACAAAGGGGACATTAAAAAGTGGAGCAGCAGAAGTTTCATTCTTTCACATCGCTTTCATGGTCAGAAATTACAAATCGTGATTTCCAGTGTGGCTTCAAAGCAATTATCTGAAGCTGATGTTACAGATTTGCCTCAGCCACACAATTCTAGTAATTTACAGCATTTTGCACAAATACAACCCACCTCTCCCTCCACAAAGGATTGCTTTTTAAAAATGAAGTGATTCCAATAGAAACTCTTAGTTAAAGCAGACACCCACATGCCTTTAGTAAAAGAACTATTTCTTGAGCATATTTGGTTTTTACATGAGGATATTGGGATTATATACAGTGCACTGTAAATCAACACGTTTTATAGTATGCTCTTTAGCACTTACTTGCCAAATCTGTTTAGTATTATGCTTTTCCTGACTGTTCCTTCCCAGGGATATTTTTACTTGCCTGATCAAAATTATCCAAAGCAGCATGGAGATTAGCCAGCATCCCAGTTGGTGGTTCATTGGTTATTTTAATAGCATTTTCCAAGATTCCCTGAGGAATTATATGTTCTTTAGTAGTGGGGGCAGGTTCAGCACTCATAAAAACCCGATAGGCTAGGTGGCTTCCTCCACTATACTTCTCCAGTAATTTCTCTAATGTGTCGAGCCACTTTGCAACAAGATGAATATTCTAGAGGGGAGATAAAAAATAGGCTTCCCAGTGAGCTATTGATTTGAAATATGAAACATTTTACTGATAGGAGCCAAAGGAAATAGTCTGATGTAGCACAATATTTGAAAGAGGGGCAGAAAATCACACACATCTGTTTAGTACAATGTACTGCATAATGATAGCAATCTTCCCTGTTTGTGTCTATTCATCTGATTAGAAAAAAATAACAATACTTTATTGTACAGATATATTTATTAAAGAGGGTTTTTTTTAAAAAAAGACAATAAATTAGTAAATCAGAGAGCATGTGCTGGAGAAAGTATTTCAATAAATCCCCCTGCCGTACAAATTGCCATACAAATTGGTTGCTGCAGTAAATTGTATTTTTAAATACTGTAAACAATGTTTCATAAGAACACAAACCTAAATGTAAAGTTGTGTGCTAGATGCTCCACGCCTCCTTTTTCTTGGAACAGGGACATATTTTTCTAAGGTGCCTGTGCTATGCATACATTATTTTGATGCGTCTTAAAAACAACCACGCTAGAATGGGAAATGGGTGTAATGAAGGGCTTAGACTTACTTGAAGTATAACCCAGTGGCCTTCTTTTGATGCCTTTTCCATTGCCATCTCTGCTATGGCTTCTTGCCCTTGACCCAAAGATACATTGTGAAGCTTTCCTGAATCGATGGTAAAGCCAAGCTTGCTTCCTAAACAGAACAATACAGCTCTAGTTAAGTGCTAGGAAGGGTTATGTTGTATGGAGGAAAAATTAACTTTAAGAAATCAATGATTAGGAGCCTAAAATACAAGTTTTTAAAAACTGGATTTGGTGTAATCTATATCTACTAAAATCTACAAGAGTTTCAATCAGGACGTATGATTGTATATACGCATGATTGCTATGCTATATTGATGTATGTGCTGTATTTACGTATATTTCAATGTACTTATGATTGCTGTGCTATATTTATCCCACATCCGGTTACTTCATTTTAGATGTCAGAAATCTTGACCTCTTGCTTACTTTTGGACAAACCAGCATGTTCATTCTGGATCACACAGCATTGTTTATTATTATTATTTGTCAACTGGAAAAAGGGGGAGAGTCATAATTCAGTGACAGAGAATAAGTAGAAGATACTAGGTTACTTTATTAGAATCTCAGTAAACAATCTCAATTGAGTTGGAAGTATTCTGAATTTCATTTATTTTAACTAAAGCAACTGATAAGCTAGAATTTTAGAACTAACTTAATTCCAAAGTCAAGTTATTAACGAATTACTCAAATGAGAAACAGTGCTGAAGAACAAAACATTTCACTTTTCTCAACTATGCTTAAAAAATCCCAAAAGCTTCTTCTCTTGGATTTTTGCAAAATCACTATTTCCCTTTTCTTAGAGCTGGGAGATTCTCTCAGAGTGGGTGAATTATAATGATAAGATCACAAGATATCTTGACACAAGCCAAGGTTGATAGCACCCAAATCTGCCAAGTCTCCCTGAAGCAGAAAACTCTCCTCTTTGGAAATAAATTATTAGAATATGGAGAAATTAAACAATTTGCTGCCTTTTCTACACTTCATACTCTGCTTCCTGGGACAGTAGCTTACTCTACCTCTTGGAAAAGATGACCATGGAATGCTATTTTTAAAAAATCCCACTGAACATAATTTTCTTTCATGATTGTAACTAAATCTCTAAAGGAATGTGCTTTTAACTATATACAGAACCATAATATAAGGAATGTTCCTACTGAATTTTATTCCTGAAGCCTTTATTACTTTTGAGATGAAAACTTGTAAGTTATACTGGCAGGAATACAATTATGAAGAGTGATTTTCATCTAGATAGCCATTGAGGGAGGGGAAGGGTTAATTTCCATAATCCACAATATGATTGGTACATGTGCAACTGCTATTTTTAATTTTAAAATATATGTACCCATTAGTTCATGGATATTTTCTTCCTTTTGCTCTCTCCCCCCTCCCATTTCTACTTTGTAAGATGGGATTTGCAATATCTCACAATGAAGGCCTAGTACATCCTCTAAGAGCCCTTCTACACATGCCCTAAAATGCAGATAAAACCTAGATAAAGGGGTGTGTGTGTGTTATTGTCTGAATCTGGCATTGAATTACTGTCACAGTTTGTAAGCTGCCCTCAGTCCCCCTTCAGTGGCGAGAAGGCCAGGGAATAAGTACAGTAAATAATAAGTAAATAAATGCCATTTTATGAAAATGTGCACTGATTTCAATTAACAGCTAAAAAGCACATGTTAAAAAGGTGTGCTTAAAATCAGATTCCTGCCCAAAATGTACATATTTTCATGACTGTATATTCCTACAGTCAAAAAAACATGTGATTACATTTGTATACCCTGTTGTGGACTGCTCCAGGTCATGTGTACATTTTAAAATCCTGAAATAGCTGATCTGGGCTGTAAACAAATGGAGCCATGGACACACAGGTGGCTAAATGGAAGCAGAAATGGAAAGCAATTACAATGAGAACTCTCTGTAATCATTCCTTTGTTCTGATCTTTATGAAATTAAGGAGAGCTTGAATTTACAGTAGGGTGAGGAAAGATAATAAGAAATTTGCTTGTGTGTACATTAAGAGACCCACATGAGCGCATATGAAGTTCAGCATATCTTGGAGAATCAATTTTTTTAAAAGTAAACTTTAGTCAGATGTCACCCGTCCTTCTTACAGATTTCTAATATTCATTACAAGCGAAAATGTCAAGATGGTGGGGGACCATTTACCAGGACTAACAGGTTTGTTTTTGGACTTGCTGTCAGGTCCTGTGATTTTCTTGCCCCACTTATTTGTCCCACAGCATCTGGAAGCGCCCTCATGGACATGCCATAAACGATAAATTTATACATCATCTTTCCCTATCCCATAATGTGTCTTCTGTGTTTACGTCAAAGTATAATGGGTATGTGCCAGCCAAGCAAAAGTACTTTGAAACCCTGTTGATTTCAATGAAAGAGACTGGGGGAAAACCAAATAAACTAGGGGTTGTTTGTAAAACATATGTGTAATCCTCTTTGCACTCTCTAAACAAGTTCATATTAAATGCATGAAGAGCCCAATCCACTTCATTGATTAGTAAGGTCAGTCCTAATGGGAATTGCTTGCATGGATTGTACCCAGAAAGCACCACATGCCCCCCAAATTTGGAAAATTGACAAATGTCTTCATATTTAGCACCGGGAATGTGGTGCAGCTGGCTGGGTGTCAGCTGCATACGATATCTACTGACCAGAAGGTCATGAGTTCGAGGCCTGCCCGGGTTGAGGTGGGCTTTCGACTTATTGTGTAGCCTGTTGTCGACCTTTGCAACCCGAAAGACAGTTGCATCTGTCAAGTAGGAAATTAAGGTACCACTCAGTGGGGAGGCTAAATTTAACTGATTTACGAGGCCATAAAAAGATCTCCAGAAAACACACTGAGGAGTGTGACAGCTCCCCCTAGTGGCCAGATGTTAAATTGCCTCTGTCTTGTATGTTTGTGTGTCTAAATGTAATGTGTACATTGTAATCTGCCCTGAGTCCTCTGCGGGGTGAGAGGGCCGAATAGAAATAAAGTAAATAAATAAAAATAAATAAATATTTAGTCAGAAAGAGCTTCAAGTTTAAACTATCTGAAAGTGAGAGAAAAAATAACTGACAGATTTATCCATACTGAGAAGAAGAGTCGACAAAATAAATATCAAGATGCATCTGTAAGTAGTCAGCAATAAGAATCAGGTGGTGCTTCTGAAGACCAGTATTTTAACCACAGCAACAACTGTAATCTCAGTTTTAGCACTGGAGCCATATGGAAGAAGGGCATGTGTGCTTAAAGCACCCTGTTCCTTTAACCCACATGTCTGTTTGCTCTACTGAACTTGTGTTTTCACAAGATGCTAATCAGTGGAACTTGAGTTGAAAAGGAGGGCAGGAGAAGCTCAAAGTTTGCCCACATTATTGGATGCCATAAGACACATGATCTTAACTGCACAGATATTTATTTATTATTATTTATTTCTTGCCTATATTTATACCCCGTCCTTCTCCCCCCAAATGGGGACTCAGGGCGGCCAAAAGCATCATATCATGCTAGCATCATAAAAACAACCACAGTACAATCAGAATATTAAAATATTAAAACAATTAATTAATTAAGACACATCCATTAAAATTGAAATCCAAAACACCAGTCCGGGTCAATTCATTGCCATAAGTTGTGTGATCTTCTTCCACTTGCTGCTCACTGATCAAATGCTTGGTCCCATAACCAGGTCTTGATTTTCCTTCTAAAAGACAAGAGGGGGGTGTCCAATCTGATATCTCTAGGGAGGGTGTTCCATAGGCGGGGAGCCACTGCTGAGAAGACCCTATCTCTCATCCCCATCGCGTTTGCGATAGTGGTGGGATCGAGAGCAGGGCCTCTCCTGAAGATCTTAAACTTCATGATGGTTCATGGCAGGAGATACGTTCGGACAGGTAGTCTGGGCCAGAACAGTTTAGGGCTTTACAGGTTAAAACTAGCACTTTGAATTGTGTTCGGAAGCTGATCAGCAGCTAGTGGAGTGGCGTAACAAAGGCGTTGTATGTTCCCTGTATGTTGCTCCAATGAGCAACCTGGCTGCCGACCGTTGGACTAGTTGAAGCTTCCGGGCAGTCTTCAAGGGCAGCCCCACATAGAGTGCATTGCAGTAGTCTATTTGGGATGTAACAAGAGCGTGGACCACCGTGGCCAAGTAAGACTTCTCAGGGAACAGGCGCAGCTGGCGCACAAATTTTAATTGTGCAAAAGCTCTCCTGGCAACTGCCAAGATCTGGGGTTGTAGGCTAAGCGATGAGTCCAGGGTCACTCCCAAACTGCGAACCTGTGTCTTCAGGGGCAGTGTTACCCCGTCTAACACAGGCTGTAACTCTATCCCCTGTTCAGCCTTTTGACTGATCAGGAGTACCTCTGTCTTGTCTGGATTTAGTTTCAATCTGTTTGCCCTCATCCAGACCAACACAGCGGCCAAGCACCGGTTCAGGACTGCACAGCCTCCTTAGTGACAGGTGGGAAGGAGTGATAGAGCTGAACATAATCTGTGCACAGATGACATCTGTCTCCAAAACTCCGGATGCTCTCTCCCAGCGGCTTCATGTAAATGTTAAACAACATGAGGGACAGTATTGACCCTTGCCAGACCCCACAAGTCAATGGTTGTGAGGACGAGCAGGTATCTCCCGGCATGGTCCCACCTTCTGGGACCATCCCTCAAGGAAGGACCGGAACTACTGCTGAACAGTACCACCAAGTCCCATGTCCCTGTGGCGTCCCAAAAGGATACCATGATTGACGGTATCGAAGGCCTCTGAGAGGTCTAGCAGAACCAACAGGGACACACTCCCCCTATCTAGTTCTTGGTGAAGATTATCTACTAAGGCGACCAAGGCTGTTTCCCAGCCTAAAGTCAGACTGTGCCGGATCTAGATAATCAGTGTCCACCAAGAATCCCTGGAGCTGTGAGGCCACCACACTTTCCAAGACTTTGCCCAAGAAGGAGAGATTGGAAACTGGCCAAAATTGTTCAATTGGGTGGGGTCCAGTGATGGTTTTTTCAACAGCGGTTTTATAACAGCCTCTTTTAGGCTCACTGGAAATTTGCCCTCCTGTAAGGAGGCATTGACCACCACCTTCACCCACCCTGCCAAATCCCCTCCTTTATCAGCCAGGATGGGCAGGGGTCTAAGATGCATGTGGTCGCTCTCACCTCTCCAAGAATCTTGTCCACATCCTCAAGCTGAACAGATTGAAATGAATTCATTAAAACTGGACAAGCAGGTGCTCGTGTTACATCCTCAGAGACTGCCGTTAATATGGGGTCAAAGCCAGAGCGGATCAAAGCGACTTGGTCTGTGAAGAACCGAGCAAATGCTTCACAGCGGGCTATCAAGTTGTCAGGGATCCCGTCTTGGGTGACGGGATTTAACAGTCCTCTGACTACTCGGAACAGCTCTGCTGGACGGTTATTTGCAGACGCAATATTGGCGGCATAGAAAGATTTCCTTGTAGCCTCTATTGCCGCAGCATATGCCTTTAGATAGGCATTTAGCCATTTTTGATTTGACTTTTTCCGCCACATGCTCTCTAGTTTCCTCTTCATTCGCGTCATTGCTGCCAGATATGGCACTAGGGTGCGTTCTCATACTTAGAGTAGACCCACTGAAATGAATGGGGCTCATTAAGCATAATGAACTTTAGCCCCATGCATTTCTACAAGTTTGCCCTAGGTATGTCAAAGTCTGGATTCAACAATTTGAATATAGGAAATTGCAGGCGCTTGGAAAGAGACTTTTAAAACATTTTGCCCTCCCTTGAAGTTCTGATCTAAACATACAATTTGCATTGCATAAAAAGGTCCCATTTTTTTCAGTTGGATGTTTTATGGTAATGAACACTGTTTCTGTGTTGGGAAACTGTTTCAAGTTAGGAAGGCTGCAGTGAGGAACAAAGAGAATCATTTTTTCCAAATGTTCATGTACTGTTTTAACCTTTTAACCTGTTTTAACTTATTAATTTTAATATATTGTAGTTTGTTTAAATTCTTTTTATTGTTTTAAGTTATAAATTGTTCTAAACTATTCAAACTGCTTTTATCTGCTTGCTGCCCTGAGATCTTATCATACAGTGTGCAAAATAGGCAAACAAACAAACAAGTAAAGAAAATTCCATTTAATTTCACCCCAGTGTCCCAACCTGGACCAGTGCCCTTCTGCTGGCAATTTGTGAAAACAAAACCCTCAAATTTTGGATTAGGCTTGGGTTTGAAGTCATATTTTTGTATGATAATGAAGCCTAGTAAATAGAGTGCTATTGAAACGAGGCTATTAGTATTGATGAAATACAGGAGTCAAGTTTTACTTTACAAGTGAAAATCAATAAGCATGATTGTTTGTCTAAACATACCTAAACATTCAACATCTTTGAGGGGGTCGACTCCAGGTGATAAAATGAAGATCATTGGTGAAGCAGGCCCAGTTTCTTGAAATGATTTGGCGAAGTCAGTTTTACGTCCCTCTGTATATTTGATTCCAAGTTTCTCTTCAACAAAGTTCCTACAAGGAAGAAATGCCGTTAATAATGCCTCAGGGGAACTACCATTTCAGTCTCAACAACACAGCATTTCATCATGTCTTGTATTTACACGAAATCAAGCAGAGTCCACAAATCTGCCTCTCAATGCATTGTCAGAGTTAGTACACATCATCCAACCTGACAGCATAAGTCATTCGATCTGGTCTCAAGGCTCGCATCATAATCAGTTTCTGGAGGGAGCTTTTAGTCTTCCATTCTTGTGGAAACTTCTCTTTCTCTGGGCATTCTGACTCCACCACTTTTTTCCATCGTTTCGGTGACCCTTCTATATCTTTGTCCAAACCACGGAACTCATCCATGAAGCTTATTGTCTAAGAGGGCACAGGGCAGTAGAAACATTATGTATTTTTCAAGCCGGGGCAGCAAGTTTTCAAATATGCTGCTATGACAACAACAGAAGTCTATTTAATGCAATGGCATTCCATACATCTGCTGGATATTGCATACGATACCTTAATTGCACTCCAGGTAAAGTTGGAAAGGAATTCCAAAGGGCTATTGTAAGTGTGATCGATATTAAACCGCAAAAGGAAATCTAGCTCCCGAGCAGCAATCTCCTTATTCATAAGCAGAAGCTATAGAAGAATGCGGGGGAATAAACACAAGCAAATTAAAAACAAAACCATAGGAAAACCCACACATTTGGAAAAATACATTTTACAACATATCTTAAAACATATAACTCACAGGCCTGTGTCAGATTTTGCATCTTATCAATGCTAATGTTTCCATGTTGAGGGGGAAAAAAAGCAAGCAACACATAATTCAAACCACAGGGACAAGCTTGATGTGATGGCATTCATATGTGGCAAAATGAATAGATGTCTGACGGGAGGGAATCAAACTAGGACGCTGGCCTTCTGTGGCCCCATCTACATGGCCATATAATTCAGTTTCTGAATCCTGATTATCCACTTTGAATTGGATTACATTACAAGGTAGCCTCATATAATTCAGTTCAAAACAGATAATTTGGATTCAGAAATTAGATTATATGGAAGTGTATATCCAGTCCGTGTTCTTCAGCAGAATTACAAGCCCCCTGTGCCAATGGGAGTGTTTTTCCCATTGCAAATAGCAATGTTTGAATGGACATGATTCTAGTTGGATAAATTAACAACGGATTAAATACCCCTCCATCCCATGCATGAGCCCACCCTTCCCTTTCTGCACTGGCTAGTTACCTCCAGAATTACCCTTGTAAAGGCTACAGCCATTAACAACATCACATCTAGTTTTGTCTTCTAAAATGAGATATACGTCTGCATTAATATTTGGGACTTGGTAACTTTTACTTTTATTCACTTCTGGTTTTTTCTATTAAGGGGGAATCAGGGGCCATTCAGGATTGCTAGATAAAACAATATTTTGGCTTATAGTGACACATTTTGCTGTAAACTCCTTCAAGGTGTTCTTTTGTGAGTTTGAGTTGCCTTTGCCAACCTGGCACTTTCTGGGTGTATAAAAATCCCATAATCTGATTGCTGGCAAGAACTATACGCTCCAATTGTTCCCAATTCACCCTTTTGTTGTTCCATTAATTCAACTGTTTTTAATTTGTCCTAATTCCCCCCTTTATCCTCAGTTTACTTCAGCTGCTGCAACAGAGGCCACTTCCACACAAGACTAAAATCCACGCCAACGCGGGTTTAAAAAATCCACTTCGGCACAGGTTTCAGTTTCCACATCTGAACAAAAATCCAAACTTCCTGGGGGGGGGGGGGGATGTGGCTGATTAAAATTGGGATGGCATAAAGACACCCAGAAGCCCCCAATTTCCCCCTAAGAGTAACTTAAAAGGTACCTGGCTGCCATAACTTCCCTCTTTGTATTCTCCTGGGGGGGGGGAATCCCTCCTCACCTGTCTCCTCACCTGTCATTTCTTCACATCAGGGTGATGTGATGTGATGAAGGAAGCTATGGTTGCCAGGTACCTTTTAAGTTACTTTTAGGGGCTAAATTGGGGAGTTGGGGGAAGGGGTGGGTGTCATCATGCACCTGTGGGCTCCAGGAGGTTCCCCGGGTAGTAGACTATCTGGAAGTGAGTCTCCACAGGCCCAATACCCCATTAGACCTGGGCCTTTCAGGAAGGCCCAGATCTAATGGGGTATCAAATTAATTTGGTTTGTTTCTAATTAATTCATTGTTACGGAGGAGTCGTATGGATGCCTAAGGGAAAAATCGAGGCAAGTTCGAGTTTTTGGGCCAGTCCGGATGGGCTCAGAGGTCAATGTGTCAAAGCAGCTTGACTTTAACTTACTTAGCAATGGGGAGAAAAGAAAAGTTAGTGGGACAGAAGGAGGAAACCTGCTCTTCCCAGTCAGCTCAAGCAAAAATGAACTGCTGCAGCCTTTCCTACTTTATATATTCTTAATCATTGATTACATTTTCTATCTTGATCTCAATCGGATGTTGTTTAGCCAGCCTGCTAACCTGATATATTTCTTTTTTCCCTTTCTGCTTCCCTCTAAAAAGAATGAACTAGAATATGCTATTTATTTATACCAAAATATTCATGCCATTACCACTCATTATGTGGCTGTCGAAATGTAACTATATTTAATCTTTGTTACAAAAAAGCAACTCATTGCTAATAATCCATGTAGCATTATTTTCATTCCCATCATATGTCTATATCTTTCTATAACAAATCATGAGATTGTATTTATGGGACGAAGGTGAGGGGGGCTTAAAGTGGACGTTTTATGCTATCCTTGCTATGATAAATAGTTTCATAAAACCCATTAGCAGAGAATGGGGCTCTACCTCAAAACCACAATAGAAGGTCCAGCAATACACCACTGTGGTTTGATGGGTGGGGTTGGCAAAGATATTTGCAAGGAAAACACATTTTTTTGAAACTGTTCTTTTTAAAATGTTACCTTGAGTTGGACTGAAAAAGAATGGGATATAAAGCATAACTATTTAGTCAAGAATAAACATCGAATGAAGTTGAAATTCTCACTTGTTTTCAACTCCTTGGTATAAAAGGACTCTGGTGAAATAGCTTTATTACCCCAGGCAGACTGATACGTGTACTTAAATTATTATTTTTAAAGAAGGCACCTATCTCATTACCATAGCAGCTACTAAATCCATCTGAGAAAGTATATGGGGCTAGATGGGGGGAGGTCACACCATCTCTTGTGCTCTTATATTGTGATGCCTTACTGACATTTTCTAATGCTATCCACGGTCTTTGTTTTGTTGCAGTGGAAAAGAAACCTGCTAAAATGCACAAAAGGACTGAAGGTTAACGTCTTTCTCTCCAGCTTCTTACATCTCTTTATGACGATTCAGAGTCACCGCTTAGTGGAACAGGAGGGCAACACAATGGCTTTGGGTAAGCCAGGAAGGGAAGTGGATTTTTTTTTTAAAAAGGGGGTCCCCCCCAAATTTGCTGCTCTTTCACCCTCATTTCTTCTTTGTGTAACAATAGTACCATCTGCTCCTCCTAACCTTAACATGCACGTGTTAGATTTATATTCAGTAACAGATAATAGAAGGGAAAAGATTATTATATGATCTTCTGCATACAGCAGCATTAGGAAGCTCTCTGGTCACAGGATATAAAGTATGTACTAAAAGGATTGGGATCAGCTGTGTCTGTGGTAGAGAAGAATAGTGTAAGGGTGGAGAACAGGCCTACATTTATTCTGTGGATAGTACTGAAGTGTTGAAAGGTTTAGAATCATGCCAGAGATTGTGGCATTATTTGCTACAATAAAAGCGGATTGTAATATGCTTCTAATAGATTGGATCTCAACAACGAGTTGCATAACTTTAATCCCCTGAGCTTTTTGACGGTGAGGGATACTCACATGGCCATAAGTATACAATAATATCTGCTCCACTATTTTTTCCCCCAAATCCGCATTAGTGTTTTCTGAGAAATAGCCCACAGAGTAGCGCCACAGATTAAATCTGAATATAATAACATTACAGAGTTCAGAAAGTTACTTTTGGATTACAGATCCCTGAATCCTGTTTATCATGTCAATTTTGCGAGTGACTGTTCCAAAAAGCAAGATTTATGCCTGGCTTTTAAACAGCATATAAAATCAACTGACAATCCAAGAATGAGTCTCCTTCATTATGTTTATTTGAATTAGCAACAATACCAGACCAGTTCTCTATTTATTTATTTATTATTTCGATTTATATACCACCCTTCCCAAAGAGGCTCAGGGTGGTTCACACCAGTGAACAACATAATCAGAACATAGTTAAAAACATAATAAAACAGATTGAGGCAAGAGTGGAATTTAACAGCCTTAAAGGTTAAACGCCTGTCTGAAGAGATTGGTCTTGCAGGTCCTCCGGAAGGCCTGTAAATCAGTTATTACTCGAGCCTCCTCTGGGAGGGCGTTCCAAAGGGTAGTACTTGAACACCACTACAGGGCAACAGCTTTCATTTGTCAGAAGAAGCAGCTGTTTTACGGGTGCAGACCTACATCTCTGTTAGATAGGAGAAGCTACCATATTAAGAAACCAGGCATACCTGGAAAGCCACTTGGGCAGTGACAGTAAGCTTGTCTCTCTCAAATAGGCCACGGCTAATATAAATAAATGTAGAGTAGGTTACACAGTCAATCAGATTGTTGACTCTTTCCTTCACGCTGTTGGAAGGTTCTGATTGTTGCACTGCTTTGTGGAATACAACATTAAATGCCTGGAGGAAGAGACAGACAAACATGTAGGCCAGTAGGAATACTCAATTAAAACAGAAACGCACAAACGCACGCACACACACATATCTCTTCCTGAACAGTAACCTTCAGTGAGAACTGATACATTGGATTGATTTTTTTCAGTTCATCTATGAGGAAGTAGAGAAGGGATGCTCTTGCTGCTACTGGACGATAATGCTCGCGAGCCTCATTGATCTTGACTTCATTGATGTTTGCTTCCATGACCTGCAACATAGCAGATGTTTAAAGACTGCATTGTTTTGTTTGAAATGTGCACCAAGGGTTCACTTATATATACAGTATATTGTTCATAGATTTGTTTTTTTAAACTATCTTCATTTACTTCAACTAATTTGTTAGCAACTGGTCAGATCTGTTTGTTGTATGTTGGAATGGTTTCCCTTGAAGGATCTTATTTTATTCTGTTTGGTTTTGTACATCTATATTGCATGCAGTCTAGAATGGCTGGGCTTCCAATAATTTTTAACCCATCCTGCCAGCTTCATCCCAGTTAAGAGTTATTTCTTTAATTCTTGTCTAAATTATTGGGGAAAAAACTAAAAATCATGAAAAAATCCAATTGCAAGTCATAAGTTTCAATCGTATCCTGTAATCTGAGTTCCTACTTATAACTGTTCAGCCTTAAAAATTGATTATTGTATTGTCAAAGGTTTTCATGGCCAGAATCACTGGGTTGTTGTAGGTTTTTCGGGCTGTATGGCCAAGTTCTAGAAACATTCTCTCCTGACGTTTCACCTGCATGTATGGCTGGCACCTCAGAAGTTGTGAGATCTGTTGGAAACTAGGAAATTTGGGTTTATATATCTGTGGAATCTATTATATAAATGGGTTCACGTCATGTGATGTATACCTCAAACAAAGAAACCATACAACGCAGAAAAACAATACTTGCCAACAGAAATAGACCTCAAGCAAGGTACGTTTGTAGCAAAGAAACTTTCCCCCCAAAACCTAACAGGCCCCACACAACAACGAGTAAAAATAAAACTACAGTTCCCAGTATCCTGTGGGGCAGCCAACGACTCACCCAGCCTCTACATTCTGAACAACATGATTGGCTGCCAATAAGGGCGGATCTGCATAACTGCTGTAACCATAGCAACGTTGGCAAGAGCTATCCAAGGCTAGGATAGAATGCTGAGAGATTTCAGTTGGTGTTTGAGGGTTAAACTGCCAAAACCAAATTCTGAGGGAGCAATTCTCCAGCAAATTCCTACCCACACAACTCAACACAACTTCCAATCACAACCTATCCCACCAACCTTACGGGACCCCGTACACACAACACCTACAAACACCACAAACTAAAACCATTCCTTCCTTCCACACAGACATAAACTGACCCAAAAGACAAGCCATGTCTTATAAAAATAACAGCATCGGACGACACACTCACAATGCTACATACATCAAACAAAAAAGGGCAGAACAAACGCCAGAACAGAAACACACTGCGCAGCAGAGACACAGACAACAGGTCACTGCACAACGCACAGCTGAGAACCAAATGCAAAGAACTGCACGACAAGAAGCGCGCAGCCAGGAACAACAAAGACGCAGAAATGCAACACAACAGCAGCACGCAAGGAGCGCAGAAACACGTCGCAACACAGAAAACAAACTTCAAAAACACCACAACCAATTCCACTGCCTAGCCTTCAGATACAACGCTGCAGAAGACTACAGCATGGTGCCAGAGGCCGACATTGGCACCCTAACGCACATCTGCACACACTGCAAAGCCCTGAAATACCCAGCAGAAACAACAGGAATGTGCTGCCTAGCTGGCAAAGTCTCTCTACCACCACTTGCCACTCCTCCACAACCACTACAGACTTTGCTGAGTGGACACACTCCAGAATCAAAACACTTCCTCCGCTATATAAGACAATACAACTCATGCTTCCAGATGACATCATTTGGAGCACACATAGAAAGTGCGCAATTCATGCCTACATGACCCCATCAAGACCGTAAGTAACATCATTTCCAACCCTTACATCTCGCATCTCCTAAATAGGGCACAGCAACGTGTGCCGGGTACAGCTAGTGAGATATATAGGTGTACTTGATATGTGTACTAAAGTCAAAATGAGGTATCCCCATGTGATTTTCAAGAGTTGAGGCTAGGACAGTGGTTCTCAAACTGTGGGTCCCCGAATGTTTTGGCCTTCGACTCCCAGACTCCTGACAGCTGGTAAACTGGCTGGGATTTCTGAGAGTTGTAGACCAAAACACCTGGGGACCCACAGGTTGAGAACCATTGGGCTAGGAAGATATATGCCTAAATTGGGTTCAACTGTGCCTGCCATACTCCCTGGTGAGGACTCTTGGGTCCATCTGTTGGTTCACATTGTTGTGGCACTCAGAACCCCATCACTTCTCATCAGGTGGGCTGAGGATCAGACAGCAGACGGCTTGTCCAATAATGGACTAGTGCAAAATTCTGTCAAAGCTGTGGTCAAGGTTAAGCCCTTACATGTACTGTCTTTCAGTCTATTCAGTCTTCTCCTGCTAACAAACTGATTTTTCATTTCTTTACACAGAATTACCTTGTTGTGCATATTCTCTTTTGGGACCTTCTTTCAGAATATGTGTAAACATTCTTCAACATCACATCAACATGGTAAGTCAGTGTCAGAGACAAAATTATTGCCTGGTCTCCCAACACATTCCAGTGTAGGTGGGTACATCTACATTATCTTGTCTAGGTTTTGTGTTGTTGTACAGTGCAACCTCCATATCCATGGAAATAGCAAATCCTATTGAAATGAACTTTTTTTTGCTGGAGGTTTCCACAGTCACCCTGGAGGACCTAGGAGATTCCGAGAAATTTATTCTCTAGGAACTTGCTAGATCCCCCAGGACATTCTATGTAACCTCTGGTGGAAGCATGTTATATAATTGCCTGAAGAACTGATGGGCCTCATACTGGACTTTATTTTGAGCAAAGGGGGAAAGCTTGATATAACATGTGATATTTACTCTGCTAGTATTATCATTCCATCCTCTTCTTTAGACCAATAGTTTAACTTTGCTTGATATATTACAAATTCAAAGTAAGACTAAGGCTGGATCTACACTGTCCTATATCCCAGGCTCTGATCCCAGATTATCAGAGTATCCCAAATTATCAGGCAGTGTAGACTCATATAATCCAGTTCAAAGCAGATAATCTGGGATTTAAGGCAGTACAGCCAGCCAAACATTCAAAAATAACACAATCTATTAAAACTCACAAAAATACCACACGCAGGTCATTCCATTTCTAGATATAACACACTGCCACTTTTAACACCAAATGTATTGTTGATATCACATGATATTGTTAAAGTAATGTAAGAGAAATCATTCAAAGTGGGTGCCAACTTTTTAAAAAGGCAATCACTTCTAGGCCATGTCTTGTTACTCATATACATTCTGACTGCATCCAGTATCCACTGATGTGTAGCAGAATGGCAGAAATTAATTTCAATTCATGATATTAGAAATACATGTTTATTGCATTCCTGCTCATTCACAGTTTCTCATTTGGGAGCATCTGCATTGCCTGGCTTGGCATATTATTGCTGTTAGTCCTGACAGTTCAATTGAGAATGGGACACTTAAGCCAGGCAATTTGTCCACATTGCATGGTGATCTTTCCCCCCCGCCTTTTCACCTCTAGTGTTTTACTTCAAACACCAGCTTTGTATTCTAGGAATATGTAATTTTTGTGTAATACATGGTCTTATGTTAATTACAATTTGACAAAAAAATATCACCGTTTATAAATAACATTTCAAAAAACATATTAACTAATACACTTAATTTTCAATTGCATTATGGAACGATTTTTAAAAGTCAAATACACATTTATGTTCTCAAGTCTTTTTCTTCAAAGGGTTTTATTTTGATGCATTAATATATTTTCTTCTGAGCAAGAAATAATTTCATTTGTATACTGTCCAGTGTGTGTTGAAAATTTCCTCCAGAGCTATCCTATGAATTTGATAACAGCACCATGGCAGATAACTATTTTATTAGACTCCAGTAAATACCAAGAATTACATAAACCAATCTGCTAAGAAATAATTAGTGTAATGTCTAAGGAAAACAGCTTTGTTTTACTGTAGGAAAAGTCCCTTTTGTTTTACTACATGATCATTGCTGCTGCAAGCTACCATTTCTTCATATTTATAATTTTACCTTAATTTCTATTTCTGCTGCCATGTGTTTTGTTGTTTCCAGCCTCTCAACCAGAAGGGTATCCCCAAGGAAATTACTCTCAGCCGCTGAAAGGCGTGTCAGTAATTCATCTTCAAGCATTTTCAACTCTATTTTAAAATAATTTTGCTGCTTTGTGAGTTCAGACTGAAATGAAAATGGTAAGGTTGCAAACCTATAATTCAAGCACCATTAATATAGGAAGTATGCATCACTGAACTTCAAAACTTGCTGATCTCCCAAGACTTTATTACAGCCCTTATTTTTAGGGTTTTGCAATTAAGCAATGGATTAATACAAAAAGGAGTAAATGTATAATGTGACCTTTATTCTGAATATTACTAAGCAGAGCTAAAACCAGACAAAATTAGCAAAATATCAGGTATAGAATTTGCCTGATAAATGCAAACTGAATATCCGAATTTATTTCTCACAGTTCAGTGTAATTACTTCTGTGACTGCTGTGTGTTTTCAATCTAAGCAAATTCAGACTGAATAGAAAAATTAAAAAAAAAAATAAAAAATCTACACTTTTTTGGGCGGGCAGGGAAGCAATGTTTCAGAGAAATTGAAGCAAATATGTGATGTAGTCAATAGAATTGTTTGGGTTTTTTTTAAAAAAGAAGGGAATAAAGCTAAATACATTTTTGGTATATGAATATTCAAATTATGAACCCATATTCATGAATGACCATACCTTGAAGTGTTCCAGATCTGGTCTTTCCACATTGACCACATCTGCCAGCAACTGATCTTCTAAACCATCACGCGTAACAGTGAAATTAATTAAAGTGGTTTGGGCTTGGATTTCCGGTTTATAGTGAGGATTGGCAAGTTTGGTATGGAGGATAAGCTGGAACTTGGGGTGAAATTTACACTCCTTATCTCCAACTCGAATATATCTGCGAAAGGAAAGAACGTGGTAGATAACACAGTTATGTGTGAGTAGACTTTATGCACAGGAAAGTGAATGAAAGATTCCAAAAGTGTGCAGGCTACAATTGTCTTTATGAGAAAAGAGAAGCATGGAGGGAGAAAAGGAGAAATGAAAATGTTACCTGGTTTTCTAGTTAATTTAGATAAGGAAAAGCCTATACCTATATGCTGAAACAATCATGATTTCAGCATTCATTCACATTCAAAATTGCTATGAAAATGTAATAAGCCTCAACAGGCCACAAAATGCCATGCTGGAATCAAATGCTCCCAAGGGAGCAAGAAATTAAAGGTACTATAGTCTGCATAAGGAGGGTTCAGCTGATGTGAAGATGCAACGCAGAAAAGATGGAGTCAGCGGGCTGCCGAACTCACAAACAAGATTTGGATTTGTATAGGAAATTGATGCCAAATAGTCCAAAAGTAAGTTGGAGTGATGAAAAACAGAGAAACCTTGCTTTGTGATCTAGCCATCATAATATCCGTAACAGGAGCTAACTTTCTGGGCCATAAGTCCCTTTCTATAAGTATGCATGCACGTAACTATCTTCTATAACTGCTAAAAATTCATTGCAATGGTGCCTAATGCTGGGTCATCTTTAAGTAATTTTTCTCCAGCTCCTTTTCTACACACTTTCCAGTTCTACACTATCCTTTTTGAGGTGCAGCAGCCCAAACTCCACATGCAGTAATTCAGTTTTCTGCCTCACCAACAGCTGTAGGTTACAGTTCGGTAAAAATATAAATGAAAGGTTTTCATATGTTGTGCACCATACATTTCATTATTACAATTTATGTATGTGTCGGTATCTCTTATAAGGGGTTGGTTTAACCTCTGGTTTGCTAGTAAAACTGAATTACTGTGTCACGAAATGATGCATATCTAAAAACATGAAATGGTTGGCAAACTCTGCTTTAGGACAATGCAGCCTGGGTTATATACCACACAGGGCTGGATGACTGCATGTGCAGTTTGGGCTACTGCAGCTCAAAAAGGATATTGTAACACTGGAAAAGGTGCAGAAAGCAGACAGGAGAAAATCCCTATATAAAGAAAGGTTACAATATTGCCAGAGTTTAGCTTAGGAAAAAAAGTAAAGGATGGTTATGGTGATAATGACAACATAGTAAAGGTAAAGCTTCCTCCTTGACATTCAGTCTAGTTGTGTCTGACTCTGGGGGTTGGTGCTCATCTCCATTTCTAAGCCAAAGAGCCGGCGTTGTCCGTAGACTCCTCCAAGTCATGTGGCTAGCATGACTGCATGGAGTGCTGTTACCTTCCCACCAGAGCTGTACCTATTGATCTACCCACAGTTGCATGTTTTCAAACTGCTATGTTGGCAGAAGCTGGGGCTAACAGCAGAAGCTCACCCAGCTCCCCATATTCAAACCACTGCCCTTTTCATCAGCAAGTTCAGCAGCTCAGCAGTTTAACCCACTGCGCCACCAGACAACATATATTTATATGTGTACACACATACACACGCACACACGCAAAACATGCATACATACATACACAATGCCAGGCAGAAAAAAAGAAAGAAATATATCCCTCCCTCTCGCTCGCTCTCTTTCCTTGTTTCCTGGCACCGTGTTTTCTTCTCTACCAACAGCTGCAGGATACAGTTGTGTAAAAGTAAACCAGTTTTACTATTAGAAAGATATGAGAACTGTATGACAAATGCTAAAAACCCAAGAAGCAGAAATTGTTTACAATTCACACATAAATAAACAAGATCACCTTCCCCTTTTCAGCATGTGTCTCCCAAGGAGGGGGTCAAGCACAGGATCAATGGTCTCCTCCAGATTTTCTATTAAAACAGGATCTCCAGCCACAAGAGCCTCTTCTATGACATCAATATATCTGTAGAAAGCCACAAAGAAATTAGCAGACATCATATCCTATAATGCCATGAAGAGTTCAACAGGACTTACTTCCCAGCAACTGTGCAAATGACTTCAGAATTAAAAGTGCTAAAAGAAGATGAACAAGATTGACAAAGCATTCCTTTTAAAGTTTTCATTTGTTACGTATTCATTTACTTATTTTCATTCATTTTATTTATATTCCACATTTCTCTGAATGCAGGACTCAAAGTAACTAGATATTCTAGTCACAAGCAACAGTTTCCTTGAATGCAAAGAAAGCCACATGCATAAATTAAAATAAGTTGGGGTATATAACGTAAATTCCCATGAATGTTTTTATTTTTGTTAACACAGCTGTCAATGAGTGCTTACTCTTTTTGACTCAAATGGGTAACTTTCAGATCTGAGCCATATCTGTTTTTTATCCATTTGATCCCCTGGTGCTGTGGGTCAATCAATAGAGGCCAACGTTCACAGTTTGTAAGAATAGTGGCATTTTGTATGGACATAGTATCACTAGGCAGGCCTTCATTGTTCCATTTAGCAATTGTTGCATCATCCGTCAGCATTGAGATCGGATCAAGACCTTCAGTCATTGGAATGGGGACCTAAAATAATAAAGGTTAACTTAGAAATGACTACTTTCAGTGACTCGTCCCTATGACAATGTATCACCACTCAGCTCTGTCTTTAGTATGAGGTGGCAGGGAGAAATATAACAGGATCAACAAGAGCACAAAGAGATTTTGTGCAGCCATCACACTGATTTTCAAGCCTCAGAATCACAAAGGTTTATAGAAATTGTGCATGATAAATAGCAGAGACAGAAGCCTAGAGGACTTATTTCGCATATATGTCACAAGAGAAGTAATCAGTGTGAAAACAAGCATAGAAGGACTAATGAGAACTGCACCTGATGGTCCCAGCCCTCGATTTTATGCATTTACATGGAAGCTAAACATGCAAATACATTCAAATATATGCAGGGTCCTATATATGAAGATACTCCATTTTACAGAGTACCAGATGGGAACCTTTAACACAGGCTGCATCTACACTGCTATAGAATCCCGATTATCAAAGCAGATAATCAACATTATCTGTTTTGAACTGGATTATATGAGGCTACACTGCCATATAACCCAGTTCAAATCAAGTAATCTGGATTTTACATGGCAGTGTAGATCCAGTCCTGCCATTAGGCAGAATGAGGGGGAAATGTGCTGATAAGGGCAGCAGTGGCAATTCTTAGCTATTTCTTCCAAGTTCATGACTATTTATTTATTTAATGTATATCTTGTCTTTCTCCCACAATGGGATTCTTCCTCTTGAAGGACGCACAGGTCTATCCTAGGTCCACTAGGGTTGGATGTACACTGCCATCTAATTCAGTTTCAGAATGCAGATCAATTGCTTTGAACTTGATTATATGAGTCTACGCTGCCATATAATCCAGTTCAGTGCAGTTAATTTACATTCCGAAACTGGTTTATATGTCAGTGTAGATGGGGCCTAAGATATCCAACTGTCCTCAAATAATTGGAGAATATTACCCTATTAAAATAAGATCAGTTCTTACTTCATATTGGCATCTGAGCATGTTATGGGGAAGAGGTAACATCTTGTCCTTCTCAGATGTGTTTGGATCTCGCTTTACATGATGAAAATGAACCCAAGTGAACTGTGGCTTTATGCACTTTCCACAGCCTTCTACTCTAATAAAATCGTGTGAAGCTCAGATTTAAGATTTAGTTAAGCAAATTGTACATTATGTCCAAACTCTATACCATGGTTAATCTTAAGTATAATTTGTTGAAACAAGATAAATTCTTAATTCATGGATTGAAGTTGACTGATTTCAAATAAACTGACTATAAATTAGAAATGAATTTAAGACACACAACAATAATAACAAGTGTTATGATAAACCAACATCAGTTGGGGCTGGATGATAAAATAAAGTGCAGCGAATCAGAAACAGAGTGAGAGAACTCAAGGCTTAACCTAGACTTATTCACATCATGATGAATTGGGGTTTATTGTAATGTCCCATCCCAGTCATTTTATACAAACACAAGTGTGGGGCCAATAGCACAAACACGATCAGCCCCTTCATCATTTTCATTTGTATCAAAATTGAATGACAGCTACTTATGTATAAAACTAATTAACTAACATGGCTCTGCAACTCACATATTATATCCTTTTATGGTCCTTGTTTTTTCCCATTCTTCCCCCCTTTTGTACTGTTTATTTGAGTTATTATTTTTTGTTCTTTTGAAAACAAAATTAAACTTATTTATAAAAAATTGAGTGGCATAATACACTCAACACAATCTGAATTTTGGCAATTATTGCAAAATTCAGGGTTTAATTTGGGGGGGGGGGTTGGTACAGAAAACAGATTTTGTCAGCAAATAATTAATAAATAAATAATTTTGTTCGCAATGCTACACAGAAAATGCTACTTTCTGCATGAAAAACCACAAAGACATTTTTTTCCTGAACTGTCAAGATTTTCTTTAGTCTAAGATTCTTCTTGACAGGGTTACCTGAACCAGACATTCCAGCTATTTTTGGGGATATTTTCAAATATCCCTTCCATCCCTAGTATTTATACACATTCACTTACCACTGGCAAAACAGAGCAGTGAGACTCATGTAGCAATTAGACTTGAAATAATCTGTCCGTGTGTGTGTGTGTATGATGTGAGATGTGACACTGAAGGTAAAAAAAGCTGTGGACTAGAACTGAATTGTCTTGAACTAGTGATTCCCCACTCACATTATAGATCAGGGTGTGCAACATTTTCGGTCTACCTCAAATGGACTGGGCATCCAAGAGATGCGCATGCCTGGATAGAAAAGGATGCATGCAAACACAAAGGAGTTCCTATATCCAGGACTGTAGAGTAAAGTTAAAATCTCCACTCCATGCCTATGATTTCTAAGTATGGTTGGTTAAAGATGGAAATCTATACTAAAGAGCAAGTTGGATAATCTTGCATAATACTTCTAGGATCAAAGAATAGGCCTGGTGCAAAAACTACACATTTCTGCTGTCATTTTGAAATGTCAATACCTTTGGCACCTGAATTAACGTTAAACAATTTGAGGAGGAGGAAATCTTGTTATAGTTAAGCTCAACATCAGGCAATGAAATGTTTTGCTCATACACAGGCAAAATAAAGTTTTTAGAGGCCTCCACAGTATGTACACTAGGCTTGTGCACAGATTCAATTTGGTCGGTTCTGGCTTGTTCGGCTGGCGATAATGGTAAGAGCTCAGCTGCCATATTTTTTTTGGCTGAAATGGGTACAGAGCAGCCGTTCATGTCTCCTTCTCTCCTATTCAACATCACACAGTGCATGAAGAGACTGCCACATGCTCGCACGGGCTTTACCTGTGAGCCCTGCCTGTTGGGCCATCATGATGTGTCTTATGCAAGCTGTGTCTATTTAATGGGGTGACCACCTCCATTGCTCTCAGACTGTAAAGATTTAAAACAATTGTTTGAGTTATGTGTAACTGTTTCTCTGAGTTTATGTTAGGAGTAAGGCTTTTGTTTTAAGAATGAATAGATGCAGCTGAGTGTTTTCCTGAATCAAGTAAGGTGTGGCAGCTGTGTTTGCATAAAAACTTCTATGTTACAGTTGAGCTTGTGGGTGGCGGTGGTGCTTTTGTGAAGGAGAAGTACGTTGGGAGTATCATGGAGTGTGCATACTGTGTGTGTGTGTATGCTGAAGAAGGCTTTTGCAGATTCTAAATGTCTATGCTTGCTATTGTGCTAGCTGAAGGTTCCTGGCTTATATACTGCTGTTGATGCTGGTATGCTGGAATACTTTAGACTGAAGAAATGCATTTAAATGCTTGGAAGCTGAAGCCTGGAGTAAATTATATCCTGTATTTCTGAAATGCTGGAATGCTGTAATCTGAAGAAATGCATTTGTGAGCTGCAACAATGCTGATATGGTAACACAGATGTTTGTTGCTAAAGACTGTGTAGAAGAATCTATCTAAGAAGAACTGCATTATTTGATTTGTTCTTTCAATCTCTACACGAAGCATGGTATTGCTTTTTTGTTTATTGAAAGCTTTATTTTGGAAATAAAAGTTTGTGTTTTTTATATGAAGCCAAACTTTGTTCTTTTTGCTTCTATTTTGCCAATAACCCATCAGACACCTTTTGCTGTTTTTACTCTGCTAACTGTGGATATATGGGATTATATGTCCCATTATCCCTTCACCAACCGACAAGCTGCCATATTTTTTTTGGCTGAAATGGGTACAGAGCAGCCGTTCATGTCTCCTTCTCTCCTATTCAACATCACACAGTGCAGTTTACCAGCTGTTAGGATTTCTGGGAGTTGAAGTCCAAAACACCTGGAGGGCCGGTAATTGCCCACCCCTGATCTAGAGGGATGCTTCAGCCTTGCCTTGCCGCTCGCTCTCAGCTTTATTTTTTGGCTTGGTTTGGCCTCTCTCTAGCATTGAATCTTTTTGATTTTCCTTGATTAACTTGATTCTTTTTATTTAGTGGACTGGGAATTGGGAAAGTGCAGGACGGGTGGGTGGGGTGCGCGTGCATGTTTGGGGACTTGGGAGAAAGAAAGAGCATCTCTTTGCTCTTGGTGTGCTTTTCTTTAAAAATATTTGGGTGGCTCGAGTTGAGTTACCCTTTAGATTCTTTTTCTCCTCCCCTCCCCTCCTTCAGAAAATACTTTTAAAAGATAAGCAATTAATAATAATAATAATCCCAGCAAACAAATAGAAAAGGCTTATTCTCAGAAAACCACATCCTAGTTACCTACCTACCTATAATTTAATTCAAACGAAGTCTCTCTGTTTATATTTCTCTCTGTGCTCTAAAAAGTAAAGAAATTCCTAAAAGCCAGGTGATGACCCAAATGTTATAAAACTTGGTGGGTTAACAGAGGTTGATGTGTCCTCCAAATGTGGTCATTTTCATCCTGATAGCCCTAAAAATGACAAAAAGAGGAGCCCAGGAAGGCCCCCCCCGGGCTCAAATGGGTCAGATGTAGCCTCATTTTTCAGCTACAGACAGAAAATAGCTATTTGGCTACCTGCCTGTTTTCAGGGGGAGCGTGACAACAAATCTGGGGTCTCCCGAAATTTGGCCAGCAAAAACGGATCAAGGTTCAGCTGGAATGTAGAAGTCTAATGTACACTTTCCTCATCTAAAGGTACACTGAGGGTTTTTTTTAAAAAAAAACAAAACAAAACAACCATACATACACACAGGTGATGAATGGTTTCCAAAAATCATTTCTCCAAACATCTCATCTAAAGATTTTGATGTTTCTACATTACCTTTTGGGTCCTCAAGAAAGGCAGCCATAGATTTTGAACCAGCTCATACCGATACCACTTTGCAAATGGGCCAGCATAAGAAATAAATGCAGCTGTTAGAAGCACATCTCCACACAGGGTCTTCTCTTGTTCGTGATATTGGGCAACGGACTGAGCCCACCTCACATTCTCTGACTGAAATAGGAAAAATCACAAAGTTGTGTCCAGCTTAAAGTAACAAAACAATTATCTTAACAGAACAATAAAATAAAGCAGCGAGAACGACACTCAGGTTTTGAATATTTCCTCATTGAGGCAAATGGCCTGTGCTAAAAGACCTGTGGAATACAAAAACGTTTGCATCTGTTTCCAAAAGAAGATGTCAAAAAGTAGCTATCCCTGAAGGGAGTACAGTGTTCCCTCACTTATTGCTGGGGTTAGGTTCCAGAACATCCCGCAATAATTGAAAAACTGTGAGGTAGGAGTACTCTATTTATTTTAATATTTATACATTATTTTAGTAGTTATACACTATTTTAAGTCTTTATAAAATTAAAATAAAGTGAAGACCCTTCAAGGCTGGAGGGAGAGAGGGAGGACCGAGGAGGGAAAGCTCCTTGGAGAGCGGTGGCAGCAAAACCCCACAAAACAGCAAAAATACCATGATATATATTTTAAATTAATATTTGTTTAAATCCGTGAAACAGCGAGTCCGCAATTAGCGAACCATGAAGTAGCGAGGGAACACTGTGTACTGTAGTGGAGAGACTTGCTCCTATTTGATGAACATGGGTGGAGCTACACTGTAGCATTAATGCAACATGAAACCACTTTAAGTGCTATGGCTTAATAATATTATGCAATCCTGGGAGTTGTAATTTGGGGAGGTAACAGCACACTTAAGAAGGCAATAGACCTTGTAGAACTACAAACTCCCACGTTTCCATAACACTGAGTCATGGCAGTTAAAGTGGTGGCAAATTCTACTGTATAGGCACCCAATATAGTATGGAAACAAAATGGTTTCTTTCACTGGCTGATTTTGATTTATCATAAGGCAGAATGTCTCCCTACGACATTCAAATTCTAGACCAGTGGTTCTCAACCTGTGAGTCCCCTGATGTTTTGGCCTACAACTCACAGAAATCCCAGCCAGCTTACCAGCTGTTAGGATTTCTGGGAGTTGAAGGCCAAAACATCAGGGGACCCACAGGTTGAAAACCATTGTCCAAAAACATTTGGGATCAATACCAGTATTTTAAACTGTGCCTGGAAACAAGTAGAATCTAATAAATTTGTTTTAAAAGAGACATGCTGACAGATATATGTCAGCAATCTGCTCACTAACATCAGAGCCAGAAGATGTTTTCAACCATCTTTAAATAACACACCAATATAAAGTTGATGCAATGTTGTTGTTGTTGTTTTTACAAAGTTTTATATCAAATGAATGAAATTAGATCATTCCTTCTGGGATTTTAAAATAATGAAATGGCAACTTCATTTGCTCATTATTTTGCCTTCGCAGAGCATCCTCAACATCAAAATACAAAAAAAATCATATTTTCTTTAACATGTGCATTGTGATTTAGGAATACTAGGAGCAGAACAGGATCCATATCTAAAATGCGCATTCATCTATAGATGCCATCGGTCCAATGTGCCATTATTTCTTACAACTGCTCATTCAAACCATCATGGTCCTATTACACACATTAGCATAATTAGATTATATTTACAAATATAATATAACAAAGTATATCTATAAATTGTTAGCATGTAGCACAGTCCTCTCCCACTGCAAAGGGAAAGATAGGGCAGAACATAAATAAAGTTTTATTATTAAAACACACAACATGATGCATTTCAGAATTAAATTCAACAACAAATATTTAGGTTGGGTGGAAGGTTGGTAAATGCCATTGACAAGGCAATTCCACTTACAAAAAGTATGCTTTTTTGTAAATGGAATTTCACTCAAGTAATCTCCAAATCCTATCCAATGCAAATTTTTACAATGCTCATGGTTTGCTTTCAATGTCAGCATCTGAACATATGTGGAATGGATTTCCATAATCAGTGAACAATTACAATCAATGTACATACACGTACATATAGTTCGATATGCTGTAAACCGTCCTGAGCCAATTGAAAAGGACGGTATACAAATCGAAATAATAAATAAATAAATAATAAATGTCTAGGTTCATTCTAACATTGGAATCTCTCTTTTCAGATATCATTATCATCATCATCATCATCACCACCACCACCACCAATCCCTTTGCTTTAAAATGGTCTGCACATCCCTAAGAAAATAATTAGAGAATTTTTCTATTACTGGAATAACTATTGTATTCTTGGGACACAACCAAGGGCGGTTATTTTAAGAAATGTTCAATTGTTGTCTCAGAGCATCTCAGACTGTCTTTTGAAAAAAGAGTGTCTGTTGCCAGCACCCAAGGGTTGCTATTCCTCTTCTTTTTAATGTTCTTGGACATGTTAGTTAGTAGGTAATCTTGCAGTTAATATATACAGCAACGAGGCAAAATGTAAGAAAACGTAAAGGTCAAAAACACGTTTCCTTTATGGAAAAAATGAATGATAATGACATAATTTTTTTCAGCTCATCAGGTTCTTTGCTAAGTGCCTCTGTTATTGTCAGATCACTAGTGTATAACAAAGGCATGCTTTCTGTAGGCTGCTTCATTAGCCTGCCCTGTAGGACCTCACCTCCAGACCTTTCACTAATCTGTTGGCCAGCTCAATAGTCTTGTTAGTTCTATTCACTTCTTCCTGGCAGTGGATTTTCTCAGCTGTAGCCCTCTCAAAGGCGCTGGTGAAGGCAGCCAGGTTTGTGTCTAGTTCCTTTAAATAAAAACAGTAAGAAATAAGTCTAGACATTGTAGGGACAAGTAACAAGAAAGTCACCGCTGTCTTATTTTTATATTGTAGGAAGTGAAATTATGCTTTCAGGAAAAAGAGTAAACATGATTGCACTTGGGGAAAATCTCTTCTTCAATTCACACAACAGAAAGCATTCTAAAATTAGCCTAGCCATTGCAGTAACATTTCTTTATTTTGCCAACACTTCTATAACCATTCATTCATTAAAAGTCCCTAAAGTTACTATATTGACACAACCCAATTTGTGCTTCTTTTCAAAGGGGGTCAGTTTTTCTCACCAACCTACCTCCAATTCAGCTGGTGTAAATGGGTGAACAAGTTCTCAGTTAGAGTCAAGCCATGCAAGCTGCCAACAGCTGACCATCAATTATGACCATCAGTGCTCATCAATTGTGAAATACATTTACAACTGTTTGTATTGTTGGGTAACATCAAGATGTTTCTGACCCTAACCCCTATTGTGGATTTTTCTGGGGTCCAGTGAGGAATCAAAACAGAGTCATGCTCAAACCACAGCATCATGCTGGCTCGCCAGTGACTAGTAGGGTATTTTAAGCAACAACAACAAAAATGTGGAGTGAAATCAAACCTCTAAACAACTTGTATTGATTATCCTTTATCAGCCTATAGTATCAAGTAAGATATTATGCTCAATTAGACAAAGCAAGAATATTCTGAAGTCATCCCTTGCCTTCTATCCAATACAGGCAGTCCCCAGGTTACAAACATCCAACTTACAAATGACACACAGTTAAGAATGGGGGCGAGACAACAGAAAGTGAGAGAAGTCTGCCCCATAGAAGTGAAAGCCACTCCTGAAAGAGTTATCATTGGGAAAAGGTGTCTCCACTGAAGCTTTCTCGCCAATCTTTGTTTCCATAACACAACAAATTTCTCAAAATCCAATTCTCACAGGGACAGAAAGCGAGGTGAAATCTTCTGAACAGGGTCACAGACAGCAAAACAAACACTACAGAGGTGTTAACTATTCCGTACGCTATCCAAAGTGTGTGTGTGTGTGTGTGTGTGTGGCTGGAGTTACACTTAAAAATGTACTAGTTTTGACTTACATACAAATTCAATTTAAGAACCTATCTTGTTTGTAACTTGGCCACTGCCTGTACTTTTATACTGAAGGAACTTAAAGAGGGATTTTGCTTACAGGGACTACAAGTCTACCACCAGGGAGTTCCTGACAAACAATTCATTTTCACAGGAATTCACTGATACAGAAGAGAAAACAGCATTGCTTTGAAACTCTTTTGGGAGTTGGGATTTGTGGCTTATAATATTTCACAGAATATCTTTTAAAATGCCGCAGAGTGCTCAATTATTTTTATAGATACATGTTTTAATTCAGCCATCCAGATAGAAGAAAACATACTAATATGGGAAGACTGAAGCAACCACTTCTTCTTAAAATAAACATTTTAGATGAGTAAAGGTATGTGTATGTGAGAACTGGCCAAGGGCAATGTATGTCAGCCTCTTCCAGACATAAGAATAATTAGGACAGGAGCTTCTATTTCAAGCACCAACATGTTATACATTCTATGGTTGTGGCATCATTTTATATTTTCTATTCTCGAACTTTGTGCTAATGTAACTGCAGTGTATTAAAAACAAAAAAAAACCCTCTCCCCTCCCAAAGATGTAGAAAACCCTGCTGGTGATTGATGAAGGGGAGGAAGAGTTTGAGTTCATCTAAGTAAAAAAAATATGACCTGTGGAATGGTGCCAGAAGCAGCAAAATCTCCGGTGGGTTGGTGAGAAAGAGCTGCTTAGGGACTTTAAATTTGCCTGGGGGCAGCATTAACTTACCTAAGCAATTTTCTAAAGATTTCATAGTATGAAATATGGGTGAAGAAAATATATGCAACTCCATTTTTAAGACTGCATATTCCCGTCATCTTGAAAGTTTTCTTTGAAATATTCGCTTTGCATGACTTCTCCTCCATAAAATGGTAAGTTGGGCAGGATATATACTCAAAGTGGAGGGAATAGTGTACCACAGTTGAATTCAGGCACCAGGGTGGCAGCACTGGATGATTTGCTCAAAAATAATTAACGTTACAACCAAAAAGAGATTTTGTGATACAAATGTTTTATTGCTCCACACCATCAAATATATGTACTTTGCTGGCCTTGAGTCCTTGTGAGAACCAGGATAATGAATTTCTTTGATTTCTGACCAAGATAAACAATCTTATACATGCCTACTCAGTGAGCACAATTGAACTGAACAGAACTTGATCCCTGCGAGGTATAGTGGTTTGAGTGTTGGGCTATGATTTTGGATTCTAATCTCTGCTCAGCCGTGAAAACCACTTGTTGACCTTTGACAAAATTAATAAGAACATCAGCCCTGGCATTGTCTTACTCAATTGCTGAGCATGTCTGCCCCATCTGGCATAAATATGCCCACATGAAGCAAGTTAACAGCACTGAATGAGACAGGTAGAATAACCACAGGACGTCTTAAACCTACACCTGTTGGCATTGCTCCCCTGATGTGCGATGGGAAGTTGCTGCCAATTGTGAGAGAAATAAGGTTGAACGCTGTGAAAGCCACCCACTGTATGGCTATCAGACCCTTCCCAGTAAACTTAAATCAAGGAAAAGTTTCAAGAGAACCACCACTCCTCTAACTATTCCTCCAGCAACAGCAAGAATATCTCTGTGGGCAGAAAAATCAGGCAATTCCAACTGGATGGCCCCTCACGAGGGTCTGCCTCAGGAGGCAAACCAAGAATGGGCAACTTGGAAGTCACTGAACAGACTCAGAAGTAGAGTTGGCAGTTCAAAATACAACCTTGCAAAATGGCACTACCTAGAAGAATCCTCCACCTTGTGCGACTGTGGAACAGAAAAAACAAGTCAGCATCTGCATGCTTGCCCACCTTGCCCTGCCTCATGCACAGAGGAAGAACTGTTTAAAGCTGCAGACAATGCAGTCACTGTTGCCCTTTTTGGGTCTAAAACTATTTAGCTGCTTGTGCTCTCTTTATTTTATCAATTGTATACATATTTATTTATGCAGTGCTTTTGACACAAAATAAATAACCTTGGACAAGTCACACACGCTCAAACTCAGAGGAAGGCAAAGACAATCCCCCTTCTAAAGAAAATACCATAGTAGGGTTGATTTAAGATTGCCCTAAATCTGAAACAACTTGAAGGCATACAACAACAACAACAACAACAACAACAGAACAGGACTATAGCTGAAGCTAGAATATGGTACCAAATCAATTAGTTATTAAAATTCAGCTGGCCATAGTAGCTGTTACAATCTGCTTGTAAAATTAAATGGCATTTACACAACTTGATGTGTGAAAATGAATACTAATTTAGTTATCTTTTGTGAGATACATTTCTGATATAGACTGGGCACACTTTTGACACTATATGAACAGTGTACTTTAAAAAACAATAATAAAGCTCCAGTCCTATAGCTGGCATCTGAAGAACCCAGCAGAATTTACTTCATAGAAGACTCGTATGGGATTGCTCTTTCATTACCTGATTACACTATTTCCCTTCCTTTCTTTGAATTACCAAAAAGACATGTTCCTTCCCTTGCATTTTATGCATATCAATGTGATTAATTTTTTAAGTGCCCAAATCTTTCTCTCTCTCTCTTTTAAAGCATTGCCCTTTTCAAAACAAGGGGAAATTCAGTATAGTTTCAGTGCCACCGTGATCAAACGGTGTCACATCACTATGGCAATTGGTGCCCAGGCCAGGAATACAGATCAGCTTTAATTGTGTAACGCCTTATTGCTGGTGCATGTCAATCAGAACCTATGAATTGAGAAAAATTTGCTCTGTTCATTCTGTTAAATGATGTATCCAATTAAACCTGTTAGAATTCATGATCTTCAGTCAAGGTTAAATGAAAGTAGTTACTCCTGTCAGCTAGGTGATTAAATGCTGCCTACATCAGGCACATTTATGTGCAAAATTAAAATTTTGGTATAAAGCATGAATCTTTATGCATGCCAGTTAATTATCTTGCAGTTCCTTCCACTTATTAAATGCCCACTGCATTCCTTCTTAATGATTAGCTTCCTTTCAAAACTTGTTTCATACTCTACATTATACCAAATTTCAATGTTTAAATGAAATGCTCTATAAATGAAAACTTCCTCTTTTCAAGGATTTGGCTGTTGCTACGTTACTGGAAGATAACCGTTATTAACAGCACACACCCCTCCCCACTAGTCATTATGCAAAGGATCTGTTTGTGTTGTGTTGCAGGATTCTGAGCCACAGTGATAGGAATCCCTTGTGTTATTGCAGGCTGCTGGTCATTTTTGCTTTCTTTAAATCTACCTGGGACTGCTCCTGTTTGCCAGCCAAGCATTGAGGTAGTAATACGCAAGGCTTCAATGTAACAATCAGCTGAGCTATAATAGAGAAAATGCTCCATACACCACAACCATTCCTGAAAAAATTGTACTGCTGAAAGCCTTCAAATATCAGTGCAATTTTGAATTTTATGAAGGAGGAAAGGGAGTTATATCTGTTGAACCACTGAAAAAAGTGTTTGGGCCCTTTTGCGAAATTGAATATTATTATAAACTGTTTTGTTGAGATTTCTCAGAATGTCAGTATCCATCAAAAAAGCAAAACAAAGAACCATCTGAAAAGGAAGAGGGAAACTTCCAGCAAAGAACAGTTATTTCTGTAATTAACACTTTGATGATGACATATTCTTGGACTCCATTAGAAGGGCAGAGAATCTTTTCCAACACAAGGGCCAAATTCTTATCAAATACATTCTTAGAAGTCACATTCCAAGAGTAATAATTCCAACAATATCAACAGTAAAAGACATGTCAATCCCAAAATGCAAAATAAATAACTAAATCATAATCTATGGACATAAATAAAATCATAATCTATGGGCATATATAACTGCCTTTCAGTTATTATACACAGAGAAACTCTGTTTTACAATGCTACCACAAAATGCGGATGTGCAAAACAAACCAATGGTAGCACCTCACAAGGTCAGAGAAAGCTGCCTGGGACTAAGCTTCATTCAACTCATTAGTGTTTAGCTCTGACTTCACTGATATACATTGAAATGCATTGATCATCACAAAAAGATCTTGACAAAAATATCATACAGTGAAGAATTAGCACTAGGATATTCTTAGTGTGTCATGTCAAAAATAGAGGCAAGAACTTTGTAGCATTTGTTTTATTATTTTCTGCCTTTTGACTCACAAACAATGGTCACAAACCAGAGAGAAAACTTGAAGGTTTTGTTATCATCAACCAGGGTGTGTGTGTCGTTGAAACATAGTTGACAGAACTTAGTATACAATGGCGATATCCCATTAAAGTACTAACCAGGGCTGACCTTGCTTAGTTCACCTACTAAAAAGAAATACCTAGACCTTCTACTCTCTTGGCACTTAGTTGAGGGGAAGTGCCAAAGAATCACTGCCATTTTCCTGCTTGGGCATTAAAAAAGGATGGCAGCAGTGCCTTGGTGTAGAGAGTAGAGGGAGTCAGAAGTTCCTTCAGTTCTCCCAGAATGGACAACTCTTGCCTTTTGCCACTCTACTCAGTTAAGAGTTAACCTTACATTTTATCAAAAAGAAAATATCACATTTTCTGAAAAGAGTGTTAAAAGACCTGTTGGAATACCTGGATGGGAAATGGGAAAATGCTAGCAGCAGTGGTTTCTTCTCCACAATATGACCTTAACCACAGATTTTATATCTATCTGTCTGTCTGTCTGTCTGTCTGTCTGTCTATCTGTCTATCTGTCTATCTGTCTATCTGTCTATCTGTCTATCTGTCTATCTGTCTATCTGTCTATCTGTCTTCCTTCCTTCCTTCCTTCCTTCCTTCCTTCCTTCCTTCCTTCCTTCCTTCCTTCCTTCCTTCCTTCCTTCCTTCCTTCCTTCCTTCCTTCCTTCCTTGTTGACCCCCAAACCTGCCCTTAACTTATACATTATTGTATACAGTCATTAAAGAGACTATTACAGAAAAGTAATGTGTGCTTATTTTCGGACTCTCAGCTGTGGCCACCTGGCAGAATAGTCATGGGAATTGTGGGAACCCTGGCCACCATGTTATGTGAGCACTTTTCTCTCTCCCTCTCTCGCCCCTCCTGTACATGATATAATTGAAAAACAACAGGTTAATGTATCAAGTAAAAAGTCCTTGAATTAAGACCAACATTTCAGTTGAGTGACCAGGCTCGTTTCTGAGGATTATTGTTGGACAAATGCTAGAAAATCAATATCTCTATTGAGAAACCATCTTTTGGAATTGTGAAGAAGAAGTAGAAAAAAACTGGAACATTTTGAGTTCAAATGTTCATTGTTCACTAGTCTTATATCACATCCCTTTTGAACTCAAATCGTCAAATCATAAATAGAATGAAATGTTCACCTACTGGTAGATTTTATAACTTGTTTTTATAACTAGCTTTGTAACTTTGAAAAAGTCATGAAGGTTAACGGCAACTTTGTACTTCATTATTCCTTATCAGGTGAACTAGGTCCCAGCTCAAGTTTCCTGTTTTATTATCTGATACTGCTGGACTTTAGTAATTTCATGTCAATTGATAGAGGGAATGCATTGTAATGTATAGTTTTTAATGTTTGGGTTGAACTACATATTGCTGAATTAGTACAAACTATACATATAAGGTAAAATACAAAATTAGGCCCCTTCTTCACTGCCATATAAAATCCAGATTATTTTATTTGAATTGGATGATATGGCAATTTGGACTCATATAATCCAGTTCAAAGCAAATAATGTGGATTATCTGCTTTGAAAATCTGGATTATATGGGAGTGTCGAAGGGGCCTAAGAATCTGCATCCAGTAAACAATAACCATGTTTATTTGGAGGCCAACTTTATTGGGTCTGAGACAGTATAACGGCACGAATCAAGTAATTGATACTGCATTAATTTAAAATGACCTGGGAAATGAGGATTAAAAAAGCTTTGGCATTACCATAATATCCTGACACTGTGTCTCAACAACAGACAACATGTATGTTTCTTCTATTTATTCTTATTATATTTTAATCATATACCGTATATTCAATTATATTCTTCACACACTGCGGATCCAAAGTTACACCCCTGTATACCATTTAGATGCCTTTTCTCTCTGGTATTTGTAGAATGTACTTCCAATGTTAATGTGGTATATATTGACATTGGAAGTACATTCTACAAATACCAGGGAGCAAAGTCATCCACATGGTTTACAGCTATCGTAAACCCGGGACCGAAGACTGGAGAAGTACACTCCTTCTATACCTGGGACGTCGTCCTCTTCCATTGAGCGCACAGCTTCGGGAGGGACGCACATGGAGTGGTGAGGGAGGAAGGGGACACCCGCATAGCCAGCCAGATCAGCCGAATCAATCCTGGCGATAAATGGGGTGACAAATGTCACAGCCAGATCGCCCTCACTTTAACTTATGTTGTACTGTATGTGTATGTCAAACTTTTTGATATGGCCAGTGGGCTAATCAATAAAGACTTCTTCTAGTACATGGTTTACAGGGGTGTAACACATTGTCCATATGAGCCGTCTCATTGTTTCCAATGGAGCTTATACCCAGATAAATGGGTGTATGTAGCTTTGCAACTTTCAACTTCTAATGATTCGGTTGCAGGAATGCTGTAAAGGAATGCTGTAAAATAAATCTGGAGTGTGTAGGAAAAGAGATGCTGAGAGGGCTCATGAAAGGGAAGTCCCACTACATGAGGAGCAGTACTGCTATAGTAGAGGAACCTCTCCACATGGTACTCCATACAGTAACCTCATTGAACTTAAATGTAATTTTACAATCTTGGAAGGAAAGTTGTCTATTTGCTACCTAAGAAAGAGGGGAAAGTCTACGAAATTACGTAGAAGGTGATAAGACTTACAGCAAGTTTTCTTCGGATGGAGTCAAGTTTTTCAGCTGCAATGATCAAGTCTGCGTTGGCTTGTGCCAAGGCCTGACGTTTCAGGTCTACTTCGCAATACACCTATAAAACAGAAGAAGAAAGGTTTTAAAACTGTGCTTGTCACAGAATATGGCAAAACTACTGACCAAGTGCAAAAACAGAAATTTAACAAGATGACTGTAATGCTGGTAAAGAAGAAGCTTGCTAAGGAGTAGACCTGAGAGCTGAGTGGTGACTCCAGGAATATGATACAAAGGGAGACAGGTGCAAGAAGGAATACAATTACATACAATAGCCCAATCTACTTCATTTGATTTTACATATCATAACTAAGCAGGGTGGAATATCAGTAGATTAATACAACAGAAAGGAGTTGCATATATAGTGCAGTTTCTAGTGATGATTTAAAATAGTGGCTTTAAGTGCTGAGGTATGAACTAGATATGTAATAGTTTAGGGATCTTCTGCTTACTGGCTTTCAAATAAGAGGACTAGGCCTATATCACACACACACACACACACACATACCAATAACAGAAAACCCACTTTTAGGAAAATGGGTGGGTGAGACCTTAGGAGTCCATGTTCATAATTGCAACAGGTGAAGTCCACTGTCCTCTAGCAGTTTCCCACTTCTCCATTACATATTTTGATTTAAAGTTGGTTGCAATACCAACGCTCTAACAATACTGTAAGGCCCTGGATGTATATTTGGTCTAAAGGTGTCTGTCACTTTGGCTCTTTATTTTTTTAAACTTGTAAATTTTAATAAATTTCATACTGGATGAAAAACAAGGATATTCAGCATCTGTGAAATTATACCTGTAGAATGGGCTCCAAAGGCTCGACTAAAATATGTAATCAGATTAAAAAGTACAATATGGCATCTTAACATTTAGTATAAGATTTTAATACTCCAATGTCACAAATTTATTTTCAATTTTGTTTATAGATTCAACTGATCAACATTAGCATCTAGTCATTTAGAGGGAAAATGTATACATAATCAATATGAACACCTCTAAAGTTTGTATAAATGATGCAGGTTAGACTGCACTGAAAATAAATTGCTAACTTTAAAAAACCCATAAAAAGTCAACACTTACATATATCTTTTGGAGATGTCCACACAGTAGGGAAGCAAATTGATAAAGGGTAGAAGAAATGCTAAATATGCATCATGACAAACAGTGAAAAATTAAGTATTGTAACAAGCATTAATTACATTCTAGTAAGATGAATAGGCTGCTCATCATTAATGAGAACATATACCTTTGTCTACATTTTGCATCTACCTGTGATAAATGTAACAATGGCAATAAAATATATCATAAGAGCACTTGAATTAACAGCTCACTAATAGATTGACACACAAGTATAAATGAAGTGTTTAATCATCAGTGTAGCACCATATCTTTATGCATATAGTAAAGAAACTGAACCTGACTTAAACATTATCAACCTCATTTAGAGTGTACATTAGGGCTGTGAGATCGATGAAAAAATGTTTCAAACTCACTACAAAATTAGGGGGTGCTGGCATTTCATTTCTAAAGTGTTTCTGAAGTGTTGTTAGTGAAAATGTTGTTACTATAAGAAGAGTAACGAAGTTTCCTTACTTCTTCATTATAGTAATTCTGCAAGTGGGGAAACTTCAGGGGCTCCTTTCCCCTCATTTTTACAGCTGTTGGGGGTGAAACTTGCTACAGTGGTAGAATGCATTTACCACTGTTAGCCCATCAAGTTTCAGAACATTTCACTTATCCACGGCTTTTTGTTGAATTTTCAAAGTTTTTTATAAATAACATTTTTTTTAAATGCTACAAGAGCAATCACCTAGAATTTTCCATACAATGACACACAAGATAATAGGCGATCATTTTCCCAAATTTTCAGAAATAGTCATACATCTACTGATTTTAGGGATTTTAAAAAAAGTTTTGACAAAAATGTTGTTTTTTTTTAAAGCCACGACAGCTATCTCATCGACTGTCTTTCATATTAATCACTAGAACTTCCATTTAGGGATTTCTTCCCAGCCCAGCACAGAGATTTACTTATTAAACTGACAATACTTTATTGGTCTTTAACCTTTGTTTTCCAATTGCTGAGAGAACCCCGGCCATTCTGTTTGCATACTATCTTGAAATATTGTGAGATAGTCATATTTTTTTTTATTTCCTAGGGAATTCAGAACAGATTGGGCCAAAGATAACTGGGCAAAAGTATGATAGCTGGAACCCTACGCCGGTTGTGCAACACGGGTCTGAATTAATGAGGGGAACATGTGTGCGAGACAGTACAGTGAGTGAGAGATGCAGCTGCGTCAGAGTTGTGGCAAGATAGTTCACCAGAAAGGGGGAGAGAAAACATTTATATCCCATTTACCGTCTTTGTAAGCTGTTGTTTATCATTTAACAGTAAATAACTCTAACATTACTTCACTCGCCTTAAGCATTATGCTTGGCTGCTTGTTGTCCCCCCTTTCTGTCCCCCCCTTTCTGACTCACGTTGCGCATGTCTTCCCTTCATTAATTCTGGCCCGCGCTGCGCAAGTAGCATAGCGTTGGGTCCCAGCTATTATACTTTTGCCGATAACTGGAACATGTAGAGCAAATAATGCCCAATATTTCTAGCATCACATTTTTGATGTTTTCACATACTTGGATGGGATCCTTAAAAAGCCATGATCTTACATTTTGACTATTTCATGTGCTGAGCACACCAAGTGTGTGGGAGATACTTTGTTGATCAAAGCAAATAACCAACATATCATCAACTATTAATGGGAAGATCCCAGTCCATTGCAAACCAAGTCCCTCTTAAATAGAAATAAAATATACCAGGCTTGTCCTATAGTACTTTTTGTGTTTTTCAGATGTGTTGGACTATGAGCTATGATGGCTGGGGATAATGAGGAAATTCATAGTACATCTGGGGTTATAATTCTTTATGGAATTTAAAAACATGGCTGCAATGTTAAGAAAAATAATATTTGCAACTCTTACCTCCTGGAACTTAATAATATTAATAACCCATGCACAAAGACCAGCAGCAGCGGAAGACTTGGTCCGCACAAATTCTGGGTTGAATTCTGGATCACTCAGGTAATCTTCTTTGACAGCTTTAACAGTTACTTCAGGAATATGTTCTTTGTCAAAATTGACCAGACTTTGAAGGAAGTCATCTACCTAATGAGCAAACAGGAGAGCATCCATTCCGAATGTATGCATTGTTTATAAGATACTAAGTGAAGGGCTTATGAACATCCATTGTGATTGAAGTGATTTAATTAAAGAGACACTAAAATCATGGCCCAAATCAGTGGTTCCCAACCTTTGGGCCTCCAAGTGTTTTGGACTTCAACTCCCAGAAATCCCAGCCAATTTACAACCTGTTAGGAATTGTGGGAGCTGCAGTCCAAAACATCTGGAGGCCCAAAGGTTGGGAACCACTGATTTGGGTCATGATTTTAGTGTCTCTCTAATTGCCCATGTTGTTCCTTCAAAATGAAAAGAAGGAAATGAATGGCAACCTGTTATCAAGTGAGCAGATTGATTGCCTCCAAGTTTTTGAACAGAAAAAACTGACCTAAGTATGCTTTTTCAGAGGAAGGTGATGAAAACAGCAACTAAAAGCTATCTAAAACTCTTATTTTTATTTTGCTACCAGCTTATCTTCAACTGATGGAAACCCTATGAATGAGAGGGACCTAAATACCTTAAACGCGCTAGTATTTTGATAAGAGACTGCCTGTGCATTCCAGGTAATGTAGGTTGCATTTCAGATGGATGAATTGGCAAAACCATATCTAAATAACATTCCCGGTTTAAGAAACCCTTATGAAATTAATGGGGTGGCCTTAAGTCAAAACCTGACTTGAAGGCATATGTACACACACGAATGATAGAATTTCAAAATAATTTATGTCTGCTTTGAGGTAAACCCATATCAAAAGGAACCATTTCCCTTCTTCAGAAGGAAGGTTGTGTGGCAATGAATCAATACTAGCAAAACAGAACACCTTTTAAATAAAAAAAATAGTGAAGCAGAAGGAGCAAAACTTCTGTGGTCCATCCCAATTCCTACTGAAATGTGTTTCTTGCTATATTTGCAGTAGCTCACTTGTAGCTTTCATAAAAGGAGCTGTGCAGCCACATTACCTTTTAATCCCAAATGTATTTCCAATGCTAAGAAAAAGAATTGGGGGAGGCATTGGAAAAAACTTTGGGTGAAGTATAATGTCTGAAAAACTGGGAAAATGCAATAAATGAGCAAAGTGGTGGCATTATGAAATTCTTGTTTAGAGCCACTCTCTGTCATGTCAAAAATAATTTCAACTGTCATAATTTTTTCCTATAAACTGTTTTGATATCTCCTAAAGTTGCCAATAAACAGTGGTTTGTTGTGAGTTTTCCAGGCTGTGTTGCTATGTTCAAGAAGCATTCTCTCCTGATGTTTCTCCCACATCTATGGCAGGCGTCCTCAGAGGTTGTGAGGTTTGTTGGAAACTAGGCAAGCGGGGTTTATGTATTTGTGGAATATCCAGGGTGGGAGAAAGAACTGTTGTCTGCTTGAGGCAAGTGTGAATGTTGCAATTGATTATCTTGATTAGCATTGAATAGCCTTGTAGCTTCAAAGCTTGACTGCTTCCTGCCCGCGGAATCCTTTGTTGGGAGGTGATTAGCTGGCCCTGATTGTTTCTTGTCTGGAATTCCTGTTTTTGAGTGTTGTTCTTTATTTAATGTCATGATTTTAGTGTTTTTAAAATATTGGTTTTTATTTATTCATTTTCATGGTTTCCTCCTTTCTGTTGAAATCGTCCACGTTTGTGGATTTCAATGAACGTTTCCCCCCTCTTCTTTTTTACTAAAATTAAATACCGAATTTATCCAAATGAGATATTGTTGAACAATATACACTGCATTGTTTATTGCCCCTTCTTAATGTTTTTTCCTCCAAACATTTTTTCTTAAAAATCACAGTAACATTTGGGCTGCTGTAGGTTTGTCGTGCTGTATGCCCATGTTCTAGAAGCATTATTTCCTGCATCTGTGGCAGGCAGACTCAGAGGTTGTGGGAACATTTATTTTTCAATTGCAGAAATTCTTATTTATCAGAAAAGAGCTATTAAAAGAAATCCTAGCAGTGTCATTGCCTCATGTGTGGGCAGCCAGGAGCTTACAGAAGACACTTCAGAGCATCAAACAACAATGCCTGATGGAAACAGACAACCATTTCTGAATTCCAGTTATCTTTTTCCATGTAAAGATCTTGTCATTACCTTCTTTGGAGGTGGAGAGTGAGAAACATTCCCAAGGTCATCCAATGGATTCAAACCCTGGGCTCCAGAACTATAGTCCAATGCACAAACCACCTCACTCTCAAGTTGCAAGCAATTACCCAGACTGATGTTTTTTGTAAACTGCTTCAAACTGCAAACAAGAGTTTTGAGATAAGATGTTTTCTTTTGAAGTCTAGGAAGTTATTCCCATTGAAAGCCAAACCTTTCTCATTGAAAGGTTTTCCATTCCCATTGAAAGTCAATTTTGACTCGTTCCTACTTAAAGTGTTCAAAACATAGCTGCTGCAATAGTCAAATTTGTTGTCAAAGCAGACATGATCAGTGAGATCTATGACTGTCTTAAAGAAAAACCTTTAAATATTTTAATCAGGGCAGCTACAGAAGAAGCAGGCTCATTGGTGGCTAACCACCCCCAATGAGCATGTTGGTCATAATTACCTCTTCTTCAAGCTACTTTTAATTGAAAAGAAGAAAAAAATAAGGCCACAGTACGGAAACCTGTAGTTGTTATGCTACGGGAGTAATAACAGCTTCAGAGAAGCTTGATTCCTAGGCTTCGTATAACATTGCCCTTGGTTCAGTCTAATCATCACCATCATCAGAAACAGTATACCTGCAAAGTAGAAGTAGCATAAATTATACAGAAAATGTTGCATGTTGTTTTGGAATGCACTGATTTTTTCCTAGTATCCTCGCCTTTGTAGAGTGGTCTTTATGGGTACAAGACAAACTCTGCTGACATTTAATAAGCATAATTTGGGGGGAAACTTACTGTGCAAAGCAAGTCATTGCAATGTTTTCCCCTATGATAGAATGTCAAAGGTGCCTAATTACTTTGACACTTTTTCTGAAGTTCTTTGACAAACTCCTGTCATTTCCATTATCTTTGGCATTTTTCTCAAATATATAACAGCAGACCAGGATGTAGCAACTAAGAAATATTTACTTAGGCTTCTGTGTTGTCATCTGTGCCCTCTATCTGAACGTCCTCCATTACCTTACTCATGTACATCTTTGTGGTTTTCCAGCTTCTGTCCTTTGGGATCTTGCCATTTGGGGACAAAAGGACCAGAACAGCAGCAGTTACATTTGTTACAATTGCAGGTGGATTAGGAAAAGTTCTTAGTTCAGTCAGATTTAGCTGAAAGAGAACCAGAAAAACATAAAGGCATTAGAAATCCAATACGACTATATTTATCTATACAGTCTCAGAGTTACAAATAAGATAGATTATGTAGGCTTGATCATAAGTTGATTTTGTATGTACATTAGAACAGGTACATTTTTAAAGTGTAACTCCAGCCATTTTGTTTGTGTGTTTTGGATAGCATAGGGAAGAGTTAACACCCCTGCGGTGTTTGTTTTGCTGTCTGTGCCACTGTTCAGAACATTTCACCTCACTTTCTCTCCCTGTGAGAATTGGATTTTGAAAGTTTTGGGTTGTTGTCGAAACAAAGATTGGCAAGAAAGCTTCAGTGGAGACACCTTCTCCCCAGGATAACTCTTCCAGGAGTGAATTTCCCTTCCTAGGGGTAACTTCCTCTCACTTCCTGTTGTCTCGCCCCTGTTTGTAATTAGGAGTCATATGTAAGATGGATTTTTGTAACCCAGGAACAGGCTGTATACATAAAGGTGAAAATACATATGCAGCTAGAGCAAATTTGCTGAATCAATGGAAGTTTGGTAAATTAACAGTTACTTAAATTCTATCAATTCAGTGGACCAGCTTGAAGGGTTCGGTTTGGATCTTGTAATTTTGCTGGGTAAATTTAACATAGAAAAATGTGTTTTAGGAGATTTTGAAAGCCTAGAGATGCTAGAGTTGTGCTCTGGAAATTACTGGGTCCTGAATTAAGCTGGGATAACCAGTAAAGAGTCTGAAATTTTGATTTAAATGAGACTTCTCTGAAACGCCTATAGATTTGTTAGTTTTTTGTGTTTGGAGTACACAAAGACACAGAAAGTATCTCTCAAAAATACTGGAGTTTTGATGCAAGACTTGGATCTATACCCAAAACAAACTGAGTGGTTTACTAAATTGCCAAACTGGAATCTTTATGAATAATATAATATAAAAGTATTAATGTATTATAGCCAAAATATGTTCATAAACTATCTTGTTAAAAGTGTAAATAATTAGGCAAGATATATAGCAAATTTACCCTGTTTAGAGTGTTCAAGGCAGCATTTGCTGCATTAAGTGCTGGCTCAGCTTTGGCAAGGTCATTTTCAGATTCTTGCTGCTGCTTGGTTACTTCTGCTTGAATAGCTGCTACCTAGAAAGTAGAACACAATTACTGTTATGCCACTTATGTCTTGCAAATGGACACTGAATAAATATATATTGAGTATTTGTCATATATGTGTGTTTGTGACAAAAACTCAATTCCACACAAAGCAAAAACTACAAATGACACCACATCCTTTTTGAAGCTTTCGTAAGTGCTCTTATCAGTAAAAGAGCCAAAGAATGCAGATGTGATACTGGAGATGGGGAAAGAGAGTCAAATTGTATGGAAGGAAGCAGGTGGCACAAGATGCTTCAGAAAAACAAACATTCATCTAAGAAGCATTTATGAAGAGGGACTTCAAGGGAATATGTAGAAAGTAGAAATTTTCCAAAGCATATTACTTGTTTGATTAATACATTTACAATAGCAGGCCAACTTTGTTCCTATTCAATCCAGGTCAGGCATTAGCAAAACTTATTTCATGTCATTATAGTTCTGTCTTCAACATAAACTGATATCATCAGACGAGGACTGTTATTAATGGATGCATTTAAAGATCCTGTATGTGTTCTATGTATCTTATCATTCTATATTCAAAGAACAAAATTTTGAATTGCCTTCAAGTACCACAAAAATCTTGGGATTTGCCACTCGTACATAGTCCTACCAAGATCACAGTCTTGGCTTTCCCAACAAAGATAGTTTGCATATATTAGTGTTTATTGAGAATGTCTGCAAAAGATCATGTAACACCTATCAAGAGTGTGTCAGTGTATTATTAATTACTTAAAATTAAAAGTTTGCCTTTTTGAAGACAAAACTGAAGGGATGTGATCCAAATCACTGCATGTGGCAGAAATGAGCAAGGTGTGGTCTTCCAGATGTGATGGCTCTGCACATTCTATAACCACACACAACTGACTATCTTGCCTATGGCTAATGGGAGCTGCAGGACAACAAGAAGTTTCAGGCAAGAACAACGTCTCACAATATATTCTTCCAGATTGAGCTATTTTTTGAATTGCAGCCTTTTAAGTCTTCTGAAATGTTGTTCCAAAAGGCCATGGTGATTGAGAATATAGTGTAGGAGATTGAAATGTGAAGAACCCTCTCCCCAAAGAATGAAAATCAAAGTCAATGGCTGGCAACATGTTGAGTATGTATGATGTTGTAAACTTTACTGATGGTGAAGTAATTATTTCAATTTATTATTAGCTTTGCATGTACACATTGACTAAAAGTATTTCCCCAAACCCCACCTTTCAAGTCTTACAGCCTGTTTTCCATCCCGCTAGCCATTTTTATGGTGCCGGAGAGTAGCAAGTACTGATGTGTCCACTCCTCTCCTGATTGTGAGGCAGGCTGAGACAGACAGCTGTGACAGGATCTTGACAAGCCATTGAGCTTCAGCTTCCTGTCTCAGTGCTGCCCACAACTGGGAAAGGGCTGAGCATATCATTATTCACCACCTTGCTCTGCAGCACATCAGAAATAGCCATGTTTTGGGTTGGGGCTTCAAAGGTAGCATTGGAAGGTAGCATCAGGAGGTGTCATAACTGTGAATCCATGGGTATATGTTTTGAGGCAGGATCTCATTCAATATATTTCTTACAATGTGGATATCAATCAATTTTATTAACAGTGTAGTCTTATGAGTATTTATTCAGACATGGATCTCATGGGCCTTGACAACCTAGTAAATGCCCCCCCCCCACACACACACACAACTATTTATGTATATACCCTCTGCTCTTCCTCATCAGCTGTGGCTTTTTCTTGACTTAGTTTTTCTGTCTGTTGCCTGATCTTGTCAATAAGAGTTTCAGTGTCTTTGTTTCGCTGATGAAGTTCTGTTTCTTGAATGGCAAGCTTAGACTTCAAATCTTCTACCTATAATGCAACAGGAATAATCTTGTAATTAAGTTTTAACAAGATTTAAATGATATTCAAAACAACCAGTTAAAAGGAGTCATTGCCTTGGGCTTTGTTGTACACTTGTATAATTATTTTCAGTCCTCTAGAGGATGCATAATTACATTTCTGTATTTATAAAAAGATTACCTTGAAGGCACCAATATGATTTTACACTCTATTGATTAGCATATTAACGTGAGGTCAAAATGTGTGGGTCTAATAAAGAAATGTTGTCTATGATTTCCAAACAATCCAAAACAGTTTGTGTCACTGCTTCTCTGGATTTCATTGTTTGTGAAAAAAATCTATAATCTATGAATTAAAGAAGGACAAGATGCTCTAAACAAGGGAAAGATGAACATAATGAGGTAAACACACATTTCTTCATTGTCTGGAGATCTAATTCTTGATTCTTTGTGATTCTTCTTTGCTCAAAATTGTAATATTGATCTGAAGTCCACTGAAATAAATGGCTCAGCACTTCTAGGCAGCTTGATCCAGTGTCTGCCTTCTTTTTGAAGCACATCTCCACTCAGTTTTCTGAGGCTTTACTTCCAGGCTTCAAACCAAGTAACATCAAATTGCTGGCCTGATTTTAGTGGAAAATCTCAAATACACTGTACACCCCGAGCCGGCTCAAGAGTTAGGTGGTGGTGGGGCTCTGTCCTCCCAGCATCCTGGCAGTGTCCTACAATGGAGAGGCTTCCTGTGTTCTCATAGGATAAGCTGGGGAAATGTGGGGGGAAGCTGGGTGGCTATGCTACCCCCTGTGGGATGGGGGCCATGCGGGGTGAGAAGGAATGGTTTCCTCTGCTGCCTGTTGAATTTCCGCCACTGCCTCATGGATACCCCTACTTTTTCCCGGCTTGAGGGTCTCTGTCTGATGAGGTCCTTAGGGCCAAAAAAGGAATTGCTGATCCAAAGTGGGGTACTCTGAATCAAAATTGGTGGAGGCAATACTGCATGTCTCCAAGCCAAGGGCTGTGTTAACCCAAATCAGCCTATGAGTCGTGCAGCTTTCATGGAGCTGATTGCTTCCTCCCTGCCCCAATAAATGTGAAGTGCAGATGCACTATCAGACTGTAGTCTGAAAACACACAGATAGCTGAAATGCAGTTGAATCAGAAAAAGTTCTTTGAATCCAGTAAGCCAGCTGAAGTTATACTGAAGTTATACTGAATCCAAACTCCTCGAGTTCAGGAATGTTGAAAGAACTACCCTGGATGTGGTCTAGCTTTTTGCGGATGTATCTTTGTCCTTGGGTTGAGGGAGATTTTATGTAGCACAACATAGCCTCTCATTCTTTCATTCCTTCATTCATTCCTTTTGAGGGGGATGAGCCAGCAGAGAAGTTGTTTCAGCACTAACACAACCCGCCCAGGTACATACAGTTTGCAGACAGTCATACTTATTGCTGGAGGAAGGGTTCAAGAGCAATTGCTATTTTAATATTGCTTAGTGCTTGACATTTAGTACATTTCAAATTTAAATTCCTGACTATGCTCAACTATATAAAAGTCTTGATGGTCCAATTTTGCCAGATCCTTTCAGGGTGAGATACTCATCCCCTTAGACTAGCGTAAGGAAGACTCAGACCCACCACCTGCCCCATTTTGAGGTCCAGGATAAGACAGACAGATGTAAACAAGCAGAAAAATTCTGAACCGTTCCCTGATGGCACTCTGGACCTTCCTTTTAAATTGTCAGAATGATTCTGCAGCTCAGCTATGTACTAAGTCAGTGTTTCCCAACCTTTTTTGAGCCGCGGCACACCACCACCAACCAAAAATGACACAAAATGACACTCTAACACAGTAAAGAACGGCTGGGGTTGGTGCCCTGCTGGGAGCAGCTGCTGGGAGTGCCGAAGCTGGGGAGGGGCGGAGCCAGGCTGCCATGCCCCGCCCCCTACCCCCAGTTGCCTTCTCAGCAGCTACCCAGCCTTGAGAGAGCAGTGGCAAGCCAGCCGTGCCAGAGCCAGCACAATGCTGGCTTGGCAGTGGCCCTCAAGGCTGGAGCAGCTGCTGAGAGTGCCGAAGCCAGGGAGGGGGCGGAGTCAGGCCACGCCATGCCTCGCCCCTCCCCCCGGCTTCAGCTCTCCCACAGAGGAGGAGCATGAGCAGTGGATGGGCTTCAGTGGGAGGGGCCTCCACGCGGCTTCAGCGAGCGAGGGGCGAGAGTCATGGTGGGAGTCATGGCGGATTGGAGGCTGGCTGGGAAACGGCCGAAGGAGGCGCCCCGGTCCCTTCTTCTTTTTCTTTGCCACTGCCCGGCCCTTCCTCCTCTCCCAAGCAGCAGGAGTTCAGCAGGAGGGGGGAGGAAGGGGGACAGAGAGCTTTTCTCGCGGCACAGCAGGAGGTCCGTCACAGCACACTAGTGTGCCACGGCACACTGGTTGAGAAAGACTGTACTAAGTATTCTGAATTTTGTTGTTATTTTTCTTTAAATACTCCAAACTAGAACAAGTGACACCCATGGGAAAACAGATAATGCTACACATCATGAATGATGGCAGTTTAAAGCCTGTCTGCCACATTTGCTTATGAAAAGTTGACCAGTTACAAATCCATTTCCCATAGTTGTCACAGACTGCTAAAGTAAAACAACAAAGAGATGTACACACAATGTGTTATTAGCAGAGGAAGTTAGTTTTATGCAAAATGATGAGTGTCAGCTAAGGCTGCTCTAGGGCAATGCTTGTTATTTCACAAATGAGCTGATTGTATATTCACAACTACAATTTTCATGAAGCTCATTCAAGGAAATGTTAATGGCCATTATTTAGCTACAGGATAGAGATAATAGAAAACAGACAACTTAAGGGTGTTTCTTGGAAGAAGATCTCTTGAAATGTCATATAATGCCACAATAAAAGCAACATTATCATTTAAAGCAACTTTTTCAGTATCAACAGAACAGACTGTCACATGCTGATGTTACGTCAAAGGAATAAAGGCCGAGACATCCGAAAGCAAGAGGGATTTTGCTCACAACCTCTGAGGATGCTTGCCATAGATGCAGGTGAAACGTCAGGAGAGAATGCTTCTAGAACAGGCCATATAAACTGAAAAACCTACAACAAGCAAGAGGGATTTTGCTTCTTTGGTTGGTTGCTTGCATGCTGCCTTTCTGCCAAGGTAGTTAACAACAACTGTAGGTATGTAGGTCCTGTAGGTCCTTCCTCCAATTTTCACTTTCTTTCTCTGAGTCTAATTCTGCTTTATATATGATACGTTCAGTGTACAATTTAAGCAAACAAGGTGATAAAATGCATCTTTGCCAATGGAAAACAATTCTGTTTCTCCATATTCTATCTTGCAACTTTATCAGACACAGAGAATAAGTGTCTTCTCCTGCTTATTTATTTATTTATTTGCAGCATTTCTATTCCGCCCTTCTAATCTCTGCTGGCACAGAGTCCCCCCAGAGCCCATCATGATACAAGGCTACTTCTGTATGGGACTCCGTGGGGCTCAGTGCTTGCAGAGTTACAGCAGGAGAACCCAGAGGAGTCAAGTGTACACCCGACTTCTCATTGAAGAACAGAAGAGGAGCCAAAGGGGAAGTGGGGACAGATGGGGAAATGTTGTGGGGAGACTACAGCCCTCAATGGGAGGTAACAGAGCCCGACAGCTCCTTCCGCTGCCGTACATTTCCCCAACGATTTCCCCCACTGTCCCCAGTATTACCCCTGCCCATCTGATAAGGTCCTAGTTTATTGTCTTGAGTACATATTAAGCATTAGGATAATCAGATGTTATGGCACATCCATTTAGGTAACGGCGATCCATAGTTTTCCAAGATCTATACAATCAAAGACTTTGCTGAGACAAGATATGTATTATTTCAACATTATTTTAGTGCCTCGTTACTATCAAATCTTGTCCTAAGCGAGCCTACCTGGGAAGCTGTAGTCTGCAGCTTTTGTAAGCCATTTTCCAGTCTTTCCATTTTTTGCATCAACTCTGTTCTTTTCTTCCCCAGAAGATTCTGGTAAAGTTTAATGAGTTCTAGGAAACTTTTTGGAGTAGTGTAGTTGTAATGCTTCTCATTTTGTTGATACTTGATGCTCACTTCATTAACACTTGTATGCACAAAAGCAATGAAGTGGCTGATGGAAGGCTTCACCTGAGACTGGAAAACAAATATAAATTAAATCATATTTTGCAATATTTCAGGCTGTCTTCTAGATTATTGATGGGCAACTTCCAGATAAGACACCTCTCATATTCATTTCCCATTGCATCCCCAAATTGTCAAGTTTCTTTCTTATCTTAAAATGATCAAAAGCACCTTGGAAGACTGGACACTCACTACAGAACTCTGTGTGTATGTTTTAGGTTTCTATGGGCTTTTCTTCAATCCAGAAGCAATTGAACAGTCATTTCCTATTTGGGACATAACATAAATTCCAAATGATGTCAAATGGACACCTGAACTCTGAAACAGTACATTTCCCAATCTAATGTTGCTATAACCCAGTTTTTCCACTTTGAACATTTAATTTGCATATTATATGAGTTATTTGAATTATCTCAATTATGAAAATTGGCATATTAAATGTTGAACCCCTCCCCTCGCCACTATGTTTCAAGCATCATAGTGTATGGTTATGAATAATCATTCACTCTTAATAAAACTACCTTATAGGATGGTGAAGAGATTAAGATGGAAGAAGAGACTATATGATGTGGACTCATAAATAAAAAAGCAACAACAATAATATTAACATTTTGCCATGTGCTGGCTCTTCCAATGGTATATTATTTCCTTCCATAAATTTGTAAATGGTAAAAACTACTGATCTATGAAAATACTACCAGAAACCCCTGAAAGGGCCTCCCATGTGATTCACAGGACAAGATGCAGAGCAAAGTAGAAACAAATAGTAGTAACTGCAAGGGAAAAGCCACAATTTGATTTCCCTCAGAGACACAGAAAATTTTTTTCATTGTAAGTAAAAATCAGTTTACCATAATGGACCTTTACTGAGTTGACTGTTAATCAAAATGCATAGCTGAATCAGTTCATCTATGATAGGACGTACGTACTTCCATCTAATTATTATTTGCTAATGCCAATTAAGATAATGATAAATATTTGTATTTATTAAAATTCCCTTTCACTTCATTAATTACATCCACACACCCCAAAACTGTCCATAAATATCTGTTTGCTGAGACATCTCTCCATGCTTCTAATGAAGTGGGCTGCTACCTGCAAAGGTTTATGCTAAATGCTCACCCACAACTGTCAAGAATTCACAGGATGTAGTTAAAGTGGTAGTTAAAGTGGAATCATAGCACTGTAACTATGTAGTGTGAACTGTACTTCAATCTGTAGTGAAATTGCCTAAGATAATAGAAGACTCTGGTCACATATTATACTGCTGGTGCAATGTTTTTAATGCCCCTCTCTTGCTACTGAGCAGGAAAGGCACATTAAAAATACTCTGCACTGTTTGATATATTTATATTCTTATCACCCTTATAGTTTAACATTTGCAATGTGAAAACCTTTGTGTTGTTAAAAGACAAGAGATATTTTTAAAGGGGGGTAGAAAACTTATTCACAAACTGAATTTTAGGTTTCTCCCTTTTCTGACTTATCTATTTTGGCTTTGCTGATGATCGTACTCTGCTGATGCATTACAGGAATCCATAAGAAAAACAGCTGGCTCAGTCTCTCAATCCTTGGAGTCAAGCGACTGCTGACTATAGTGATGTATTACATGAACACTTCAGTCTATCATTGTAATACATCAAAGCAAGGTGCGAGTTTGAAGGTGGAATTACTCAAAAGGTGTTGTCATTTACCAGACCTGTCCGGGAATGAGGTATCAGCTCAGTCATGGAGTGGAAGACACAGCATGCTGCTAAGAGGAAGGAGGTTTTTAAGCTTCAAAATATTAGTGCGTTAATGAAATACAATTTGCATTTATACAGATTATAGCACAAGGGAAGGTCACGATGTGACTGTAATTACTCAGTCAAAATCAAATGCTGCTGCAGCCAGAAATAGGGTACTTTTGCTGTGCCAGGCAATTGTTCACAATTCACAAAGCGATACTGAGGTGCCCGTTGTTTTCACACTTGTAACTTTGTTTGAAATAGTCATCCTTTATTCATCCACATTTTACATATAATCCATACTACATAAAGGTAAGTCAATGTTGCAATCTAGTGCTTATGGTAGTCTTTCTGTCTGCCCATTTGGGTTTTTAAAAGTTCTTTTTAATTTTCATGATGATGAGCTCATCTTGCTCTGCACAAGGACGGAAGAAATCTTTCAAATTAAAGCGAATACAATATAGCTAAATCATACAAAAGTTAACATTTGTTCAATTTCTTCCTGTTGCCTGTGGCTGGAGAGCTGATGATGAATAACCCATTAATTGTCCTTTGATTCTGCTATTAAAAAAACTTTAAAAGGGGAAAATCCAAGGACATGATTAAGTAGTAGAGCTTAGAAAAGTTACTATTTTGAAAATTATAAATCTCAGTGGGTGATTCTGGCAACAGTAGTCCAAAAAACAATTTTTACAATCTCTGTAATTAAGGGCTCCTGCTCCCTCCAGAAAATGCAGCCAGGAAATCAGAAGACATTTACTTCTTGGGAGGAGAGCAATGATCACACTGGCAATGAAGATCCATATAGTTAGAGCAATGGGATTCCTATGGATGTGAGAGCTGGATCATAAGGAAGGCTGACTGAAGGAAGACAGATGCTTTTGAACGGTGGTGCTGGAGGAAAATTCCGAGAGTGCCTTGGACCACAAGATCAAACCAGTCCATCCTCCAGGAAATAAAGCCCGGCTGCTCACTGGAGGGAAGGATATTAGAGGCAAAGATGAAGTACTTTGGGCACATCATGAGAAGACAGGAAAGCTTAGAGGAGATAATGACGCTGGGGAAAATGGAAGGAAAAAGGAAGAGGGACCAACCAAGGGCAAGATGGATAGATGGTATCCTTGAAGTGACTTGCTTGACTTTGAAGGAGCTGGGGGTGCCAACAGCCAACAGGGAGCTCTGGCGTGGGTTGGTCTAAGAGCTCACGAAAAGTCAGAAGTGACTGAATGAATAAACAACAAGTTCCCTACAAGAAAATAATAAAAGGAGCGAAACTTGAAAACAACACATTTAATTAACATTTGAAAGGACAAAATCCTAGGCCCCTTCCACTTTTTCAGTCATAGGACTTTCTCAATAATTTCTTAGGCAAGGAATACCCAGATGTGCTTTTGCAGTCCTTTCAAGTGTAGTCTACATCACCTGGTATTCATTGTTGGTTTCCCATCCAAGCGCTAATTAGAGTTGAACTTGCTTAGCTTCTCAAGTTCAGGCAGGATCTGGTTCCTTTACAGCAGTGGTTCTCAACCTGTGGGTCTTCAGGTGTTTTGGCCTTCAACTCTCAGAAATCCTCACAGCTGGTAAACTGACTGGGATTTTTGTGAGTTGTAGGCCAAAACACCCGGGGACCCACAGGTTGAGAACCACTGCTTTACAGTATTTAAGCCCTACTCTGACTCTATATGTGTTTATTTTCTTTGTGTATGGACATTTGTCTCTTTGGACACCATTTCTATCAGAGACTAAAACTGAATTACTCTAGAAGTTTCATAGATATTCATTCTAGATTGCTCTTTTTCTGTTAATATCAGTTATCTCATCCACTTTATTTTAATGCTTTAAATCAAGGCATATCATTCAAAATATTATTTGCAATTTTTGTTGTTACTTTTACAAAGTTCCTATGTAGAAGGATTTCTTAGTCACCATTGTTAGCCTGTGAAATGCTGTTCTGATTTCTGAATATAATCTTCAACTCGGTATCTATGATGCTGAGTATGTTAATTATTTCAGAGGGAGAAAAGAAAGATGAAATATCAAAAAAGTCTTTGTTGTATTTTAAAATTAACATAACTAAAAGGAGTAATAAATTTCCTTCAACAAAGACAGGCAATACAATAACTCAGAAGAGCAGAGGAGGTTTTTTCTCTCTCCATTAGTGTATGAAACTGCAAGGCAGAAACATGTAATTTGGAAAAAAAAGTTCAGTAATAAAAATGGAAACACAGCTGATTCTGCATCAGCAACATGAACATTTGAGCTATGAATCTTCAAAAGCTATCTTCAGTTCAAATAAACCTTTTCACATAAGGGAATCTAAGTAAGACTGTACCTTGTAGCCTTTTGCAAATGCTGTCTCAACTTCCATTAAGTTCAATAGGGTTGGGTGAACTTAAAATAAATATTCCTTCAATACTGAACTAATTTTCTTCACATTAAGTTATACTTTTTACCCACTCTCCTCTAACTGTGGTAGGTGGACATATTACAAATCTATCAGAATCCTAGGTGATTTTATAATGCAAGTAGCACCAATATTTCATGAGAGGCTTCAGGAGTAAGTTCTGAGATCGGAGCATGAGAAATTAATGACATGTGAATGCAAATATTGATGTGGTATATAATTATAGACCCAGAGTTGGATGTTACAGGACATTGAGGTCAACCCTTGCTCAATGTAAGAAGTCAAACTTTATTAGCAACCATTTTCTTTTTGAGAATATCTCTATGTTATCAGTCCCACTGCTGGACTGCTCTTACTGTCAAGATGTAACTCTATTTTATTCTACTATGGCTTGTGCCCAAAAAGATATACTGAACTACAGCTCCTCTATCATTCCCAACTACCAGGTATTGGTCTTATTGGATGGGAATGGTAGGAGGTGTAGTTCAGAAGGCTGCCATAGGTTTGATGGAAAAAGATGGATGCTTAGACATAGAAAGATTATTATACTACATAAATAAATCTTACATTATATGAAGCTGTATATCACTGCGTTCTAAAGCACGGACTATTGGAAATGCATTAAAGAGCCAGATGATCACCAATGTTAAGAATACATTACATGGGTTCAAAAAAATTGCATGGGAGGACATTTGATAATAATTTTTATAAAAGGTGAAAGTGTGTGTATGAGCGGGATATTTTTTTGGTAGGGAGAGAGCATCATATTTCTCATCTGCCTTTGGAAATATTTTGCCTCCCGCAAGTGTGATTTTGATGTGCTAACATGCGCCTGTCTTTTGGTTCTTGAAACCCAGGAATCCTGCCCCCCCCCCTTCTCCTGACACCTCCTGCAACCTTTACAAGCATTTTGAGCACATTTCCTGCTTTGCATGGAAAATGTATTTGCACAGTTGTCAGATTGATGGACAGGGGGAGAATGATTGGAGAGTGCACTGATCTTTTACTTGTTGTTACATACAATAGCCCAGTAGGACTCATGATGTGTGGGTGAGACAAACTGTGTCCTATTCTGGAACATATTAAGTTTGTCTCCAGGACACACATGACTTCACGAGGGTGTCTAACCTCATTCATAATAGATGCTAATCTTTTCAGGGCTGACTGATGACAGCACTTCCTGTCCTTCACGGAATTAGAGCTGGGTTTTATCAAAGGACTCAAACTGCCTGCTAATTAGACTAATTCCCTTCATCATGAATTATTTATTTTTACCGGTAACCGATCACTGTGACATTAATGGGTTCTGCTCAGCTTAGTTCCCTACTAATATACACTATAAGTTAAATGTTACAAAAAATCCTAGTGCCTTAACTGCAAGTTAAATGCATCCTAAACAGAACTCACAGAGCTTCAGAAGGAATTGGCAATGTTAAGATCAAGGGATGGATCAGCATAAAATAGTCTCTTAAGTTCTGAAATTTAAGCTTGCCGTTTTTACATAGGAGTAGCCCCCAATAAACCCAATATGAAAATACTATAAATTTATGTAGCCCACTTAAAGCCGAAACTGAGGCAAAATCACGGGAATATATGACTAACAAAATTGAGTTTGACTGAAGTTTTGTAGTTACAATTATTATATGGATTTTACAATTGTGATAAATGTAAAATACTTCTATGACAAATATGAATTGTATGTTGTTTCAAAAATAATTATATGAAGATTTGAAATAAAAATTTTAAAAATTGCAAAAATAAAAATTTGTCATTGTTGGGAAGGGTCTCTGTGATAAAAAAAGAGAAATTCCTAACTAAAATGTTATGTCCCAGACATACCAATTTTGATTAATGATATACCATTCAAACCAAGGCAGAACAACTTCTCTAAGTTTGTATGGCAAGGGAAGAAACTAAGGGTAAAATATTAAGTGCTACAAAATGCTAAGTAGAGAGATAGATTGCATTTTGCTACCAATTGTTCGCTTTGGCTTCAATAATGGATTATGCTGAGAAACAGGGGCTACTGGAGAGATGTGATCTGAGACTTGGTTGGCATGGGTATTTATGGTATGATGTAATTAATGTGAATGTTGATTTTAATAATTGTTTTGTGACATTTTCCTTATTGAGAAAATGCCTTTGTGGACTTAATCACAACAAACTCAAATTAGAAGGGAAAAAAGAAGTAAAGAAAGATGGCTAACAAGGATTTGCTGGAGGAATATGAAAGAGAATATAAGATTAAAACAGATGTGCAATTGCTAACAAAGAGTTATACTTTCTATTGTATTCTTATTTAGTTATTTGAAATAATTTAGATAAAATAAATTATGGTTTTGAACAAAATAAATCAGAATTTTAAATGCAATTATATGTAACGAACATGTGATAAGTAAAATACACAAATTTCTGTTATATGGAGGACTAACAAATGATACAATGGGCTACGAATGTTGAATGTAGTATTCAGATGGAACAATGAGTAAAGAAGGTCAAGAGGGTTGAAATTTATACTATGATCTCAAAGAGAATTTTTACAAAATGATATATTGTTGGTACATGTCACCTGTGAATAGTCTAAAATGTATAAAGGTGCTTCAAATGGATGTGAAGGAATATTTTACCATATTTGGTAGAAGTGTAAAAAAGCAGAAAAATGAGCACAAATGAAGATTCTGATTAAAATAATATTGGAAGTTAATATTCAAATGAAATCAGAACTCTTTCTTTTGGGGATTATGTATTATACATTAAAAATGATCATGGGCATTTACATCAACACATGATCACTGCAGCAAGACAGTAATATGCACAGAATGTAAAAACACTTATCAAGGAAAAATTGTTGTTAAAATTAATGGACTTGACTGTGATGGATAAATTTCATTGTGTAATCGGTCAGAAAAGAATTCTTACTTTTAAAAAATATCAGGAACCTTTTATGGATTTTTTGTGTAAAATGGAGAATGAATTAATACTAATTGGATTTGACAATTAGTAGGATTTGAAAAGCTGAATTAGGTATATGATTCATAGCAGCAGAGAAAAAAGTTGCGCAAATGGAAGTATTTTCACAACGACTAAGCCATCATTAGACACATTCTCTTATACTTTTAATTTGATACATTATTTATTTTAAATCATTATTTTTAAATTTGCTTTCATTTTTTCCACTCTGTTTATGTTTTATAAAAAATTAAGTTAGAGATACTGGACATGTATGTATGTATGTATGTATGAATAAAACATACTCACTAATAGGAACATTTCTAATTCTAAATACAGAATTAAAAAGAGACTAGTTTTTCTGCTTAAATAAACATTTTCATTTAGTCATACAAAACCTCAAAGCAATATGTTTTCCGTTTTGATAGTAGTGAATTAATGCAGTACACACCAGGCAGCACACAGTAATAGTGAATTTATATGAAGGGGTACTTCTGATAAAAGTGGAACAAGCAGGAAAATCACATCATTATTGCCATGAGATGACTGTATGTCATATTGAGGGCTGCTTGGCTGTACACAGATTATTTGATAGCAATCACAGGCACTTGAGAGAAAGATGCTATTCTCAACATGTTTTTTTCTATGTGTATTATGGAACAATTGACAGTGGAAGCATGCAATACGGAAAGGAACAAATGTGTTTGTATCTATTGTTGTGTCTTGCCATGCATGGATACATTCAAAAGGATGCTAGCCATAGCTTCAGGCAGAATGAGACAGGCAGCCCAGGAGCAGATACATGTGATGGGATGTTGGGTGACAGAGTTATGCATGTCAGCTAAGCTATTCTTTTGACTACAGGTACACAAGGGTTGCAATGCTCAGGCCATCAGATGTGGCAGACCAGCAATCCATACCTTGTGCCTGGAACCAGAGTTGTATTTATGCCTGTTGGCCTACATCAGAGATGCTCATTAGGTAGCTCACGAGCTACTAGTAGATCTTCGGCCCTCTTCCAGGTGATCTTCGGGCCTCACCAGCTGGATGGGGCATTCCTGCCATGCGCGCGCGCACCCTGCGCGCACACGTGCTCCTGCTGCTGGTTTCTGCTCTCGCGGTGCAGTGCGGTGCGGGGCATTGCAGGAAGAAGGAAGCATGAGGCGGGGCCTCTGGAGGGAGCGCCCTGCCTCTCTCTCGTCCAGAAGCAGCTGTGCAGCCTCTGTTGACGGCGAGACAGGCAGGGCGGAGTGCTCCCTTTGGATGCCCTGTCTCGTGCTTTCTCCTTCCTGCAATGCCCCGCAGGTTGAAGAAGCGCTGCGCGGGTGGAAAACAGCAGCAGGAGCACACACGGTGGCGAGAGTGCACGGCGGCGGGAGCGCGCGGTGGCGGGGGCAGGTAGATATTTTAGACTTGGTTGCTTTAAGAGTAGCTCGCATGCTGAAAAAGTGTGAGCACCCCTGGCCTACATTATTATTTTCTTTCCTGAAGACTTTCTACAGTCTGGCAGCCAATGACTATTTTGGGGCCTTCAATTGATACAAGCCCAGGAATCACTAATCCATCACCAATGGCAAAGATTTTTTTGCACATGGGATGATTTTGAGTGTATCCACAATGTGGTTAGCACTGTGTTGAGCATAATGGCCATCTTCTCTTTCCCCCCAGCCATCCTCTTTTCCTATCTTTCTTATCACACACTGATGTGCAAAATCTGCCTTGCATTACACCAGAGTGCCCAATTATTGCCAAATGGGAAAATTATAGCTCAGTCCCTCCCCATTTCTACACACTTTAAAAACAGTTTAAAATGGAGTCCCACAGAGCCCATCATACAACACAAAACTACTTCCAGCCATTCCCTGTGGAACTCAGTCTTAAAAATGTGTTTAAAGGATATAGAAACTGAGGTTCTACGAGTTGGGGAGCAATTGTTTTCAGAGCTTCCAGCGGGTAAAGGCACATTGATCCGAACTGTGCAGATCCTCATGTTAGACTTCACGGAGAAAGGAAGGCGTTCGGCGGGTAAATTTCTTCTGTAAACCGCTCTGAGCTCCGGAGTGAGCGGTATACGAAATCGAAGTTAATAAATAAATAAATAAATAAATTATAGGAAACTAATCCATCACCAATGGCACATATTTACGTTTAAAAATGGAGTCCCACATGGGATGGGAACTGTCAGATTCCTCCATGTTAGATCATTTTAGTGATGTTAAAGAGTGAGTGTTCCTGTGGGTGGTCTCAAAATGAGCTTCAACGTTCCTTTTCTCAACAGTAATCCTCTTGCGTGAAACCTTTGTGGTATTTTTTTTAAAAAAAGTAATTATTCAAGAATTGCTCAGTTTTAATATATCATCATATTTCTCTGGCTAAATTTCCTCCCCCTTTTTAGAACTAGATTTTGGACTTTTTGCAATTGTAAAGTTTCCCTTTAAAAAAAAAGAAGAATGTTGAATGAGTGAGCACTATGCTCATCCACATGATAGCACATAACACAGAGGATTACAGTAGAAACAGCCAAAGTACATTGTGTGAGGATGAACATTTTATCCATTTTTTATGAATGGAATGGAACGTTATGCAAACATGAAAATCTGCTCAAAATTACAAAAAAAAAAACACTTTCAAAGGGTTATGTGTTACATACATCCAGTCTCTATGTGCTAAGGACAGCATGAAGACTATTGCTTAATTTAGCTGAAATGGTAGCTTGTTGACAAAAATAAGCCTTGCTGAGACTGAAAACCTGGAAACAGTTTTTATGAAGCTCACCTCACCCAAATCTTGTAGAAATATGGAACAATGCCATTTCCACTAAAGCTGTGACACAATATTTAGCTCTATAATTTAAAGATAATTGCTCTATTTTCGTGGTGTTAATGTTACTGAGAAATGTAGTACTTGAACTAAGTAAACCTTTCTCTAAAGGATAGGGAATTGCTTTTAATGGGAAAAAACCTGCCATTCATTTTGCTTTTATACTTCAAGCAAGTTCATTAAGTAAGATGTAGATGGAGTGGAAGATTTTTGTACTTTCATATTGTCATCAGTTGACAGTGCACTTGTGCATTACTTGCAACGTAATAACAGTTTGAGTCTAGTTGAGATCATACTGTGTCTGAGAATGTTCTCAGGCCGCCAAGTACTGATTTTTGCATAACTGGTCCTAATGGGTAACTTTCAATTACTATACTAAGGACAACATAGATCTTTCAGTGTCAGAAGGCTTTCTTTCAGGCTGTTCCCTGTTACTTCTTGTAATTGCTGAAAACTCCAGAATTACATTGGGATTCTTTTATTGAGCAACTGAAATACACAGCTGGAAGGCTGTAAATTAAATAGTTATCTTGAACATTGATTGGAATTTATGGCAACAATTATGATATTGGATAGCCATATGTCCTCCTTTAGGAAGACACTTATTTATTTGAACAGCTGTCTGGTTAGCTGTTAAAATAATCCCCTTTTTGCAGGCTGTCTCTGTTGAAAGTGGTGGTGGCATAGTGATCAGAATTTTAGGACATGAAGGAGGCAAACTAGCATTGAAACAGGGCCCTCACCTGTATTTTAATAACTTCGGTATATCTGTTTCCTGTTATATACCATTTAGAGGTGCAACAGTAACCACAATTTTCTGCATATGTTAGTTGTGAAAACAAACCAATATATTATTCTGAGCAAAGACTCTATAAAGGTCTTCCTTATTAAATAAATGTGGATATCTGTAGCACCCATGGGCCCGTTCGTGCCAATGGGAGGGGGTGAGGCGCCGGGGGTCCCGATGCCACTGGGACCCGCACAGGCTGAAGGGGACTCGGAGGACGAGTTGGAAGGCCCAGAGCAAGATTGGTCAGCAGTGCCTTTGCCCAGTTCACCTGCAAAGAGTTTAGCCTGGGATTTCGAGTGGGAGCATTCTCCGGGAAGGAGCGGACCAGGTGGAGATGGAAGGCAGCGAAGCAGATAGCGGAGATAGTTATGAATTCCCAAACGGCCGAGGTTCCCAGGACCTGGCCGAGCAGCAGATGGAGGCCAGCGGCTGGGAAAGTTCGGGGGGGCTGCTTCTCAAGGAGATAGCGATACTGAACTGGAAGAGCGGGGCCGTTCCCATAACAGACGAGGGACATAGAGCAGGGCAGGAGGAGCTGGCATCTGTCCCTAGACCGTCACCGTTCGGAAAGTAGAGACTGGAGACGCCGGGCCCTAGATCGTCGAGGGGCCCGGCCGAAGGATTAAGAACGGCCCCGTGGGAACTGATCCTCAGTTCTCCGGCCACGTCTGATCTGAAGGGCGTGAAAGCGGAGTGAACCACGGAGCCTAGTTTGGCTCGCCTTGGACCAAGACCTTGCCTTGATATTGATTCGCATTGTTGCGGATACCCTGCTTTGTTGCGAGGCAATCCGGGAACTTGCCTAGTCTTTGCCACGTTTGCTTTTGGAACTATCCTTTGGAACTTTGCTTTCGTAATTGGACTACAGCTTTGCTGTTTGCTTGATTCTTTGATCTCTTGAAGAGAATTGTCTTTAGGACCTTTTTATCTTCAAGAAAATTAGTTAGCCTTTGCTACGTCTCCGTGTGTGTGTTAAAGGGGCAGTACTAAGTCGGTGATTGTGACAATATCTTGGCAAAACAGAGCATTTCAGAGTGGTAGGAGCCCCATAGCTAAAACAAATTGTACTTACATCAAGCAAATCCATTTTGTCAATGAAGCTGGTGCTCACAGACTGAAGAGCCATCAACGGCCAGGTATGGAACCAGTCAATTGAAGTGCAGTTTACAAGGGCTGGGAACTTCCTTGCTCGTGCTCTCAAGGTGAAACCCACTGGGGAGAAGCATAACACAACCTAGACAGCAAAAACGGTAAATCAGTCCTCAGTAAATAATTAGGCTTCAAATAAATGTCACAAGTCCAATGGCACCATTCACATAATAATTAATAAATTGGGTACTTCAAGTCAAACGTCAAAATATTCATTATTATTGTTATGTTTATTTATACCCCACTTTATCTCTCCCAAAGGAGACAATTAAAATCATGACCACATAACTTAAAATATACAAATATGCAAACATTAAAACATAATTAAATATAACAGTATTAAAATTCACAGTTAAAATCCATTAAAACATGTTCAAAGCTAAAAATCTTAGCACCCCGTGACTTGCTCTTCAAAACCTTCTTCCCAAAATCAGTCACTTCAACATTTTCATTTCTGAGTTGTGCACTTCAACAACAACAACATATTGCAGTATATAGGGCCATCAGTGGACAAACATTTTATCTCATCTCAGTGTCCAAAATGTGTATATATGGTTTCAAGAAATGCTCCTATCCGGGGTTAGTTAATTTCTCAGCCTGGTTGCCACTGTGAAGAATTTTGCCACTATGAGGGTCACCCTGTGGCACTTGTCCTCTAAACCAGTCTTTCTCAACCAGTGTGCCGTGGCACACTAGTGTGCCATGACGGACCTCCTGCTGTGCCGCGAGAAAAGCTCTCTGCCCCCCTTCCTCCCCCCTCCTGCCGAACTCCTGCTGCTTGGGGGAGGAGGAAGGGCCGGGCGGCGGCGAAGAAAAAGAAGAAGGGGTCGGGACTCCCACCATGACTCTCACCCCTCGCTCGCTGAAGCCGTGTGGAGGAGAAGCCCCGCCCACTGAAGCCCGTCCACCGCTCATGCTCCTCTGTAGGAGAGCTGAAGCTGGGGGGAGGGGGCGGGGCATGGCGCGGCCTGTAGGAGAGCTGAAGCTGGGGGGAGGGGGCGGGGCATGGCGTGGCCTGTAGGAGAGCTGAAGCTGGGGGAAGGGGGCGGGGCATGGCGCAGCCTGGCTCTGCCCCCTCCCCGGCTTCGGCACTCCCAGCAGCTGCTCCAGCCTTGAGGGGACAGTGCCAAGCCAGCATTGTGCTGGCTCTGGCACCGCTGGCTTGGCACTGCCCCCTCAAGGCTGGAGCAGCTGCTGGGAGAGGTGAAGCCGGGTGTAGGGGGCGGGACATGGCGCAACCTGGCTCCGCCTCCTCCCCAGCTTCGGCACTCCCAGAGGCTGCTCCCAGCAGGCCACCATCCCCAGCCGTTTTTTACTGTGTTAGAGTGGCATTTTGTGTCATTTTGGTTGGTGGTGTGCCCCCGGATTTTTTTAATGTTAAAAGTGTGCCGCGGCTCAAAAAAGGTTGGGAAACACTGCTCTAAACGATATCTAAAGATCCCCTGTAGGGGATGGCTGGTCATGCAGGACAAAACAGTTTGCATATGGCACTCTCTCTCTTCCCTTTGCAGCAACTATGAGCCCATCTACACAGTACCTAAAACACATGGTTTCACATGTTTAAAGGAGGGGGGAATGGCTACATGATGCTAGCAGTAAATTCAGGCTGATTTGTTGCAACGGACAAAAACACGGGGTAAAATGGTCACCTTTTATCCCAATTCTGGCCAGAAAATGCACATATTTCGATCACTGTATATCCCTGCACTCTCAAAAAACACATGATTTCCTTCCCTCCTCACCGAGGAGACAATTCCAGCACATGTCTGCTTTTAAAAAACCCAAAACAGCCGATCAGCTGATTGGGCTGTGAAACAGAAACACAGCAGATTTAAAGGAAGCGTGAATGGAGAGCAATTAGAACTCTCTGAAACTATTTATTTTAAACTTTATAATATTAAACAGAGCTTGGATAAACAATTGGAGGAAGAGAGAAATCTGGCAGAAGTTTGTTTTATTAAAAAAAATCCCTCTGTTATGAGCTGAACCTCATATGCTCACATGTGAATCTACTTTTATTTATATTAAGATATTTGCAAATACATATGTACAGTCCAGTGCATAATAGAGTAATTTAAAAAACCCTTCAGCTACTGTAGATGTGCCCATCCTCCCTTCATCTTTTTCTGATACAGAGGAAGCCTGTGAGGACAGTTCTGCAGTCAGGTCCTGGGATTTTTTGTCCTCCATTTAAAACTCACATTTTTGTGCTGTCTGGAAGCACCCTACAAAAACATTATGTGGACTGTGAGTTCAGCACTTGTTCAGTATACTAGGCACAATCCATCTACTACCCTGTAGCAAGCAGTAGAACTCAGTAGTATAGTAAACCACCCCACTCACAGCTTCACTCAGCTTCTGTAAGATGGATGATCATAATATGGACTTACTTTACAGCAATCTTATAAAGTTCACAACTATTTTAGTATGTGAAACAAATTCAGTGTGTTAAATATGTATTTGTTGTTGTGTGCCTCTAAATAATTTTAAACTTATGACAACCCTATGGCAGGGTTTTCTTGACAAGATTTGTTTGGAGCAGGTTTGCCCTTATTCTTCCTCTGAGGCTGAGAGAGAGGTATTTGCCCAAGATCGTCCAGGGGGTTTTCATGAGCAATTGGGGATTTGAAACCTGATCTCCAGAGTCGTAGTCCAATACCCAAACCACTACACCTTGCTGCTTCTCATAATCATAATCTACATTTTCCTCTACTGAAATCTAGAGAAACTACAATTTCTTAACTTCAACTAGAGCAGTGAATATAAAGCCCACTGTACAAGATATTTTGCAACTCTGAAAGAGTGGAAATGGAAAATAAATATTTCTTTTGGATAGCTAGCTTTTATAAAGAGAAAAGGAACCTTTCTAGAATCACCAAGGAGGAATCCAAAACCAAAGGTCACCATGAAGAATTTGATTGAAGACCAATAAAGATTAAAGAGTTACCAAAGCTATCCATCATCTGAAGAATGGAGAAGCAGCAGATATTGATCAGACCTTAAGAGAAGGTCTTAAAGAAAGCAGCAAGGTCACAGCGATACTACAAAATTTGTGAGAAAGCTGGATAGTCCTTAACTGACAAAGAAATTTAACCAATTACACACAGCACCTTATACTCCAAGAATGGTTTGACATGGCCAATTTTGTAATGTGATATTATTATTATTATTTTGAATTTTACTTTAATGATATATCTCTCCATTTCCACATGTCCATATCACCCATAGATACTTACAAAGATGTGAACCCATCTAGCAAACACTAGAGGTAGGAGCAATTTATATAAAAACTATTAAGCAGCAGATTGAATTTTAAATTTTACATTTACATTCTATTTGTTTTTAATTATTGCTTTTGTATTGTATTTTAATCCTTGCACTACGTATTTTAATATATGTATTTTATGGTGATGTGTTTTAACTGTGCTATGCTCCATCTCAAGACATGAGGAGAGGTAGGTAACAAACAAATAAATAAAAGTATTATTATTATTATCATTATGGCACAGTCAGAGAGAAAAGCCCTTGTGACTCAATTCATCATGCCAATGCCACCAACCGAATATCAACAGTGAAGACACTCTATAAAGAACAGCAGAAGATGTACACCCAGTTTTGTTTACTAGAGTCACAATCAACATACAGGAAATCTTCAATCTAGCAGGAGCGCTTTTATATGTAAAGACTTAACTGACTGGCAAACACTGTGTAGATTTTGCCACCACAACATGGTATACATCCCAGGGCCACCTATTGTTCCCTGCTACCTTTATTTCTAAAATCACACGAAATAGGACGGCACAACCAAAAATCTGTAATTACTGCAGTCAGTCCTCCATATCCATGGATTCTGTATCTGAGGATTCAATCAACGGTGGATTAATTTTTAAAAATAAAGCAGTACAGAATGTCTGTCTCTCCTATGGCCTATTTGGTGGCCTCATAAGAGGACCATGATGGAAGTTGTTTTGTGGCAGTCCACTGCTGATGGCAAAAGATCTATATAGGATGGGGAAATTCACATAGATTCTGCAGCAGCGTTGATTCATCAGTACTCTTATCACCTAAATCATAAATGTATTTATTTGGGAATGGAGATTCTCTTACCTTTAATGTAATTCGCATCCAACAGAGAAAACTCTAGTAAGTACTGCTTGACATGTTCATAACAGACTGTCAAGCTTTATTTGAAAGTCATTCATTTAGAAGCAATCTCTGGGCACTTCCATACATAGCTTAAACCCGTTCCAGAGTGTGTTAAAGAAGCCTGCTCCAAAGCGGGTTTAAGTCACCACATCTCTTCCCCCCCCCCCCCCCAAAAAAACCCAGTTAAGTCTTTACACCAAGGCTTTCCTGGGTGGATGTCCACATGCCATCCTAAAAAAATTCAAGATGACATCGGGCCACCCTATCCCCCCCCCCAAGCCTTTAAAATAAAGAAAAACTTACCAGGCATGTAAAAAAGCATGCGCCAGAAGTGGGGGGGGGGGGAATTCCCCCTCACATTGTGATGTATCATTTTTATGTGCTAGGAGGGCTATTGGAGCAGCCCCATGGCAAACCAGTAAGTTTTCTTTATTTTTAAGTGGGGGGGGGGTTGGAGAGGGGGAGTGCTCTCTTAGCTTCTCTGGGCTCATGGAGCCCAAAGAAGCAAATTGGCCTGTGGGTCCATACCCCATGAGAACCAGGCCTTTCAGGAATAAATCAGGGTTTTCCTGCTTTGTTCCAAATTAATTCGCTTTTACCTGAGGTATCATTTGGACACCTCAGGTAAAAGTCCAAAAGGGGCCACATTTTGGGCCATGTCTGGAAGAGCCCTCTATCTAGGAAGAGAAGTTATTGTTCTTCCTTTATGATTACTCATTTACATTCTTAATTCCCTTATGGATAGTTCACAGGATTACTTACTACAAATTTTAAAATTCCAGGGGTGTTATCATGTTGCTCTATTGCACTAAAAACAATAGTGCTCTGTGGTGCCTAAAGGCTAACAAATGTATGAATGCGTTGACTTTCAAAATGAAGGCTTTGAAATAGCAAATCCTGGTTATCTGTTTGTATAAACAACAATTAATGTTGTGTTTGTTATGCACATTTTAATTCAAATAATTTGGCATAGTACTTTCAGCATTCCATTTTTTTACCCAGTCCCTTCCACACCACTTCAAGAGAGTGAAAGGAAAAATTTATAACATGTTTTGCCTCCAGGCAAAGAGAAATTGAATAAAAGTAATTTTTGGTTTTAAAACTAGTCAGTCAGCCATCTTTCCTAAAGGGTATAAGGGGAAATCTGAGCAAAAGGAGTTTCAGATTTGGGCCTGAGACTTGATGGTTCCCATTGATGTTCTACATCCACAAATAACCTGTCAATTGAGGATTTTCTTCCATGAATCAGAGAAGCACTGGTCTATGCATACTTGGTGGAGGGGAGCTGCATTTAATTTTTTCCAACGTGCCAGGAGCCAGCACCATATTTGTGCCCATTTACTTCAATTGCTTTATTCTTTCCTGGAAGCTCACCCAGGTATGGTGGCCAATGACTGAGGAACTAGCAGCATTTTCAAAGCAAGACTCCTGTTCTTTCTGCCTAAAACTAATACAGCTTTCCCCTTTGGAAGTTTTTATTCATATATGCGGCCTAGAATCGATATCATTTATTCTTTAATTTTATTTTTATCCCACTTTTCTTCCAATATAGGAATTCAAGGTGGCCATCATCATCAATATCATCATCAAATGGAACTATTAATACTGGGCATTTTAGTTCTACATTTTAATGCTTCAAGCTCAGTAATTGCCCCCACATTTATTCTGAATTATTTACAACTGTAGGAGCTACTAAATTTTCCCTTAAGAGTCAATGATACTTATTATTCTGTCATCTCTGAAATAAACACTTTTTATCCATAAGGAAAGGATTCAAAGCTATGATCCAAATCGAACGTCCATAATTCACTGTTGTTTTGCACTTAATGTAAAGGATAGGATATTTTGTAGTTGTCCAATAACTAGATTCTGTCCGTTAAAAAAAAGTCAATATATTGATTTGCTGTCCTCACTAACAGAGATAACGGGCCATAAAATGGTGTTTATTATGAGAATTTATTCTGTATGCACCATCCTAGAATGGTTATTATATGTTGATTTTTTAAATGTTCGTTTTCCATTTTTACCTTTAGCTGCCGCCGAATGCGATCAATAAAAAATTGCCAGCAGTTCTCTTTTGAATCAGCCTGGCCAAGCCCCCGTAGCTCCATCCTTGTAGAAGAAATTATGCCATCCACCTCATCTTCACTAAATAAATCAGGGATGTCACCTAAAAAGAGGAAGAAAATCTGTAAGTTGAATTTTATATCTAAGGTTTTATATTCTTGGTAGAGGTTAATATATTATCCTAACTTACTCTGTGTAAGGAACCATATGCTATTCCTTGCTATTCAGCAAAGAACCTAACAAAGGAAGAGCCATAGTCATCATGGACAAGTCTGACTACAACACAGGAAGCCGAGGGACAACACTGCATTTTACAGAGTCTGGCCTAACATTTTCATAGGTGAATAGTAGAAGGAATTATGCAGGGAATTTCCCATGTACATCCGAAGTGACATTCCAGGAGCCTCAAACATCTTGAAATACTAGAAAAACGGAAACAGGGAACCCTGGACAGCCTATTATCTCAAGCATTGGAACACTCTCAGTTGGCGCCTCTGGATATGTGGCCAATATTCCTAGACCATTTGCCACCAGGGCTCACAAATATATGAAGGGCACTACTGATTTCCTGCAGAAATGGCAGTCTATCAACAACCTTCCACAAAATATCATTTTATCCATTATGGATGTGGAATCCTTATATACCAACATCTTGAACAAGGTTGTGTTACAAGCTGTCAAGAACATCATTTTAGAGGGGACCATAGAGGTCTTAGTGTCATGTATCATGTTCTCCAGTTGATGGTGGGTGGTGGTGGTAGGCCTAGCAGTTGGTGATGGAAGGGTTAATTTCTAAAGGGTTGAGTAATCTGTAAGTAAGGTTTCATGGGTGAAAGCAATTAAGGATGGAGATATGCAAGAGATACAGGTTGCAGCTGGGTGTTTCTGGATATAATGAGCTAGCCTTGGAACTGATCTTAGGGAGAAAAGTATTTGTCTTATTTTGGTGGAAGATGCCGCCGGTCTTCCCCTAGGTTTGTGGATTTTCTGTATCCTGACCTGTCTCCTGTACTCTTGAAACCCTGAAACCTTGCATCTCTGGGCTGGCTTTTGACTACGGTATAGACTCTTGATCCCTGGACTTTGCTCATCGAACTCTCAGTATTTAACTACTGGACTGGACTTTTTGACTACGGTGTTATCTTGATCCTGCAGCAATGTTTGCTATCAGTTTTTGTTTTATACTTCGTGGCTGTGTGCTATCTTTATGTTTTATATTTTGGAGTATTAAAACAGCCAGAAAGTGATGTTTTAATTAAACTGTTTGATACAAACTGGGTGTTTGTTTGATTCACCTCTGCCTAAATAC